>OX493346.1:10452249-11702249 GCA_950371115.1 Anania fuscalis | reverse complement strand
TCTCTACGCAGCAGCGCTGTGAGAGATGTTTCGTTCGATGGTTAAGTAATTTTGCAAGTAAGTGGCTAAAGCCACGGGCGCATGCAAGCGCCTAGCTGAGTCTCTAACGTTCACCTAGTCGCTTGCTGCAGTATGTACATAATGCCAGGCGACTAGGTACAGTGCCGATCGTACCGTACGTTTCTTTTCTCTTGCTGTCTCATCTAGACTCCAGGCGCTAAGGCTCGGTCTATACGCTCCCGGAATCCGTAAGCATCCTCAAGAATCCGTTCAAAAAACGACCTTATTGCTTAAGCGATGGATTAAATCCGCGTTAACCCGGTCCGGTTTCCGGCTGGGTATAGATAGACCGAGCCTAAGCGATGCATCCAGCAGTGCAGACCCAGCCTTTCCTTGTAGTGTGACGTTAACCTAACGAATTCAGTTCGTTCAGCAGTTATCGTAGAATAGACGTTTTAGTCGACCGAGCAAGCATAAAGTGCTTACAGCGTACTATGTCGAAACTGTTGCGTACACAAATAAAATTGCCACATTTTGTCGAGGCTCTTGACCGACGGCTATCTTTGTCTGGTGGACGAGGACTATTCTTTTGATCATAATGTTTTATTTTATTGTAGATTCTAAATTACCATAACGTCAAAAATATCTCATTCACAAATGAGGAGGTTCTCGTCTACTTTGGGAGAGTCGTCTGTTTTAATCTACATGAAGATGATCTCGTTATAGATGGATGAAATTATTTATGAATGTGTGTTATGTTGTTTATGTTTGGATAAATAAAACGCTGGATTTCTCACGGTGACGTAATATAGCCCGTCATACATTCAAAATCCGCATTAGTCTTTCATCTCGCTTACTCCTTGTTCCTTCCCTTTTACTTATCTTCTGTCTATTACACACATCCCACTTTTATATTCATAAGCAGTACACAGAGGCTACAAGTATAGCTTTTGTCTTCCAATATTAGCTAAACTTCCCGTTAAAACACCAATGAAAGTTCGGGTTATAATGTATTTCTTCACTTGTAGCAGTAGCTTTACATCATCTTCATTTTATATGTAAATTTTTGTTTTTAGCAATTCTATGCAAGGTTTAATTGAAGATAAATAACACTTGAAAAAAATCATCGACCTCAGGTGGGACTCGAACCTACGTCCCATCGCATACCGGGCGAGTGCTTTGACCACTAAGCTACCGAGGACGTCACGTGACAAGATGAAATTCCTCAAGTGTTTTTTCTCTCGCTGTCAAAGCCAGCGTATTCTGATCAATGTTGTAGCTATATGTATAGCTGAGTAGTATACTACCGTACTCCGATGGGACGTAGGTTCGAGTCCCACCTGAGGTCGATGATTTTTTTCAAGTGTTATTATATCTTCAATTTTATATGTACTCAAAAGTAAAAACGAAGGCATTACACGTACAATGTACATTGAACCTAACGTGCGGATCGTGTCCTAAAATTAGGTTTCCATTTGATCAATGTTAAGGCCTCGACGCATAGTAATGTGGATGATGTAAGCATGTTCGTTAGATAAGAGAGTGATGGATTATCTATTTAGCTGTGGCCTGTGTTACAATGGAATTTTGCACAATTTCATTTTTTTTTCTCTTGACGACATAAAACTCCCATTATTGTACGTTTATTACGACATTTATGACTCGTGGCTTGGCTTAAAATTTTAGATCGTATGCAAATTCGGTCGATGTTAAGATTGTGTTACCAAATAAATAAAAAGTCAATATTTTATTTATTTACATATTTATATTGTATTTTATGTGATGTAATAGAACTTGCTTATCATCTATAATCAGCCCTTGTCGTCAGTTCACTGCTGGACCTATGTCCAGCATCCAGAGGGAGAGGCCTATGCCTCTCCCAATGCACGCCACTAAAAATCCTCGGCTATTCTTTTCCAATTCCATCCACTGTCAACAGCTTTGCGTATATAATCCCAGCATGTATTCTTAAAACTTGAACTTGCTTAAAACTAGATTTATGTGTTAGGGAAACTAGTAAATATCAGATGTTATCTAAAATTGGCACGATCATAAAGAAATGGTGTTTATGATGCCAAATCGTACAAACTCGTGTTATTTTGGAATTCACTCAAATAGAACGTGGAGCTGCTCTTGTTTTTGTTATCTAATAGAAACCCCTTAGAATGTAATTACAAAAAATATTTTAAAAAAGTAATTACGGCATTGAAGGACCGAAAATGTCTAATTTGAAAAGGGTAGTTTTACGAAATTCCAACAAAAGGAAGGATATTACGAAACTTCCTTCCGAATGTTCCATTTTCTCTGCATTTTCAAGCCGCTAAACACAATTTTCCTCATAAGACCCAATTTCTAAAGAAGGTACCTAGTTTAAAAACTTGTTTTTCCATTTGGGGGCTCTATTTCTTGATGCTGGTATATCAGCGTAATTTCATAAACGTTTGCTCCGTATATCTCCTTTAGTATGTGCTAAAGTTATATTATCTCGCCATTTTCACTCATCCATATCCCCATCTTTTCACGTTAGAAAAGTTTTCAAGGTTTTTATTGCTAGCAAATAGATACTAGTTCGTATTTTGCTTTCACTGAAAGCGGTCGATAAGCGCCGACCTATGTGCTATCTATTCTATTACGTCCCAAACGGCCCCTAAGTATGTTCGAAATAGGACCATTACTACCAAGGATCCGGCGCAGACTACAGACGAGGTTATCGGTCGCGGCGAAGGTTGTAAACTACGTCCCTAGGTCGTATCGTATGGCTTGTCTTTTTAACTGTTGTCTATGTTATATTTTGATCGTAAGTTGTAACAATTTTTAATCCAAATAAAAGTTTCCCATTTATCTAAAAATATAAAAAAAAACTGCCAAAGAATCACTTTAAAAGTATGTGCTGCTCAGTAAAGTTATTAAAAATCCAAGGCGTTAGAAGGTCAACCTCTCAACACTAAAAACATTGGCTTTATTGTCTTTGCGGTAAATTTTGTAAGGAAAGTCGTATTTTTCCCGTTATCGAAATTGGTGCATACTTAGTGAAATTTGATAATAGAACATCCTGTTAAAGCGATTCCCTTATCAAACCAGTCACTTTTATGCCTAATCTGTCTACCATCTCAACATGAAACCCTTATACATGAAACCTCCCTTTAAAATTTGCATAACTAACAACAAATCTAGTTCAACTTTAATCAACTTAGTCTTTCAATTCAGAACCCTAGCTATGGCAGTTTTCACTTTGCAAAAATACGCAAGCAAGCCGCGAACAATTAAAAATTCAGACGGCTCGAATTTTGCCGGGAACGAACCGCAAACGGAGTGCCGTGAAGTAGGTCACGTGGTGGACAAAAATGCCGCCGGCGTACACAAACCGGTGGGGGGAGGTGACACCCACGCCAGCACAGGGTTGCAACACTGAGAACAGCTGACTTTGATGATAATGTCAATGGCAAGAATTCATGACAATTCAAATCAGTGACAAGCTTGTGCCAACGACATCGTATACGTAATCACCCGAGAACACAAAAATTATACTTCATGAAATGTAGTGGGTTTACATCAAAATATTGTAACAAAACTTTTTAAAAGCCTACCATCTGCTTACTCATCACAGAAATATGTAAAAGCCAAACAACAACAGAAATGCTAATGGCAACATTAATTCTCTGTCAAAATATTACGTGCTTTTACTTTTTCCTAGCCCTGAATTTTAGAGCTTTGTAAACAATCGCTGTGGGGCCGGAGCTTGACAAAACAGCGTCGTGTAATGTAACGATGTTGGTAATTAGGCGTTTAAGTACCTAAATAGACTTGACTACTAAAGGGATGACACGAAAGGTTGCTAAGGTCTTATTTTGAATAAATCTGCTTTAGCATTTGATAAAACTGTTTTGTATAAAAACTTGGCTTTGTTTTGTGAAAACGGAAACACTACCTAAAATGTGTCCTAATTATTAAAATTACGTAGATGATGTTTTTAGTTGACCATAATAATATTAGTTAGCTAACGCCCATGATTCTTTTTAGGGAAACTTAACTTCTCGTCACTAAACATAAACCTACGCTTATAATAAATCACGTTTATTAAAATGATTACATGACAAAGACTTTGCTAACAAAATTTTGCACAGTCGAAGCTGGTAACTGAAGGCAATAAGTTGTAAAAGAAAAACAAACACCTCAAAGCCAATTAGCTAAAAAGCAGGAAGATAATGAAAGTGCTCTCTCTAGTATGGCATAGACACATCGACTACCCCATAAAGTTTGCCAACGCAATGACGTCAACACTCGTCTATTTTTAACTTCCCTGATTGACTGGAACTCCTGTAGCGTGTTCAAAATATTTACGAAACCTTTTCATTGGTTTCTTTATTGAAATTCAGCTTTCTATTACTTCGAATTTTTACTCGGATTAATTTCGTCTCTGGTTTGTTTTTTACCGCAAGCTTACTTTTGTCTTTTGGATATTAATTGGTCACACAATATCAGGTAAAAAAAACAGTATTATACTTGTGTACTTCCTCAAATTATTGACATTGAACCATATTATGATATTTAATCAAAGTCAATTTCTTTTACTTTGAAAAAATTGCCTGATTCTTTTCCCTAATATTCGAACCGCAATTTGTTTTCAAATGTTTGAAGAATACACTAAATTATTCGTGCCTATGATTACTCGTAGATTAGTCAGTAGTTTTTCTCTTTTCGCTGTTCAGAAGTCATTGGTTTCTCGAAATTGAAGTTGTGTTTCAGTTGCTATTGCTTATTTCCTCTCAGTTAATTTAACTTGTTGTTTCTTTATTTAACTTTCACGTATCTTTGTAGATATTGTTATAAATATCTTTTATCGAACAAACATCCGAAGGAAATGGCTTCGCACATTTCCTTATTTGAACATCTGTGTTTAGTTTGTAAGGGAAACTGTGGTATTTGTGCACTATCTCTCGTGTTTTGTCTAGCTTCTACGTCAATGCTAAGACACGTATTCTTGTTTATTTGTGTTCCTATGATGGAAACAATAGCCGTATAAAAAAGTTGAGGTTTTCACTATGGGTATCAGCAAGTTGATTGTTTTTTGCTACCTATCTCTTGTGTTTTGTCTAGCTTATACGTCAATGCTGAGACACGTATATCTTGCTGTTTATAGGTTGAGTTTCTATTACGGAAACCATATTCGTATAAAATGTTTGGGTTTTCATTATCAGGCAGTCGATTCGTTTTTAATCCGATATTCTTATAATAATTCCTTTTGTATATTTTTGTGACCGAGGAATAAATATACTTATACCACGCGCAAATCCTCGACTTTGCAATCATATTTAGTCAAAAACTGCAAGCCTATTCTTTTACAACGACCCAAGTTTATTTTTGGCTTTACATGCAAACATATCGTACTGTTTTGCTGTGTTCGGAATCTACTATCTAGCTTCCGTCCTCGCAAATTATACACAAACATTGTGGATCTGGTTTCAATTTAAAAGCTCTAGTTGCGATTTTGTCTTTAAAAGTAGCAATTAGTATTGGGTATAATGTCAGATTACACTTATTTTTTCACGCGACTGCTGTAATATAAGTAGGTACTTAATAAAATATGTGAGATTTTTCTTAGTATTCGATATGAGGTTGTTTTAGAGTAGCTTCCACTACATACTCCGCATTTAGCTACTGCTTAAATCTTTTGAAAATCGCTTAGTCTCGTAATAATGCTTTTCGATAGATGTGCATTATTTAGCGGGCCTGGTGATAGTTTTCAGTCTGTGACGCTATGTCACTCATTTTCACTGTGACGGACGTTGCCAGCGATATTTTTATGGGCTGTTTCATGGCTCACAATAACCGCGGTAATGTGAGGTCAGCTACGAGCGTTTCCCGGGCGCACAAGGCAAATGCCATGGCCACTGTCACACGACACGCACTGTTTCTTTGTTGAAAGCACTAGGGTACTATAGCTCTTAATATCACACTGTTGTGCCTAATAGTAATACCTTTCTAATTACGTGCGTTTACAATAAAGATTATAATTCAATTGTACTAACTTCTATGGCTATCATATCTAAGTATGACTTAGGTGATGAAAAACTAGTTAGGATTTTTAACCTCTTTATTGAAAATACATGTTTAGCATTATGTGCTGTAAATAGTGATTGTGAATAGTTAAAGACGGGTGAATCCGTATTCTATTGTACGTTATTGTAAGTATGGCAAATCGATATCTTAATAGTAATAAAATCTACTCGTTCTATTGTAGCGGCTTTCGAGAATATGATGAGAACCCTCCGCTTCCACTCCTCGCCTGCGCATCACATTAATCTCATTTTATAATGCGTATTAGTAATAGGAAACGTCGCAATGCGGTGCAGTGATTGAACGGATTCGTAAACACTGAAGCTACAATCTGACCGTAGCCAAAGCCAGACAGAAAAATTCATCTTTCACCGTCTCAAAACAAAATGCAAGTCAGATTAAAAACGAGAGACTGGTCTGTCTGGCTAGTCCATCCTTTGTAATTGTAATATCCTTTAAACTGAGTCATGTCAACCCTGACCACTATAATATCATTGTTGCGATCCCGGAAAGCTGAATATCTGATTTGCGCCACGGATGTTGCGGTTCGCGAGGTGGAATACTATTAGCCGATGTATTTATTGTATAAGTGCACGGAGAAGGACCTATATACAGAATATATACCTAATTTCATTTCATTTATTAATGATATCGCTGTGAATCAAAATCAAGAACAAGAATTTTATACAACAACCATTAGTAGAAAAACGCTAGTTGCTAAAATCTCTTAGTTTTTTTCGAATTTTGTCTAGCCCGTAAAGAAAGCAGCTACGAAAACCAGACGACAGCTAAGACGGTCCCAAGAGGAAGCTGGGTATAGTCAAGTTGATCTAAAGGTCTAAGATTTTTGTCGACGGTATTGGTACCGAGAAAAAAATGTAGAACAAATAGTCCGATCTTGCACACAATGTCCGACTCAAATCTTGAGAAAAAGTCTGAGTCAAAGGGACCTCATTTATAATTAATGACACGTTTTATAATATAAACTTGACTACATGCATTACGAAAGCTGTGGGTGCTGATTTGAGTCGGTCTCCTAGAAACTCGTCGGCACTTCTTTGGGCAATATCCACAGAAATAGTACCGCTTCAGCAAAATGTTGTCATGACTCAACCTTGGAATGCTCTCTCGGCACTTTGTACGACGCAAAACGTACCAAAATATGTATGCGGATGATGAAATTCAAACCTGCGAGATTGATGTTTGTGGTAGGTATCTTACGATGTTAAAATTTTGCAGTATGTTTTATTTCAGATGTCTTATCAAAACCGGGACTGAATTTCTAAATTATATCATGCATATTCATAACATTCACGTAACAGCGAACCGAATAATCGGATTGAGAATTTCATTACAAATACAATCGAACCAATCTAAAGTTTTCAACACGATACTTAGAAGATTTCCATTTAAACTTTGTGCGTTTGAAGAACTTCTCGTCAGTTTGGATAAGTGATAGCGCGTTATAAAAACTAACTCAATTTCAAGAAACGAAATATACTCAGATTATACAATATTTTTGTTTTAATATAGTGATTATTGACTGAACTGACTAAAATCTAAAGATATAACTTTTTAAATCATGGGGAATTTTACTTATAATATCAATCGGTTTTTATTTATACCTACTTTATTTCCTGATCATGAGAGCACCATACATTTTACATTGGGATTATGATATCACTTTTTTTTAAAACAACTGACAATTGTTGTGAAAAGTGCCCTAAAATATTGTATTTAACAGTCTTTCAACAGGCCAAGCTTTAAAATATAGAAAAAGAACTCTCACCAAACAGACAGACGACGAGAGAAACAAGTGAAAGTTCAGGTCAAAATGTAAATAAGGTTGATTTATAGAAATATAATTTTGAAGTCAAAGCCAAACATCTCGCAGTTTTAAATAAACTTGCGAAATATATTTGCACTTAAAAACCTTACGAATCTCAAGACATTAAAAGTGTTGTACAACAGTGTTCTTGTGTTAAAACATATAGGTGTAGACCTAGACAGACACCTCGCTCGCTTGTTACGTTTCCCCCGAGAGTCATCATCCTTAGTGGGGGGAGGTGCATTTGCTCCGAGAACTCCTGTATTCAGAGGGGAGACTAGACGTGACGACACGGCTTAATAATACTAATCAGAGACGTGTTTGGGGATATGGTTTAAAACTGGCTAGGGTATCAGATAATGCAGTGTTTGGTGGCTTGTGGTGCTTATTTACTTTTAAACTAAAGTTGTTTTTATAATCTGATTTCTTAAGCGGCGTTATCATTATGATTACGACTTCATACATAGATAGACTCAACACAATAATGTAGTTCATCATATCATCTGTAAGCCACTACTGCTTTTTGATTACGAACTTTTTTAAATCATTTTCCCTTTCACATTTACTCTAGTTTTGGGCTTTGTTTGCACTTCAAGATTCCCATACTCAATTTGCAATAAAAAGTCATGACTAGAAAATAAAGTATCCGTTTTAAAATCCACCTTTTTCTAATTTTATAGCATTCGGAGTGGCGCTGCCTGATGATACGTTATCAAAACCTTACCTTTTTCAGTTTCAAAGTTTAAAAAAACTCGCAATATGCCTTGGACCTTCCGCGGATGAAATTACGTTTAGTATATTGTTATCATAATGTACTGATTTAACACGCTACAACTACCTTTTTTTATACCCTGCGCGAAGTTGTACCTAAAATCTACTTTAGGTTTACTCTTGAGTTACATGAAATCTTATTTATTTGCCTTATGAATGACTGTATGTATGAAATTCTTGCGCAATGCCGCAACGTCATTTAACAAATTGGCTTCTTGATTTTCTCACAGATTTTCTTAGCCTGCCTATTTTATAGTTAACAAGACTTCTAATTCATACACATAGACTATGGTACTTGCGAATAAATATTTAGGAAGCTAAATTCGTGTTCCTAAAGTGCTTAAGGATCAGTGGCGGGCACTGGTTTAATTCGAGGTAGGCGGTAGATACTTACCAATGTGTTTTATGTATGAAAATCACTGGTTTTCACCAAAAGCAAACATTTGTAAGCACCTACTGCCTACCTCATTTCATTTATCAGGTAGGCACTGCCTAATTGCCTATATGCACCGCATGCCCCTGTTAAGGATGATGACAAGATAGGAAATTCCAATGGTCCAGACTAGAATGCAATTAGGATTCCCCGACAAGCAAATGTTTTCCTTTCTTGATTAATTCTATTAAAGCGAACACAAAGCAATATACAGGATGTTTTTGCAGACATAGTAAGGCAACAATCTCCTAGTTTCAGACTATGACAATCTGTGTCTGGTCTCGCTCGCAGAACAATAGTTATCTCGGTCAGGGAAAAGTTTCTTCAGAGGAGTCTAATTTTGTGAGAATAGCCTCGAAAATATAGGTGCCATTTAATGTTTATTGTTAACGTCTTGCGAATAACACTTAGTTCATACACAAAAACAAAAAGAATACTTGTATCATAGAAAGATACGAAGACTGTAAAAAGAAAAATGACAAATCCATAATAGAAATGTAGGCCCTAAATGCGAGAACCTAACGCTTGGTTGAATCCATTGACATTGTCCGCTGGTTCACCCTACGACCTGCCTATCGCAACTTATGCAACGATTGACCTTGCCACGGATTATACGATACGAGCCGTGCACTTGCGTTTGCGTGATTGGCACTAGATAAACAACTCGTTACGTTGTGGACCTATTTTGTTTTACCTAATGTCGAACCAATGTAGAACGAATCAACTATAAATCTGTGCATATGAGATTGAGTCATCCTCATAGACCTGAAAGAGTCTGAAGGTATAGGGGATATTTGCGATGTCTGGTTTAGGAAGGAATTGCATCATCAGGTGACTCGATGCGACATAATAGACGCTGAACTTGAAACAGAAGAAGAAATTATAAACAGCTTATTGATTTATCATTCTAATTTAGGATCATACTCCTCCGCGTCACGGATGCTACGATCGACTATTTGAAGTTAGTTTTCAGAATCTACGTCATTTCATTTAAACTTAAATCTGGCTCTGAAAAATCTGTAGTACGCCTGTTTTTTTGAATAACCAAACTGTTCAAAAATTTACTAGCTACTCTCACCAATTCCCTATACCTATTTCGTCACCACCCAAATATTTTCATTACTTCCGTTGCGTCAGCACAATCCCAATGCTATATTTCCAACCATCCTGCCTGATGAATGACGTCAAGTCGAAGAAAGCCTAAAGCGCCGGATATTAAACACTCGCGTCACGACGCCTTTGTTTATTTGCTCTAAACGAGAAATGAAATGGTAATATGGAATCGACGCTATATTTTCACAGACTGTACCCAACTGATATAACAGAGCTTTCTATATCAATATTTTGGTTTTTGCAGTCTGATTGATCTTGAGGATGGCTTTATTTTGATCGTTATAGTCGAGCACTATAATGAACATAATACTTTACAAAATTTCGAGAATCTTACTAACATATGTGAATGTTTAGTTTCACTATGCAAACAAGCTGACTCATATTTAAATTTTACTGTATTATTTTGTATTGTAAGATCGATTTAAAAATAATTGACCCCAGTCTAATCCAATGCGTAATCGTGGTGACATGACCCCACAGTGGTCTACGATAAAGCGACCTTATCTAGCCTAAGTCTTTTTACTGCGCAGAGACCTTTTTGTATGAATTCAAATACAATATCTAGACAAGGAATAATGTTGAAAATAATAATTTTGAACCTACTATTATTTTCCTGTTGTTTGCTTCTAATTGTAGTTCCATAATTGCGTCTTTCACTATCCCTACTTATTATAAATAAACATTATCTCTCGACCTCATAAATTGCTTTAATTTAAACCGAATCACGTTTGTCCAAACAATTCATCCGTAGCATTATCTTATAATTATATAGCTAGGATACATCCTATTCTCTCAACCGATTCCAGCTGGTTCCCAACAATTACTGGAAGCGATTAGCTCTCATGTTGTGACGTCCCAAACCGCCATGCTAATATCGCTTCTAGCTTTATAGTAATAAAGTCTTAAATAGACGCGGTCTCGTACGTTTACGTTCACGTGTCAGCGCGCACGTGGCGGTCGGCGCCGGCGCATGTGGCCCGATGTGATGCGTTTGCTTTACCCAACCACTGAACTGTGACGCGGTGCAATGATGGTTTGTGACTTAGATGTTGCTGATTTTACAATTGCGACTAGTAAGAGTTAGCGAGTGACGAGCTCATATTAAACGATAATTTTGAGTTATTCGGTTTTGGACATTTAAATGCGAAACTGGGATAAGGTTCCTAACTAAGCTCAGACAGGAATTTAGGAATTAGAATTGATAGCATCACTTATTATTTCTTGCATGACTTTATCAATGAAAATGTCTTTAAACTATAGATTCAGTAAAGTTAACCAACTCGGATTACGACGTCATTCATCAAAATCTTGTTGCGCCCCAAGATAATTGTAGCTTAACTTTTAACATAGACTTGGTTCTGCCTTTACTCCAACGTTCTGGACGGCTAGATGCAAATTCTAAACTCTTTTTTATTAAATAATTCACTTAAGCCTATTAAACGTTCCAACCAAAATTGGTATTCATGAAAATTAATGGATGTGTCAGTGAATTATTATCTAATCTAATATTAATGTTACTAGCAGGCTCTTTCCACTGTCGAATTAAACGCTTTAGGTGTACTGCATCTCGCTTTTTAATTAACTTAAATGGCCTGCTATAATTTACGAAGACTTGCAGCCTCGGCCATTACTAAGAGCAATATTGATTTGACATTACGATTTATGGCGAAAAATCAAAAAACATTAAGCTCAGAAACAATCCAAGTAGGAGAAGAGAGACGCAGCGTCTCGATATACACCAGTGCATTTTTTTTTTAACTATAAAGCCGAGATGACACCAACATTAATTCTTATTCCACGATCTATATTTGTTTTTCGATTAGAAATAAAAGAAAATATCTCCTTAATGAGCTCATTAATTACCATATTAACCTTTTACAGGTCAAGAGTTATCGTTTGAAATATAATGTCGCACAACCTCACTTTAAATGGTTAAGCTTGATATAAATGCAGACTAAGTAAGGCGTAAAAGTTTGGCGTTAAAAATATATGACGAAATATATTTCTAGAAGACGCGACGCGGAAATGCTTAGAAGTAATCGACTATGTTGTGATAGCGTAGATTGCAAGCAAAGCTATCTACCTATACTATCTAGTTTTGCCATTGTTGGATTCATCACTGTTCTGAAACAACAGCATTGTCAGATATCTAGAAGAGCTAATGTTTTATCTCTATAGGCGGCCGCTTCAAGTGTCTGAGACTCTGAGCAGAAGACAGACACTTCACTTCCTATTTGGTTTCTAACTCCGGACTAAAGTCTGCTAATAAGGTTGGATGTTCTTATATTAGGTAGCGAAAGTCAGAACTGTCCGTATCCCGCTTAAATATGACATTTCTGGGCCTTTATTATAAAACTAACTCTAATACTAAATCCCCGTTTTAGTTTAAAATTTTGTTTTTAGCATTTACCATGCTAGGTTTATCTAAGATTTTTAATACTTGAAAAAAATCGTCCGCCTCAGGTGGGATCCGAACCCACGTCCATCACATACTGGGCGAGTGCTTTACCACTAAGCTACCAAGACGTTAGCCGACTTGACGAAATCTTTCAAGTGGTTCTCGCTGTCGCTTTTTTTTTTCAAGTATTAAAAATACCCGTATTATGTACTTACCTTACATTTTATTCTGCTAATAAAGATTTTGACTTTGACTAAGCTGGCATTTTAACAGTTACCCACCACTTTAGACAGATGGAACTGGTAAAATACAGTTGTTAAGGAAATGTCAATAATCAATGCATTGATCTGTATTTTCAACAACAAAAACGATTTAATGATTTACGACAATACAATCCCTTGCCAAGTTAATAACATTGTATAAGAAATTCATGACTTCTCATACAACAACGCAATCAGCCGTGCAAACATTTAATCTTCAACTCATGAAGATGCCAGACAAATTGAAACACACGAGCGTTTAGGAGACGAATTTAATTAGATTCCTCCAGCAGAGCTGTAAACATGGTTATTCAAATTAACTCCTGTGATGAGACATGCTGGCAACTCTGGCAAGGTGCCAATGACATAACGAATGGAAAATAGAAAAGTTTGAAAGATCTAAAAAGTCGAAATAAGGAGTGATAATAACAAAAAAATGCAACAATCATTGGAACATGTGAAGCTATCTTCAACATGCGCTAGTCTCAAATATTGTTTTGCACCATCTTTATTTTCATTCTTAGGATCTTCTTTAGAAGCTAACGTGTCTATTTTCCGAACTATTTTAATAGGTGGGGAAATTGTTGTCTTGAAAATTTAAAAAATTATTTAACTTTGTCGTATACAATATTTAAAATACTACAGTGCTGAAATCGTAAAAGCCTCTTAAAACTTCTGTCGAATTTTATTGTTGAGAATTGAGGATTCTGGTCTAGCGTTCCATTAAATCCTTTGGATTGTTGTAATATCAACAATCCAAAGGATTCTTAGTATTTGCATAATCTGACCATAACTTAAGAACGTTAGGACCTAAAAATATTGCTCCTCTGGGCTCAATGTTTGCAGCTCATATTTAAAACATACCCTTTGAATTATTGCCCTTAGTTTTAATATTAAACAGCTGACTAGTCGGGAAAATTGCATTATCATCCAAGTAAATGTGAGTTAACTTAATATATCAAAATTTCTATTAAAAAGGCGAGTTTGAGTATGAGTCAATGTTCTGTACAGTCAATTATGGGACGATGATATACGTATTTGATTACAACAGGAATTGAGTTACTTAAAATTCTCCAATATGTACTTTGTCACATTACTAGACGTAATATAACCCTCGCAAGTTTGTTCAAAATAGGGTTTACATCATTCATAATCCCTAAAACCTTTTCATAACAAAACTTACGCTCTATAGTATTCACTGTGCACAAAGAGGCTGCCGAAAATATTCCAAACAAGGATCAACTAACGGGAACAGCGCCTGTGGGACACATAATCGTTCGTTGCCCGGACGACTTTTCCAAGACTTCCTCTTATCGATTCTAAAAAATATGTAATTTAGCGCATAAGAGCTTGTTACGAATTTATCTGAATAAGCCTACTTCACCTGCACGTGGTAGGGTACATTCTGCCTAACAACAATTTTAGTTTTGGAGAAACTATAAGCTCTGCGTCCCTTTAAAATTACTTACCAAGTCATCAAAAAAAAATCCGGGAGGAGCCGTTGTAGCTTGCAGAAAAAGCAAGCTAATGTAGCAATGGCAAACCATACCTATTGAAGAATCCCACCAGGATTTGCAACTTCCCAACGATTTGAAATTTGTAGATTAGTTGTGGAAGATCCGTGAGAAAGTGTCCACTTTGACATCATGATGACTACGACCTGCTAATTAAAATTAATAATGCTAATTGCAATTTGTGTAATACTAGTGAAATAGGAAGTTCATAATAATCCATAACAAGAAAACTAGAGCACCGTACCGTAGGGACGCATAATCGCTCGTCGCCCGGATGCCCGGCCAATTTCCTCAAGACTGGCTCCGATTGCTTTTAGCTCGAGGGTTCGTTACGAATTCATTGATTCCCCATCAGAAGAGACATACAGGGATAATTGGTACAGTGTTCAACCGTCATAAACTGATAAAAATAAGGGTTATGCTTACAAGATATTAACATGTTAAATATCCCTGTTCCTTTTAATTTGTTTAGGATATCGATAAAATTTGTATACAACCAGATGCTATAAACTTAGTTTCATTATCCCCTCTAAATAGAATGTTTACTCGTTATAATTTGCTGTCCATAGACTAAAGTGTTTGGGTTGAAAACCTGCGTAAATGGCAATGTTGATATTTACTCTGACACTTTAATTAGATTTGGGTGGAGCGCCTGGTCAAGCCAACGGGCCGGATAAGCTTAAGGACCACTTTGGCGCTCTCGTTTATATATTTAGCTTTATTTAAGTACTGATGTTGTTGTCTACAGATTTTGCACTTAGCACATGTAGAATCTATCATATCATTACAGTATCATTTTACAAGTAATTGTTAGTGTAACCTTGTTGGTGATCTAAATAAATAAATGCTTCAGTATTAACACGTTTCAATGTCCTCGTTACAAATGATAAAGCAAACCTCGCTTTCATTGTAATTTGTCGCTAATTGTTGATGCTCCTCAGGAGGATAATTATGTCCGTTATATTAAATACCTTTTCAACACAGTTGCTCGTAAATTGACTCTTATGACACCGTTTTTAGTTTCATAATTCGTCATATTACGCACTTGTGCTGTAATAACATTATCGCACTAGTGCGGTAATGTAACCCTTTTTTTTTAAAATCCACCATAAGGTTATGTCTAAGGACATTGAATATTTTACCATATTTCATTTTATCAAATTGCATATTAATAAACACAAATTAACTTAACTATCATTTTTAGAAACAATAATTTATAGTTTATTTTATTTTTTTAATCGCTGCTACTCCGGCTGAACAGCCAGTTTTTCCTGTGTCATTATTGAACCTGCGCGCGCATCGAAATTGCGGCGCGGGAAAAAAACAAAACTTACATGCCATTTTTCCTAATTAATTGGTAAAGTTGTTGCTGTGTGGTTAGTTACTATCAAAAATGTCTACTTTTAGTAGTGAAGACGAGTAAAATGTTATTCAACCCCGTCGGAAATAGTTACTTATCGAGGCACGAAACGCAAGTGATTAGCCTGTTGCCGCCAAAATCCAGAGAAAAACAGCAAAAACGGAGAAGGTATTTTAGATTTTAGTTTGGTTCTTTCCTCGCAATTGTGTTGAAAAACGTCGTATGCAACTCGTGTGCATTGATTATTAGACACTCGGCTTCCTTACCGCGCTCGCCAGCGGCTCGCGCTTACAATAATGCCTCGTGTATAATAATCAACATTGCACACTCGTATCATAATGTACTATTTGAATGCCTGGCTGCTGGACTTATCCAAACCGATCGACAATATTGCTATCTCGATTCAATTGAATATTATTTCAATAATCCTGCTAGTCTCGCAGCCCTCAAGGGATAATCCATTACACTGGTCTCAATATATTGTTACATCTACTTGTATAATGTTAGGGTTTAATTATGAAATCATCGACAAATATCCATGCCGAGCTCTTACGGTTCGATATGGCTTTTTATTAGGTTTTCTGTCATTCAAACTAGGTTACCTACATATGTTTTATATTCAGCAGAATCTATTAATTCTGTCTCCATTGGTGACATCATCCTAAAACTGTTTACCTACACCGTCACATTAATTTAATTTTCGACGTTGCGTTCTCCGGTGTTGTCTACGAGCCCTGTTTACATCCTACGGAGGCACAGTTGATTTACAACGGATTCGCGTCGTCGGCTATAAATTTTCATTAGTACCTGTTCGGATTAAAGTCATTAGACTAAATCGGGGTGACTTTGGGTGAGCAGGATGAATGAACAAAACGATTAAACTGTGCTTAGGCATTAGAGGCATTGTGATTGAAATGTTTAAATGTTCTTTTAAGAGAGAAATGATAAGTCATTGGCTATTACTGATTCCTGACACTGTATCTTCTAGCTAGTTATTTGGATTCGTTCCGGATGGAAGGACCGTAAGCACAGCAATCAATGACACTACGCCATCAGAATCATTTTAAGAGCTGACAGTATGCTCTGCTCTGCTTCTGTTTATTTTTTAGTAATATATTTCCAACAATATTTTTGACTCTTGGGACACTTTGTTGTTATTATTGCTTCTTCTAATTAGTCGGATCAGATCATTGTCATTTCAAGAGCATAGTTTTAAGTATTTCCAACAATATTTTTGATCTGGGGACATTTTGTTATTAGTGGTCGTTCTCATTAGTCAGATCGGAATTAGTAATTTAAGAAGTAAACTAGTGCGCAGTAAAAAACCGCCACTATTTTTTAATTCATTCGTTGTTTGTAACTCAATTTCTATTATAATCCAATCCTACTCTGAATAATACGAGAAAAGACTAGTTTTTCTTAACCCATGTCTTTATTGTTTATCTCGGTCGAGTGGTAAACAAACACCACGTACCTGGGGTTATCGCAGCGCCAGCCACGAGCTCAATATTGTATACGAATATACTCAAATATACTTCAATATTTTAGATTCGAATCCTAACTGAATATTATAATTATGAATTGCTAATATGGCCTTTGCCCGCGGTTTGCCGCTTCAAAAGACGACGATCTGTAATTCAAATGAAAGCATACGAAATAGGTTTATTGAAAAAATATTCCCTAGAATTTTCAATTTCAACCCGTACTCTCTGACTAATCTATTTGTGAATTCAAATACACATATTACAAAAGAAAAGTCTTCAACGAGTACTTTCAGCGGCGTTATTAGATTCTATTTTAAGAAAAACCAACAAACTTGAATGAATAAGTTAAAGCCAATATAGCCTGCTTTGTTACCAGTTTAAATAAACTCTGAAGAAATTGCACAGTTACGTTTAGAAACGGGAAAAACCGATTTCGAAAATACTTTAAAGAGCTTCATCTTTGTTTTTCATGACGAAGTTTTCATAATAAAAAATAAAATACATTCAACAGCAAGCAATTTTATAGGTCCAAACTAAGCAAAGTTTGTTGTGTACAATGGCTAATGGATAACTGATAAACATACTTGAATATATTAATTATCTTTATGTATTACTTTGCAAATATGATGGAATATACATTTAAATTTTAAAAGTAATACGCAAAGATAAATTATTACGAACGCCTTCTTCGAGTACATTGTGCGGCAAACAACTTAAAAACAAAGGGAAAATAATGCGAAATGCATTTCGCATCTGCGTGGTGTGGTAATAATCATTAAGAAGAAGACCAATTTCTGCCTGTTTAGGGTATGCCCCTGCAGCTTTATTGGTAAAGTGCCTATTCGCTTAGCAGGAGTTGAGGGTTTAAATCCCGGCAATAGCAAATTGTTTTTTATTTTAAATATGTATACTTAAATATAGTATAATTATCCATGAACAGGTACAAATACTCATACTCATCACACAAACATTCGGTAAAACAACTATCTCTTCGTTCGCAGTTGACGAGAAAATCTTCTGCTGCCACGGCGGTCTCTCGCCCGATCTCCAAGCGATGGAGCAGATCCGGCGGATCATGCGGCCGACGGACGTGCCCGACCAGGGCCTGCTCTGCGACCTGCTGTGGTCCGACCCTGACAAGGACACCGCCGGCTGGGGCGAGAACGATCGCGGGGTCAGCTTCACATTCGGCACAGAGGTGGGTAAAAGATGAGCAAATTTGATGCAGGCCGCTTCTAAATGGCCAGTGTCAAAGTCATTGGTGGAGGCCGATAAGTGAGCAGCTGATCAAGCAGTCCGTTAGTCCGTACAGTACGCGACATCGATGTTGAGTGCTGGTGCAAAGAGTGGGGATAGCTTTGCGCATCTTACTAGACCATCATCGTATCAGAGACACGTGTGCGGAGCTAAGAACCAATCACGGCCGGCAGTGCAGGCGCGGCGCGTGGCTACCCAATCATGTAATCGTAATGGTCTTCTGTGCATCTTCCGCCGAGTGCTCATCTTCGGTGCCGCTAGTTGTATTATACTACTTTACAGACAGACGACCTGGTAAAAGTTGCAGAAATGGCATGACGATGAAACAAGCTGAAGTGGCAATGGTTGGAAAATAATAACTGAGGATCTCGTGCTCATAGTGGCGTGCATTGGGAGACGGCAACCGACTGATGTAGGCTGGTTATGTTTATGACGTTATCACGTACGAAGCGAGTGATTTGGTCGTCATACCTCACTGCAAAGGAAATATACCTCTTTTCCTGCATCTCACATCTCATCTCTCTTTCTTTCTCAGACTCAGTCTGTTCTTTACTCTAATCCAAGGGAAGCCTAATTGGGTTTTTACTAATTGTACGTCCCCATGCTAGCACTATCTAGCAGGGTACTCACCTAGCCGTGTAGCATGTAGTAACGTATTTGATATTGTATCAAGTGTGAACGTGGGCACGGCACGAGCGCATTAAGCTCGCCGTGACCAGCCAAGATACAGTATCAGATACGTTACATGCTACACGGCTAGGTGAGTACCCTACTTATCAATAACAAATAGTCAATCAATCGACCCAGACTTGCAAGACACATAAATCCAGATGAGAAACCTGATGTATTTAACAGCTTCATAAATATCTTAGCAATGAATCACAAGAAGTAACGTATGTACGACATTAATAACTTTTAAATTGAGTTATTTAGTCCAAGCCAATCAATCGATATGCATTATAGGTGACATATAAACGTTGTTGATGATGTAATTGCAGATTGTTTACAAACATTGTATTCGAAATAGTTTTACGAGCTCGAACTATCATTGTTTTCACACTTGATATAACTTGAAAACATTAATCCCAAACATGAATAGAAAACCACCTATTGCTGTACATGTTTGCAATTTAATGTTTTTGGATGGCAATTCACCTATTTCTAAACTAGTAATAACTCAAACATTCACAAGCCAAGCCATGACTCAGAATTAAACGGATCAGTCGCCAATCAATAACTGATAAAGTGCCGTTATCAGCGATACGCACAAACTACGCAGTCGGATACTTCCTCAACCCTAGAGCTCTTTGTCTTATTGGAGACTGGTGACATTGTGCGCGCGTTCGATTCGCCCAAAGATATTGGAATATTCACAAATAATATTAAGAAACCATATTTTGAAAATAACACCATATTTAAGACCGTTATACATTATTAACTAAAATTACTTGCAAAGGTGGATTTTTAATTTAAATAAATATTAAGTCGGTTGACTTTGTTTTGGGCTACACCGAAGTACGAATTCTCACATACAAAAACGATTAGCATATCGCTTTTTGTCATCACGCTTATAAAGAGTACGTAAATTGATTGGATGTTTCATCATTCCTTTTGATAGTTTATCAATATCAATGTGTCATTGAAATTGAATTTTAGATAATATTTTCATATTGCTTACACCATGAAAAAAAGTTTGAAACTAGGTTTATGGCTACGATGACCACAAATTGCTGCATCTCATCATTTGCATCAATAATTGCTTTATCTGATTACTTAGGGGCCGTCCAAACTAGCGTCTTTCGAGCGTCGAGGTTGTGGCAGCGTCCAATCAGTGTTGACGCAACGCTTGCGCAGGCGCAGCAGCATTTACTTAACGCGCGCTGATTGGACACTGCCACGACGTCTTCGCTCGACAGACGGTAGTGTGTGTCTTACTGAAAATGGCAAAACCTGACTAACCAAGTGTACAACGGTCGCAGGTGGTGGGCAAGTTCCTGTCGAAGCACGAGTTCGACCTGATCTGCCGCGCGCACCAGGTGGTGGAGGACGGCTACGAGTTCTTCGCCAAGCGGCAGCTCGTCACGCTGTTCTCCGCGCCCAACTACTGCGGCGAGTTCGACAACGCCGGTGAGTACACTACTGTACAGGCTGACACTTCTTCAGTCCAGCAAATCGAGACATTATGGATATGTACCCGAAATTTTACCCACGTTTGAACTACGATAAGGTTTAATAAAAGCTACTTTGCAACATAGTGCTAAATTAAAAAAAAAAGTTTAAGACTATAAAAAAAAAACGATAAATTGTAAGCATCGCATTTTTTAAACAAAAAAATCTTTTCGGAAAAAGACCGTGATGTTGAAGATAGCGGTTCACAGTTGTACACCGAAGCCTAGCTAAAAAAATATTCAGTGTATGTAGTATGTACCTAATGTTTTAATTAAACCGACCAATCATAAATTATTCCAGATTTCCATTTATTAGCGGCAGATATCAATAGTCAAAAGTTAAAAACTCCTAAAATTTTGGCATTATCATGCAATGTAAACCCGTATATTCATAAATGACTTCGTCTCGTGCTGATTACGTAACGGTATTGTTCCAGGCGCACTGATGTCGGTGGACGAGACGCTGATGTGCTCGTTCCAGATCCTGAAGCCGGCCGACAAGCGCAAGCTGTACTCCGGCCTCAACATGGGCCGCCCCAACACGCCGCCGCGCGCGCAGCCCAAGAACAAGAAGAAGTGAGTCCGCACGCACGCACACACACACACACACACACAACACTACACTACGTACATGTCACGCCGACACTGACAACGCAACGGTCTCAGTGAGCTAGCAGTCTAGCACCTAGCTACCGGCCTCGTGGGACGCTTTGTTGATCTATTTAAGAGGCCTTAGTCCCGCAACACTACCACATAATAGACCAATTTATCTTTTTTTTTTTTTGTTAATGGACAACATCACATGCATTGTTCTGATCCTAAGGTAAGTAGCTAAAGCACGCGTGTTATAGAAATCAGAAATAACGACGGTACCACAACTCCGTGACCCGAGACAATATAGAAAAGTTCGTTTTTTACATTGACCCGACCGGGGATCGAACCCGGAACTTCAGAGATGGCGACGCCATATAGTCCGGCGTGTTCGCCTCTCGGCTACATAGGTCGTCAATAAAAATTATCTAGCCCCTAATTAAACTGAGCTTGTATTGTGCCGACTGGATAACGGATAGACAAACTTGTGTGAATGGTGGAAATACTCTTTATCTTTTATTTTATTAGAAAACTCAACAGCTTTACATATAAGTATAAGTACATTACATTAAATCTAAAAAATAACACTAACCAATTAAAGAGTTCCACCACTTTTGCGTAAGGTAACAGCAGATTAAAAAGTTAAATTTAAAACAAACTCTCTGAAGAATTTCTTGTACATTATATAAATATTTACGGTATTATGATGACGGATGACAAGGCTCTAAATCAAATTCCGATCTTCTCAGATACCTACTCACTGCTTAACGTAAAGATTCCAAAAAACTGTTATGTATTATGAGCCAATGATTTGCCATGAGAATGGCATATCTGTGGAATAATGATAAAGCTCTTTTTTTAACCTATCCTACTGTTGGGTAATAGTACATTATGATACAAGTGTGCTACGTTGGTCATTATACACGAGGCATTATTATAAGCGCGAGCCGCAGGCGAGCGCGGTAAGGAAGCCGAGTGTGATAATGATCAATGCACACGAGTTGCATACGACGTTTTTCAACACAATTGCGAGGAAAAAACAAACTAAAATCTAAAATACCTTCTCCGAATATGACTTGGCGTTATTGCTGTTTTTCTATGCATTTTGGCGGCAACAGGCTATCACTCGCGTTTCGTGCCTCGATAAGTATTTCCGACGGGGTTGAATAACATTTTACTCGTCTTTACTATTTAAAGTAAACATTTTTGATAGTAATTAACCACACCGCAACAACTTTATCAAATAATAATGGAAAATAGCACGTAAGTTTTGTTTTTTTCGCGCGCCGCAATTTCGATGCGCGCGCAGGTTCAATAATGGCACAGGAAAAACTGGCTGTTCAGCCGGAGTAGCAGCAATTTAAAAAATAAAATAAACTATAAATTATTGTTTCTAAAAATGATAGTTAAGTTAGTTTGTGTTTATTAATATACAATTTAATAAAATGAAATATTTATTTGTCATCTTAACCCTTAAATAATTTAATATTCGTCAAATATTAAATGTTCTTAGACACAAACTTTTGCTGGATTTTTTAAAAAAAAGTTTACATTACCGCACTAGTGCGATAATCTTTTTACAGCACAAGTGCGTAATATGACGAGTTATGATACTAAAAACGGTGTTATAAGAGTGAATTTACGAGCAACTGTGTTGAAAAGGTATATTCCAAGTCTAAAAGATATTTCAAAACATTACATTAAACATGACTCAGACCAAGCTATAGTGACTTCCCGATATTATTAGGTACTAAGTAAGATTAAATCAACACATTAAAAAAATATATATTACATTTTTAATGGTAGTTTCTTCTACTTCAGAGACATCTGAACCAGTTAAACAAAGGTACATTAAACTGAGAATATAGTGATGATGTGTTTAAAACCTATCACTCATATGTAACAAGACAACTAATCGAAATTCATAAAACTTACGTACGAAAGATGTGAGTGTCGTGTGCCATCGATAGATAACAATTATGATTTCTTTTAACAAAATACATGAACTAAATCATCCATCCATTACACATGTTTTGTTTACCAATAGTTTAATGAGAGTTGGCATGAACCTTGTGAAGGTTAGACTTACAATTAAGGAGGTGTTAAAATGTGAGGCATTGACTGCTTTTGTTCTTAGCTTTACTTTACATGAGCATGTATAAACCATAGTAATTGAAAGTGCCCTCTAAAATGGTTTGTGCGATGTTTTACAACTTTTTAGACTAACAACTGTTTGCAGTCTATATTTCATCAAATAACCAAAAGAGTTAAACTGTTTCGAACTGTTTATTTCGAAGAGTGGTATAATCGGTTGTATCCTCGGTCTCATACCGCTGTTAATGTTTAAAGTTTTGTTCATTGCATTTTATTTATATTTGCATGGATTTCGTCTATTGAACGGAGTGATGTTATTAATTCATAGACATGTATTACTACAGACAATGCAGAATATGGTTGAATACTGGTAGATAATAACAAACTAAAAACACAAAACTAGCTTAAGCTAGAATTGTATCAGTTCAAGCCAGCTCTTATAAAACATCCTCTACAATGTTATTATTTAAGTGACGTCATTAAACCAATGTTTTGTTCCCGCCCCCAGTTAATGCCCGTACGCCGCGCTCCAGTGAGAGGTCAACGACTTGCATGGACTCCCATACAAAGCACCTACGTACCCCTACCGTACCTAGTCTGTACGCTAAAACATACCAAATGCAATTCTCTACACCCCGTCATACAGGCCGCTATCGGTTGCGTACCGTTGCTATGTTTTAGCCTATAGCAAACTGAGCGAGCTACAAAAGTGTCCGCTCACTTGTCAAACGCGTCGCCGTATAGACAAAGCCTTGCCTCTCTCTCTCACTTTGCCATGTTTTCATGAAGCAACAATTGACAACACTGCGCGACTATGTCCGACTTCTTGTGTTGCTTTCTTTTAAAAGGAAAAGACAGAGAGACAAGATGTCAAACTACACTGAGCAAAGTCGCGTGCTGTTGCCAAACATGTTGCCTGATGAATACATTGCGTTACTCGTACAGTGATCTCTTGCGTCTTACGTAACAAAATCGTCGTGACATTACGTGAGAGAAGAGGTGAGGCCGTGTCGATACGGTTCTGCGTTGACTTTATCGATAACTCTAAGCAGTAAAGCTTCAGCTTCGAAATAGTAGCTTTCTAAGTCCCGGCCAACGTCACATCAGTAATAGACAACGACGCCATCTCGTGGTGAAGTATTGACACAGCATTAGTGACGTGACGCGGGCCGGCCGCCGATAGGATCGCTCGCGCCCATTTTATATTATGGACTCGTAATTTTTGTATAATTTTATAAATTATGAAATTTTAGCAATCAAGTATTATTTACAAGCGTTGTATCGCGCTCTCTGGTTGACTGATCGGTCGCAAGCGTACTGTTTGACGCGTTTTCCCTAAAAGCATAGATTGGCACTATTGTTTCGTCGTTTCGGTCAAAAATAGCTAATTAGTTTTTGCCAATCCCTGCTTCGATGGAAGCTGGGCCTAAGTTGCCGATCGCTCGCGAGGCAACAACAATTGCTGGCCAATTGGTTCGGCGCGACATGGGCGAGGCGACCAACGCTCCCACAGTCTGAGCGACGTTTTAGTCGCTAACAAACTTTGTTCTATGCAACGTGACTTCTGTAAGTTTGTTGGTGTAAGAGGCAATTTGGTATACTTAGACAGTATGGATTCAAGCAGTCATTATTACTATTGAAAACACTAATTTAATACAGTAAACATGATAATGTCGACTGCTTTATCTATACTATCTATCTGCAATATTCCGAGTCTTCACTATCGACATTTCCCAAAGTATCGATAACTCGCATTTTAACAACACTACTCAAACTTACACTGGTCACGTGGTCCCTGAAGTCAGCCACATATTGTAAGGTCAACTGCCAATGTTGCATGAAGTCACCGTTTCTCAACTTTGCCAAAGTGGAAACTCTAAAATGCCAAGTAATGCAACCGTCATATTGTATTGTTTCAACTGTGTCGCAATCTCAGCCATAAAGGAACTGAATGTTTAATGTATTGCAAGTTACTTGATTTCAGCCTTAAATTTATAATGAAATCTTATACTTTTTGGATGCAACGTAAACTTTCAATAGTTGTTGGATGTTTAGTTCCTTTTTTGCTAGGATAGCTACTGTGAAGAAAATGATTTTCTTTCTCGTCTGTTATATTTTTCTGTTTGAGAAACGGTGCGATGTAGAAATTATTTTTTAATATTTTTTTTTAATAAGACAGTTAGTAATCGGCTCTGGGAATTCCCCGTGCGTCCGACGCGGATGTGTGCTTGTGTGCGTGAGCTGTGCTGTAGTGTGCGTGAGGCGTGTATCGCGATCTATATTCAAGTAATTTAAGGGCGGTTTTAATATTGGCAGAGACCTCGGTACTAATCGATTGTAGAATTTTCTTAACATTCTGTGGATAAGTGTCTTGTGAGTTGTAAGCAATAGTTAAGCTTCGATGTCAAATATGACATGTTTCCCCAATTATAAGGGGAATATTAATGTATTTAAAATATTATATTGGTGATGAACACCAAAAGTAAAATCCAATTTATTAATAATTGGATGTAATGTAGGCACGTTGCCATTTTGTAATTAGTAATGCTATGTCAGAATAAACTTAGCTTTGGTCTCGAAAGCCTGCCAATGCTGAAACCGAGTGTCGCAAGTAAATTTAAATGACCGATGTAACGATAATATTGGAAGTAATTGATAAAACTCCTCTTTATAATAAGTAGTAAGCATAAATATGTAACGAAGCGTAGTGTGTTGGAGAACAAATATTAATAATGAACACCGTCCTACCGGCAGGACGTTAGTTGTCACTCGTAGCTGCTTGCTGCGAGGCTTTATACTCTGCGATTAGACGTAAAATAAGGAAATAGTTCCTTAGAAACATTTGTCAAATGAGAATTCCTTTTATTTAAAACATAATTAAGAATTTAACCCATCTAAGCTGAATAGTTGACTATTTCGACTAGCCCGCCTGATCAAAGGGGGTTACAGCAAAAAAGTTTGAGAACCGATGGGAATCTGACTTTAAAGTGAAAATAATTGAAACACATGTATTTATTCAAATTTCGTCATTCTTTTTACCAATTAACTCGCTCTGCAAACGAGACATGAAAAAAAAGGGTACAAAGAGCTCAATTTCGAAACAAATATGTTAACATTAATTGGGGGAGTACGTTTATGTAACCTCCTTATCTAATGAAAATAGTGTCGTGTGACTATGGCTTTGATTACCAAGCCAAAAATACTTGTAGAATGTCTCCATGATAAGTCGCAGAGTTTAAAACCTCGCAAGTCGCGATCCATTACATGTTTTAGTTAATCTTATTGCTGCTGAATGTTAGACTGATACGCGTGCAGTGGCCCCCGGCCGATCAACACTGAAACGATTATTATGTATGAACAAGAGAATTGTATATTAATTTCGTAAATAAAATACTTTCTGAGATAAACTATGTTTTATTTGTAGAATATTCCCGACCAACAAAATTACAACTTCAACTTCTAGTTAGCTAAGAAAATCTGATAAGTAATATTAATTTTATTTTTCGTTTACATTCACTAACAGGGTATAGTAAGAGAAAGATGTTTTGATAATCTGAAACAAAAAAACTATTATAAACATACATACACAAAATCTGAAGGTCATTACAGATGGCGCCTGTATTGGTCAATTTTAAATTATAATGCATATCAGAGGCAAATAATAGGAGGTGAAATGAAGAGGACATCCAATAAAAACTTCTAAGAAAGTGTTCAGGTCCACAGGTAAGTTTTTGGCGCGCACCACCACAAATTAAGATCTCCAGTGTAATACATACGAGTAAGAAAGTGTGCAAGTCCAAACGCAGAAAGTTTCCCCGCGAAAACGAAAAAATAAGCAGTTGAATGAAGGGGATCTCCAGTATAACGCTGGCCACGTCAGACTTTGTAGGTCTGCTAATCGGGCCGATTTTTCTTAAGATGTCTGACCTACTTGTAAGACGTGTGCTTTGCACTATTGCAAACAGTACGTTCTATTTTTCTTCTACAAAAAAATCGGTTATGTACCGAATTATCGGAGGTATATAATTTTAGGCGTCCCTAATACTTACCACTAGAAAAGTGTGTAAGTCCATAGGCAGAAAGTTCCCCGCGCGCACCACGACGGGGCGCTTGTTGGCCAACAGCACGTTGAGCAGCAAGCGGCGCGGCCGCACGCCCATCGTGTGCCACGCGCTCTGGTACGCCGCGGTCGATACTCGGTCGGCCTAGAAGCGACAATATTCCTGGGTGAGCACTGAGCTGTGTGGGCAGTTGTTAGGCCTTCCCCACACTTGCGTCTTTCGAGCGCCGACGTCGTGGCAGCGTCCAATCAGTGTTGACGCAACGGCATTTACGTAGCGCTGATTGGACACGCCACGATGTCGACGCTTGAAAGACGCTAGTGACGCTATTGAAAAGGCTAGTTGATACCACCAATCAATTGACATACTTTTTGTGAGCTGTCAAAACGCACCTCTTCCATATAATTTGTTTGGCGATATCAGATTATGACGTCACTGTCCACCTAACTCAACTGCCTTACTTTTTATCGATTTTGAAGCAACCAAAAATCTGTTTTTCTAATATATGATATTGTACTGGGTTATTACGCCTAAAATAGTAAAACGATACCTTAGAATTATTTAAGAATGGTGTCAATATCTTTTATGTAAACGCTCATCATGTGCCACGCTCTCTGGTACGCTGCTGTGGACACTTGATCGGCCGAGCAGTGAATGACAATAATGTGTAAGATGTGTGGCACTAGATGAGAAATGTTCAAGTATTATAAATTTAATATGTTAAAACAAGTATGAAATTAGGAATTTGAACCTGTATAATAATTTGGTTGCCATAGAAACAGTAGACGAATGTATCCAGTGCAACGGCCACCAAATACTCCACTGTCACCATGTCGAGTTTCTGAAAATAAATACATTTTTTAACTTCTTTAATTCTGGTTTTCTTCAGATAGACATTGAACACGACGACTAGTACGTCTTGTTGGTAAGTATTTTTTTTATTTGTTTGAATGTTTAATTATGTTTTAGTGGATAATCCAGGCAACACACTGTTATTAACATCCTTGTACCACGATTGAACTGATATTCGAAACCTTGCATTTACAGCACTAAGCACTCTAACTAACTCTAGGAGGTCAAAAGCTATGTTTATCAGTAAACGACATAATTAGTTGATATAACGTTAATAGATGATCTGCAAATATTCTGTATACGTGGTACGTACTAACCAGCGTAGCAGCATACAGCAGCATGCAGAGGTACATAGTGACCTGCACCACCCGCAGCGCCAGCAGCGGCGACACGAACCTTTCGAACTTGTTTTTGTACGCGTTGACGCCCTGGCAGGCGCGCACGCAGTCGCGTAGCGCGTCGCACGTCGCTGCGTCGAACTCACTGCTGTAGATGTCTGGACAAAATGCGATGCGATTTTGTTTAAAAGCAGTCCTGGAGGGGTTACGACGAGGTCACTATCCACTCAAATTCTAGGCAGTTGTCTACCTGAGCGATTTCGTTAGCTGCACAGACACTAAACTGCCTGGAATTTGAGTGGATATGTTAGCTCATAGCCCCCCTTATCAGCATTCAGAAGTTCACTCCACGTAGACCCTTTACCGCAGTAGTGGGTCGTTTGCATCCGGCCGTTTCAAGCAACCTTACTTGACTACGGGTCATCAGTCCACTGGGCGGGAAGTCAAAGTCAATTATTCAGTACCTATACAGAGTGTTTGGTGATGGCTATATAAAGCCGAATTTGGACCATGTTGACCTCTTCCGGGAACTTATACACGTCCCAAAATATAACTTAGCCCTACCACCGCAAAAGGTAAATAATGCTTAGTTGTTTTCTGGCTTTTCGATTGTCCAAGAAAGGTCAGCGTTGAAGTGCCTTTCTGGTTTACTTGTCTTTGTTACTTTGTGGTTTACTTACTGAATGATGTCCTCTTATTCAAGATAGAATTGTTCTGGAACAAAAAGTACGTTTATAACGATATTTGTATGTATCAAATAAAAAGTTGTTGAATTTGAGCAGTTAGAATCACCCCCTTTTGGATTGAATAGGGTTTTTATTTACACCTTGTTAGATGGAAGATAAATAACACTTGAAAAAAAATCATCGACCTCAGGTGGGACTCGAACCCACGTCCCATCGCATACCGGGCGAGTGCTTTGACCACTAAGCTACCGAGGACGTCACGTGACAAGATGAAATTCCTCAAGTGTTTTTTCTCGCTGTCAAAGCCAGCGTATACTACTCAGCTATAGATATAGCTACAAAATTGATCAGAATACCAAGGTAAATATAAAAAATTACCTTGTTAGATGTTACACCTGATCAAATGATAGGCCGGCGGAGCTAGGCCATGCCGCGATAGTATAGGTACTTAGTTGTACCATAAAGAAATATTATACTGTTGTACAGAGTCTCGTATTTCGCATCACTAATTGTTCGCTTTAACAAATATCATAACGTAGTAGATTTCTATACCATCCGATCATAATGGTACGCCGGCGGCTGCATCTCGACTACATTATAGATGCAGTTGTGCAGCTCGTCGCCGCGGATGCCGGAGGTTGCAGCACACAGGTCTAGCGGGCAGCTATTCGCTCATAATAAATGTCATAACGTAGATCTCTATACCATTTTCCGATCATAATGGTAGGCCGACGGCTGCATCTCCGCTACATTATACATGTAGTTGTGCAGCTCGTCACCGCGGATGCCGGAGGTTGCGGAGGCTGGAGCACACAGGTCTAGCGGGCAGCTATTCGCTCTTATAAATGTCATAACAGAGATCTCTATACCATTTTCCGATCATAATGGTACGCCGACGGCTGCATCTCGGCTACGTTATACATGTAGTTGTGCAGCTCGTCGCCGCGGATGCCGGCGTGCGCGGCCGCCAGCGCGCCGTGCGCCACGCTGCGCAGGAGCGCCGTGTAGCGCGCGTTGCGGAGGCTGCAGCACACTAGGTCTAGCTGTCCGCAGAGGAGGATGGCGTTGGACGCGAAGAATACGCCTGGGAAATTGTATTGGTACTTTGTATTCTGCAAAAACCATTTCTAGAGCGAGGTCAAATCCAAAATGAGGATATCCATAACTAACGGCATTGCACTGACATACTCGAAGCAAGTTCGAGGTCATAGCTCGCAGAGCTAACAACCATTGGGGAAGAAATATTCTCGAGTGGCAGAAGACGCGCGATAGACTAATACCTATACTTAGTAAAAGTTGCGGGAATCAAATGGCCCAGAGCCGCTCGCTGTAGCTTTCTATGGGGGAATAAATGTCCAGCGGTAGACTTCCAAAGGTTTATGATGATGATGATCTTTATCCCTCGAGCAGTGGCAGCTCAGATGTTAGTCTCGGCTCACATTGTTGTTTTCGATTTGAAACATAACACGTGTAGTCTGGATTTTTAGCCACGGCCAAATGCAATAAGATTGGATCTTGAATTCTAGATAGCCTCACAATACTTATGGGGTGTTCCTCACTTACCAAACTGTCCCATCGCCAGTCCAACAAACGCCTGCGCGATGCACTGCCGCAAGAACGTGAACTCGAAGAACGGAGACCGCATCACGTCCATGTACATGTAGCTTTGCATGGGCTGTCTATTCCAGCCTGCAAGTCAGGAGTTCGCTAAAATCTGCTATACCTACCTACTTAGATAAGGACTTCTCAAATTTTATGTTATTTTGCTGACAGTTTTTTCAATTTAGTTTTTAGAGCTAGGTACGCTCATCTTCTACTAGGTATCTACTTCTACGATCTACTCAAGTACATTATACCTCAGTGGATCTACGCTACTCACTAAGGTATAACTACTACGAGTATATTAGCTTCTGCCCGCGAATTCATTTGCGGTAACTGCAGAATTCTTACTTATGCCAAAGAGCATGCCAATTAGTAATCTTATCTATTCTTAGTGTGATCAAGTAAAAAACTTCCAAACATAAGCACAAACTTTTACATGTTGGTATACCTGATATCAGTAACTATTCAATAATCTGGATTGTTGCGACTGTTTAAATTTTAGCCACTGATCAGTCCAATATAGTCAGGGACATATAAAATCGTTTAAAATGTAAACAAGAACTAAAACTCCACGTGTGCTTAAGTCTACCTAGGAATATCTAGTCTACCACTAAAACCTTTTGATTGTGAAGGTACTTACGGTTGACAATCTCCGGTATCACATACATGGTAACACTAAACATAGTGCAAGCTGTGTAGAAGTATCCAAAATTCCTCGCCGTCTTATAACTATTCAACATCGTCATATTCGTCAAGCCATTCGCTGAGCGGTACTTAAATTCGCAATTCATAAACTTCGTCAACTCGTACAATTCCTTTCTGTACAGCCCAAAGTAGACCACGATTATAATTGACACCAGGAATGGGAGGCAGTCAGCTAATTTGTCCAAACTGGTCATGACATCAACCCATTCTGTGTATAGGTGAACATACAACGTGGCTGGGACATTGATGAGAACAAATAAAACGAAACATAAGTACAAATTATTCATCATGATTTCCTTGTCGTTCTTTGGGGACGTGTACCAGTCCCAACACCCTACTATCTTTAAGGGAATTTCTAAGAAATGGGTGTAGTTTTTTATTGGTCCAGTATCCAATGTTGAAGGTGGCTTTTTCGAGCCTCGTCCAAACAGAAGGCTCATTCTTTTAGCAGAAATAGCTAGAGCTACTGATTAGAATAGAACGAAAACGTGCTTTTAAAAAGCAGAGAAGACTGTCTAACTGATTGATGGTAAACGAAAATGCTTTTATATAAAGCATTTCCTTGGTTAGGGTGGCAAATACACTGTAAACTTTAGAAAAAACACTTTCAGTTGAAAATAATTTTAAATTCTAAATTTTATTGGAGTCAAATTAAAAGGATTATTAAAAAACTATTTTTACAAAATTGCACAGATAATTAAGCAACTTTTTTGGTGGCGGCAGAACGAATGCATTTTTTTATTATAGTTATGTTATAACTGCCAGAATTATAAAACCTAAAGCAATATGATTGAGTAAAGTGTGTAAAGTGAGAAAGAAACAATGATATTTCCAATAGCAACAATTTAAAACATGTAGCAAAGGATTGCCTTTGCTACATGTTTTAAATTGTTGCTATGTAGGTATAGGCATTGGCCTATACCTACATTTCTGGAAGTATTTAAATAAGGGTTTATCATAGACAGTCTCAAATGAAAACGAATACACGTGTGTAAAGGGGCCCTTTATTAGAATAAGTAAGTACTAATTGCTGTAATTAACCCCTTCTCGTTAAGAACAACTTTAAACTGTAGTCAACTCAATTAAGCCGTAATTACAAGCTGCAAAGTTTCTTGCAGTTTAAAACTTGACAAAACTTCGTTTAAGTTTAAAATTGTCGTTCTCACTTAATTACCAAAATTAAATTCTTAGGAAAATACAACTAAACAAAGCAATTTAAAAAAATCTATACAAAATTAACATTATGGAATGATTTATCATATCAAAATACCTATGTACTTCGAACACGAAAGTAACGATTGGATTTTGAAGATAGTCTGTAAGAACACTATGCTGTCTGCATAGATTCGGCGTCCCTGAAAAAAAAGCACCTTAAATTATTCAAGTTTTTGAAAAGAAACCCAAACATTTACTGAGAATTAGGATTCTTAAGTAGTTTGACCTTCCAGCGGCACATATTTTTGTTGTTCGATATCACACTAAAAACACTAAAATAAACTACTTGTAAAAGAAGTTTAAAAAATACAGATAATGTTTGCTAACCTATCTGTATTTTTGACACGATAACGTCCTAAAAATCGATGAACGCCGGCTGCACGCACGAAAAAGTGTCACGTTCCACGTGCGAGCGCGGAACAAACGATAGAGAGGCAGCGACAACCAGCCTAAGTGTTCGGCTTGTGACGCATCTATCTCTCTTCCAATCCATCGGCCGATGCGTCCGAGTAGCATCATTGTTTTCTTATGACGTTATTATCACGTAAAATTATCGTCCGTACTTCGTAATTCGTTAAAAAACATAATTCCTATAAATAAAACCCTACCTTGACTTATCTCAATGGGAAGAAAGAATTCAACTAACTTTTCCCTCGACCGTCGCTGTGCGATTCTATAAATCCTCCTCAACTCGAGCAACGCCCTCATGATGACCACAAGTTGCTGTTCGAAGTCCGACGTCTTAATGTCGACGGCAAGCCCCTTCTGCTTGCAGATCTTCACGTACAACGCCCAGATGGCTGAACGAACGTGGCACAGTTCCACGTGGCGGCCGGCTGCCGTCTCCTTGAGGCGGTTCAGGGCCAGTTCCCATTTGATGACGCGGTTGCGGACTTTGTCGTATTGCCACTGGAAATTTTGAAGGCTAATTTCACCAATCTCTGTTACTTATGATAGAGGATAGACGGAAAAATAAATACTCTTTATTTCATATTACACAAAACATACAAAATACTATTTAGGCGGTGTTATCGCTAGAGGGAATCTCTCGCAGTCAACCTTCATTCAGTCAGGTAGATAAAAGTTCGTCAAAGGAAGAGATACATAAAATAGCTTTATAAAAGCCCATATTTACACAGCTCGCTTTTAATTTAGTCTGGTGACAAGTGATGTAGGTAAGTTCCTAAATTGGCTTTGAAAAGCCAAGATCTATAGCTTGACTGCATGTTAACCCCAAACAGAGAAGGTGGCTCTGTTCCGTTCGTCCAGTCAATGTAAAACCAAACTAAACGAACTTACCCTCAAATTGGCAAGGGTGTTGTTCAAGCCCATGATAAAGAGTTTCTTCTCCTCGGTGAGAGACCCAATCTCCTGTCGCGCCTCCTCCAGCATCTCAAGGTCTCTCTCTTGACGATCAGCCAAAGTGCTTTTTGCTGCCGCTGTAAAATTAAAAAACATAAAATTATCCATACCTACAGTGTGCTTCTAAGAGTGAACTTTGAGTAATCTTCTTTTTTGTTGTCGACTTAGTCTTTTATATATGTAAGAACCATAATTCAGCCACTGATTATCACTATCGGTGGCCTTGTAAAGATCCTTGTGTGTGCAGGTGTAGGGACACGCAGGACATATTGATAAGAGATGTGTCATTGTCATTATACCACATAGCTCTGAAAGCTGTAACCCCAATGTATGAGCTGTAACTCAATGGCAATATCAAATTTAAGTAATGGAACACCTGCTTACCTTGAACAATTGAACAAATTGAAAATGAAAACCACATCTTGCAACCCATCAATGAAATAGAAACATAAAAGTAAGACTAGGTTTTCCTTATTTTGAGCTGCGTGATTCTGACGTAAAATACTTTAATAGGTATATAATTACTATAATAATATACTAATTAGGCAATCAGTAATAAAGCTTACCTAATGCTTCGTATCGGTTCAGAACGTCCAATGGCTGCTTGAATTCCGGGTAAGTATGTACAACCGCCATGAGGTAATCCTAAAAAGGAAATTTGTTATCAATCTGAATTTCTCGATCAGTAGCTTCTTTTCGGCGCCAGCCCAAATTTGTCTCGAAGCAGTGATAGGGAAAAAATATTGGGACGTGTAAAACTTAGTTTAAGCCTATTTGCAAAAATAAATAGGTTTTAATGGATTTAATTTACGATAAAATTTTCGCACTTACAGCAGTCACGATGAACTACTTTAAACTGCGACTGCAAGTTCTCTTGTATTCCTTATATATTATATGTACATTGTACACCCTTTATATTTTCCTCGTTCTGTTACAGGAGATGCAATCCAGTTTTGACCCTTTCAGTAACTTACTTTCAAAAACGTTATTCTAGTAAACTTATTAGGACGTAAAAAAAACATATCTCACTACGGACGTCATTGACGATTCGTGAAATTCGTTAACCTGGTAAAGGTTGCAGGAAGTCGCTGGATGCAGGTCGCTTCCAACTTCCACAACCGGCCGATCTGGAAGTCACCGGGCTCCCCCAGTGACTTCCAGATCGGCCGGTTGAAAGTTATATTCCTAGCCTATGTTCAGCAGTGGACGTCCTGTGGCTGAAATGATGATAATGAAATTCGTTAAATTACGGGAATAAGGCTTCAGCCTTAACGGCATTACCTCGTAGATGGTGTAGTCCTGGACTTGCTTCTCCATGAGTTGCTTGATCTCCTCCATCTCGGCCACGCGCCGCCGCATGGCCTCGGTCTCCCTGGTCTTCCTCTCCAGCACCTCGCTGTCCGCTTCCATCTTCCGCTCCGCGCGGTCTCGCTTCTCTTGGTTTTCTCTGATGAACTAATCGTACAGTTTTAAATGAAGACATCTTCGGGTTAATACGAATTTCTTGCAGATTGTTTCCCCATGCATTTTCGTCTGGGTTTTAAGAAGATTGATTTGATTGCACTTTGCATGCGTGTTAAACGGTAATAGCATAGTGGTCAGTCTCGTAAATCCTTACATCTCATGTAAGTATCATGAGTTCGTTGCTCAGTACATACATACTACGTGAATTTTACGTTAAACACAGATATTGCGACCTCCGCGGCTCCGTAGCCAAGAGGCGAGCACGCCGGACTTTTAATGGCGCCGCCATCTCTGAGGTTCCGGGTTCGATCCCCGGTCGGGTCAATGTAGAAAACGAACTTTTCTATATTGGCTCGGGTCTGGGTGTTGTGGTACCGTCGTTGTTTCTGATTTCTATAACACAAGTGCTTTAGCTACTAACCTTAGGATCAGAGCAATGTAAGTATGTGATGTTGTCCAATATTTATTATTTGTTTATTTATTTATTATACTTAAATAAATACCATGACCTTGCTCATCGGAAATGGTTTAGTAACAATTTAAACTGATACCCTAAGTTCCATCACAATGTTTTTTTTAGTCATCATCATCATCATCATCTCAGCCACATGACGTCCCTGCTAAACATAGGCCTCCCCCAGTGACTTCCATGACTTTTTTTAGTCATCATAATTAATTTGACTTAATATTTATTTTTATAGTAGCTGCGGCCCGCGACTTTGTTCGCGTGGTATTCAATTCGCATCAGACTTTTGAGGCCCTCATTTCGACACACGTCTCTTTTAACATATTCCGACTCTTCTTATCTATCGTACTTAGATAATGTTAGCACATGACATTTGGTTTCTTGACCATAATTCCAAGCTGTTCTTGATCTATTAAAATATACAGTAACCTTGTTAAAGCTAATAAAGGACTCCTTGAGCAGCATCTCCTTGGTCCGCAGGTCCTCCCACTTGGCGTCCATGATGGCGCGGTTCTTCTTCTCCTCCTCCCTCTTTTCTGCCAGCTTCTCGTCAGCATCCATGAGCTCACGACGCGCCTGCTCCATGAGCACTTGGGGCGTTGGCCGAGCCACATCCCAGACTGGATATTTTCTGCATAAAGGAAGTTATTGTGTGCGCATTCTCTAAAGCCTAAACAAAACGAGCTTACCTACCTACCCGGGATTTCTGCTACCGAAATTAAGCGGGGTTCATGTATTGAAAAATCGCGGTGGATGAATCCGTATCAATTGTGCCTGATAGCGAAAATTATACTCTTTATTATTAGACGTAGGTAGGTAGTATGAAGCAAAAGGTCTGGTACTTTCCGACCTTTTTCCGACCGCAAATCAGAGACTAGTACCTCCGTAGCCAAGGCGAGCACGCCGAGCATATGAGCGAGCCTGTGAAGTCCCGTATTCAATTCCCGGTCGGGTTAGTGAAAAAACTAACTTTTGTTAATTTTATCGGGTCTAGGTGTTGAGGTACATTTGTTATTTATAATTACTATCAGACAAATAGTTTAGCTACCTATCTAAGGATCACATCACAGTATTGTATTAATGGCCATTTATTAATTTATTCATAGTAGCGTGGAGTTTATCTTCTAAAAAGTACCTACCTTACTAACAGATTAGCAGAGAAACAAAAAAAAATCAAGAATTGTTAACTAATAAAGATCATAGAGAAGTAGGTCATGGCACCCTATGGATCTTCATTATAGTATCTATTGGTATATTGCCTAATTACACAGGCCTCCCCCTAAATAAAGGCGGGGGCTATCGCGGGCACTTGCTTGTGTGTACGGTGTATACATGTTTTTTACAAAAATGTATGAGCATTGAGCAACGCTAGCTAGCTGAAGTAGCTGAAAAGTTCATACTTGACCATCCTGGCGCTTTCCATAAGGGATTTATAGTACTCGGCGGTGGATTCCACAGGAGGCCCATGTGGAATCGCGATAGGCGCTAAATCCTTTGTTGTTTTCTTCATTTTCAGACGATTTGATGTTAGTATTAAAATAAATAAACTAGAAATAACTTGTAAACTCGTATTAGCAGTCAATTTAAAAGATTTTTAAACAAATCGTTGCTTGGTAACGAGGAGACAAATCATTGCAGATAATTTGATAAGTTTAGGAAGAAATACCTACGTAGATTTTCTAATAATAGTTTATTCATTACTTTCTAAATTTTTGTGTTTAATATAGAAATTTAAATAAACAGTTTAATTTAAAATAACTTATATGAGGCCTACTAAAAAAAATTGTGCTAAATAAATTTCTGTGATTTGTGCTATTTAGAAGAAAAATGACAGTTTGACATATGTGACAATTCTGACAGCTTAATAGTTTACGACAAAAGTCAAAACACTAGTTCATCGCCATAATCCAAAAGAAGAAGAAGAAGAGGTTATATCTAGCGAGCGAATATAATTAGTTTTATTATTTTTATACACTCCAGTGCTAATTAAGGCGGGGCAAATTGCTTCTAAGTTAATCTAATAGTTTCCTAACCATTTCTTCCAAAAGAAACATGAACTTTAACGTACCTTTTTTAACCGGACTCGGATGCGGGATATGCATCGGCATTTCATTGATTGCTTTAAGAAAATACTTCTGTTCTTTCTCGGAAACGGCGAAAGCCGTTAAAAAGGTAACGATTTACTACAAAGATATCAATATAATTTATTTCAGCTTGCTCTTTTTAAGTTATCAAAAACGTTTCCTGCCGTTTACTTTGATAACCTATTGAGTTGAGGTGCTATAGACAAGTACAAACACTGGCCAAAAATATTTTTTCAATGTTGGTGCTTTATTCGACAATTACTTACTATTGTTACATTACATTTTTTTTTTTCAGTTCGCTACAAACTCGGAATACAAGCTAGTACTAGTCGTAAGAACAGATCTCAACATGTCGAAAGGGAAAATAGCGGCTCAGTGCGGCCACGCCGCCGTTGGAGCTTTCGAGAAAGCCCAGAAGCGAGATCCGCAGGGTCTACGATGCTGGCAGAGGACTGGTCAAGCTAAAATAGCCCTCAAAACAGATTCATTAGATGATGTTATGCAAATTGCAGATAACGCTAAGAAGATGGGACTAATTACATCATTAATCAGAGATGCAGGACGGACACAAATAGCTGCAAACTCTGTTACCGTTTTGGGTGTAGGGCCAGCACCTAAAGATGTAGTTGATAAGGTTACTGGGCATTTAAAACTACTGTAATATATTTTTTAAACCTTCCTGTGAGTGTATTATTGCTTTCTATTTTAGCACAGGGTGTGTCGTAAATAAACGACCACATTGTACCCACATGTTCTATGTCATAGTGAAAAACTTGAATTTGTATGGAAAGAAAAGAAAAGGTGGACTTTATGACATACCCTGTATACAGGATTTGCAAAAAATAGGACACTCCTAAAGCCATGTGATCATCAGTTGCTCATAATTATCCATAAACATATTGAATGGGATCACTATTGAAAACAGTTTTTTTTAGATGCACTACCATACATACAGAATAGTCTGCTTCCTCTATGATAATATATGGAATATCTGAATAAAAACAAAAGCCATAATTTTTATTGCTTCCATCCATAGTAATAGTTTTTGAATTTAAGCAGCTGATAAGATGGTTTTAACAAGTGTCCTATTCTTCGTAATAGAATACTATTACGCTTGGAAACATGGTTTTCTCACAAGTTTTAGAAAGAAAGGTAAGGTTTTGGTGAGGAATTAAACTCAATATCCAAAATAAGTGTTTATTCCAAATCTATTTCTTTTACTATACATAACACTATTGAAGGCGGACAATTTCTTTGTAAAGCCAATGTGTTTGCACTAGGCAGGTACAGTCAGATTAATGTATGTACTTATCTATATTTGGATTATTACCCGAACATTAAAATAAGAAACGCAACAATTTTCAAACATCTTAGCTTACAACATAAACTGTTTTAAAATTACCATTCTTTATAATTTTCTCCATTAGAGACAAACAGAAAAAAATTAAGTTGGTACAAACTCAAATGTGTTGACAGTCAGCAACAGACCTAAAGGTCATGACCATAAGGTTTGACCTTGTAAAGCACAGTAAAAAAATGTTGATAGAAAACAGGAGCTTCCTTCTTTGAACGGAGAGCTCCAAATCCTTAAAAACTAAAAATAACTATGTACATTTTACAATAAAATTGCAATTCTAAAATTAAATTATTCATAATTCTTATTTCTATCATAATCGTAAATCTTAAATAACTCTAGCAACATTCAAAGTAAATGAAAATAAATTGTATGTTTTCTTAAATTTAAAAGGCACAATGTCACAAAACGTCCAATCAGTACGAATTTAATTGTCATATTATTACAACATAAAACTATCCATTTTCCATAATTAATATAGCCATAAAACCAATTGAATACTTAAAATTAAAATACTTAATTTCTCTAAAAATAACATTATTTTATACTAAAAAAGTTCTATAAAAATGCTAGAAATGTATGTTGTTCAACAAGTAATTAAGCATTGTGATATTTAACTAACAATAGTAGATAACTAGAGCCTATAAATAAATGCACTTAGACTAGCAGACGCTCGAATCTTCGTTCGGCTCCGCGTGTAAGGAAACAATTATAAAAGACTAAGATGGCGACCAACCAATTAGTCTCTAAGACCGACAGATTGGTCTTAAAAGATCTCGGAGCTTGAGCACACGCAGTGCGACTTCTAGAATTGGCAATCGCAAAATCGGGACACCGTTTCTGCAACGCGTTTAAGCGAATTGCGATCGATTACTAGCATCCGCGACCGCCAACTTGTAGCCTGAATCGCAATTTTGCGATTTGCTACAATGTGATTAAAATTGGCAAGTTCCAGAGGCAGTTTAAATTTTAATCGCTGATGCCGTTAAGTAGCAGTGTGTACAGGCTCTAAACTTTATAAAATCTCATTAGGTTTATTAGTTATCTAGATATAAAAATATATTTTTAATCTATTGTACTTCTTAGCAAATCGGTAAAGCAGTTCAAATGTACTTATTAATTATTGAGGAGAAGGCGATACATATACAATGTTTATTTAATTATTACAACATAGTTAACTCACGTAATTCGGTGCTTTTGAAATACATAATGTACTATTTCTTATTGTTAGATCGATACAAAACATTGGCATAATTTAAAAAAACTAGCAATACTAATCTTTACTTGTGTCCAGCAAGACGTTTACACCTTTTGGTAAATTATGACAAGAAAAGCAAGAATTATGATTTAAAAAATAAGCTGAATGGACTATGCAGCAACAGCAATGAGAAAGAAAGGGATACACAATTTCTCATTGCTACAATTAGCTAGCATTTATTAACTATAATTTTAGTGTAAACATCCTGCTGAAGTCACGAAATTAAGTTTATGCATTGTAAGAAACAATTTTATTGACGATCGGTAACCGATATCTTGAAAAAGCAATGCGATAGAGAAAATTGTCCAATTCTGGCTTTAAAATAGGAAATTGACAGCAAAAAACGAAAAAAAAAGCAATCTACTGTCAGTGCTGCCCATAGGTTTTGACACTAACCATCAATCAGGCGATGACTGCGCAATTATTGCTGATTGCTTATTTTTTAGGAAACAGAGTCCGATCAGGGGTAGTGTGTCGACGACACGCGACTGCTTTTTAAGTGTCATTTTAAATTGTATTTTAAAATAGGTAAAGGTCACAATGACATAATCGCATATTTATCACAAAGCAAATCCGGTAAAATAATCAGTATACAAAATTCCACAGTGTCATACTCATTCCTAGAGTATAAAAAACAAAATAACTTACATGATAACAAAAATAGTAAAATTTCTCAAAATGCATAAACTACAACTTAATATTTTACTTAAACTTATAATCAACTTATGGACTGATACCCTAGTGCTAATATTATTAGCAAATTCTTATCTAGAAATGCGTTCAATTTGACATTCAGTTTGCTATCTCTTTTACCCAAGGCATAAGAAAAGGACAACTGAAAGTGATTATGTTGGTACCGGACAGAACGAAATTTTAACGCTACTCTAAGCAACGTGCCAATTAATTAAAATACGAGTAAGCAAGGCGTAAGAAAGAGACAAATTGACACATTTTAAAGTAATGCTCTCTGTTTCATCTCAGGAGCAACTATTTCAAATCCAGCATAAGACACTTTAAAACGTATGCTGTCTCTGTCATATCTTAGACGTTGGTACAGGACAGAGCTGGGCAATTCTAAGATCCAAGAGCTAGTCAATTTTCGGATCCGAGTGACAAAAGTAATGCTGTCTCTATCATATACTTAGCATTGGCGTAGGACAGAGCTACTCAATTCTCAGCCATGTCTTATTCAAATCCAGCTTAAGACACTTTAAGACTTAGGCTGTCTCTATTTGTACAGTAAAACATGATCAAGTTAAAACTGAAAGCAATTCTTAGCACCCCTGACTACCACCTACTTATATATATCTACTCACAAACCTATAGGTTTTTATCGCGGCGGTACTGGTCGAGTGTGGCCTTGGGGCCATGTTGCTATAGTAACGCTGTTTCTTTCATATCCTAGGCATTGGTGCAGGAGAGAGCTAGCCAATTCTCATCAACGTCTCTTTTAAATCTAGCAAGACACTTTCAAACTTATGCTGTCTCTGTCATATCCTAGGCATTGGCACAGGAGAGAGCTACTCAATACTCGGCAATGTCTCTTTCAAATCCAGCTTAAGACACTTTAAAACTAATGCTGTCTTTGTCATTTTATATGCCTTGGTACAGTATAACTCGAACGCAATTCTTAGCACCCCTGACTACCACCTACTTATATCTATATTCTGAGCATCCCTGACTACCACAGTAGTAGTAGTCACAAACCTATAGGTTATTATCGCGGCGGTACTGCTCTAGCGAGCCTTGAGGTTGTAACACTGTCTCTTTCATCAGTAGAACAGTAACTTGTAGTAACTTGAAAGCAATTCTCAGCATCCCTACTATATAATTACCTATAGGTTATATCTATCTACACACAAAACTATAGGTTATTATCGCGGCGGTACTGGTCGAGAGTGGCCTTGAGGTTTTCGATACTTGCGTCGCAGGCGCGCACATAACTCACGTCGTTCCGACGGAGGTCGCGCGTGTCCATGCTCGAGCATCTTGGCCAATGTTGCTAAAGTAACGCTGTCTCTGTCATATCTTAGGCATTGGTACAGGACAGAGCTAGTCAATTCATAGATTGATGTCAATTTGACACTTAAATAAAAAGTAGTGCTATCCCTATTACATCCTAGGAATTGGTACGGGACAAAGCCGGTCCATTCTCGGATACAAGTGTCAATTTGACACTTTAAAATAATGCTATCCCTATCGTATACTAAGCATTGGCGCAGGACAGAGCAACTCAATACTCAGCAACATTTACAATAGCGCGATTGGCGAGCGGTAATCAAGGCATAAATAAGATATTGAGATACTTCCAAGAATTAAGAAAGGTTAAATTGACACTGCTGTCTATATCAAATCAGGTACAAAATAATTAAACTTGAACGCATTTCTTAGCACCCCTGACTGACTACCACCTACTTATTAAATATCTATCTACTCACAAACCTATAGGTTATTATCGCGGCGGTACTGGTCGAGAGTGGCCTTGAGGTTGTCGATACTTGCGTCGCAGGCGCGCACATAGCTCGCGTCGTTACGACGGAGGTCACGTCCATGCTCGAGCATCTTGACCATCATGTCTAGACCCGCGGTCACTACGTTGAGGCCCACTACTTGTATCTGGGGACAAAGTAGATTTATAAATAACCCTCGTTTGGCAGTCGGGTAATAAAGGGAATCTCTTTTTTTAAATCTTTATTTAACGAGCTTGTTCATTATGTGAACATGTCGCTCAAATAAGTGTTCTTACAAATATATACAAAATCGACTTAAAAATAAATTAGAATAATTACACGTTATGATGACCGATCATTAAAACAAATCCTAATAATCTCCAACAAACGAGCAGCCTGCTCTGTTGTAGGTGAAGCCAGAACTACGTTACAACAACCGACATTGCTTAGAAGATTACCAAAATGTTGTTTCCTTGCAACTGCGCTCCGAGCACAATCGGGAATCTCTTTGATCTTTGGTATTCTCGAGCACATATTTGTGCATATCCAGTTGAGTGGTTAAGCACAGAAATGAGCTCCGAACACGTTCGACTCGTTAACTCGACTTGAGTACCACATTAGTATGATTCGAGCGTCGTCGTTGTGGCAGCATCCAATCAGTGTTGACGCAACACTTGCGAAGCGGCAATTACTTAACGCTGATTGGACACCGCCAAGACGTCAACGCTCGAAAGACGCTAGTGTGGGGAAGGCCTAAGAATCGATCAATCAAAAATCAGGGATTGGGACGTTGTAGATCCTGGCAGTAGCTGTTCTGGTCAAGTGCCTTTAAAAAAAACTCATTGGTGATAATGTGAAGATAACCTTTTGGACTTGTCAGCAACTTACTTGATAAGGGGCTTCTTAAATCCACCAAAACAGTTGTAATGCCTTTAAAAACTTACCGATGGTAACAGGTAGTCCTTCATCTCCTGTGTTGCTTGTCAGCATCTTCGTTTTGACCTTTGAAAAAACTCACCGGTGGTAATGTATAAAGCCCCTGATCCCCTGCTGGGGGTCGGTCAGAGCTTCAATTTTGACCTTCCTGGCCTTGGTGTCGCTGGGTTTAGCCTGTCGTTTTTTGCAGCGCTGGATGCCGGCCGTCTCTTCGTCCTTACAGCAGTCGCGCGGCGGGTGGGAACACACCCCAGCTAAATTGACTAAAAACACTTACTATATTGCTGGCTTGACAGCACGCTTCTTAGATGATTGATGACCTCGTGATCCTAAATGGTCGTCATCGTATATCTAGATGTTGTTGATCTATAGAAAATTGTAATGAGAATGAAACTCACCGGTAGTAATGCGTTGAGCCCTTCGTAACTTGGGCTGTTTATCAGCTTTCTATCTATACCTTTTGGACTTGGCAACAACTAGATTGGCCAAGTAGGGCTGGTTGTCAGCATGTCCATCTTGACCTTATTGGACTTGGCAGCATCTAGCTTGACCTAGGCATCTTTTGTAGCAACAAAAATAGATGTGATGCCAAGATAACTCACCGGTGGTAACGTGTAAAGTCCCTCATCCCCTTGTCCACTGCTGGGGGTCAGAGCTTCAATCTTGACCTTCTTGGCCTTGGAATCGCTGGGCTTGGCCTGTCACTTCTTGCAGCGCTGGATGCCGGCCGTCTCTTCGTCCTTGCGGCAGTCGCGCGGCGGGCATGAACACACCCGCCTACTTACTATGGCCCAATCAAGAGGGCTATGTGCGAAAACAGACCGGCTTGACTAATTATCTTTTTGGACTGGCCGCGAGCTAATTCGCTGGATAACCTCGTAATCATCAACGACTATCTAAACTTTCTTGGGGTTGGCAGCATCTGGCAGCAGCAGCAGCAGCGGGCAGGAACACACTCCAGGTATATAAAGTAAATTATCTTAATGGCTTAGCCGCACGCTTCAGGGATGATTGATGCCCTCGTGATCCTAAATGGTGTTGTTGATCTATAGACAATTGTAATGCTAATGAAACTCACCCACAGGAATGTGTAGAGCTCCTATTCACTGCTTATCAGCGTTCTATCTATGCCTTTTGGACCTGGCAACAACTAGATTGGCACTTTATGCAGCCCCAAAAAAGGCTACTCAAAAGCTGTAAGTAAACTTACCGGTGGTAACGTATAAAGCCCCTCGTCCCCTTGTCCACTGCTGGGGGTCAGAGCTTCAATCTTGACCTTCTTGGCCTTGGAATAGCTGGGTTTAGCCTGTCGCTTCTTGCAGCGCTGTATGCCGGCCGTCTCTTCGTCCTTGCGGCAGTCACGCGGCGGGCACGAACACACTCGGGCGCCTATCTTCTGCCGTCCGTATACTGTGCCGCTGGAATATTATCTATATTGTTAACTAGCTGACCTAAAGTCGTACTAAATATTACAAATATGACGACCTCCGTGGCCGAGAGGCGAGCACGCCGGACTTTAAATGGCGCCGCCATCTCTGAGGTTCCGGGTTCGATCCCCGGTCGGGTCAATGTAGAAAACGAACTTTTCTATATTGGCTCGGGTCTGGGTGTTGTGGTACCGTCGTTGTGTCTGATTTCTATAACACAAGTGCTTTAGCTACTTACCTTAGAATCAGAGCAATGTATGTGATGTTGTCCAATATTTATTTATTATTATTATGAAAGAAAACTAAGAAACTCGCGTATATGTATTGTTGAACTTGTCAAAAAGAAACATATTATAGGTATTAGCAGCAATTAAAGAGTTCCACATTCAAACATCAACATCAGATCAAATAGAAGGATACGACGAATTATTTTAATGTCTTTGGCTGAGTTGCATCACCTTAGCTCTACCTATAACTGGTGTTTCTGTATGGAGTTTGACAGACTTTTGACGCTTGTTAGAGATAAAGTAAGATGGTGCTATATTTACTTTCAAATTGATACGGTGCGTCAGAATGAGGTTATAAAAGACTTCCAAGATTTCATTGCAATTTGTAAAACTTCAAGAAGAAACGGGTTTTATGGACCAGTGGCGGGTATTGGTTTTGAGGTAGGCAGTATCTACTGCACTCAAGTTAGTATCTACTAACTTGAGTGTTTTATTGAAGAAAATCAGTAGTTCTCATCAATGACACACATTTATAACTACACACTGCTCATCTCATTTCATTTACCAGGAGGGCATTGCTTAATTGCCTATATCCACCAGACGCCCCTGAAAAGAATCTACCCTAAACGCTAAATCTCTGACAACAAATCAGCTAACAGTAATCATGACTGAATCGCAGGTAACAATTTTTTTTTTAATAAATACTTTAATCGGAGTCGCCCAAGGATCAGTTTTTGGTCTTCCACTATAAGCCCTAATCTTAATATAAAAAACAAAGTCGTGTTTCTTCCAACACTTATAACAACATTAACAACATAAAGGCTCGACCGATTTTCATGGTTTATCATTTGTTGGATTTGTCTCCGTCCCGAATAAAACCAATTTATTTTTGCAAATAGGCTTAAACTAAGCACTTTTACACGTCCCATAATTTTTTTCCCTACCACTGCTTCGGGACAAGTTTGGGCTAGCGCCGGGAAGAAGCAGAATAAATAGTAAAAACATGAAAAAGTTGACGAAAAAGATACTGTTTGGTGGTACGAAGTTCGCCGGGTCAGCTAGTTTTAAATAAAAGTAAAAGCAACTCACTCGCTATCCTCCAGCGTGAAGACTATAGCAATAGCTCGTCTATTGATCCCAGTGGAGCAGGAGTTCTTGCAGGCGAACCGATACGCGTGGGTTCGAGGCCTGGAACTGGCTGCGAATTCTACCAGAACGGAGTACCACGAGTCCGGGCACGTGGGGTCACCGTGGTAGTACACGCCTTGGGTCCCCAACTCGCGGGACGAACGGAGGATGTTGAGGCGGATGTTGTCTGGCACTGCGGTGAGAGAGAAAAAAAAGGCTGGCTGTAAAGTCGGTTTACGGACGATAATTTTACGTGATTACGTCATAAGAAAACATTGATGAAAAATTACATTACTTTTATGAATTGAATTAAATTATTATCAGTGAATTATCATTATTTTGTATAATTAAAAGAAAATTGATGCGTCACAAGCCGAACTCTTAGGCCGATCGTGCCTCTCTCTCTATCGCTTGTTCGTTATCGAACTGTTCCTAGTGAATTGTGTATATTTGTAGTTGTGAAAAAGTGAATTTAGCGTAGGTAATAGGTGAAGCGCTTCACCTATTAGGCTAAAGGAGCTTTATACCGATATTGGGTTTCTTAATTGATTTTCACCACACTCTTCCACAATCTTGGAAATGCAATCACGAACGCATTATTCCTGTTATATTCGATGTTAGCCACACTCGTTTTATGCGTGTTTTTACTTTTTGTTTGTGAGATACGGCATTTTAACCCGAATGCTCAGAAATAAAGTTTAATAAAGTATGTAATGTATTAATATAGTATAAATATAGTATGTAATGTATTAATCTAGTTAAGTTTGATTTTGTATAAGTACAAGCTTATTTTGTTGCACCGCCCATACCTTCTCTGTCTGGCCTAGGTTGACTGGTAGAGAATGCTTTTGGCATTAAGTCCGCCATTTGTACCACATGTTTTTTGTCTGTGCAATAAAGTTTAAATAAAAAAAAATAAAAAAAAAATAAAGGTATAACAATGGCCCCGATATAAATATGTGCGGGAATTGAGAGACAGGATTAAATATGTATTCAACATTTTTAAAGTAATTTGGGGCAATCAATAAATTACGCCACATGTTTTTTTTTTTAATTTGGTGGTCACATTTGTAAAACCAATCTGTCACCAAATTTAGGACCCCTTTTCACATAATGTCACACATCCCCCCCCCCCTTACGTGTGACGCAATTTAAGGATGACCCCTTCGCTGAAATTACAAATATGTATAAATAATTATGACTATGATGAAAAATAATAACAATAGTCATAATGTACTAAATGAATAAATAAGCCTAGAATTACTGCCTTTATGTACTAAAAATAATAAAAATGATATAATAATGTAAAATAAATAATAAGAACGAGAATAACAATGTATCTAGAATAATAATAATAATTAATGTGTAATATAATAAATAACAACAAAAAAAATATAAAAAAAGGGCAAGATATTTTATTTAATAATAAATATAAGAAATTACATACCACCACCATGTAAATAACTTTAAGATCGGAGCATGACTGTAAACCAATAAAAACACTAAACTAAAAAAGGTGCGGACCAAAAGTCCGAAGACAGTAGTTTAAGTAATAAATAAAAAAAATATATATATGACATGAATAAATACCATTAGGCGCATGCCGATGCTGCATACAGCACTCAACTCGCTTCTCGGCGTGCTCCTTGTCAGCGAACACGACGCAGGCGCGCACGAACATGCGCTCGGCGGCCGGCTGCCAGCCGAACTGTACCGCGAAGTCGCAGTTCACGTCCGCGTACACCTTGTTTAGCCCTTCCGAGAACTGCGGGTAGGTGATAAATAAATTAATCATCTATTAGGCATCGTTCACACCAAACGTATTGTCCGCTGCCGACTGTGAGCGCGCGTTACGTAGTTTATCGCTTTTCCGTATAATTAACTTGTCGTTCACATCGAAACGACTATACGCTATTACGTAGTCCGTTGTCGCTGACTCTCGGTGGCCGATTATTGTACTAAGCGTCTATGCACGGCGAACGCGGATTGGCTACGCGGACGCAGTAGGTAGCCGAACGAAACAGCGTATTAAGTAGATTGAATTTGAACCTACACGAGCCTATTCTTTTGTTCACACATGTAGCGCATTGTACGCTATAGCGTATTGTCGGCTTGGTGAGAATGCGTACTGCAAACCGAGTCCACGTTCACACTGGGACAGACAGTGAGCATACTCACAGCCGGCGGCGGAAAATACGTTTGGTGTGAACGATGCCTTATTATTTTATTATTCATTCATTAAACAGATCACAATGATCCAAATTATTGTTAGTACAGATACACACTTAAAACTATATTATTAGTTTAAACTATACTACTGCTTAAACTATATTATTCTAGGCCCCCGCAGAATATCAGTGTCGTGGCAGTTAGTTCTACCTGCCACGACTAATGCTGGGTGGGGGACCTTTTTGGCACTCTGAATGTTTATTTTAACCATTTATATTTTATACTATGTGTTTTTTATTAGCCATTGGAAATTAATGTTTTATTATTGCTTTTGCCCATGTCAATTCTAATCAAATTTGTAATTGCCCCAATTACTAATTTAATTAAACTTGACTGGATTGGGCTTTCATACTTATGCCGATTTCACAGTTTCATAACATGCTTAAAAAAAGCATTCGTAAAAAGTTACTTCAAACAAATATATTCATCATATTATTTAGTACAAATGGACGCTTTTTCCAACAAAAATTACAAAAAGATTAGTGTTTTCCCAGAGGCAATTTTTATAAACGAAATAGGAACCCCCTGGCAAATGTAAAAAAGAGAGAGAGATACATTGTATCAACTAAGACACGAAACAATAAAAATCTTAAAACTACTTAATTTTAAATTTTATTTTACTAGACAATACAGCTAAGTATAAATTCCATAAAAATTGACAAGGGACTTACCAAATATTTGGAGTTTTTATTCGAGTTGCTCGTGAGTTTAGCGGTAAAGTTGAACTGTCCAGGGAGGACTGTCTGAACGGGCGGGCCCCTCGGGTGGTGGGGGTACGGGAATAGAGGTTCCTGTTGCAACAAGGTACAATAGTTAGTAATATTATAAATGCAAAAGGTTGTATGTATGGATGAATGGATGTTTGTTACTCTTTCACGCGTAAACTACTGAATAGATTTGGATGAAATTTTGCACACATAGAACATGATGTGGATTAACATATAGGATACTGTTTATCCCAGTAGACAGTTATTCAGTCAGGACACAGTATACTTAATCAGTCGACAAAAGCGATATGAGTATTATTCAGTCAGTTTAAAAAAAAAGTATAAGGTAAAAAGGACAGCACACAAAAATGCATAAACATCTCAACCAATTTTAATAAAATTTGGTATGAGAACACTTGAACTACAGGCATAGGCTACTAAAAAAACAATAAAATGTTTAATTTTATTTGTAAGAACTCAAGAAATGAAAAAAAAATTTAATATTCAATAGTATTGCCTGTTAAAGATATAAAAATACATATTTCACATGACGACCTCCGCAGCCGAGAAGCGAGCACGACGGAATGTGGCGTCGCGCCATCTCTGTGTTTTGATTCCCGGTCGGGTCAATGTAGAAAACGATCTTTTCTATTGTCTCGGGTCTGGGTGTTGTGGTACCGTCGTTGTTTCTGATTTCTATAACACAAGTGCTTTAGCTACTTACCATATGATCAGACCAATGTATGTGATGTTGTTCAATAGTTATTTATTAGAGTGACAAAATATATCCTACAGGTGAAGTAGTAATATAATTCTTACTTGGGGTATGTGGCTGGCCACCGATGATAATGGCATAGTCTCTTCCTCATAGTAAGTTATATCCCCCGTCTGAGTTATGATGGAATCTGTAGGATCTATAATGCTTCCCATGCAATCCTTCTTGATATAGTCTTCAACTAATCTGTGGTAGGAACAGAGAATTTGTTATTATGTTCATTCTATTGTACAAGTGCAGATGTGCTTGTAGGTCACTACGATTTAAAGTATCGATTACTAAAGTTAAGCAACCTACGCCACGGTCATGAGTGGATGGGTGACCATTTCAACCATATTTAGTGAAATTTATCACGAGCATCGCCATGCTTCGGAAGGCACGTTAAAAGTTAATTCTAGACAGAGGCCATAAGGCAGCTTGATTACATCTGACAGTAAGGTTTAGCCGCTGGCCTTATAACACCAATCCCCACTGGGCCCGCGTGGTGGAGTGTGGCCCAAAACCATCTCAAAGTTGAGGTGAGGCCTGTGCCCTGCAGTGGGATGTTTATAGGCATACTTTTTTTTACTTTTATTCAAAAGTTAGAGGAAAGGTTTTCCTAACCAACCCTTCCTAATATATGGATGTTTGTTACTCTTTCATGTAACAACTACTGAATGGATATGGATGAAAGTTTTGCAAACATATAGGAAACTTTTATCCTGGTTAAAGGTTTGTGGGATATTTTCCTATACATCACTCTTTTTTAAATGTTTTTTTGTTCTGTACATCCACATTCTGTAGTCCACACAAACAAAGTTGCAGGCACAGCAGGCTAGTGACAATAATACAAGTACAATCTCCATCCACCTATCCAAAGTTAGATAAAAACAATTCCTTGACTCACTAGTGCTAAAAATACTCTGAACATAAAAAATCCAAAGACTAAAAAGCATTTACTCAATGAGAATGATTTGTTTACATCTTTCACCAAGTCAAAAAAAAAAGAAACTTTCGAAAACTTGACAAGAAATCTTAGAAACAAATATTATTTTGTGACTTACTCCAAGTGAAAATCTGGACTGTCCTCAACCATCACTTGATGGGGCAGAGCGCCGATATCTTGGTAAGACATGGTCTTGTTTCTGAAATAAAAAAGACAAATAAATTCTTCTATCGCTTACACAGCACAGTTAAGGTGAGGCCCACAGTGGGATGTGTAAGAGCTTATTTAACGTTTTAACAATCACACCAATGTTCTATCCACAAACCCCTAAGCAAGCGAGTAGTCAGAGTGTGAAATAAACTCCCAGAATACATAGTCTCAGCCATAAGTATAATCAGTTTCAAAATAGACTCGACAGGCATCTGTCTAACTGCAAAAAAGATTAATCAGTGGGGACCAGCAAGATACAGGCAACCATCAGTTGTCTCAACTGCCTGCCTCATAATAAAATAATACTAATAATAATAACTATACGGAACACTGCTAAAGACAGAATGGAGCTAACAAAACCACTCTAAGATCAGATGTTGTTTATCTGTCTTCTAAGGCTATTTTTGTTACCAATAAGGGTGAATTCAAGTTTGCCCACATACTTTTGATATACCCACCACAACAGAACTGCATATAAAAATTAATGTATTTTATAAAACTTGAAAAGATATTTTACAACTTGAAAGAACAGAGGTAAAGTGAGGCTGAACTTAAAGTAAGAATGCATTAATATAATAATATTTTGACAAATTACCTGCGTAAAAAATACTAACAACCCTACATAATTGCCTTGTACTGTACTTGTGAATTTTTTCGGGCATGGTTTTTTGGAGTTAAATACCTAGTTAAACTGCTCTCAACCTTTTTATATGATTATTGGTTTTAATTTTAGTTATTAACATATAATTGTTTTAGTTAAATATCAGAAAACAATAAATACATCATTTTACATTTTAATTTCTTACCGTAATCCGCCGAAAAGTAAGCAATGTTTGATGACGATGGTGAAATGCTAACTTCTTGCTAAGAAAATTACTTAAAACATTTACATCGAAAAGATTTATTAACTCTTGATTGTTAGGTATATACATATAAAGAACGGATTAGATCCAAATTTCAGGAAAAATTATCAAAATTAGTTACACAAAAATGGTGCAAACGGACGAACGAAATTTAACGAACGAATAAAAAATGACAAACGAAGCAACGAATGAATGGCCTAAACAAGAACGAATGAAGGACAAAAAAAAGGACAAAAGATTCGACAGGGGTACGCGGACCTAATTCTAAGGCTCGGTCTATTCCCAGCCGGAAACCGGACAGGGTTCACGCGGATTTAATCTATCATCAAATAAGGTCGTTTTTTGAACGGATTCTTGCGGATGCTTACGGATCAAACTATTCTAATATTATCTTATGTAGGTAGACTAAAAAGCAAAACATACATTAGCAAAATCCTCAGTCTAGGGCTCGGTCTATTCCCAGCCGGAAACCGGACCGAGTTAACGCGGATTCAATCCATCGCTTAGACAATAGGGTTGTTTTTTGAATGGATTCTTGCGGATGCTTACGGATTCCGGCAGCGTGTAGACCGAGCTTTATCAAGCAATCTGAAGTTGTCAATCCACAGTCAGGCTCAGGCAGGGATTTCATATTTAATATAAATCGAAAAATCATTTTTTTTTTAGTTGAGAACGTGCGAAAAATTTGTTTGCACCAAATATAATATCCATGACTTGCACAGAATATTAATTTCTTGAGATGGTTTGACAAAAACATGAAATCATTTTAGTTGACATTGCATAATGACCTTCAAGGCTCACAATATTTACAGACCAGACTGTTTTTCAGGTATTTAAAGAAACATTTTTTACCTAAAATGTCTACAGTTGTTGTTGTTAGGCTGTTGTTGTTTTGTTGATATAAGCTCGGGCAAAATGAATCCGATTTTTTTAGAATCAGTTAATAAAACACCTTCGATAACGGACAGTGTGTAGACCTTTTATGCTGGCTGGCTGGAGCGTAAGGCTCGGACGCAGTTCTGAAAAAATCCGGATGAATGTAGTCCGAGTCTTACTTTCAAAAAAGTCTACTTGCTTTCTAACTTTTTCACTAACATGATTCATAACAGTAAAAATATAGAAATATTTACATACTGGCAATACAAGAAGGTTTAAAAAAACTATTTAGTGATGGGTGTAATAAATCGAACTATTATCAAAATCAACTTGATATCAATCGATGTCTAGCGTAAAGGCAAAGTGACTGGCAATTAAAGTATGTATTACTATAAAACGGTAATTTCATACTTTAACCCCTATTATATAAACCATCTACTAACACAGGAGTTTTTGAAGCTTGTGGGAAAAATCATTTAAAACGCCAATCCCAAAAAACAAACATTTAAATCTATTTACGCAATAAAGACTTTTCTCCTAATTGTGTTTTGGATAAAACATTCGATTGTTTTAACTTCACAGCTTAGTATACATCTCGCAACCATATTTCGCAAAACCAGCGCCCTAGCATCATGATTAACATAACACGATATGATATAAATATTAAATAAGTATTGGACAACATCACATAGAGGTACAGTCAACAGCAAGTCGACCTACCCAAAAAGTCAAAAATTCTCCAATAGATTTTCAACTTTAAGCCTGACAGATAGAGATCATTTTTAAATGAGAAAATTTGTCATTTTATTGTAGGTCGACGAGCTGTTGTCCGTACAATACTCTGATACTCAGTTAAGTAGCTAACGCACTCGTATTATAGAAATCAGAAACAATGACCGTACCACAACACCCATCCCGAGACAATATAGAACCTCAGAGGTGGCGGTGCCATATATAGTCCAGCGTGCTCGCCTCTCGGCTACGGAGGTCGTCAAATAAATAGCAATATCATATTAGATTATATCGTGTTTTGTTGGTCATGCTAGTGGGGCAGAATGGTTTCATCAAAGCTTGATGTGTGTTGACAAATGGTTACGTTCACAAATTCTGTATAGGTATTGGAGTCTTTTACCGGATTTTTATAAAATAAACAATGATTTGCTCATTCAATATTTTTGGAAATCGGCATAAATGGCAACTTGCTAAGATAGATCCATCGACTCATACATAAGAAATCGAAGCCGTGTCGTTTACTCTCCGGACTACAAAGTTGCGGGTTCGTATCCCGCAAGGGGCAAATTTTTGTATGATGGGGCACTAGTATTTGTAACTTACTGTACCCGTTATGCGCCTGTTCAATTTGATTCATACTTCCATATAGTGGGGACAGCCTGTATATTAATTACCAGTACTGAGAACGAGAGAGGATGAGATTGAGGCGGCCCTCGGACAGCTTAGTAATGGGAAGGCTCCCGGCGAAGACGGAATCACATCTGATCTCTTAAAAGCTGCAGGCCATCCTGTGAGGCTCTTCAACTCCGACATAGCGAATGGGACAACTCCGGGAGCGTGGAGTGGGGGCGTGGTCGCATTGTTTTTCAAGAAAGGAGACAAAAGTCTCCTAAAAAACTATAGACCAATCACGCTCCTGAGTCACGTTTACAAGCTGTTCTCGAGGGTCATCACAAACCGTCTTTCCGCAAGATTTGACGCTTTCCAGCCACCGGAACAGGCTGGGTTTCGCAAAGGTTACAGTACCATAGACCACATTCACACGGTGCGGCAGGTTATACAGAAGTCCGAAGAGTATAACCAGCCCCTGTGCCTGGCCTTTGTGGACTAAGAGTAAGCCTTCGACTCGGTCGAAACCTGGGCTGTTCTTGACTCCTTGCAGCGATGCCAAGTCGATTGGCGGTATGTGAAGGTGCTAAGAAGCCTGTACAGTATGGCATCAATGTCCGTCCAAGTACAAAACCACCGAACAAAACCCATCCAGCTGCTCCGAGGTGTTAGACAGGGAGATGTTATATCTCCGAAACTGTTCACCAACGCGCTGGAGGATGTGTTCAAGACGCTGGATTGGAACGGACTGGGCATCAATGTAAATGGCGAATATCTTACGCATCTTCGCTTTGCCGATGACATAGTTATTATGGCAGAATCGCTGCAGGATTTGCAAAAAATGCTGTACAGTCTTAACGTTGCCTCGAGACGTGTGGCGCTTGGGGTGAATTTGGACAAGACAAAGGTAATGTTCAACGAACATGTCATCCCGGAACCAATTTCCATCGAGGGCACTACGCTCGAGGTTGTCCAAGAGTACGTCTACCTTAGACAACTACTACAGCTCGGTAGAGACATCTTCGAGCGGGAAATCGCCAGAAGAGTGCAGCTTGGCTGGGCAGCATTTGGGAAATTGCGTCATATCTTCACGTCGACACTGCCGCAGTGCCTGAAAAGCCGGGTGTTTAACCAATGCGTCCTACCAATTTTAACCTACGGGGCTGAAACGTGGAACATGACAGTCAAGTTGGACCACCGACTACACGTCACTCAGCGTGCTATGGAAAGGTCTATGTTGGGGATCTCATTAAGGGATAAGATCCGGAACGAGGTCATACGACATAAGACTAAGGTGACATTGTCCAAAAATGTAGCAAGCTGAAGTGGCAGTGGGCTGGCCATGTCTGTCGCAGAGCCGACGAGAGGTGGAGCAGGAAGGTTCTCGAATGGAGACCACGCTTAGGCAAACGTAGTGTAGGACGCCCCCCGGCTAGATGGACCCATGACCTGAAGAAGGCAGCTGGCAGCGACTGGATGCAAAGGGCGGGAGATCGTGCGCTGTGGCGCTCCTTGGGGGAGGCCTATGTCCAGCAGTGGACTGCAACAGGCTGATATGATGATGACTGAGAACGAGTACTAACTACTAACTATAATGATATAACCGATATAGTTGTTTTTCAGCACTGTTTTGTCCATTAACATATATTTATATAATCCATAAAACTATTTTTGTAACGACTGTTTGTGCCAAAATAAAAAATTATATTAAAGTTTGCAACCCCTTGAAACTTAAAAAAACAACAAACTTCTAAGTCAAATAAATTAAAACATACGTCTAATTATACCATGGGATTAAACACTTTAGCTGTCTTATTCAGAGTGCATTTGCTAGTTCCGGGACTAAGGTTAACCCACTGTACTAACTAACATACATAAATCAGTGGTTTAATCTTAATCCCGGACTCGCAAATGCACTCTGAATAAGACAGTAGATTTATATATTTTTAGGGTTCCGTACCCAAACGTGATTTTTTGCCGTTTTTATAGATAGATAATGGTACGGAACCCTTGGTGCGTGAGTCCGACTCGCACTTGGCCGGTTTTTATAGATAATAGTACTTAGTGTGCGAGTCGTTGCATTGCAATACTAAAATGATGTGGGGTGTGAGAATGTGAGTGACTCCGAATGTTAACATTTATCAGACTTATTTGATCGATCACACATTAATTGATTGACCGATTTACATTTGAACGTGCACATCACTAAGCCAAAGAATGAGAAAAAAAATAATGAGCCCTGTCTCGACTTCGCTTCACTTGTGTTTTTTTCTAATTTTACTGTCATTAAACCGATAATTTGATGCATATTTTGTATGCAACAGTTATTTTGACCACATATTGTGCATTATTATGTTTCAATTCATCGTGGGGAGTGCTCTAAGTGCTTCTATTAACTAAAATCAATAACAATCAGTGACCAACAAAGGTACGCTTGTGTTTGCTTTTGCTAAGCGTATAACCTGTGTTTTGTGCTGGCGTCCGGTTGGCGTCCGTCATAGTTTGCGATATATTCACTATTGTGTCGTATTCCGTGATATTGTAGGCGTAGAAATGTTATCAACTTGTATTGTGAGTCGTGTGTTACTGAGAGGCGTTTGTTTTTAGTTACCAAGATGAATTATGAGGCGGAAAGAGCGATGAACCAGAAGCGTTTGCGTATGGAGGGTGAGCCGGGCCACGGTGTTGTTCAGGGGAATGGTTTGCCGCTAAATTATATAGGTACGTGTTGTGTTATACGTGCAGTTTTGTTTGGTAGGCGGGAAAACGCTGACGTGTGTGTTTGTTGTAGATAATGGGCATCAGATCCCGTATCAGCCGTATGCAGGCGCGTATAATACGCACTACCCGCCTCCGGATGCGTTTTCCCCGTATGGGCCGCCGCCCCCGGGGGGCTACGCTCCGCAAAACCTGTCGTATGCCCCCCCTGCTCACCAGAATTACCCTCATCACCAGAGTTTTCCACCACAACAACCTCCACAGGCTCAGTTGCATATGCAATCTCATATGGGTAAGTTCATTGCTAATTCTCAATCCTATTACCAGATTATAAACAGAAAAAAATACATTATCAATAATAAACTATTAGTTAAATGTGATGTGGCATGATAAATAGCAAAATACAGTTCTGAATCCTGTTTTTCATTTTGCCGTCAATATTTTTTTAACCTAAAAGTGATAATAACCTGAACTAAAATCATGTTAAGCAAGAGGTAGGCTTTTGAGTATTAAAACCAATGCTATCGACTATTGTATTTAATCGAGTCAACCCTTTGCCAGACAGCCAGAAATGTTTTCCATTGTTTCTGATATTAAAAGTTTTATGGAAATTCCCACTAAATATACATCATTTTACTTATTTGCCATATTAATGATTTGATAAACATAATGATACAAGTTTTGTTCCATCTATCAGTTAATCTTTTAGTGCAAGGCTACGGGGATGTCGGGGTGCATAAGGCAGCGTGGCCACCGCAGCCCCATCTGCTACCCCCCCTCGACACACAGAAGCCATTGGATGTGAAACAGCTCAAACCAGAGATCAAACTTGAACCGACTGATGCACAGAAAAGACCGCATCCGGAGAATGAGATGATGGTAAATAGAACATTTGTGAGTGACATTTCTGTACTATGTTAGACTAAGCATGCATGCTTGATTATAATCAGTTATTAAAAAATCTAATTGTAATCAAATACCTGTCTATTGCATTGTGTTTATTTTCTTTCTTGTCAATTTAATTAAAAACACAATTATAGGATTTTAATGGTATCAGAATTTTACTTGGTCAAAATAACCAGATGACTTTACGAGAAGTCCTATTAGCGTCATGAAGTTTTTTTTACAGTTGAGTAGGTAAAAGAAATATCCATTAAAAAAAAGATACTTATTTTGGTAGCACCAACTGTGCATTACAGTTTAGTTCTGAATGGATTACTAAATATCCTCTATTTAGAGGATGTCTGAGATGGAAAGCCTTCTTACGGGTCTGTTTTTATAAAAATGAACGAACCCTGCTCCATTGCTTGGTACAACCATAGTCATTTAGTATGCATGTGTTACATCGGACAATCGTTTCCGTCTGCTTCACGCAGAGGACGCACTAAGCAGTGCAGTAACCGAGCGTCTTATTAACTGACATACTTTACCCTGATTATAAATGAATCTTCCATCACATTTTATTTGTTCTAGGGCGGAGATCTAGACCAGCCTAAAATAAAGATCAAGACAGACATATTTAAGCCCGATGACCTTGCACACCGACCCCTCATTGATAAACCTCTTGGTAAGTGCACAAAGGAATATATTGCATGTAAAATAATGTTAATTATGGAGGTCTGATTTCAATCGCTCCAACTGTATGAGAAAAGTGTTGAGAATTTATGAATGCAACCTCTTTATGTTGGTCTATGATTTTATTCCTCCTCTATCTGCCCCTTTTCAATTGTTCAATATTTGTACTTATTATATACGTAACTGACTAGAAACTGAAAATAATCACTAGGAAAAATGTAATATTGTTTTTTTACCTACTTTTTTTGAATGATTTTCCAATTGAATCGGATCGTTCCAACTGTTTTATAAAAGTTGCTTATTTAAGTCTGTCTTGTCAGAGGTTCTATTAAAATAAATTTCAAAAATATAGTTTCAAATAATTTACCTTCTAATGGAATGTAATACCTAAAATCATTCAAATAGTAACATAATGAATATAATCATCCAAAATCAGTTTTGCGCTCTGCTGACATGTAGATTAACAAGCCTGACAAACAGCAAATAAGCTCTCAGAAAAACTACTTACATCCCAAAATGTCAACCAATTTAAAATAGAAACATCTCATTACTGAAAAAGAAAAATTGCTAGTGGTTCTGTAACATACAGGCTTAGATAGGCACCGTTAACCAAATAACTTCGTTAATCAGTTACTAAACATGTTAACTTTACAGTATTTAACAATCATCCAAAATGTAACGCAACGCCTTTACCTTTAACAAAGTTTGAATAAAATAAATAATTAAATATTCTATTAAAAAAAAGATGCAGTATTTTAATCACAATTAACAAAACCCTTGCCACTTTCACCGGCGGGTGGTAAGAAGAAATGATTAATTTCAAATTATGATCTTCTCATTTTTCTCACACACTCACTCTCGCCACCGACAATATTATAGTTTCCTTTGTGATATGCGGCTAGCGCTCAACTTGTTTTTATCTGTTCAAGAACCAACCTGTTTTTTTGCGGCACAGCGCATTATGGGCGGTGTACTTTTGGCAAATAGTAGGAGACTTAATTAACGGATTTAGGGAATGTTAACGGAAGTTAATGTGCCCGTTAACAATTTTTTGAGTTATGATTCTAGTTAATTCGTTATTCAAAAACTTAACTATTTAAAAATTAACGTGTTCCGCCCTGGTTTCAATACAGGCAACTATCAGCTTTCCCAACTGCCTGCCTTAGAATCAATATTATAAACATGTCTTACTTGCAGATATTGCTCACAAGCCGATGGACCAGCACAAACCAGCTGACCTACAAAGCAAAGGTAATAAAACAATTTAAAAACTTATGTCAAGTATCTAACCTACTACCGCCTATTGCAAATACATCGCCTGTCTCACTCTTGCCCATTCAATAAGCCATACGCACACTCCTTCTCGCGATCAATCAATTGACATATTTTTATAAACTGTCAAAACGAAATTATGGATTTGGTATAGGAATAAATATTGATATCAAACCTTTTTTCTGTTTCTTTTTGTAAATGCTTATTCCTTACTTTTGACGATCGTCTGGTGTAGTGGTTCGCGCGCCTGGCGGTTGCGGGTTCGAATCCCGCGAGGGGCAAATGTTAGTGTGATGAGCACGAGCATTTGCACCTAAGTCATGAATGTTTATAAACGTATTTAAGTATGTTTATCCGTTATCTAATCGCCATAGTACAAGCTTTGCTTAGTTTGGGGCTAGATAATTGGTGTGATTGTGGAAACAATTTCAATTTATCTTTCTTAATTTACCTGTTCCTAGCTAGTCAGCAAGCTGGTCCATGTTTTCTCAGTCAACTTCACAATATCATCTATCCATCTCTTGAGTTGCACTTTCTTTCTCTTTTCCTCTCATTGGTAACACAAAGTCACAAATAGAGAGAAACACTGTATGAGACCAGCCTCTCCACTTAAAAGTTGCATCTATACTTTAAGTCTTAACTGCAGCGGCGTGCTTTGATTTTTGTGCTAGGTAGGCACTAAGTAGTATCATTATTTAAAAAAAAAACTATCACATTTTCCGGTTAAACCATGCGTCGGAAAGAAAAAGTCACAAGTATAAAAAGCGTTTAGTTTATGCCCCTCTATAGGACGAAAAACAAAGATTTGAATTTTATGAAGTTTTATATTTTATCACCATTTTTTTCTAAGTGTTTGAACACTTTATATTCTATCGCATTTTCCGGTTAAACCATGCGTCGGAAAGAAAAAGTCACAAGTATAAAAAGCATTTAATTTGAGCCCCCTTATACATTGAAAAACAAAGATTTGAGTTTTATTATGTTTCATATTTTTAATGAAAAATTTTCTAAGTGCCAAACGCCTTGCACACTTTGCTACACTCCAACCAAATAAAGACTTACCAGGCATTCTTGCTTCCGAGACAAGCAAAGAAAATTGACTGAGTGAAGATTTATATGGAGCACCACAACTATCCAATTGATATTATAACTCCTCAGCGACATTTCGTGGTTATTACTTTTTCGCGAACTTTGAACATGTCAGTAATCTTTTATCGTAAAATGTTTGCAACGGTAAGCATTATATACTTCAATTAATTCAATAAAGTTGTTAGTTTAGTGACAAAAACTTAACTTGTCTCCGACGTAAACACACACAAAACCGGCGCCCCATCGGCTATTTTGTTGATTTTAACATGGTATTTACCTACTTTTAAGATTGTATTATTTGTTCACCACATTTTAATACACTTTACACTATTAGAACAATTATCTTTTGACAACTTAACACCCGATTATTCACTAATATTTTTAAAAATCTCCTTTAACTGAGGTGAGGTTAAGTTACACTCGTAAATATTATGGCCACAGAATAAACAAGGACATCTCTTTGTTTGTTCCGAATTAAGCTAAAATAAGCTTTGGCGTATTCAAACTATGCAAATAAATTTTAGTTCTATGTGAGATCGATTACGTTACAACTCAATTCGGAACTTAAATTACCCGGCTAATGAAAATAGGCTACTAGGTTGTCCACAAATGAAAATTGATTGAGGGGTTGGCGCGTATTTTGTCAAAACAAATAGAATTATAGAACACAACAACACAACACTGAACTCTGAAATAACTATAATAGCACTCAAAAGAAACAGTTTATGATCTGTAAGAGTAAAAACAACTTTTCAAAACACTCGCGGGATGAAAGCCAAAGCAAACTAAAGAAAAAAAATATGGCCGATCGAAATAATCTCTGTTTACATTATTTTTAGGATAGTTTTAGCAAACAATTAATTATTCGTTTTAAAACTTAAAACTATTTACTATAAATATAATTAGGATTTTAGGGTTTGAAATTTTATTTTAACAAGTTGTAATGTAAAGTTTACATAAAATAAGACTTTAAATTTTTAAATTGGAGGCGGAAATTGAGCGCCATCTGGTGGGAGCTAAGCAGGTAAGCGCCGCATAATGCTTACTAAAAATTGGTGTTTTGTAACTGTGTACGTATGCGCACAAATTACATAAGTGTGTGTGAAAATTAAGGAAGTGTGCGTGAAATAGTAAGCGGTGTCGCGACCGCCTACCGTGGGTCATTTGTATTGAAAGTACTGAAACGAGCGCGCTTTAGTTTGAAAGTTTAATAAAGACGACAAAATGGTAACTTAGACTTTATTATAGATTGTCAATTTGGCAAATAAAGATGGTTAGCTGTCCTGTAGGATTTTTCTAGGTAGTAGGTAGTATTTTGATAGGTAGGCACTGCATAATTGCCTATATGCACCGCACGCCACTGCTTAACTGTGTAATAAAATCCAACAGTGGTCAACACTTCTTCTTTAGTCGGGATTATAGTTTATAGCAGATCGTTTGTAAGGTCTTAAGAGAATGCGTTTAAGTATATTTTTGTTTTCAGATGACGGACTCGCTGTCGGCGATAAGCCCTTGGATAAGTCTGCAGGTTAGTAGCTATACAATTCTTATTCATGCAGTATCAAAGATATTATAAACCCCTACCACAGAGTTAATAAAAAAGGGTTTTTAATATTGTTGTGTAGTATGTTTGGAATGGAACGTAAGTTGTGTGAAAGAGAAGAAAGACGAAGTGAGCAAGAGGAGAAACTAATGCGGATTTGATTGTGATGTCACGACAGACTTTTTTTCTATTGTTTCTATTGTTTAACAAAGGTTGTGGTGGCGAGTTTTTCGGGGTGCGTGCTGCTGTAAAACCTGAATATCTGAGCAAATAATCCAACTGAAGCCCTATGGCCGAGCGTCCTGTCACATTTCGTTGCAAAATATGACGTTAAGCTAAACCCTAGTTGCAGAGTTGTTAGACGTCATGACGGGATGATCTCTGTCGGATTTCAGCTTATTTTGTTTTAAAAAAAATATGACAAGAGATTCGCCCGAAGGGTCTTAGTTCAGAGGTTACTACTACAGTATAATATGAAAGATTGAGGGCTAATTTGATGGGTTTCAAACATATTATTATTGTTAAAGCGTCTCTTACAGGTTTTTTAAACTATAACATGAATATTATCAATATAATGAATATTATGAAAAGGCTGTGGCAGAATAACTGAGTTTGTGGGTTTCTTGTATTCACTGAGCCATAGACCATTTTGTCTTATATCATTATGTTTGCTTGCATATTATGTTGTATCTGTAATCTGCCTTGAGACAAATAAATACATTCTATTCTATTCTTTGACGACCTCCATAGCTGAGAGGCGAATACGCCGGACAATACATAGCGTCGCCATCTCTGAGGTTCAGGGTTCGATCCCCGGTGGGGTCAATGTAGAAAACGAACTTTTCTATATTGTCTCGGGTTTGGGTGTTGTGGTACCGTCGTTGTTTCTGATTTCTATAACACAAGTGCCTTCGCTACTTACCATAGGACCAGAGCAATGGATATGATGTTGGCCAATATTTCATCATCATCATTTCAGCCATAGGACGTCCACTGCTGAACATAGGCCTCTCCCAGTGACTTCTGTCATCGGGGGTTGTTGCCATACTCGCCACGCTTGGCAGGCGGGTTGGCGAGCGCAGTTTTTTATATTATTTCGCACGCAGACGCTGCTCCTCGTCTCGTGCTATAGGATTTAGTCATAATTATCATAATATTATCATCATAATCATCATTTAGTCATAGATTTGGCCAATATTTATTCATATTTATTTATTTATTCTATTACCACAGAGTCGTGCAAGGCAGAGGGCGCTAAGGACGGGGCCGGCGACGTATCGCGGCCGCTCGACACTAGCGCCACCGCCGCTGATAAGTCGTAAGTTCCTTGAACCTTTATATCAGGTTTTCTTTATGTTAATCTAGTCATAGGGGCCAACCAAAATTTAAAAGACCCTTTTCAAAAAAAAATAAAATAGATTTAGCTTTTACCATCTTTTGTTGGTTGCATATTACGTTAGGGTGACGGTTAGTAAGGTAGGCTCAACATGGACACCCGCTTTTATCTCACAAACCTCTAAGAGGTCCATGGACTACAGGTTGAGAAATCCTTTTTTTTTTTTTTTTTTTTTTACTTAAGATGGGCTTACTCATGACCCCAATCTTGCTCTAGAGCATAGATGGGATCTACGATGGAGCGAGCTTGCCCAGAAGATGCCTATTCACTCTGGACTTAAAGACATCCTGTTTCAGACAGACCCCCTAAGGGGGTAAATCGGGGGTACAAATTTTATGGAGCACCAAAATCACAAGATTGATCCTTTAATTAACTAAATAAGCAATTAGTGAAGAATATTGTCTATAAAAAAGTTTTGTAGAGTTTTTTTTTTAATTTACTGAGTTTGACATTCATTAATTCACTCAAAATCTAATGTAACTCTACCGAAGCCGCGGGAAAAAACTAGTTATTTATAAAATTTGTATTGTTGTGTTCAGGGAAGAAGATCGTAAGCCGTTCAGCAGTCCAGAGGGCGCGAAGATCGCCACCACCCCTGGCAAGACGCCCACATCCGGTCTGGAGGTCAGTTTGTACATTTAAACAGTCATTCTCATTCACATAGGGTAGCTGCAGATAGCGGTACTTAAGTTTAGCACTAGGTGAAAGTTGTGCAGAATACCATAACGATTACGTGATTGGCTAGTCGCGAGACGCGCCTGCACCGCCGGCCGGGATTGGTTGTTAGCTCCGCGCACACGCGTCTCTGATACGATGATCATCTCAGCGATCCCCACTCTTTGCCCCAGCGTTAAACTTACGTGCTGCTAGCTGTCGATACGTATTCGGGTATTGTCGGTGCGGCAATATGCGTCGAACAACAAAGCCGAACCGAAGCGTCTACTACATTACATCCATTTACACATATTCGGTTTTGCCGATTAATGCCGGTACGAATATGTGTGTAGCGACCCTAACACCAGCATAGAAGAAATGTATAACATTTTGTTTAACCTGTTGTTGCAATCCCTTCGGCCACATTCGAAACCAAGTTTCGAAACTAGTTTCTAAATAAGAATAATGTTTCTTCTTTCGAAATTAGTTTCGATTTAAGAATTGAATTTCTTATCTCGAAACTTGTTATGACATAAGAATTAAATTTCCTTATTCGAAACTGAAAATGAAATCTCTTTAGAAATACAATAATATATTTAAAAAAATTACTGGCCGCATACACATAAGCAAATGATTTTAAAATTAACCAGAATGACAATATATTGTCATTTACTTCAATTACTCATAGAAAATGGTACGGAAGTGCAACGAAGAAATTTACTGCATTTATTGACTAGATTCGGTGTGAACAATATTTGCCATGAATACAACATAAGTTCAGTTTATAAGCACAAAAAGAGGAGGTGTGGCAGCTCTATATCAGGGACGTAAGTACCATAGGAAAAAAATCTACAAATCCGGCAACACGTTTTTTTTATTGCGAGAATGAAGATTTGGTATGTAAAGCCAACTTTACTATTAATTCTAAGAATGAAGTTATAAAACAAATACAACACGAGATACATTGCAAAGGGGACATTGTCTCTGTTGACTTGTATTATTATTCCTTTTTTGTTTGTATTGTACGTGAATAATTTAATTAATCGTGTGATAATTTAGTGTAATAATCTAGTGTATGTGTTGCTGATAAGACTTATTCTAATTCATTATAGTTAACATTGTAATCATTAATTCAATTATTGACGATTTTTTCTAAAACATTTTGCATGCCAGTGCCTGGTGAAATGTGAGGAACCATTATTTAAATTATCACCTTTAGGTATGTGTACCACATTTAAAGCAAAATAAAGATATTTCATTACAATTCATTTCATAAAATGATCTGGTTACCAAAGTTAAGCAGCCACCTGCCTCTTAGTGGTCCAGTGTTGGCACGAATTATAAAATTCGATTTCAGTGCTTGTGATTCATAGAAAATAACTTTTAAAAAGAATTTGGCAACGCTGTATTGAAAAATTGCTGAACATACTAAAAAAAATCGACGAATTGAGAACTTTTTCCATAGGTATTTAAGTAAAAAGAGTCAATAAGTAATTTAAAATTTTATTATATTAACTATTTACTGCTTAACTTCTTAAGTAGTACGTAACTATTTTTCACTCATCACGCTACTTAGGCGTTAGTTAGTTAATTACCACAATTTTTATTTTACTCCGCCAACACCGGACTCTTTTTTTTTATTTTATTTTAAAATCATTTGCTTATGTGTATGCGGCCAGCAATTTTTTAAAATATATTATTGTATTTCTAAAGAGATTTCATTTTTAGTTTCTAATAAGGAAATATAATTCTTATGTCATAACAAGTTTCGAGATAAGAAATTCAATTCTTAAATCGAAACTAATTTCGAAAGAAGAAACATTATTCTTATTTAGGAACTAGTTTCGAACCTTGGTTTCGAATGTGGCCGAAGGGGTTGCAATTCATTACTTAACACATACCAGGGATTACATACAAGGTATACTTAGCTATTTTATCGACTTTGATTACTTTAACTTTTGGCCAGTTTTCAATAATTACGAAAATAATAATACCGAACAATAATAACGAACAATAACATCAAACAATAAAGTGTAAAATAAAACATTACTTAGATTAAAATCAATTAAACTAGGTCTATTTACTTTCTCAATATTAAAGAAACAACAATCTGATTTGATACGGGCGCATCACTATATGTGTCAACAGTGAACTGTCAAAGAAGTCTTCTTATCTTAAAAATACTATAATGACTCTCAATTCTCAATCATCTTGTAACAAAATTGTGGTATATAGGCTGCTAAAAGAAGTACAATACAAATAAGAACGAAGGAAATATATTTGGTAAAAATAACCACACAGACAACTGCAGGTCATCTGACTGAAATTAAAATTTAAGTCTAACACATAGAGATAAATTATCAATTAAGAAAACTTGTCGTTTTGTGGTAGTTTGACGAGCTGTTGTCTGTACGTTGAAAAAATATATTGAACATTGTTTTTTTTCGATCATTTTTCAAGACTCCACTCGGGACCACACCTAAAATTAGTCTTGTACTTATTTCAACACCGTATTTTATGTTTCATCCATCAACCGCTAACCTGCTAAAACCGGTGGTAAGTCTCACGATCATTCACCATCATTGCCCCGTTAGTAGCGTCTGATATTCTCACGCCCGCAGCCGAAGAAGCGTGGCCGGCCCAAAGGGTCCACCAACAAGCCGAAGCCGCCGGGCGCGGGGGGCACGCCCACCAAGCTGACCCCCAACATGCCGGGGGCCCTCGCGGCGCGGGGGGCCACGCCGCGCCCCATGCCCCCCGTGGCTAGACCGCGCGCGACGGGCTACCAGTACGCTATCAGACCGTTTAGGAAGGATTTCTCGGGGATCCAGTTCAGAAGGTCAGTGGAGTAGTTTAGTTGCTTATAGTTGTTGGTGCAACGGATGGAAGGAATAACAACGCAACGCTTCGCCTTCCAGATTGTGGTTGGCAGCTACTTTTCCTTTTTGTGTTAAATAATAATAATAATTGAATAATTTAATAATATTAATTGAAAAGGTACCACCTTAAGTCTCGTCTGGGAGCTACCGACTCCAAGTGGTGACATTTGTGATTGTTGCATGTAGACTGTGTGACTGCTTTTTCTTCAAAACAAGTATTGATACGGCTCAAATTGTTTTAAGGGTCTATTTCAAAAAAATACTTATACGTGTATTTAATCGGAAATTAAAGCGATTATTAAGGCCCACTTGCGCATCTCAGGATTAGCGAATTTAATCCCGAAATATCCTTAAAGGCGGTTTTAAAAATCATTCCATAGATTTCAGTTGTATGAATCTCGAACTAAACTAATCCGGTGGTGCGCAAGTCCACCTAATAGGAATATAATTTACCTTCTATGTCTGACGATTTGACTGTTTCATCGACCGTGGTCGCAGGCAGAGTATGTATGACTAATCATGCAACGTTCCATTCGGCAGGCGATGGAGCGACGACTGCCTCGACTCTTCCCACATACCCAACGAGGTGTACTTCGGCGACGTGCCCGTCTCCATGGAAGTTCTGTTCAATTACTACGACGCCAACGCGGAGCGCGAGAAGTTGGCCACGCAGGCGGCGCAGATCGCGGCGCAGAAGGCAGCCGCCGCCAAGCTGGCCGCTGCCAAACTGCAAGCTAGGGGAATCCTATCCAGCGAGGTATGTACCTGTGTCTATGCTGGCCAACTACTAGACACAACGCGGAGCGCGAGAAGTTGGCCACGCAGGCGGCGCAGATCGCGGCGCAGAAGGCAGCCGCCGCCAAGCTGGCCGCTGCCAAACTGCAAGCTAGGGGAATCCTATCCAGCGAGGTATGTACCTGTGTCTATGCTGGCCAACTACTAGACACAACGCGGAGCGCGAGAAGTTGGCCACGCAGGCGGCGCAGATCGCGGCGCAGAAGGCAGCCGCCGCCAAGCTGGCCGCTGCCAAACTGCAAGCTAGGGGAATCCTATCCAGCGAGGTATGTACCTGTGTCTATGCTGGCCAACTACTAGACACAACGCGGAGCGCGAGAAGTTGGCCACGCAGGCGGCGCAGATCGCGGCGCAGAAGGCAGCCGCCGCCAAGCTGGCCGCTGCCAAACTGCAAGCTAGGGGAATCCTATCCAGCGAGGTATGTACCTGTGTCTATGCTGGCCAACTACTAGACACAACGCGGAGCGCGAGAAGTTGGCCACGCAGGCGGCGCAGATCGCGGCGCAGAAGGCAGCCGCCGCCAAGCTGGCCGCTGCCAAACTGCAAGCTAGGGGAATCCTATCCAGCGAGGTATGTACCTGTGTCTATGCTGGCCAACTACTAGACACAACGCGGAGCGCGAGAAGTTGGCCACGCAGGCGGCGCAGATCGCGGCGCAGAAGGCAGCCGCCGCCAAGCTGGCCGCTGCCAAACTGCAAGCTAGGGGAATCCTATCCAGCGAGGTATGTACCTGTGTCTATGCTGGCCAACTACTAGACACAACGCGGAGCGCGAGAAGTTGGCCACGCAGGCGGCGCAGATCGCGGCGCAGAAGGCAGCCGCCGCCAAGCTGGCCGCTGCCAAACTGCAAGCTAGGGGAATCCTATCCAGCGAGGTATGTACCTGTGTCTATGCTGGCCAACTACTAGACACAACGCGGAGCGCGAGAAGTTGGCCACGCAGGCGGCGCAGATCGCGGCGCAGAAGGCGGCCGCCGCCAAGCTGGCCGCTGCCAAACTGCAAGCTAGGGGAATCCTATCCAGCGAGGTATGTACCTGTGTCTATGCTGGCCAACTACTAGACAACGCGGAGCGCGAGAAGTTGGCCACGCAGGCGGCGCAGATCGCGGCGCAGAAGGCAGCCGCCGCCAAGCTGGCCGCCGCCAAGCTGGCCGCTGCCAAACTGCAAGCTAGGGGAATCCTACCCAGCGAGGTATGTACCTGTGTCTATGATGGCCAACTACTAGACACAACGCGGAGCGCGAGAAGTTGGCCACGCAGGCGGCGCAGATCGCGGCGCAGAAGGCAGCCGCCGCCAAGCTGGCCGCTGCCAAACTGCAAGCTAGGGGAATCCTATCCAGCGAGGTATGTACCTGTGTCTATGCTGGCCAACTACTAGACACAACGCGGAGCGCGAGAAGTTGGCCACGCAGGCGGCGCAGAAGGCAGCCGCCGCCAAGCTGGCCGCTGCCAAGTTGCAGGCCAGGGGACTCATATCCAGCAAGGTATGTACTGTATGCAGGTGCTGGCCAACTACTAGACACTACCTGGAGTGCGAAAGTTGTCCACGCAGGCGGCGCAGGTCTGTCGCTAAGCTGCAGGCTAGTGGCCTGAAATCTAGCGACGTATGTAGACAGAACCATGGACTCCTTGTCTAAAACTTAAAGAGCTTGACACTGCGTTTGCCAACACGTCATCGGTTCGACGGCAAAGGAGATCATTCACGGCCAATACAAAAAGATCCAAAAATTTAAAGTACCAACCAAAATTAACAATTTACAGTTCGTGGTCGCCACCCAAGAACCTTCTTCTCAACAGTTGTGAGCTCTGCGAGCGATGTGGCCTGCTCATTGCTACTTTATCTTTGCAATTTGAAGAGCTATGTCGGTGACTTGGTGTTTCAATTACGAATGAGCAGAGTTGGAATAAATTTAATATTTATTTACAAGTACAAAAACCAAACTAAATATAACTAAACTAAAATTGAAAATTTGTTGTTCAGGTCACGACGGTGGATTCTTCATCATCCGACGATTCATCAGGCTCGTCGGGCAGCGAATCGGAGGACAGTGATGATGTAAGTTGATTTACTTTAAAAAAATATTGTACTGTGTATAATTTAGCTGTTAAGTTATTTTGGCCCTGGCCAATACATCAGCCAGGTTACAATTTTACGAAAATAGTATTGTTTAACCATTTTTTGGAATCTTATTTTTTTTTCGATGGATGGAAATCAACTGCTAGCCTATAATTTATGTGACAGTGCTGCTCCGTTATCTAGGTATTAAAAAATTTAGGTCAACGGACTGTAGAATGAAATAATGGTTCCACAAACACCTTAACCTTAATGTTGTTCAATATTTAGTACACAGCACCAGTACCAGTACCCAGTATAAAAGCTAAGCACGTTGATGACACGATCCGATAGGAGTCAAGGAGCAAAGTAGAAGGAGGAAAACACTATGGCCACAAGATCGATTGAGTGGAACCCAATAAATACAGGAAGCGTCCTGGCACCACTTCTATTTAACGTCTACACGAATGATCAGCCCCACCACCCTAACACTCAGCGATATATCTATGCCGATGATCTTGCACTAACTTGCCAAGATAAGACCTTCGAAACCGTGGAAAGTACACTGAATCTTGCCTTGGAAAACCTTCATAAATATTACGAGCATAACGCTCTAAGGCCCAATCCAAGCAAAACCCAATCGTGTGCTTTCCACCTACGTAACCGCAAGGCAAACAGGGAGCTGAACATTTCCTGGAAGGGCGTCGCCATCCAACACTGCAACTTCCCTAGATACCTGGGAGTGACACTGGACCGCTCCCTGACATACAAGACCCACTGTAGAAACACAAAACAAAAAGTTAGCTCCCGCAATAACCTACTGCGCCGTCTCTCCTCCACTAACTGGGGAGCAAACCCAACGGTTATGCGCACTACGGGACTAGCTTTGTGTTTCTCAGCAGGAGAATACGCGTGTCCAGTGTGGGCTAGGTCAGCACATACCAGAGACGTGGACGCAGAGCTGAACGACACCTGCCGCATAGTGACTGGCTGTCTTAAGCCAACCCCGGTCGGTATGCTGTTTCCTCTTGCGGGAATAGCTCCACCAAGAGTCCGCAGAGAAGTGACATGTTCGCTTGAAAAACAAAAACAGGAAAGCGACCCGAGACATCCACTCTACGGGCTCTACCCCGCCACAGGTCGGTTGAGAAGCCGCAAAAGCTTCCTGCGATCTACGCAGCCTACCGACGAAACCCCTACTGACATGAGGTGCAGGCTTTGGCCAAGCGAGTATCCACATTCACTATACCCCCCCGATGAAAATCTGCCTCCAGGCTATAAGGAACCTTGGCCAACCTGGAGAAGTCTAAACAGGCTGAGGACCCAGGTTGGTCGAAGTAAAGATAACCTGTGTCGGTGGGGGTACTCAAGTAGCGCAGACGCCAGCTGTGAATGTGGAGAACCCCTGCAAACCATGGCTCACCTCACTAACTGTCCCGCGTGCCCGACCACCTGCTCGCGTGAGGACCTACTCGTCAGCAACCAGAGGGCTACCACGGTAGCCGCCTTCTGGGCAAGTAAGATCTAGCCCGTGTTCTTGCCGACACGAAAGAAGAAGAAGATTGTATGGAACACTAAATTTTGTTGCGTTATTCCTTTTTATTTTTTGCCTAATATTAAAATTATTTATTTTTTGCCTAATAGTAAAATTAGTAAATGACCTCCACCTTGTAGCATGTGCTTGTAGCTTTAGTAGTGATTACCAAAGTTAGGCAACCGCTGCTAATCCTGAGATGCGCAAGGAGGCCTTAGGGCGGTTACAAGAAATTGTGGATAATCAATGACCAATAGGCTTCTAATGCCTATTTAGCTATGCAGACGCATAACAGTTTAAATGCGTGTGTGGCTGTTTACCTGTCGACCTTTGTCTTAGCCCAAGCGCGCACTAGCGGCCAGGCCAGGCCACCGAAATATAACATCACTAAGCATTGTATCATCAGTGCGCGCACTTGGTCGCACGCGGCCGCTGCCAATGAGATCATTGCGACGTAACCTGCGTCCCGTATTGGCCGCTGGTCGTCGCACCACTGGGATTCGAAAAATTGAAGAATAGTGCGCCAGTGTGTGCGCACTGGCCGCCGCGGCCATACTTTTTACTTGTTTACAGAGTGTTTAAATTACATCGTGTTGCCCGTATAAAAGTATTTAGTTTTTCTTCACATTGATGTAAATAGTCAATCTTTTCTTTGTTATATCTTATTTATTTTGGAAAAATTCATGAAACGACTTGCTCATTCTTAAATAATTGAAAAACATGTCACCATGTTGTTTCAGGTCAGTAAAGTATGTCTGAAATAACCGCTTACAATGTCGTAAGCCAGTAATGGATGAATCTAAAATCTTATTTTTTCGCTTCTTATTTTCAAGATAAACCATCACAGCTATCTCCTCGAAGTTCATTTCGAAGCACTCTGTATTAGGAACTGACAATTTTGGCTGCAGTTCTGGCTGCATGCTTGGTCGCTACACTTGCGGCCTGGTCGCAATACTGGCCGCTGCGGCCTGGCCGCCAGTGCGCGCTTGGAGAGTCTGAGACTTAGACGAAGAATTTACTTATTTAACTAGAGTATATAAAACGATTTTATGCCGCCTATACCCAACATTAAGATTAACTTTACGAGCATGAGAAGTAAAAAACCCATTTTACCCTCTCCTTCGGTTCACCTGAGACGTGTATTCACTACACGTCTCAGGTGAAATGGTGCGTTTTATGCACTTGTTGTACAATCTACTACAGTTCTATTTAAAAATGTGGTTCTATTTTTATAGGAGACCCCCCTAAAGCGGGGTCCGGGGCGGCCGAAGGGCTCACACTTGCGGCCTGGTCGCAATACTGGCCGCTGCGGCCTGGCCGCCAGTGCGCGCTTGGAGAGTCTGAGACTTAGACGAAGAATTTACTTATTTAACTAGAGTATATAAAACGATTTTATGTCGCCTATACCCAACATTAAGATTAACTTTACGAGCATGAGAAGTAAAAAACCCATTTTACCCTCTCCTTCGGTTCACCTGAGACGTGTATTCACTACACGTCTCAGGTGAAATGGTGCGTTTTATGCACTTGTTGTACAATCTACTACAGTTCTATTTAAAAATGTGGTTCTATTTTTATAGGAGACCCCCCTAAAGCGGGGTCCGGGGCGGCCGAAGGGCTCAAAGACGAGCCCCAGGCCGGCCGGGGCTGCCCCCCCGGGGGCGGGGCGGCGCGGCCGGCCGCCCGTGCCGCCCGAGCTGCGCCAGCCCGGCATCACCGACATGAAGAAGTTCTGCAAGGCCGCCGGGATACGCTTCGACTACAAGAAGCTGGTCGAAGGTAGGGGACATTTCTTTACCAAAACACTTTTACTCTCTCCCATCTTAGAAAGAGTCAAAGAGAGATAAAGCTGACTTTCTTTTTGTAGAGTGCGTTTTGTTCCTGTCGTGTGGTGCCGGCACGTTAAAAGAATAGCACCACCCCTTCTCTTCCTATGGGTGTCGTAAGAGGCGACTACAGGAGAACCGCCACAAGAAGACGCGCAGCAGCGTCTCCTCTCCACCATTGGCCAAACTGCGATCGCCAACCCGCCTGCCAAGCGTGGAGAATCCTCCTTTTAGAGAGGCTTGTGTCCAGCAGTGGACTGATATAGGCTGGTGACATTTTGTTCCTGTCGCTTTTTTTTTGGAGTGTATTACTTAGTGTCTATTATTTGGTGCCACGTTGGCTAGAAATTGCCTGACTAGGTACCTGAGACAAGGGCAATCCTAAATCATTATCGACAAAAGAAGTAATGTAAAGCGTCCTGCATACGCTTAGAGTTCGAGAAGCTTGTTGAAGGTAGGACACACATTTCTGTCTTCCTCCCTTTAGCATTTCTTTCTCATTTACCCGTTTTCCAAGGACGGATAAAGCAGGACATGTGTTTTTGTGACGTGAGTATAGTTTCTAGTATTTACTGTCCGTAAGAGATTGAATAGTAACTAGAGTGGCAATGAGAGTCTAATCATTACCGATACGAGTTTCGCTTCTATAACAAGAAGTTCTAAACTAACCCCGCACAGGCTGCATGGGCAGCCCGGCATCGCCGACATGAAGAAGTTCTGCAAGGCCGCGGGGATATACTTCGACTATAAGAAGCTAGTCGAAGGTAGGGGGACTTAGGGATATCTTCCTCCCTTAAACTGTCTTTAGCATGGGGCCCAGAAGAATAATCATCATTAGTTCATTACTAACATAAAGAAAATCTACAAGGCGGCCTCAATGTATTTCTTCCTTTCTATAGCATTTTGTCCTCCTTTACTATAGCATTCTTTCTTTCTTACGCTTCGACTACAAGAAGCTGGTTGAAGGTAGCGGACATAGTGATTCTTCCTTCAATAAACTTCCTTTGGCTAGAACCAAGCCAGAACCTACAGAAGCAGAACCGGCGAGACCAGAAAGCATACTGGTGTGAGACCAATTTCTAGTGTTTAAGCTCTTAGGTAACCCTTTGTCTGTGTTTTAGATATTATTTATAGAAAGATATTATTAAGCTAAAGCACTTCTGAATAGCTGGAGTGATACGGGGAACCTTCTCATTTAAAGCAGCTGGCATCAGCTTCGAATACGAGAAACTCGCGCGAGAAACGAATAGGAGATATTTGTTTCTTCCTCCCATAAATCAACCTTTATCATTACAGTCAGAACCCATAGAGGCGATGAGGTGCGAAACTAGACTACTCTAGTTATAGATAGATGGATAGCCAGCAAACTCTACCTACGTAGAGTTTGCTGGCTGCTTATGAATACGAGCGTTTCCAAAACTTGATTCCCTTTAAACAATTGTAAACTTTACTCTTTACCTAATAAAGTGATTTCAAAAAGGTAAACCATAGACTAATAGATTATCGTATATTTGAACGTAAGTTTACAAAAATAAAAAGGACACTCATTTTTGTGACCTAAATGAAGGCTAAAGTTGTACATACTGGTTTTCATCTCAAAACCAAATGCGCAATCCAAACGAAAACCTCATTTTCTGTATCTCGACAAACAACACTGACGTTCCTTAATCCTTTCTTCTAGGCTGCACAAAGAACAAAGAGCGAGTACAGAAGATGATGGACTTACTAACGGCGGCCGGGCTCGAGGGGAAGCCGACCATAGACAAGTGTAGAGCGCTCAAGCAGGCCAAGGTGGACAAGAAGGAGCAGGAGAAACAGGCCAAGAAGGAGGCGAAGACGACGAAGCACAAAGAGAAGGACGGTCAGTATAGAAATATAAATAGTTTATTTGCGTTTAAATAGGGTACACTGAAGGTCTTGTACCGTTTGTTCCCTTTTAGGTCGGGTTAGGTAACATGAATAGAAAGTAGAAATAAAAAGATATTTTAAAGTTTTTTAACGTTTACAATAAGTTTAATGTTCGGCTCATTTAGCTATAAATAATAGCATGCAAATGTTTTTGAGATTAATTACATATTAATTTAACAAGAATTGTCAATTTACTGTGATGTCAGATACACATATTTTATAAACTACAATTTCATTAATTACAGTTATACAGGGTGTCCCGTAAATAAAGGTACCTTGTAACCACATATTCTACAAATCATAATGAACTTTCGCCCTTTAACTTTTTAAAATACTATGCATTTTTTTTGTCTTTATACAAGTTTAATTGGCTGTTTGGTAATTTTGTATGGAAAGTCGATAAATTTACATGTACATTTGCAAAAGTGATAGAACAAAAGTTCTTCACGGTGATGTATAGAATATGTGGTTTCAAGGTTATCCTTTATTTACGGGACACCCTGTATAATCGTATCTTTTTTTAAATATAGACTGACAAAACAAACGGAGTGACTTGACATGACTTTTTCAAACAGTAGACTATACGAGTAACTAGACGAGATCAGACGACCATCAAGATGGCCACGAGCCGGCTTCGACACGGGAAGTTATTATTGTGAAGACCAAAGCATAGTAATTTCCTTCCAAGACAGATGACGTTCTTTGTACTGACGATACAACTCATTTATTGCTTTGCCATATAAGCAGTTAGAAGTTGCAATGTTGACAGTTATGTAATTCGGACCCAGTAGGGCAACTTGAAACGGATGCAGGATAAACTTTCTTTTTGTCGTAATAACGTCTTATAAATCGATGAACGCCGGCTGCACGCACGAAAAAGTGTCACGTTCCGCGTGCGAGCGAGAGCGCGGAATAAGCTATAGAGAGACACGATCGGCTTAGGCCAAACGCTTAAGCGTTCGGCTTGTGACTATCTATCTCTCTTCCACTCCATCGCCCCATGTGTCCAAGTAGCATCAATGTTTTCTTATCACTATTAAAATTATCGTCCTTTGAATTATCGACTTAATAGACAACCAGGGGCGTGCTTTGCATATAGGCTGTTAAGCTGTGCCTACCTCCGTCCAAATGAAATTAATGGCAGAGATGTTTAAGTACATATAAAAATAAGTGTCATTGAAAAAATATCCTCTAAATAATAATAAAACAATGAATGTTTAACTAATAAACATAATACAAAAAAATATAAACAGTCCATATACGAAAACACCGACTACTATTAAAACTCGAAATATTAATACCGAACAATGCGCTTTACGTCATGCTCCGCGCGGCGAGTGAGTAGTGGTGAGTAGGCAATGCCGAGACCGCCTACATCGTAGCGCGAAATTCACGCGATTAACGCTCTTCCGTACAGCGACTAAAATACTTAGAAAATTGAGAGTTGGGTTGATCGTAATACGGATAAATTAAAAAGAACGTTACTTTCATACAATAGAACCTGACAGTTGACATTCGCAACTTATCCTCATAAAGAATGCGGCGCCTACCGCGTCTAAATGAAAGAGTCAGTGACAGCCTAGTAGCCTTTTTTCATGAGCGGGGTAATTTAAGTTTCGAATTGAGTCGTAACGTAATCGATCTCACATAGAACTAACATTTATTTGCATAGTTTGAATACGCCAAAGCTTATTTTAGCTTAATTCGGAACAAACAAAGAGATGTCCTAGTTTATTCTGTGGCCATAATATTTACGAGTGTAACATAACCTCACCTCAGTTAAAGGAGATTTTTAAAAATATTAGTGTATAATCGGATGTTAAGTTGTCAAAAGATAATTGTTCTAATAGTGTAAAGTGTATTAAAATGTGGTGAACAACTAATACAATCTTAAAAGTAGGTAAATACCATGTTAAAATCAACAAAATAGCCGATGGGGCGCCGGTTTTTTGTGTGTTTACGTCGGAGACAAGTTATGTTTTTGTCACTAAACTAACAACTTTATTGAATTATTTGAAGTATATTATGCTTACTGTTGCAAACATATTACGATAAAAGACTACTGACATGTTCAAAGTTCGCGAAAAAGTAATAACCACGAAATGTCGTTGAGGCGTTATAAATATCAATTGGATAGTTGTGGTGCTCCATATAAATCTGCACTCAGTCAATTTTCTTTGCTTGCCTCGGAAAGCAAGAATGTTGGTAAGTCTTTATTTGGTTGGAGTGTAGCAGTGTGCAAGGCGTTTGGCACTTAAAAAATTTTTCATTAAAAATATGAAACATAATAAAACTCAAATCTTTGTTTTTCAATGTATAAGGGGGCTCAAATTAAATGCTTTTTATACTTGTGACTTTTTCTTTCCGACGCATGGTTTAACCGGAAAATGCGATAGAATATAAAGTGTTCAAATACTTGGAAAAAATTGGTGATAAAATTATAAAACTTCATAAAATTCAAATCCTTGTCTTTCGTCCTATAGAGGGGCATAAACTAAACGCTTTTTATACTTGTGACTTTTTATTTCCGACGCATGACGACGCATTTTTAACCGGAAAATGTGATAGATTTTTTTTTAAATAATGTTACTACTTAGTGCCTACCCAGCACAAAAATCAAAGCACGCCGCTGTAGACAACCATTTTTTAGGGCTCCGTACCCAAAGGGTAAAACGGGACCCTTGACTAAGGCTCCACTGTCCGTCTGTCTGTCTGTTTATCTGTCCGTCTGTCACCATGAACCGTGATAGTTAGACAGTTGAAATTTTCACAGTGATGTATTTCTGTTGCCGCTATAACAACAAATACTAAAAAACAGAATACAATAAATATTTAAGGGGGCTTCCATACAAGAAACATGTTTATTTATTGCCGATTTTATAGATAATGGTATCATCACCTTTCGTGCGCGAGTCCAACTCGCACTTGGCCGGTTTTTTATTTATTATTTAAAATTGTTTTATTTATTCTTTGAAACATCCTATATGCAGTTAGATAGCGGATAAAACTGCTTAGCTCCACCTTGATAGCCCTAACCCATTTTTTCTTTTTGTTAAATAAATAAGGGATAATTGAAGATAAATAACACTTGAAAAAAATCATTGACCTCAGGTGGGACAATGATAAAACAATGATTTTTTTCAAGTGTTATTTATCTTCAATTAAACCTTGCATGGAATTGCTAAAAACAAAAATTTTCAAATAAGGGATAATTTAGAAAAGTGTGTGAACATGCCTTAGATACACCCAACCATTTCATACGATTTGACCAGCCTAAAGTCCTTGCAAGAGAACGACGATTTGTTCCTCGCATGTTACGGGAGGCAATTGAAATTAGAAGACACCCGAATTTCAACAGAGAAGATGGTTGGAAAATACCACCAGCATGGGATCCTGTTTTAACGAAATCCCATGCTAGGCCCCGCACTGCAAGACCTCTAGATACAGTTAGCTCTTTTTGCGTAGATAGGAACACAAATTAATATTAACTGAGTGACGGTAGTTTATATTTTTCAAAATATTGTAAAGACGAATAACACCTTAGTCTACCTGTGACCACGAACGCTGTAAAGTGTTCGAAACGTCAGGTTAAATAAAATGTTAATAAATCGCGAAATAATCCGTAAAAGTAGTTTCATTTAAATGCATATTCTCTCTTTACTTTTTACAATATTGTTTAGTCCGAAATCACCTCCGTATCTGAAAGAGCGCTTTCAATTTCTGCAGTCATCACGGGGTCATGACATGCGGTCATCCAAAAGCCTGCTTCTTAAATTTCCTCTCCGTACTACAAACTATTATACGCGGTCGTTTACTGTTCAGTCAACCCGTCTATGGAACTCCCTACCCTTAGTAATTCGGCAATCTGAATCAATTTCTGTTTTTAAAAGTCGGCTTAAAGCACATTTTCTTGCACTGTAAGAACAAATCGTCTCTGGTTTGAGAATTGCTGTTTCTGGAATATCACTGGTTGTTAGTCATGCTATTTCCTGGCATATAGGTATATGTATTATATTTAAGTATGTATGTATGTTTATTTTTATCTTAGCATTTATATTTTTTAGGTATTTTTTGTACGTGTATGTAGTTTATACTTATTGATATTAATATTGTAGGTATATAAATAAAATTACACAATAAGCACTCTGCAGCACTTTTTTGTAGTTGTCCTCTGCCTAAAGGTTGTCTGGAAGAGATCGCTTTTTAGCGATAAGACCGCCTAAATTGTACATCTTTCTGTAAATATCAACTGTAACTTCTTTGTTTGGTGTGCAATAAAGAGTATCTATCTATCTATAGAAGAGTGCTTAGCTACGCGTTGCGCGTCGCCGGTTTTGCCCGTGCGTACAGCTAGTGTCACGTAAGTTTCGCACTGAGCGAATGTTGCGCAGATCATTACAATTACGCGATTGGCTATTTGCGTGTCGCGCCTGTACTGCCAGCCAGGATTGGTTGTTAGCTGCGCGCACACGCGTCTCTAATACAATGATCGTTTTATAACACTAAACTTTCTTGTTGCATCTTTTCAAACTAACACTATGCACACGGGTATTTATGCAACACATACCTGTTTTTATTATGTTCCCGACGTATGGGCCTAGTTGCATAATCCTAAGTCTTCCCGTGACCACGGCCTATGTAATTAGGCCTAAACGTCGGGAACATAATGAAAAGAGGTATGTGTTGCATAAATACTCATGTATATAGTGTTAATGATCGTTTTGTAATATGCGCAAAGCGATCCCCACTCTTTGCCCCAGTGCCAAACTTGCGTGCCGCTAGCTGTATGCGACCTTAATAGATTTTGATATTCCGAGATTTAATATTGTAATTGTGTAATCTGTAGGCGCGGGGGGAGGTGCGGGCGGCGAGGAAGGCTCGGCGCCGCGACGGATGACGCGCGGCGCGACGGGCGTGAAGCCGCGCCAGCGCATCGTGATCTCGTCCGACGAGGAGGACGGCACGCCCGCCGCGCGCCGCACGCTGTCCAAGCTGCGCTCCAGCGTCAACGACTCCGACTCCGACTAGTGAGTGTAGTCAGTCTGCGTCCCGTCATACGTGACGCGCACCTGCATACCGACACGCGACGGGCGTGAAGCCGCGCCAGCGCATCGTGATCTCGTCCGACGAGGAGGACGGCACGCCCGCCGCGCGCCGCACGCTGTCCAAGCTGCGCTCCAGCGTCAACGACTCCGACTCCGACTAGTGAGTGTAGTCAGTCTGCGTCCCGTCATACGTGACGCGCACCTGCATACCGACACGCGACGGGCGTGAAGCCGCGCCAGCGCATCGTGATCTCGTCCGACGAGGAGGACGGCACGCCCGCCGCGCGCCGCACGCTGTCCAAGCTGCGCTCCAGCGTCAACGACTCCGACTCCGACTAGTGAGTGTAGTCAGTCTGCGTCCCGTCATACGTGACGCGCACCTGCATACCGACACGCGACGGGCGTGAAGCCGCGCCAGCGCATCGTGATCTCGTCCGACGAGGAGGACGGCACGCCCGCCGCGCGCCGCACGCTGTCCAAGCTGCGCTCCAGCGTCAACGACTCCGACTCCGACTAGTGAGTGTAGTCAGTCTGCGTCCCGTCATACGTGACGCGCACCTGCATACCGACACGCGACGGGCGTGAAGCCGCGCCAGCGCATCGTGATCTCGTCCGACGAGGAGGACGGCACGCCCGCCGCGCGCCGCACGCTGTCCAAGCTGCGCTCCAGCGTCAACGACTCCGACTCCGACTAGTGAGTGTAGTCAGTCTGCGTCCCGTCATACGTGACGCGCACCTGCATACCGACACGCGACGGGCGTGAAGCCGCGCCAGCGCATCGTGATCTCGTCCGACGAGGAGGACGGCACGCCCGCCGCGCGCCGCACGCTGTCCAAGCTGCGCTCCAGCGTCAACGACTCCGACTCCGACTAGTGAGTGTAGTCAGTCTGCGTCCCGTCATACGTGACGCGCACCTGCATACCGACACGCGACGGGCGTGAAGCCGCGCCAGCGCATCGTGATCTCGTCCGACGAGGAGGACGGCACGCCCGCCGCGCGCCGCACGCTGTCCAAGCTGCGCTCCAGCGTCAACGACTCCGACTCCGACTAGTGAGTGTAGTCAGTCTGCGTCCCGTCATACGTGACGCGCACCTGCATACCGACACGCGACGGGCGTGAAGCAACACTAGTCTTCAACTAACACATCACTGCACAAAAGCACCAGCACAATACAGAAGAAACACGTTTTGGAAATGTATTGTTTCTGTATACTACGAAAGAGGTGATATTGAACTGACTTGACAGTAATTCAAGCAAACCGTCTAACCCCATGTTTCGAATTGCGCTTAAAGCACTACCAGCATGAATCCATATAAATGCAGAAGCCAGGTAAAAAAAAAAACCCTGTTTTTGTGCAATATTTGTGACTATTATATTTGGTCGGTTTCGCGCGGACATTGCTCTTTGCTAAATTCGGAATGCAGCTCAAAACCTCGCAACGTATTTTGACGATGCTTGTGGAAAACTCGTAAGAGGCGACTAAATGCTGTAGCGCGAGACGGGGAGCAGCGTCTGCGTGCGAAATAATATAATAAAACTGCGACCCCCCCAAGCGTGGCGAGTATGGCAACAACCCCCCGATGACAGAAGTCACTGGGGGAGGCCTATGTTCAGCAGTGGACGTCCTGTAGCTGAAATGATGATGATGAAGGTGGAAAACCCACGGTAGGCTTCACCTCATCCTGATGAAGTTCTACCTAACCTGTATTTTTATATTCTGCAGGTAATCGTTCAGTTCTCTGCTTGGTGATGCGCGGGTATCGCGCCCTGAGTAGACGGACGGCGCCCTTTAGAAAGTGCTTCGACGGAGGGCGGCGGTCCAGGGGACACTGCTGCGGCGCTCTTTCCTACTAATATTAGGTTCGTGTCGAAATTGTATGTGGACATGTCGAATGTATCCTGTGACTTAGTCTTTAGATTTGTATGATGCCAATGGACAACTGTTCCTGGGAACGGATTTGGTTTGGGCGAAATAATTTATTTTATAATCAAAATGAAAAGTTCTAAACTAATAATTGTGCAAGTAGTAACGGTTTATGTCAAAAATCAATATATTTATCGAGCGTATCTACTTTCTGTGCTATTTCACTTTTCTTATTCTTTTTATATACTTTTGTAACAAAACATTAATAAAAAAAAATCCTTAGAATCATGTCGCATACTAAATCTATAATTCAAAGACAAAACTGTTCCCGGGAACAGTTTAAAAATCCGAAACTGTTTTCCGAGAGACATAGTGTGAATGATTGATTATGAGCGAGTTGCTTACGACAATAGTTCGTGTTTTGGAATTAACTAGGTATAGATTAAATGGAGGCGTTCAGTCGGCCGATGTAGAATGAAGTAGGAATATTGTATGGCGATGATATGTACAGACAGGCCTCGAAAAATATAGTGACTATATTTGTGTTTATTTTTGCTGTTTCGACATCAAAAAATTGTGGGTCTTTGACTGCCCAGAAACTAGAGACATTAGAAAATCTCTTGGTTGGGGATTACCGGTGAATCCCATCCCATTGCATACAAGGTGTTAAATTTATTGCCTTTCAGCAGATATTTTTATGATTTTTAATGATTTTCTTAGTAAGTTGATTTTGCGAATATATCATTTTCTTTTGCATGAATTGTGGTTAAATATTTATATAAATATTGTTCCTGTAAGAAATATTAACTGCAAAAAACTTGCTTGCGATATTTTCTATAATACGTAAATTCTGCTCTACGCAAAATGTGTATCTGAAAATAATTGATTAAATAGTAGAATACTCTTTGTTGCACACAAAAAAAAAAACATGCAAAGTACAGGAAAATAACATTTAAATGAGCACCGACAATACACAGAGGAAAAGGGACAAATTAATTCACAAAAGATTATAGTCACAAAATAACTACACAATCGAAAATAATATGTGACAAGCTAAAAATCTCAAACAAACCAATTACAATTGACTAACAAATATGTCTATTTTACTATTTTCTCGTTTCTTGGTAGAAAGCAATTTTCATTGGAAAGGCAGCATCTTTTTTTTCAACTTTTACTTTTACCAAAAAGTTAATGCTAACATACAAAGGTCAAAAGTGCATCGAGCCTAGAGGATTGCCTGTAATGCAATAATACATAGTATTTATTGATATATTGCTTTAGATGGGCAAATAAAAGAATACTTAATAGTATACATGCCAGACATTGTTTTTTACACTTGGCTATGAATAAATATTGTTTAATAGTGTTGTGAATTGTGATACGGGATCGGTTACAGCTATCTGAAATGATTAATTTGCCACGTAATACTGTTTTTAATAATTTGACAGTTTTAAACATGCACAATCGGGAATGATGTGAACTGTCAATGTCAAATTCAGCTTCGTGCTTGGCAGCATTTTAAAACTAAACAGAATTGACCTATTTCGAGGTTTATGTTAAAAAGAAAGATGCACAAAGAAAGACAATTTCGTAGGGTTAAAGAATGTTAAAGGAATAGATTGACCGTGTGCGGTGTCGCTTATAGTTGGTCTCTTGGGCCTTAAAGGTTAACGGGGACGTTTTACAAAAGTTTGTAATGTCAGAGAAATAATGGGTACAGTTCTTTGAATGTGGTAACTTGCGGTTAAAAATTAAAAGGCTGACTACAGGTTATAAAATCATTTTTACATCGCAATCAAATATGTATTTCCCCAGCGGTAGGATCCTATCGGTTGAAATTATAGTTAAAAAGACTAAAAAAACAGCTTTTGTTGTTTGAAACTAGATAAAACGAATCAAATGAGCCCAAACTTGAAGATTTTTAGCCATTGAAAGGTTCCACAAAAAAGGATTATTTTGCAACTGGCTTTTGAAATAATTACCTACTTAAAAAAAAACTTGGAAATGCATATAGTAATGTTTAGCATGTGGTTGCAGGGAACGATGTCGCGATTCAGAATCGTTCGGTAACAGATTGTCAAATGGAGAACCACGTGGTTTAGCATTACTGTGATGTCACGTGAATTACCGGTTGTCAATCAAGCCAATATATCGAAGTGTTCTGAATTAGGGACTCGTACCCCGTGTTGTAGGTGATGTGCATTTGTTATTATAATAGGACGTCTTCCGGCTAAGCACTAATAAAATTAAAAACCAATAATCCCATTATTCCCCTAGATATTACAATATCTGTCCTGGCGAACATAGCCCATTAGTTCTATCTTTTGAAAAGCGGCAAGAGTCTTTTAGTCTAGGAAATTACATTATAAAATCTAATACTTAGATTAAAGTGTAATATTTTCAATACATAGCTGTATTTTAACTAAATATTTTCGGACAATAGAACAAAAAAAAAACAAATATCGTGTTTTTGGCGTGGGTAGTGTTTGCCACGACAACGTTAAGAATTGTTTACATCAATGGATTTCATATAAAGGTGTAACTAATAATACCTGATAAAAAAAACAGTTAATTATCGGCGAAACTTTGTTTAGTATAGCGTCGTCTCTGTCATTCCCAGTACGTCAGATAGAGATGATACTCTACATAACTGAAGCAAGCCGTATTAGGCTAGTTTTTTTCTTAAAGGTATGTATTATTGTTCACGCCTTGTATGAAATCTTAATGTACATAGAATGTGCCCCAAATGTATGTAGACATTCATCTATTTTATAGATATGCCACTTCATTCACTCGCTCAAAATCGGACATTGTACAAACAAATTAATGATACCGTAAAAAAAAATACACATCGATCTTTAGAAAGGACGCGACTAATGCTCGAGTGGCTTCGGTTTTGTATAGCGTTGTCTCTGTCGTTTTTATATCGTCAAATTTAACAGTCATAACTCTAAATACGGTATGATGATAGCCGATTCACAACTGAAATGATTATAAATATTGGCGAAACCATTAAAGGAAATTGCTAGTCAATTCCATATTAAATCTGTTTCTTAAAACAGTCTACAAGATTGATTCTGGCCGATCACTAGCCGATTTTATTTCTAATAGGTTGATGACTATTATTTATAAAAACAGCTGTTGTATAAAGACAAGAATGGCGTATCTACAAATAGATAACATGTATGTAGGACTATAACCCCTCGCCTACTCGTAAGTAGTAATAGTGAGAAGCTTAGGGCACTCAATATTGTTCATTTGTGCCTATTATACATAATAATTAATGTGGAACTAATCTATGTGTGCGGCATTTAAGATTTTCTCTTTTTTTGATAGCCGAATATGTTGTATTTTGAATGGAGTCAAATTTTATACTAAATTTATTAAAATAGTAGATTATCAATAAATTGGTAACACCAAGGCGATAAGCTAGTTATTATTAGGTGTTGTATATAATGAGAATTAACACATAATAATATGTATTTCGTGTCCTATTTTATTTTTGTACAGAAGTCGAGTTTATATAACTTTTAGTTGGGCTTTGTATATTCGCGTGTAGAATGATTGGGTCTTGAAATGAACGGTAGGTAGTATCATAAAGTACATGCTTATTTTGCGTTATATTCTATAGGCAAGTTTAATTTTAAATATTAAAACGGATTTAAAACAGGATATTACGTTTTAAGCGATGAAAAAATATAAATAATACAGATGAATCTCATGCCATTCAGAGTGTTGCTGTATATGAAATTAAGTTACGTTAGATTTCCTTATTTTTTAATAGAAATCTTGCACAAACTCGTAGGAATATTATTAAACTGTAAAGTGTTTAATAACATTGATTTCGTCTTTTTACAAAGAGAAATGCGATCGGAAAACTAGTAATAAAAGTTGAGTCAAATTTGGTTGTAGAATTATTATTTTTTGATATAAAAATTGGCAGCTAAATGTAGAGAAGATGTTTTTTCAGATAAATCAGTATCCTACTAGATTATTCTCCAATCTCTAAAACATTTCAACAGTATCATTTCGCTACCCTATTCCAGGTTTTAGTCAACTATATTGAGTAGCAGGTAGTGTCAGTAAAAGTTGACTCTTCGTAGATATACCCAAATCACCCAACAGTTGACGTTGCAATAGTATGGTATATAAGTTAAACACTAAACGCGAGTTTCTCATTCGATTGACGAGAAAAAGAAAGCCATATTATATATGTCACAATAATTACTAAAAATATTATTCAGATCGATCTATGCGTGTTTTGGGGGTGAATTAATGACATATACATATAGCTACAACATTGATCAGAATACGCTGGCTTTGACAGCGAGAAAAAACACTTGAGGAATTTCATCTTCTCACGTGACGTCCTCGGTAGCTTAGTGGTCAAAGCACTCGCCCGGTATGCGATGGGACGTGGGTTCGAGTCCCACCTGAGGTCGAGGATTTTTTTTCAAGTGTTATTTATCTTCAATTAAACCTTGCATGGAATTGCTAAAAACAAAAATTTATAATGACATATAGAATGTAAAAACCCTCAAATACGTTCAGTGAATTAACAGTTTCGTTTAATTAAAAAACGAGTAACTTATACGAATATTTGCGTTGTGTATTTTCATAACTACTTAAGGTCCGGTAATAAAGTTCAGACATGCCTACTGTCGAGCAATTATAAATACCGGGTATAGTTAATCAAGCTTTAGAAAGAGACTGTCGATAAATGGCTTATTTGGGTTTTGGAGAGCGTTGTCTCTGTCGCACTTCGCTGCAAGGACTGCGTTCGTTGGGTCGCATTATGCACCATTTACACGGAGACAATCCACTAAGCCAGCGAATTAGAAATCGTTCTATTACAGTGGACTGGCTTCATCAATGAATTGTCCTCAAGATGTCTTTATTAGCCAATGAGACGATGCCAATATTGGACTCGCTTAGTGGATACTATACTTGAGACATCAAGTATTGGCTCCGTGTAAATAGTGCATTTAACATTGTATTATGTCATTATAAATTAAAACCTTCCTGAGTCAGTCAACGTCATCGAATGAGAAACTGTCATTAAGATAGTTGTAGTTTATTTTTGGTGCATTTTTCTTAAAATCATTCAACGTTTTACGTACGCGGTAATAACGATACGAAGATAATTTAAATGTGCGTCAAACGATATTTTATGTAGCGTGAAACTAGACATTAAAAATCACAATAATATCAATTTTTTTAATACGAAAATTGTACATATTAGGTTAAAAGTTAGCCCTAAGTTTTATTATCATTTTAAGATGTAATAGATATTTGTATTTGTAAGATATGTTTAGATGTGTTTGTTTTACCATACATTGATAAATATTCGACCATTGTGCTCAGGCGTAGCGAAAATTTTAGTTAGGCTATCCGCTGCGTTGAACCTTATCTTGGAACGGGTATGCATTTAAAAAAAAATTGAAAGAATTATGCAGCATTACCTCTACGGTTAAAGATCAACGCAGCAGAGGGCCTTATGTAGCGTCTTTTCAATTTGGTCGAATTATATTAGTCATTCTATATATTAAATATTATAATATTAGCCTAAGAAAGATGCTTTTTCACCGACATGCTTATATTTTAAATTAACCCTAATTGGCTCATATATTTTTCCTGCCAATATGTGGGACATGAATAGAAAATATTTTTATTTACTTGATTATAAAATAATGGTTATTGATAAATATATGGAAATATGTGGGAAAGAAGTATGTTTATAGCTGGAAGGGGATTGTTCATATTATTTTGACAAATAATTATGTTTAGGTGTGACCCCTAAAACATAATAATTGATGCAATATTTAACTGGATAGTGAGTAAGTAAAATAAGTGAAACCTGACAACAGCACGTTTCGGCAACAACCCAGTGGTAATAGTCTCAAAAGTACACGGTGGGTCTTTACTAAGTCCATACTATAAAAAACACAAATTAATAAATTCAAAGGTTAGGAATTACTGGTAAAAACAAACGCTTCACTGTATACGATTCGGGTTCACAACCGAGCAGTGGCACAAATGTCAGTTAGAACAAATAAATGTCCAGCTTCTTGATTATTCTAGGATCGAATGAAAGAGTCGCGTAGAGCCTAATATATCGAAACTGTTTTGTAAAGTACTCCAACGTTACGTCAATCTACCTAAAAAACGATAATTTTCCTCAACTAAAAGGTCAAAGCAAAGTTACATCATAGAAACATACGTGCGTGCAAACGCACACTACACTTACTCACTCATACACTACACTGACTCACTCACACACCAAACTGACTCACTCACACACTACACTAACTCACACAATACACTGACTCACACACACTCACTACACTAACTTATTCACACACAATACTAACTCACTTACACACTACACTTACTCTCACAAAACACTAACTTACACACTACACTAACTCACTCACACACACACACAAGCTCACGCAGACACACATACAGAGAGAGAAACCCACATACACACACCTAAAGGTAGCAAGAGCTGACTCTAAGAAAATTTAAAGTTTTTTGGCAGGTTGATGTACTGTTGTCTGTAAATGACCTGATGAGAATAATATTCGTGCTATCTGACATTTAATTTGAATTATGTATTTTTAAATGTGACTTTGAGACTTATTTTTTGAACCAGTGTAATACTATAATAATGTAAAAACAGTTATTTTGTGAAGCTTGGGTTTGTTATCAGCATTTAATAGAAGTTACAGTGAATTAGGGCAAAATACAGACACAAATAAAATAAAACTGTAATGTTTGTGTCGGTTGCCTGTAAGTTACTAAAAAGTCGGAAGTTTTGATCAATGAAATAATTCGATTTACGTTAGTCTTGGATTGTGATCAACATTCTTAAATTCTAAATTGACAGCGATGTATGTACATATTCGCATGTGTGCGTCTGGGTAGCGGTGGTAGTGTGTGTCGGTGAGCGCGGCAGCGCTGCTATTTATTTGCAGTAAGTGAATTTTGTAAAAAACTTATCGGTAGAATGCCATATTGTGATTAGTTTGTTAGCTACACGAAGTATTTTTCAAATAAAAATATCTATGTATACATGACGGTCATTGTTTTATTGGAAACCTTAAACATTTATAATATAAGGTCCTACTAATGTATTAAATAACTTCTTTCCAGCCAATTCTACTGCTTAGACACAATTTTTATGGGTACTACCTACAACTCCCAACATCAAATCGCAAAAAGTCACTTAACCTATAATAATAAATAATAATAAATATTAGACAACATCACATACATTGCTCTGATCCTAAGGTAAGTAGCTAAAGCACTTGTGTTATAGAAATCAGAAACAACGACGGTACCACAACACCCAGACCCGAGCCAATATAGAAAAGTTCGTTTTCTACATTGACCCGACCGGGGATCGAACCCGGAACCTCGGAGATGGCGGCGCCATTTACAGTCCGGCGTGCTCGCCTCTCGGCTACGGAGGTCGTAGAAATTAACCGCCGACCAGCTGTTATCAGTTTCAAAATATTTTTGACGTGATAACGTCTTATAAATCAATGAACGCCGGCTGCACGCACGAAAAAGTGTCACGTTCCGCGTGCGAGAGAGAGAGAGCGCGGAACAAGCGATGGAGACACGATCGGCCTAAGCGTTTGGCTTGTGACGCATCTATCTCTCTTCCACTCGATCGGCCGATACGGTCCAAGTAGCATCATTGATGTTTTCATAGGACGTTATCACGTAAAAAATTCGTCCGTAAACCGACTTTACAGACAACCAATTTTTTTATTGGAAATGTTGTATCTAAAATAATTAAGAAGGAAGTAAACTAATAAATTGGGACTTACAGTATACAGATTGATTTTGGTGTTCATATTACCGTACAGTTTTAAAACCACTAGGATTTTGATTTGATTTGGCGACTCGGTGGAACGCAGAGCCAAGAGAATAATAGGCGATAAAAAACTGGTGGCGTCCAAGCTGCACAGCCTGGCTCACCGCCGCAAGGTTGCTTGCCTATCGGTCTTCTATAGATTGTACTTTGGAGAGTGTGCTCATGAGCTGCATGAGCTCATACCACCGTCACCTTTCTTCCATCGGACATCCAGACGCACGGCCGGCTACCATCCGTTCTTAGTTGATACACCCATAATCCGCACTAAGCGCTTCTCATCATCTTTTATAATGCGCACAGCTAAAGATTGGAATTCCCTGCCTGCGTCTGTATTTCCGAGTGCATATAACCTGACTCTCAATAAGTCCAGAGTGAATAGGCATCTTCTGGGCAAGCTCGCTCCATCGTAGATCCCATCTATGCTCTAGAGCAAGATTGGGGTCAAGAGAGCCCATCTCAAATTAAAAAAAATAAAAAAATAAATTTAGTGTCACGTGATTTATCACCTGTCCGTTTATTGTCGAAAGGTTCTGAGAGCGTCGACTCGGAACCTTTTAAAAACATTTTTCGATACAAATAATTTCAAGTACATATACAACTGATCCACTCTTTCACTTAGAATTGGAATGTGTTTTATTAGATTTCTTTATTGATTAAGCGGAAAGAAAATGTATTTTAGAATACCAATTAACAAATAGTTACAACCGGCATATAGTCTCTCCTTGGTACAGTCGGCAGCAATTAACTGTTAACTATAACTATTTGACAGCCTCGGATGTCGCTATCTAAATAGCGACAGCCTCGGATGTCGCTATCTAAATAGCGACATCCAAGGCTGTCAAATAGTTAGATACAGCCAAAGTGGTCAATAACATCGATACAGCCAAAGTGTTCAAATTATTGAGTGCACCCAGCCTGTTCAAATATATCGATACACCGTGTTGTCAAATACCTAATAATAATACGTAATTGGTGACATGCGTGTTCCGTTACTTTTGACGAATGAAATGTCTATATCTATATGAGCGTCTCGGGTGTATCGATATTTTTACCTACTTTGGCTGTATCTAACTATTTGACAGCCTTGGATGTCGCTATCTAATTGCTGCTGACTGTACATGTTCTGTTAACTCTATAAAGGAAAGTAATAATTTACATAAACCTCGCCTGATAAACCTCGAATACCTATCCAAAACACCGTCATTACCGCAGTGACGGATATTTTGTACAATCATTTAGGTGAATAATTATTTGTGTCTAATAATCTGCTAAAATATTTTATGAAAATGAAAATATGATTTCATAAGGAAATATTTCAGTTTAGTCATAGGAGTGATCTCACTGTTATTTGGCCTTAATTATTATTGAAATAATTTTAGTACATGGTGTACCTTTAAAAATCTTGTATAACAAATATTTTTTGCAAATAGGCTAAACTAGCGCTTTTACACATGGCAATTTATTTTAACCTTACGACTGCTTCGGGACAAATTTGGGCTAGCGCCGAAAAGAACAACTGTCACTATTGTCAGCCAAAACCCTTTTTTCTTAAGAATTATTTTAACATGAGCATTCAAATTCAAATGTATTTATTGCATTTGAATTTTGAATTGATCCAGATGTTTGCGATTGTAAATAATATTTTCGTAAATAAATTGAGGTATTATTGATTTCTTTAAACAGTTGTTTTAACGAGTCACGAGGTCTACTAAAGTCTTTTGTATTATCCTCGATTATATTGTAGAAATGAATTGTAATTTCTGCAGTCACCAATCACCCTGTTTATTAAAGGAAAAGTTGCAATGACGTCTCTGGATACTCATTTATTAGATAAATATCTGGAATTTCCTGTTTTGGTGTAGTTTTTGGAATACCTATGTTTTAATATAACATTTTGGAAGGTGAGGTAATTTTGTTAATCTCTGAAGCGGTGGTGGGGCAAAGACATATTTTAGGACGAATAGACCTGAAATATGATTATTTTTGAGTATATTTTTCGTTATTTTGTCATTTTTCGTCATTTCACCACTGTTTTATTGTTTATAAAAAGTACGATTTCTTTTGGAATTTAAGATACTAAGGAAAACTTATTGCTCTATTGGAAAGTGCGATTTGAATGATCACATTTGCGTGGCTAGAGTTAGAGAGAACTTAGGCTACTATAGTGCCAGCATGGTCCTAGGTTCGGATAAAATCGCTGTTTTTTTCTGATTCACTATGGTCGTGAGCCTATTGAAAATTTATTTCAATACTGCGCTATTCAAAGTTAAGGCTCCGTTAGTGTCTATCATCACGACAAACCGTCAATTTGAATTGTAAGAAACATTGGTCATTGAGTATTCACCCGCTAGTTTCCATTATTACACCATGTCGACGATTTAATATTATTTCTGTACTTTTGTTTCAAGTGTTCAAAGATGTGAATAATTTAGATTATTCGTACTATTTAACAAATGCTCGTAAACCTTTTCTCTAATCTGAACCCCGTTGAAGCCTTAGCATGCAGCAGATTAGTGATTCATTCAGACAAATGGATTAAATGAGATTTATTATTTATCACGCCAAAGGCTATTGCAAAATGCTATGTAGGAAAATTAGAACAAAAGTAAGTAAATAAATATATAAGGCAGTTATGTTTCAGACCACAATCATCAATAGTGTTATAACAAGCCCTTAGCAAATAAACTGGCTCGTCAAAATGGCATGCTCTGCGGCGTTTATAGGTCAAGACGGGTGCTTGAACCCAGCACTTTTTGCGCTTTTCTACAGAACTGGTTTGGTTATATAAGTGCCCTACTTCGAGGTTATGTCTACCCTGCACCACGTGGGTTTGCCAAAAAAGATCCTACTAAATCAAAATGACCGTTATTTTTCGTTGGAAATCAGTTCCACTATAATTAAGTTGTGAGGTTAGGATCTTGGTGATGTTCTGTTTATTCAATGCACCAGCATGCGTGCTGGCCGGCTAGAACCGTCCAATCGCAGCGCGCACCGGTGACACACCTCCGTACAGTTTTAAAATTGGAACGTCTGCGCGCGACGGCACCGTATCGAGCGGACGTCAGCCAGTTGTCAGTTGTCAGCGGGTGCCGGCGGGTGCGTGTTGTGTTTCTGTGACCGCGGAGTTCCGACGATGGCTCTGCTGCGACGTCTGGCTGTGAACGCGCCGCGGAGCGCCCGCGTGCTGTCCTCCGCACCACCCACGCGGGACGAACTCGACCTCAGCTTCAACAGCCCCAAGGATGCGTTCAAAAGCAAGAAAACGAGCGAGCTGGTCCGGGCGTACCTCGTGTACCAGATATGCTCCGTCAACTGGGTTGTCGAGAATAATGCTATGGTGAGTCGATCGATCTCAGCTGATGCGTTATGTAACGACGATATGTAACAATGGGTAGGTAGTTAATGTTTACGCCGGCTGGTGGCTGAAATAACTCGCGGCTTCGTCCTTGTGCGAGCGTTCGTGATTGATAGATGGCTGCCTAATTTCGGCTAGGTTTTTACTGAGGCCAGCGATGCGTTGAGTCAACTTTGCCGCGTCTTACAATGTTACCTAACATTAAATTTTCCTTAAAAGGTGTAGGTAATAATTAATCGGAAAGTTGACTACCTATCTTAGCAACTTGCAAAAATCTGCTAATCGATTGAAGATTGAGGCAGGTACCAGGCTGTCATGTAATCGAGGAGATCGAAGTCGATTCCTGCCTTGAATGTGAATGGCGATAGATTTTTGATAGGCTTCCTGGCGCATGCGTCTTACGGTGAAGGGGTGGGGTAACCCCGAGACGGGGGGCAGACACCTGTCTGTATACTAACCGGCTTTGCCAAATATTCAGCATCGCAAGTTTACGTAACTTTACGTAGGATGTAAGGATGGAAAAGAATTTTACAGTTTCTGTTACTGTGCGGAAAATGAATAAATATAACATGCACAAAACATCAAGTCTATAGGTATTAGGTATAAATACAGTGCGAAGCTCTAACGAAACGACGATTGTTTGGCAAAGATTGTTTTGTGCGCTGGTTTCTGGTAAACAATTGTGAATAACCGTATCGGCTTCATTGATTCCACCATGGCGATCTAATAGCGTACTTCAAAATTATACAGGGTGTTAATGAAATTATTTGATTGAAAGTATGTTAATCAGCTGCTGTACTAAGTATGTGGAAGCAACGAAATCACGAAAAACATGGCCAAAACAGCACCTTAGAGGTAGGTAGATGATAATTTTGAATGAAAATGTCAAATAATTTCGGTGTTAGTCTCGTACCACGACAGGTATATACAACATCAGATCAGAGGACATAGGTATTATAAAAGCAATAAGCAAAAATCGTATTCACAATCTTAGGGAATTGTATAAGATTCTTGTAATTTCGTAAACGAATTGGAATTATAATGTATATTAAAAATAATGCTTAGAAGCATTATTATCTTAGGAGCAACGCCAATAGTTGCAATGAACAACTAAATTATCCAGATCTTAGTCTGCAACCCCTGAGGTCGGGGTCCCCGCCGAAAATCAGCGTCGTGAAAGTCACTGGCTGTCACGCACGACAAATGCTGAGTTGGGTCCTTTTTGACACATGCTGACATGCCCCATAATATTTTCTGGTTGTATTTTTTTTTTCTTGTTCTGTAATGTGTGTGTCAAGTAAACCATTTTCTATTTCTATTCTATTTCATTAAAATAAGCGGGACCTTTCGTTAGTTACACTATTAGTAGGTAGCTGATCTCCTCTATTATTACGGAATTGTTTCAAGAAAATAATGTACGGCTAATGATCACGATTCTACAAGCAATTTAGCATGACAGGGAGGCTCGTGACCTAAAATTGCCGTACATTTCAATCGGACTTATTCTTCATTGTTCTCTATACAATGTTAAAAGTAACTGAACGTAAAAATGATGTAAACGATAAACGATTTGTGGAACAAATCATCATTGCCCTATTGTATTTTTTCTGACGTAGGTTAAGTTACTTAGTTTAAATCAGCTAGTAATTGCTAAACGCTGACTGAATATTTCAGTCAAGACTAATGAGTATCCACTATCTGTCTTATTCAGAGTGCATTTGCTATTCCGGGATTAAGGTTAAACCAATGTTTTAACCTTCAAAAATCTGTGGTTTAACCTTAGTCCCGGAATAGCAAATGCACTCTGAATAAGACAGTATGTGTCTAGACAAGTTTGTTATTATTGTTTCTACAAGTAGAAAAGCGACTTCGTCCATTAGCTTCATCATCATCATTTCAGCCACGGACGTCCACTGCTGAACATACTTAGGCCTCTCCCAGTGACTTACAGATCGGCCGGTTGTGCGCGGCCTGTATCCAGCGGCTTACTGCAATCATTACCAGGTCGTTTCCTGCAATAATTACCTGTCCACCTGTCCACTTCGTACATGCATATTTCCAATTACATATTTGTGTTCTCTTAGAAAATTCAGATCATTGTTGCATCCCAATAACTTAGAGTTGATTATTGGGAAAAAAAACCTTTTGGTATTCGAAGTAAGAAGTTATTACCTTTTAGTTTAGAATCACTTTCAGTAAAATATGTCATCCATTGCGTTATTGACCGATTTCTGGTTTGTAACTTCAAAAAATACAAGTTTAATACTTTCATCTTATGTGGCAAGTATTGATTCCGCTATGGTATTGGCAAGGCAACGCGAACTCCATAGGCCATTGCTTTCCGACTCCGATCTCAGTCAATCCATTCCCACCTATCGATTTGCTGCTAATATAGCGTTTGCTCAAAACAACGTTTTCTTCTCACCCCGCCAGAAAACTCAAGAACTGTTAAAAAGTCTATTGTAAATTTTTGGGTCTTAATATATATTTAATATTTAAAAAAAGGAAAAAAAGACTAGTCAAAGAGATGAAAACTACCTTGTACTTTTCATACATCAAAAATCGTATGAAAGAAAGTCGCGAAAGGAGAATAACCTCAGTAAAGACAGTCAGTTGCTTCCAACCGGCCGATCTGGTAGTCACTGGTGGCGGCCTATTTTGAGCAGTGGACTTCCTGTGGCTGAAATGATGATGATGATGAAAGTCAGTAATCATTTCAGCATTTCAGCTCAAAATCAGCTCATATGCACTTTTTCACCGGTGCGTAGTTGGGGCGGGTCGCTTCTCTACGTTATACCTCTATTAACCTTACTAAGTAATCTATAATATTAGGTAGGTACATAGGTACACGTTATTTTGGATGTCTGTGCCGTAATTACGGTTTAATAGCTGAACGCAATTATTGATCTAACTGAACAGGTAGAATATTTTTATACCGTTTTGTGTTACCGTGGGATGATTAATCATCCATTCCCTTTTAGCCTAATTGAAAGTCACGCAGATGAAGTCGCAAGTAGAGGCTAGTTAGTTCTTCCCTAGCATAGTGTTATTTTGATCCAAAATGAATAGTTTGCCTAGAGGCAGTGAACAGTGAACATCAACTGTCTTATTCAGAGTGCATTTACTAGTCCAGACTAGCTTAAACCACTGATTTTTGTACGTTAAAACAGTGGTCTAACCTTAGTCCCGGAATAGCAAATGCACTCTGAATAAGACAGCAAGCAAGTGAAATTAACTAAATGGCTTCGGTATCAAGAGCAATTTAAAACATTTGAAATCTTTTGAAGACCAAATTACACTTACTCAAAGTGTGATTATTTTTAAAATAAGTTGACCATGAATACCGGTGTTTAGTTACCAAATTTATCGTTTTTACTGAACAAAGGTGGAACATGTATGCTGGTACTTAAGCCACTGTTAATTTGATGGCACCTAATTATGCAAATGCAGTGTATGTATATACCGGGCACCCGGTTTTGATCCGATACTCGGCACTTTTTCAAGGAACCGGCCGAGTAGCGCGTATTAGCGCCGGGTACCTACTTAACTAGTTATAAAAATACACGTAGGTAATTTCAATTTCAGTCAAAAGTAGGTTACAATTTATGTGGTGAGTAGGCATAGTAGGTATTAAAGGTTATTTATGACTGGTAAATTGTGGTGCAAAAATGCAAGTTTTTCAGCCTGTTAAGGTTTAAGTCGTTTTCTTTTTTTCTCGTAAACGTTGCCTGCCTCCGAAAACAGACGCTGTATGCTGGGCTACTTTCTTAGTACAGAACTGGTCTGAACTGGATGCAGGTAGCGGGCCGCCAGGTTACGCAGTATAGGATAATGACGTCTATTTTCCACCCACCACTTAAATACTTCTGCATCTCTTCGAACTCCGCGGTATCCGGCAGACTAAATCCAACCCAAGTCTTGTTGTTGGGCAAAGTCTGCTAATCCTTGGTGTGACTTTGCATGACATCATGCTATTGTTTCTTTCTTCGTCTTAAATTTTTGTTGGTTGTATTTTTTTTGTGAAATAGTTTTTTGAGAGTTTTTGGAGAGTTCGAAAACGATGCATTTTATCTGGCACTCAAGGATGTCAAAATTTCTCAACGGCTGTTCTGTTCGCTCAAACTGACATTCAAGTGGAAAATCGTGAGTGCGAAATAAATCAAGCTAAATTAGTGCTAAAAGTATTCGGCGTGTAATTGATTCAAAACACATAGTAACTGGGGTTAGATAAGAAAGTGACTCTATACAAGAATTTTGCTATGTTATAACTAGCTAGCTGTTCCCTGCACTAACAAGAGATGGCGCTGTCGGGAAATAAGTTCGCGGTGGCGAGCTGTCATCGAAATTGAGAACTGGCCCATTTTTCGCTTATTTTTTCCAGTTTTTAGCTTATTTTTTTAAAGAAAGATTACGGGTATAAAAAATATGACTGTTCCTATGATTTCTTACGGTAGTAGGACTTAACCTTACGCATAGAGTCACTCTTTCATTGTTAGCAATATTGCCTATAATGTACCTATATTCCTTTGAAATTGCCGTTAGGAGGTTCAAACTACACAGTGTTGGTAGTTCATCCATGATGGGGGGACAAATGAAACTTTTTAATAAAGCTCTACAGACTCTTTTGAAATACTTGTTTTTGGGTTCAAAATGTAGGTACTATATAAAAGATCCTTATGAAAAAGAGTTCGATTTTTTAAACGACAATCAGTGCTTTTGTTAAAAGTTTTAGAAATCTATAAAACATGATGATACAATCTTCAGATCATACACATTTAAAATGGAAGCTAAAGCCTCCGTAGTAGCATCAGTAGCATGCAATAATTATACGATTTTATAAAAATAAATGTCTACTTTTGCAATTGAACATTATCCAGATTGAAGCTTTGTTCAAGTCATTTAGTGCATTGCTAACCTTCAATGGCCTTCTGGTGATTTTCCATTACAAATTCGCGATGTTTTAAATAGTTTTCAAGGACATTCGTGAATGTCACATTTGCAAAAATTTGTCGTGCTCATGTGATGTATGTTACGTCTAGACTAGTTTTATTTTACAAGTCAACTTCGGATCCAGTAAGAACCTGTTTAACTGCTAAACTGTTGATTTGATAACAGTAAATAGTGCTAATAGTATGTGAAAAGTGAACACGCACAATGCTGCGTAGCGTAGTTTAATCTAACGTATTCGTCACGGTTTTGCTAAATAGTCCAAGTAGCTAGTAATATGTGACGTTTTCTTACACTTAAGAATATATAAGATGTAAACGTATCAGGTAATTATTTTCTAGGAGGTGGTTCTACTGCTCAAATATAACAACTTTTTGTATGAGACCAATTTCGAAATCGTAAAAAATTATTTCATATCTCCATACAAACTGATATCAGCTGGTCTGCCGTTTTGTATGGGGAAATGGTTTATTGTTTAGCGATTTTGAAGTTGGCCCCATAGAAAAAATTGTTCTATTTGAGCAGTAGAATCATCCCCTAGAAAAGAGTTAACTGATAAGTTTACACCTTATATAAGTCAATGCACTTAAGTTACTTCCAAAATGTATAAAAATCTTCAATAAAGTACCAAAAATCTTGTTGACTTACCTGTTTATGAGTTAAAAACCACATTTAAAAAAGCCTAATGGAAATAGGATACTACAAATTGTTGAGGTACCAGCTATTTTATATTTAATGACACGATTGGCGTATTGTCTCGTTGATTCGCTAGCAACAGCTAAGCAGATGGTCCCGATTAGACTCCCAGTACTGGTCGATTATTTTTTGCTCGGGTAGGTGGGTATTGGTTTTGGTGTGATTGGTAAAAATGCATTGCCTGATGGTAATAGGGGCTTGAGGGATTCACGGGATTAACTCCTTCGAGTCTACGAGACCATGCAGCCAGTTGGTGTTCTCTGTCTAATATATTTATTTGTTTAATGATTAGGCTCAAAAACAATGTTAGCAAGAATCAGAAAGTTTACCTCGTAAGTCTGACTAAAGTACCAAAATTGTTCTTTTTTCGCTTATATTAAAAAATTTGCGTTCACAAAGTAAGTAGTAAAAGCACTTGTGTTAAAGATATCAGAAACAACGACGGTACCAAAGCATTTAAAGAACGGTATTAACGGGATCTGTTTTAAAACTGTACAGATACAGACCTACATAATATTATCATCAACTGCAAAAAAAAGTATGTCAGTAGGCTCACGCCAATCATATGTCATGATCAAGAGCCAAAAAGCAGATCTATGTAATTGTAGCTTTTTTATGCTTATTTTTATTGCAAATCTAGTTTTGCTGACCTCTACAACAAAAAAAGAACTATAGGTAGCTTGTCCAGCCAGCCTGACGAGTTTTGGAAACTTATTTTATTCTCGACTTTGTTACCACGGTAGTTGAATCCAATTTTCTACCCTGTTATTCTTTTGAAATGATGGATGTTCCCCCTGAAATTTTCGATGCTTTCATACGAATAGATTTTACGCTTAAGCACTTAGTGATAAAGTGTAATTTCGATTGGTCGTTATTTCTGCAGGATTGTTAAAATTCCTACGACGGTGAAACCAGTTTCGCTCGCCGTAATAATATGTGGAGTTCATTGGCAGGGCCATCAAGTGTTATGTCAATGTAGTTTGATATAAGAACTGCAAATGCTTTGGTACATATTACGGACATGGATATCGATAAAAAACAATCGATAAATCATCATCATCATCATATCCACTTTTTTTCCTTACTTCATCACTATTTATTTATTCGACGATTTTACCCAATTCGACATTTGCAGTAAGCTCTGCAATTAAGTGGTTGGTTATTTTCATCATAGGTAATTTCTTTCTCTATTTCTAATAAAATGTTTTCGAAACCAATTTCAATCCAAATGTTTTCGAAACCAATTTCAATCCAATATCTGCAACCGGATTGTTTTCATTCCATTTGTGCTCCTTGTGAGAAATTATACCAATATTCCTATATTGATGATAACTTCAACTACGCCGACACAGCACGACTTCGTCAAGAACATTTTATTGATAGATCGAAACTAAATTGCGCACTACACTAAAAAAATATTTAGAACTGAACAATTTAGCGATCCTAGTAGCGATATCTTCGGGTAGTAGAGGACACAGACTTAAATTGGGTTCCTGTAGAGGACAAAAATGATGCATGAGATCATCATCATCATCATCATTTCAGCCATAGGACGTCCACTGCTGAACATAGGCCTCCCCCAGTGACTTCCAGATCGGCCGGTTGGAAGCGGCCTGCATCCAGCGTCGTCCTGCAACCTTTACCAGGTCGTCTGCCCACCTTGTGGGTGGACCTTGCCTCCTTAGGACCCCTCTTAAGGTATCTAAATAAAACCTGACCTATGTGCATATGTCATAATAACTATTATTATGACACGCAAGCATACAGCTTGCTCAGTATAGGTGTTAATAATAGTTTAGTAGCGTAAGCATTATTATACATCGTTACTATCATTCTCTTTCTTTGTAAATAATGATTTATAAGCATGTATTAATACCGGTCACTGAGATAATCAGTGTATGCAGCTTAAGTTTTTATATAACAAATAAGCTTTACTTACCTACTTACTTCACTACCTTCGTTACCTTGAACTGTTAATAAATCAGTAAAAAAAACCATAAACGCAAAATTTGTTAAAGTCAATAAATATTTTGTATTTAACAAATATAAAACCGACAAGATGCTGTCCATGTTTTGTCAAGCAAATTCCAGCCCTAATTTGTACCCTCATATTTTTACCTAATTGCGTTACCTTCTTACCTATTTTCTAACCGTTTTTCAGTGGGTCTGTGGCCTATATAAGGTCCGATTTTATTAGTGTTCATCCTGTTAACCTGTGCCTATATAGGTGAAAAGCAATCGTAAAAACCAATTTTCAATTGTGTACCATAAAAACTAAAAAAGTTAAAAATCAACAACATTGACTTCATATTGCATAAACTCGTCCTATCTTTGCTACGTTTAACCATCTGATTATCCGTCTTATTCCTTCCCCTTGTACAGAGCGAGAAAGAGTTGAAGATAGGACGAGTTTATGCAATATGAAGTCGATGTTGTTTTTTGTAATTTATTTTTAACTTTTTTAGTTTTTATGATAGTCATTTGAAAGTTGGTTTTTATGATTGCTTTTCACCTATATAGTCACAGGTTAACAGGATGAACACTAATAAAATCGGACCTTATATGTTTAATGTCACATGCCAAAATAGAACAAGAGAGCACAGCAATCATAGTAGGTAGGGTAAATTAAATACGCTACTGGCATACAACTAGCGGCACGGAAGTTGAGCGCTGGGCAAGAGATGCGCAGAAGACCATTACGATTACGTGATTGGCTAGCCGCGCGCCGCGCCTGCACCGCCGGCCGTGATTGGTTGTAAACTCCGCGCTCACGCGTCTCTGATACGATGATCGTCTCGTAAGATGCGCAAAGCGATCCCCACTCTTTGCCCCAGCGCTCAATATCGTTTTTAGTGATGATGAAGCTATTACTTGGGTGCTTAAAAGTTTAAAACTAAAGTTAATTATCGGATAAGACGTCTAAGGACTACCTATAATGGATGGTTTGCAAAAATCCATATTCATTTTAGATAGGCAGACTCATTTCCCAAGGAGTTGCTAAGGGATGTGTACTAGGTCCAGTTTTCAATGTGTGAAATTTCCGATTTGTACAAAATATCGGTTCTAGTTACAAATCCGCTGAGGTTTAGTCGTAAAATGTGCAATAAAGATAGCAAACATCCTTTCAGTGTTCACGCCTCTGAATGGTATGCAGAAATACATGAATGGAATAAAGTTGTTCTTTTTACCATTTCGGTTTCACGAAGTCAATGACCATTGGGTTAGTTACGATTTTAAAAACCAGTTTTTTTTTTTTAGTAATCGTACTACCTACTTATATTTCTTTAGCGGATTTGGAATCCTGTATCGGAAAATTGTATATTAATTGTTGAATCTATAATTTTATATTTACATATGCATTTATACTTACATATAATATACTTTGTTTTAATTTAGGACTTACTATCAGTAATTGTTAGATCAATTAAAAATAAAAGTAGTTCTAGACATTGAAGGATCTAGTCTGGGCCTCCACTCAGTATCCAGATATTGTGTTTATTTTATTACACATACAATGCTTATGTTTAATATCAGCAGCGCTACTTATTGTGTCCCCTCGGCCTTGGTCCGCCACGCGGCCGAAATGGCGTTACGTCATTGGCATCTCGTTCATACGAACCTTATTAAGGTTGCCTGCAGCCTTTGACAGAATCTCCGAATTAAATATAAAAACCGGCCAACTGCGAGTTGGACTCGCGCAAGAAGGGTTTCGTACCATTATTTAAAAAAATGGCAAAAATCACGTTTGTTGTATGGGACCCTTAATATTTAATTTATTTTGTTTTTTAGTACCTATTTGTTATTATAGCGGCAACAGGAATACATCATCTGTGAAAATTTCAACTCTCTAAATATCACGGTTCATGAGATACAGCCTGGTGACAGACGGACATACAGACAGACGGACAGCGGAGCCTTAGTAATAGGGTCACGTTTTACCTTTTGGGTACGGAACCCTAATTATGTGCCAGTCAACAGTAAACAAAGTCACTTGTTACGGTACTTTGATATAGTTCTATTGTCTAGTTCGCGTAGTAAATCCTACCACTAGTATTTAACCGGCGAAAAATCTTATCTAAGGGCGAACGTACTGTAAATTGGTCTACATAATTATTTATAAAAAAGGTAGCATTGCTAGGCTGTTAACCTACCCCCCACATACCCGGTGGTGGACTGAAAAACCCTCTGTCAAAATGTTTGGTATTTTAACTTAAAGGATAATAATAAACCTTTGACAACCCTGGCTAAACTAACTAGACCTTGATCTTGTGCTTCTTTTCTGAGTTTGATTGACTATATAAATTCTTCGTTATAATAAATATTTCTCCGTTTCCTTTTTTCTTTAGGTTTAAAAATAGTGTAGTTTCTCATCTAGTCGATATTGTTGTCAAACAGGATTTCACAGACAGGTGTTTCTGCGGTAAATGATGTTTTGTAAATTGTAAGTAAGTAAGTAAGTTCTTTATTGTGTATGGAAAACAAGGTTACAAGATGATCTTAAAAATAATTACAAGGGTATCACTTGATCCTACCCTTCCAGGCATATACACATGTGTTTTTCATACTATCTATTCTACTTATAATCTAAATATTTCTGTATACTATAAAAACATTTTTTACCCAACCAATCTTTAACAGTAATTTTGAATGCTGAAGACTTAAGGTCTTTGAAATCGTCTGGTAATTTATTATATATTTTTATACACATAACAAAAGTGTTCCTAGTTACAAGTGTTAGTGTTGTTATTGGCCTTACAAGTTTATTTTTATATGTCGAGCGGAGATTGCGACTGGATATTTGACATTTTTGGATGAACATATTTATATAAATAAATACAGTGCCATATATTCCTGTCCAGTACACTGTTAATTTAGGTTCAGATGTTGTCTCCATGGTGAATGAAGAGACTATAGTGTATCTATAGAATCGTCAGACTTGTTTAACTGTTTATCCTTGCCTGATATTTGGATGAGAAAGAATAAAAACCGGCCAAGTTTAAGTCGGATTTGCCCACGAAGGGTTCCGTACCATTATCTATAAAAACGGCAAAAAAAAACACGTTTGTTGTATTATTAATTTGTGACTTGGTTAAGTACCTACTTATTATTATATTGTACATATTGTATTCTGTTTTTTAGTATTTGTTATAGCGGCAACAGAAATACATCATTTGTTAAAATTTCAACTTTCTAACTATCACGGTTCATGAGATACAGCCTGGTGACAGACGGACAGACAGACAGACAGTACAGCCTTATTAATAGGGTCCAGTTTTACCCTTTGGGTACGGAACCCTAAAAATGCTGGTTTGGCTGTTGCAAAAAGAAAATGAAGAGCTGCTACTGATATTTAGTAAAGAAATAAAACTATGCTTTTTCTCACGAATACTAAAATTCTGAATCTCCTTGGCAAACCGGTTGCCACGCAAAACGTCATTGATTTGGCGGGTCTGGTGTTTGGTTTTGCACCTAGTTTTTGTGTTAGGCTAGTCTTAACTATTGTCTGATTTTAAATTTTGTTTTTTAGCAATTCCTATGCTAGGTTTATTTAAGATTTTATAATACCTGATAAAAATCGACCAACTTAGGTGGGACCCACTACACCATCGCGAACCCACGACTATCGCCTATGCGATGGTCGTGGGTTTGCGATGGTGTAGTGTTGGTTCCACCTGAGGTCGATTTTTTTCAAGTATTATAAAATCTTATTGTCTTGTTTAAATTTACATGGCTTAACATATTAGTCTTTAGAATATTGATTATTAAATTATTACATTTAAAAAAACAGCTTATAAATTGGACAATGCAAAATTATGACACAATCCATACACCTTTAGCTAAAAGTAGAGGAAAATATTTCTTAATGTAGAATCATAAATTGAGTTAAATGTGGCTTGTAACCAAAAAAAAGGATAGGAACATTATTTTTTTCCCTTCTTGTTTGCAGTTTTTGGACTTTTTTTTTCTTGTGCTATAAATTCCGTGGTTCTAAGTCAACGGGACGTAGGTACACTTACGAAGTTTCAAATAATAAAGAGTATTTGATATTTCTTTCAATCCGATACTTCCACGCGTTCCTGGTGCAAAGGGGGTGTTGCCAGACATTTCTTTTTTACCTTATAGTAACAAAACCCTAAAAAAGCGTAAGTGAGTAGGTACCTACACCAAAGAAAGATCTCCCGACCCTTATGAAGCGGTCCTCGTAAAATGTTTACCATACTTGCGTCTGCGCATAGACTCGTCTCTCGCGGTCGCGACGTTTTCAAACAGAAAACACTATTGCATTATAAGTTCTGTCATTGTTCTCCATCGCTCATATTGTTGTAAGAATCTAGAACGCCACAGTTGACAGCACTATTCAGTAATTCAAGTTCGTCTTGTATTGTATTAAGAATGAAATTGTAATTTAGAATTGCAACGTAATGCTAGAACCTATTTCAATGTCGTCAGTTAAGAGTTTACTGACTCTAATGTCGTTACGTCATTTATAATTAATTAACGTTTTAATTGACGACGCTTATTATGAAACATTGGTAAGATCTTCGGAGGATGCCCGAGACGATTCCTGAATGAAAAGGAAGATCACGCACGCGTACGATGTCGAAGGCAGCAGAACTATAATTAAAGAACATTGTGGAGGTCCACAACCGCTCGCTGTGGTACTTACTGTAGTGGAGACCTGTATCCAGCAGTAAACTTCCAATAAAATATGATAAAAACACTTAAAAATAATGTACTATGTATAGTAGACTATTTTAACACCAAACATTCCATTATAACATATTTTCATACTATGTAAGTAAGAATGGTATTCGCTTTTGCATTTATAGAATCCTCAGTTTGATGGTTGTTAATATTATAAGGTTATTTGACCGTAGCAAAAGCTTTACTGAAACGCTTGATTAAAATTACTTATCCCTTGCTTGACTACATCTATTTGAATATTATTTGAAATAATTATAGAATAGAATAAGCTAATATAATTCAAACGATAGAGTCAAATCATTTGGCACATGCTTGTATTAATATTTACGAGCTTACTAGCTACTGACATTTTATGCATCTTTAACTAGTGTGCCTAAATCATTTGGACTGGGTGGCATTACTGGCAAGAACTATTACGCAACAGACCCAGATACGTCTACCTACTAAAAATATTTCGACCTGCCTTCATTAATAAAAAAAAACCGGCTAAGTGCGAGTCGGAAACGCTCACGAAGTGTTCCGTACCATTATCTGTAAAAACGGCAAAAAAATCACGTTTGTTGTATGGGAGCCCCCTTAATATTTATTTTATTCCGTTTATTAGTATTTGTTGTTATAGCGGCAACAGAAATACATCATCTGTGAAAATTTCAACTGTCTTACTATCACGGTTCATGAGATACAACCTGGTGACAGGCGGACAGACAGACAGACTGACAGCGGAGCCTTAGTAATAGGGTAATAAACTTTAATTATTAATACTCTGTTATGTTAATACAGGGTTATTAAGAAATGCTAATACTCTTGTAACCTGTCAGGCGAAGGTCAAATTAAGACACAATGAAAATTTTATTGTTACTGACCGGACGATCTTTGTCGCTTGATAGGTAGGCTGATTCTTGTCAGAATAAAACAACGATAAAAAACTATGTGGTCAATATTAATATCGAAAAACAAGGATAGATACCGTGCCGTACCGCGAATTTATTTAGTCTTTTTAATTCGAGTTTAATAAAAATACTTCTTTCCGACTTTGATTACTTTTTGCTGTTTTATACAACACAATAAGCACTAAGTCATATTTATTTAGGTATTCATGCATCTGACGTATTTTTCAAGAGTATTTGTAGGACAAAATGGACAAGCCAGTTTTTGTCTTATAAAACATCGCGTCGTTATGCATCGAGGAAAATAATTTGAATTTTACACCAACAATAAAATAACAATTTGATTACCTTAAATTATTGAGTCAGAAATGAATAAAATAGTTACATTCTATAACCATAAAGTCATTGATGTATAATATATTAGCGTTCTAGAGAACACATCTCGAACAAAATGTTTCAGCCAAGCATTGTTGTCCAGTGGGCTACAAAGCTTCAGTCAGTGTCAATAATTGAAGTTGTCAAAACTGCTTCTTAATTGTTCACCGTTCAAACTTTGTAGTCCACCGGGCTATAATGCTTGGCTGAAACATTTAGTTTGAGATGTGTTCTCTAGTACGCTAGTACATTATACCTCAATGCATGTAGTAAACAGAAACAGATTGGTTTTACACTACAATGACTACGTGCTACGTTTAAAGACTTTTGTTACATGTAGGTTTTTAATGAGCAATGAACGATAAAACGAATTATGTTACGTACCGATTATTCTTAGTCGAGATATTTGAACTATCACGATCTGATGGTCGTATTGACGAGGTGATGGATAAGGGCCGATCAATCCGGACCGAAAACCTTTTTTGCGGACCATAATTACCTATGCAGTAATCTTTTATAACGGATTGATATTTAACACATCGTGAGCCATGGTAGTAACCGGTCACCCCCAAATAAAAGATTTTCCATTGTATCTAGTTTCATGGCAGTCAAAGGCTTGAAATCTATATTATTACTAGCATAGATAAATAAAGTTTATCTGCCTTCATCATCATTTCAGCCATAGGACGTCCACTGCTGAACATAGGCCACCCCCAGTGACTTCCAGATTCATTTGAATGAAACTAATCGGTGATCTCTGGACTGATTGTTATATTCCTTGTCCACAGTTGATGAGAAGGCTCCGGCAAGTGATCGGCAACAGAATGTTCGAAGCCATCATGAAGGCCACCTTCTATGGGCAGTTCGTGGCTGGCGAGGACCAGAACAAAATCAAACCTACCATCGAGAGGTATGTGTATACCTTTTTTGAAATATGTATAAGGGGTATTAGCAGTGTCTGTACCCATCCTTTTAAAGGGTCAATTAGAATAGTCACGTTACACATATCATCATCATCATCACCAGCCTATATCAGTCCACTGCTGGACACAGGCCTCACCAAAAGGAGGATTTTGCCATATTCGCCACGCTTGGCAGGCGGGTTGGCGATCGCAGTTTGGCCAATGGTGGAGAGGAGACGCTGCTGCCCGTCTTCTTATGGCGGTTTTCCTGTAGTCGCCTCTTACGACACCCATATACACTTACACACGTTACACATATACACTTTTTTAATACTCCACTGTTGTACAGACAACAGCTAGTCGACCTACTACAAAATCGTCGAATTTTCTCAATTGATGATCAATCTTCTGGGCAAGCTCGCTCCATCGTAGATCCCATCTATGCTCTAGAGCAAGATTGGGGTCAAGAGTAAGCCCATTTCAAATTAAAAAAAAAATTGAAAATGATCTCTACACGTCAGGCTTAAAGTTGAAAATCTGTTGGAGAACTTTTTGGGAAAGTCAACCTGCTGGTGACTGTACATATTATAATGTACTGTACCTAGATCAAAAAGGTATCCAGTCAAAATCAAACAGGCAGTTATAGTATGTGCAATAGTTTTTTAAACATATTGTTCCTTTAATTTTACATCTGCCCCTAAAAAAATTATCCGAATGTAATACTTAATTGTTTTAATATTGAATAACTGTACATACATTGCTCTGATCCTAAGGTAAGTAGCTAAAGCACTTGTGTTATATAAATAAGAAATAACGACGGTACCACAACACCCAACACAACACACTTAAAACTAATTTATTTAATTTTGATAGGCCTATAACAATCAAATACTAGCAAACGTTTACACATTCTTGTCAGCTGTGAAAATAATGGCAGTTAAAAGATATAATAACGATATTTTCTTATCCAGGTTGCGCTCTTTTGGAGTCAAATCAATCCTCGATTACTCCGTGGAAGAGGACCTGTCTCAAGAGGAGGCAGAGAAGAGAGAAGTCAGGTAAATCATATTACTATTTGAATAAAGGCGTCTCATAGCCCTATGGCTCCCCGGGATCAACTAACGTGAAGTGGGGAGGGTTTCTTTGATACTAATATCAACCAAATTAGTATCCCCGCAAGTACGTACGGGCTTATATTATAAGGTGTTTTAAAAATATCTGCCGCCACTGCAATGGATGTAAGCACATATACTTATAGATTACAATAGTGAAGAAATTGTATGCACCGGACGTAATTTTTTTATTTAAAAAATAAAAATGAAACTAAAATTTAGCTTTATTTCGTTTAAAACCATCAACACCTGTCCAACTCTCTTGGGCTAAGGGCTACAACAGGCAGGCATTCATTATAATTAAAAAGGGCTACAACAGGCATTTATAATAATTAAATGATCGGTAAAACTATGGGTCCATTAAAAAGTACGTAGTGTGCCACACCTACTGTTTCGTTTTTGTACTGTGGCGTACTCACGCGCGTGATATTAATGACTTGGTAACCGTACGTAAGTGAAGTGATGCTTACATTGTTATGTCGTCTTTGACCTTCAATTTTGAAAAGAGCGGTTTTCTTTACCCATCTACGTGTAAAGTATGCAAATTTTGTACTTATCCAACATACTGAACGTCATTTGTTAGTAATGATCTATATTGGCATCCTTGTTGCGAGAGAAACTCGAGGCTGCACAGAAATAGAATAAAAACTCGTTAAGCGTAAAAGTATGCATGCAATATAGTCAACCTAATCTAAACTATTCTTAAATTAGCGTCCATTGGTGTAAATAGTTATAAATGAATATTTCGGTTTTTGCGGTAGGTTGATGATAAATTTGTTACACTGTACAATATCAGGTAGGCCTAGTAATGTGATAGTAAAAAAATGATTTAAATCAAAATCGGAAACGAACTGGGAACTATATTTAAAAAATACATGGACATGTTGCAATGTCGGTACCCACCATAGACTTAGGATTCGCTACGCTCTTAAAGACTGATAAAGCGTGGAAAAGAGACATCATATCCTTGCGGGCACCCTACAAGATAGAAAAAGACAGATGTCAATGTACCTATGTGACACAAAAAAAATATTTAACTGACTATAAATGATTTCAATTTCAAACGTCAAAATTAATTTTATTAAAATATACAAAATTACTAACGGAAAACTTATTTAAATATTTCTGTAGACTTGGGGTGCTGTTCAATTATAAATTGTGATGTGACAAGAACATATAACCCAAATAAATACACATTTCACAGGTAAATACATTTTTTGATGAAAATATTTTGAAACAAATTTGTGTCTAATTCGTAATTATAATCGACAAAGAACTTGGATTTTACAGAAGAATATGAACTTTGTTTGGTGTGTGTTTGTGTATTTCGTAGTTAAAGACATAATTACAATAAATATTAGGTAAAATAGTAAATTGTATGTCTACACTATTGATTGAACTAGCGGTGACGTCATAAGTATCGATAAAATATCGACAGCCATTTGTGGGTATAGAAGATTAGTAGCAATTACTAAAAAAATATTTATCATGTTTGTTTACAAAAAAAACACTCCAATACTGTTTTTTTGTGATTTCATTATGAGATTTTAGTTTTATTTTTGGGCATCTAAAATATAACTTGTTTATAAACGACTAAAAGAATTCTGTATAGTTTAGTCAAATATTTAGTATAATATAAAATATTTTTTTAAGAATACCATCTAAACCTGAAATTCGCGAAAAGTGGATGAGAGTTATAAACAGACCAGATAGGACTCCGCGGAAACAGTCAACAGTTTGCAGTAAACATTTTGAGGACAGATGTTTTGTTAAAAGAAATTTTCGACGTATATTATTATTATTATTTTCGAGTTAGGAATGAAACACAGGTGTCAGTTAAATAAAATAAAAGCATTTCAAGAATTGTGACACCAAGTATGTTTTAATTTATTTAGAGGATATTAAATAATTTTGACATCATATTATGGTAAGAAAATAAGGAACAAAATTAAAAAAACAGACAAGTAACAATATTTTCTCGTCAAAAACAAAATTAATAAAGATATATTTAAAAAAATATTACAAATAAACAAAAACAAAATTAATCAATTAATACCTACTTAAAAAAACATACTTTATGTCACGATTATTGAAATGCTTTTATTTTATTTAACTGACACCTGTGTTTGATGCCCAACTCAATGAACACAGAACCACCTACTGTAAGTGGTATAATATTAACTCTGTGATTATAAGGAATATGTTGAAATGAAATTATGATATGAAATTGTTTTAAATAGGTTACATATTTAATATTTGAGCAGACAACCTGGTAAAGGTTGCAGGACGACGCTGGATGCAGGTTGCTTCCAACCGGCCGATCTGGGAGTCACTGGGGGAGGCCTATGTTCAGCAGTGGACGTCCTGTGGCTGAAATGATGATGATGATGATGATGACATATTTAAAACGACCGTTTTCTTATTTTCCATTATATAAACTTGTTCACAATATTCAATTACTCATTCTTCGATTTAATGCGAGTAAACTTGTTTTTCAGATTTCTCAGTTTCCAGACTGTGAAGTTTGCATAACAAAAATATGACCTTTTTTCGACCATATCTTAACTTTACACATACAAGCCCAGAAAGCCCCGTATCCTTTCCGTGATACTGATTTTCACCTCTTTTTTGTTTAAAGATTAAGTTTAACTTTAGGTGCTTCAAGGTCCGCGGCGATTGTGACTTGCGCCAAATCAATTTGATGCCGGTTGCAATTTATCGATAAAAAATTTGTGGCTTGAACAACACTACTACACACACACATACGTGTCACATTTTTTGTATCATTTGCAATGAGCCTTTGTCTATCTTGTACATTCTATATCTATGGTACCCACCCGGTATCGGCACGCTTTTGACAGAATATCCAAAATGTATTTTGAGAGGTAGGTAGACGTAAAGAACAATTAATTCAAAACCAATAAATAGCATCGACAATTCAACCCATAAAGAAAGGTTACAAAACACGCAACACATTTTGTCGGATAGGGTGAAATTGTAATCTATGAAATCTCTTTCGTACAATGCGGGGGAGCGATGAAAAAGTCGATAAAATTAAAACAACTGAAATTAGAAATGCCCTATGGCATGTTTACTGAGGGATGCTATAAAAGGAAAAAGAGGTAATTTGAATTGTTAGTTTCCAATTTTGTTTATGTATAAAAGTCCCTATTAAAAACTTTGTAATATAGAAAGATTCCTTTTATATAACCACAGTAAAAATGGCGTTACCACGATTATAAACTGGACAAATAATGTTATAACTCGATTTGTCGCTTAACAGGTTCATTGCCAGAAAATCCGTGCGGAGTAAGACGGTATTGTTTTATTGTGTCTGCTTTGAGACAGTCAACGTGTTTAAAGATCATGGCCGAATGTACTAAGACTAAAAACTTGTCAAACCGCTAGGACTTCAGACTTTTCTTAAGATAAAAGTCACCTAAGATGCAAGTGTCTTGGTCGAGACGTGCCCTGACACCAGAGGGTCTAGTGCGAGTGCAAAAAAATGGCGTCGCTTACTTTTTTTGGAAAGGCAATGTTAATATGTACCTATTACTTTTCGATCGGTTTAAGTGACTTGGTTGTTTTGTGCAACTCGTACTAGGCACCGCACGCTCTTTTCCCGCGCCTATTTATTGATGTCACAGATAATGCTATTCGCTGGCTCACCGTATCTGACTTTTTTTTTCTTTTGCCATAGATACTCTAAGAAAAAGATACAAATAATGTATTCAGCAGATGATTTGAACTGGACACTGTTGCGCTTATTTCAGAGGCAGCTTGACAAGTGAGAAACTGAACGAGTTGCTAGTTAACGGGCCGAAAAACTTGCGCGACATTGCTGTCGTTGGGTTTATGTTTCTTTTTTTTGCTTCTTATTATAGTTTCGTGTAGCTACCCTCATTTGTTCGACGTAGAATAGTTTGGAACTGTTATTTTTGTATTATTATGTCATCATCCACATTCTTGCATTAGCTATTTGCGAATACTCTCATTTTTACAAACATCCGATTCGTAGCGGATCTGCGTCTGATTATTTACAAACATTCATCGGATCTTTCGTATTATTAGCTATTTCGTCTCATCATTGTTGAGATAAGTAAAAAATTTAACGTGCAGAGTTTCAATTACTGGCTTTTACTTAACTATGTGAAGTTACTGGTGGTTAGTTACCTACCTCCTATTAGTTCTTGGTTCATGCTATTATTTTAGTCGAAATAGTTACACTATTGTTTTTTGGTAGTTTCCTTGTAGTCATTATACCTTATATTTTTATATTTAATTTTTTTCTTACTTTTTTATATTATTTTAAACAAAAGTTTTGTTGTTAATGATTTGTTTATTTTTTTTAATACTTAACACATTTTATTTTCTTAAACATTGATAGGTATAGTAATTACATACTCGATCCTGCTGACGAAGTAAGACACAACACTGTTGTTTTACGAGGTACCAGACTATAAATAAATAATGACTGTGCATCTCAGCATAGTCCGAACCAAGCCAATTTACGTTAAATCTTTTCTCTATTGACCTAATCCGGGATTCGTACCCATTACCATTTTATTCAAGGCCGACGCCAGTAGGTACTTATTAAAATCATAAAACTTCGTTAGAAAAATAACCTAACTTGCTAACTGTACTGTATAGATACTTATCTATATGAAATAAAGGTGTTTTTGCTGTCCGTACATCTGATTAACTTACCCACTGCTTCATATTATGTGGACTGTACAAAGCCCTCGGCTGAGAATCAAGATCAATGCCGAGATTGCCATACGGCTTCGCATCGCGGTCACGTGACGTCACTCGACGCAATTAATCATTGATTACATACGTCACTACATTTGTGGAACTGATTAATAGAATAAAAGCAGTTTGTATTTGGCACACCGAAAAAAACCTCGTTCTTTTTTTGATGTGGGTCACGTGAACGTCACACGTGGGCGTGGATTCCAAAGTGCAAGTCAATATTAGAACCAATATTTCTGCAAATAGACCATAATTACACCTACAATCCGCCTTTACCTGTCCAAAATTAGTTTTTTTTTCTTTAAGAAAATATTTGGACTAGCGCCGAGAAAAGAAGGGCTAAAAATGGTTAAATTTATCAGCCATTATAACTATAAACTTATTGAATATTTTTCGCCTTTTTTAAATGAGAAAAAAAAGTAGGTCCTATCTTTGCGAGTAGGGTAGATATTACTTCCACATTTTTTCAATGCGTCGTTCTATTTTCGTTCCATGTACAGTCAACAGCACGTCGACCTACCCCAAAAGTCAAAAATTCTACAATAGATTTTCAACTTTAAGCCTGACATATAGAGTTCATTTTCAAATGAGAAAATTTGACATTTTGTGGTAGGTCGACGTGCTGTTGTCCGTACCTTACCTATATTCTACTGGCATCATAGGCAGGCAGACCAAAACTGTTAGCTGATTCGTTTTACTAATCAAATGTACGATACAAGAGAAAGTGTTCAATACATGTGCCAAAATAGCTCAGAAACCCATCTAGGTCATAACCCGCTAGACTTAGCCGAGACGATTGACGCTTGTCGAGATAAATTAGACTTTAAGTCAATTGTAATTCGGTCTATAAAGGAAATAACTAGGTTTTTTACCAGTGCCAAGTAGTACAGTTAATATTAGAGTAGCGAAAGTGAACTAATTTTTTTTGCTAATAATGAGTTAAGTAGTTTTTTTTTGCCAAGATATTAATAGGGAAAGTATTAAAAGAAAACATTATATTAAACAGGCTATAATAAAATACTTACGCGGTTTCAATAATGATAAAAACATATTTTCTAAGTTTATTCCCTTTAGGAGATGATTTTATTTCGCAAATGCAAAAATTTACAATAAGGGCAACATGAAAATCGCTAAAGGTTTTGAATCCCTACATTAAAAAGCTGATTCCTTAGCTGTTAATGGATTTTTTCGGTAGGTAACTTAAAGGTTAAAGTTGTTGTATGAACAGTAGAATGGACTGCTCTTCAAAAGATTAAAATCTAATAGACATTATAGAAAAGGATTGCCTCAGATACAGATAAATGGCAGATTAGACTTTATTTTACACGTAAAAACTTGCACGTTGTTGAATTTCAAATGAACGTTGTAAAAACATGAATGTTTCTATTCAAAGTCTTAGATCAGATGGTTCGAATTAAGAAGATGTTTTTACAATGATATCATTATAATGTAGCGTAGGTATTTTTAGCGATTAAGATATCGCCAAAATAAACCAAGAATTATTTGTATCTTGTTACAAAAAACACTTAAAAAAATATGTTTTAAATGTCGCAAGTGTTTTCGATTTTTATTATTATAGTTCAACTAAAAATACGATATCGCAAAAATAAATCTCATTTTATTGCAGAGTGTTATCTAGAATCAATAGAACGAATACTTTATAAATAAAAAGCAACCGTTACGGACTGACTATTTACGCACAGCTCAAACCACTGAACGGATTGCGCTGAAATTTGGCACACATATAGTTAATATTATGATTTAAGCGTGCTGTAAGATAGAGATTTTCCAAAACTCGACCCCTAAAGGCATAAAACGGAGGTTCAAATTTTGAATGGATGGAGCACCGAGATCGCGAGAGGTAGTTTAGTGGCTTTGGCACCTGCCAAACACGATATGACACTATATGATATAGCGACTAATCGACACCCAAATGTCAAAATATGATATACATAGCCGTCATCTTGAACTTTTATCGAAACAGCGAGCATGTCCGTGCCGGTGACGTCACTGTCATGCTCGCTGTTTCGATAAAAGTTCATATTTTGACAGTTGGGTGTCGATAAATCGCTATATCATATCGTGTTTTGTTGGTCATGCTAGTGAAGAATATTGTCTAAAAAGAAGTTTAGTAGTTTTTTTTTAATTTACTGAGTTTGATATTTATTCATTCGCTCAAAATCAAATCTAACGCGAGCGAAGCCTCGGGCAATAGCTAGTACTTTTAATGTCTAATAATGTGGCAAATGTCCAGCCTTATAAACAGTATAATAATGTCACACGATTCGAAATTAGCCATTGTCTCGGCGGAAAGTACCTTAATAATAATTTTGTGTACTTTAGTGACATGAATACGGTTGAATAACAAGACTATTGTAGCTTGCGTCAGACACGCACGCCATAGTTAATTGTTTCTCTATCATTCGTATTTTAAAGCATTCATAGTCAATATCATTGCCAAATGGTCTATTTATTTAGGTTGGAATTTATGTTTGCTGAAATGTTCGTTACAATCAGCTAGCCTTTAATTAATGGATCGTTTTAATATTAATTCTAAAAGTAGGTACTTTTATTGAACGCCATGCAAATATTTGATATAGTTGATGTCTAAAGAAAGATGCCTAATTCAGGCAGTTTACGAATCTTAAAGATGGATAATTAGAAGATCTATCTTGAAAAGAAGTTAAAAAACAAAAGAGTACAGCGTCAGCACTGCATTCCTATACAGGTTGTCAGTGGCTTAGAAGACTGAATTTATTAGTAGGTTCAAATTCCGCTTGGGTCTGTCAAATGCTTGTATGACTCTGACTTGTGTCATGATCATGAGCATTATGTACCTACCTACCCTAAAATATTAAATTATGTGTATCTGTTATTCGAAGGATGATGCAAAATCTGCATAGTTTAGGGCTAGGATTAGTAATCGGTAAGCTGAAAATATTTCTATCCCAAAATTTGACAATAGTTTCTTTCTGACTTCTACCCGTTTTGAATTCTTCTCTACCGGCAGACTACGTTTACACCTATTAGTCTTCCAACTAAAATGAATCATTTTGACTCGCAACCAACCTGCCACAGTTGACAAACCGCGAATTGGCAGCCAACAACTTTATTATGTCAACGGAACTATTTTCGTAGTGTCCTTTACGTGTGCTAAAATATGAAAAATGCACCTTTGTTGACTTTCATGTGTTGATGTTGAAGTTATTTTCTGAATATGTCTGGAACGGGATAGAAGAAGATGCATAATACTTGGCATAGCTCTCTAATGAGCGAAAAAGTGCAGTTACAAATGATCTTTCTGAAGACGATCAAAAGTAAGCCAATGGCGATCAAAATTTAAAAAAAAAAATTGCGATCTTTTTCCGTTACCTTAAAACTCTAAAGTTTACATCCCAAAGGTTCTTAAACTCCTTCCTATTCTTCATGGCTGCCGTATAACGCAACGTTGAACATTGCAGCGCCTCTGTTTCCGCGTGCGGCGACAAGCAAGAGGAGGGCCAGCTGAAACAGTACCACGTGGAGCAGCGGTTTGCAGACCGACGGTACAAGGTCACCAGCGCCAGGACCTACTTCTACCTCAATGAGGCTTCTTGCGAGAAGAACATGGAGGCGTTCTTGAAGAGTATTGACGCTGTTGCCGGTCAGTATACATACGTACCAAAATCCATTGAAACATCATTAGCTGACAATAGCCTGTCCAGTTGACAGAGACATACAGAGAGTATCGATAAAAATAGCTATATCATATCATATCGTGTTTTGTTGGTCATGCTAGAGGGGCAGTTCGTGCGTGATACTTATGCGGGATGACATACGCGGGGACGAGGTGTGCTAGGTTATCGACAGGGCAGGTGGTGTTGTGGGGAAGTTGAGCACTTTCATTCTTACTATGAATACCTTATATGTTTTGATAAAACCTAGCGCATACCTAGCGCTTTACGCTCCGCATAAGTAACACGCACAAACTTGACTGGTATAAACCAGTGGTATAAACAGTCCTGGATTTGGTCAATAGGCTGTGTAGGCCGCGGCCTAGGGGTGGCAGATTTTATAGAACGCTCAGAAGGGGGGCGGAAAAAATTTAATAGCCTACTCGGCGGCAAGTTTGTAAATCCGTCACTGGGTATAAACAAGTATGAGCTGTATCAATAGTTTCCATGGATTTAAGAAGGCTCTGCAAGAAAGTCTTACTTGGTCCTTTTGTCTGATATTCCAACCTGTCTATTCCTAAGATTCTTAAATCGACGTGATTACCAATGAATAAACTGCCTAATCCGAACTTGTTCGTTTCAGGTATCACCAAAAGTACCGGACTTATGGCCGTCAAACTGACAGCCCTTGGAAGGCCACAGCTGCTGGTGAGTGTCCAAAGAAACCACATTTTGAAATAAAAGAGTAAGATTTGTTTGCTGTTGCTATAGATTACACAGCCTTGATGAATTATGTAAACTCTAAACTATCACTTGTAAAAGGTATAAAAAGACCTATTTGCGTTGTCTACTACGAAGAGGTAGTTAGACTAGTATTTACAAATCCTGCCTCTGCAAAATACACTTGGAGCGATTTATCAGTTCCAATTATAGGGGACTGAATCGTTCGTTCGACTGCCATCAGCCAGTCTTCTCTGAATGAATATGTCAGTTTCCTTACGACCGAACGGGTGTAATAAATCTTTATCCCAGCACTTACCATGGGATTTTTCGTACCCCCACCACCCGGGTAAGGGTCATCATCGAGATGCTAACGCACGACTCACGTATGTCAGGCGTAACGGATACCATTATCGACCGGCTACTCTTAATTCCACCTTGTAACTTTCCAGCTGCAACTGTCGGAGGTGATCATGCGCGCGCGCAACTACATGCAGCAGATCGCCGGCGGCACCGGCAACGTGCTCACACACCACAAGACCATCGAGGATCTGCAGCGGTACTTCGGCGACAACAGCGCTAAGCCAGAGGTTCAGGCCTTCATGAGGAGCATCACTTCTGATAAGGAAGGGTCAGTGTTTAAGTTAATTAATCCAGCTTTAATCCTTTCATCATCATAATCAAATTATGCCAACATCTTACGAAATTTGGGGAACAGTATGTGGAATCGTCAGCAGTCGCTGCCTAGGTCTTTGATTCCAATGGTAGCAGCGACCCGTCCAATCTTTGATGTTATCAAACCATTTGCGTCTTTGACGTGATGGGGTTTTCTTTCCTTGCATGGAGGGAAACTCCAGGATAAGTCTTCGGAATTACCTTAAGCCCTTGAAGGCCTTAAATATATCTACTATCGATTGGACTAGCCGTAAAGCATCACTAGGCTAAACGATTATGATGATCAGTATCTAAGATAGTACTACAGATCTGTATTTAAGTAAATTTCACAAGTTGATTTACCTTGCGTGTCTCAGCTCCAATTTTTGGACGGAGTTAAGACTGATTGAGACTGAGTAACCCTCCCTGGATCGGTTACCTCGGCAGTTATTAAGTGTCAGGGGATTCGAATATTGTGCAATTATTACCTAATTATTTTGTGCAATACTTAGGCTGGGTTGCACCACCTTTACTCGATACATAGTTTTCTCGTTATTTGATAAAAACGATATTTGTTATGTCAAAATCTTGTCTGATTATTGTAAATCCTGTTTAGTTATTGTTCTGCGAATATTACGTTGTGTATAGCCCAGAAATCGATCTAACATCTAAATATATCGCATTGCTCATCATCCCGTTATGTCATATCTCGCACGCGACGGTAGTTACATGGCATCCCGGCAGGGCAACGTCCCAAGACGGAGTTATTTCAATAATTAATCACTCTCACGCTTGGCAGTTGTCCAGCGACGTCACGTAAGTGATAGTAATCAGAGATTATGGCATGATAATTTATTGTAACTAGCCAAATTTTTTTTTAGAACACGACATTGCATCGTTTATTCATAAAAAGTATTCGAAGCATTCGATTTTCAAATTGTATATAATTTTCTAGGAAATCATATGATGAGATTCTTGCAATTTCGATCGAGACCTTCAAAAATAGGTCTTTTGGTCTTGCGCTTAACACCCTCTCTACTCGACTATTAGTCGAGGTAATTAAGGCATTAAGCCCTTATTGTGTGTCATTATATGGTACCAAGCCTGAGAATCCTACCCCTCAAGGCAAATTACCATGTCTAGACTTCGCCTATCGTACCTATTATCGTTTGTTTAAAACAGCTGATTCTTCTAAGTTTGCATGGGGTAAAAGAGATATACTGTGTCAGTCTAATGCCCATATGGGCAATGTCGAAAATACGTCCAAATTCTAAGACAAAGCATGAATCCTGTTGGAGACTTGATTTTAATTAAGCTTGTCATACAATTTAAATCTTAAATCTACTTTCAAGACCCTTGACAAAGAGTTCTAATAAGGCCCATTAGACCCTTTTAATGTATTTTTTACTTTACGTATAGTAGGTTTCTATCGGCTTAATAAATCCTTTGGCTCGATGCCAAACCGACGCGACTGATCGTTATAAGTTAAGCTGACTAGACTCGTTGCATCTCAAGTATCATCTAGGCTGCTGGCAAATGACGCTTAGGTAGTCGTGGGTCGTAGTTTTTTAAGAAGTTAAATATTTGATGTTAGTCTATCTTTTCTTCTAACTTATGCTACTTAGCTAATAAAATACTGCTAATTACTGAAGATGATATAAAAAAATCTGTCTGCTTCCTATTCCTATCAAATCTATGTTTTTCGCTATCCAGACGACTGTTGTTCCAACTGAGCTGTAAACATTGAGGACATTCACTGTCTCGTCGAATTTTTTCGTTACTAACTTGACTGCTCTAATTTGCATCAATTTTCATAGATTGGCACCATCACGTATCTATCGTGGCTTTGATGGCCTGATTTTGTTAAGGACATCAATTTCATAATAAAAGTTAAAATAAAAAACTAGTGGACACTCTTGGTCGCATCTAAAATTATTTTACTGCATTTATTTAGTGTAACTCATAATAGTTTAATTAAACTCGTAGATAGTGCTTTAAGTTCTCAATTTAAACATTACTCTTGTGCAAAAAATAAAAAGGTTTTGACAGTGCGTTTCTTCCTCAGTATCGTCCACCTGTTCCCCTGGTCAAACATCCTGGACGCAGACATGGGCCTTTCGGACTCGTTCCGGGTCCCCGACCCGAAAACCGGGCAGATGCGCCGGCTCATTTCGCAGATATCTACCAAGGAGGAGGAGATGTTCAAGAACATGCTGCGACGCCTTAACCATATCATCCAGGTAATGTATACTATCTTTTTTCCACGTTTTAAGAGTGGTGTGTATTTAGTTGTTGTTTGTCTCACTCTGCTTGGGAGTGACGTCAATAAGTAGCTAACATCGAACTCTTATTTACTTTTTCAATCAACTTCTTTGTGGATTCCAAGATAGTTTTTTTTACTGGATATTTGTGATATGCTGTTACTGGGTTCCTAAGCGGTCAAGCTGTAAATACTAGATCTTAACTAGTTACACAGGTAACGTTAAACTAAATAAAATAAATAGGCAAAATACGTTATATCTGTCGGCTTATAAACAGTCGACTACATATTTTTATCGACAATTACTTTGATCGGTCTTTTAATTGCTATAAATACTCACATAATTGTGTAAATTCGTACAATAAAATATTCGATTTTCATAGTATTTCAAATACTGATATGACGATCAAGCATTCTGAAGTTTGTAGTATATTAGCGTGAGCATGTTACGAACTCGACAGACGTATGCCCGGGCTCCGTTGGAATCTGTGATGATTGTTGTTAAGTTTTCCCTTGTTGTAGGCAGCGAACGAGGTGGATGTGCGGATCATGATCGACGCGGAGCAGACGTACTTCCAGCCCGCCATATCGCGCATCTGCGTCGAGATGATGCGCCGGTATAACAAAGTGAGAGCACACATATTAAAACACAGGGCGGATGATAGAAATAAGGGTTTTTTTTACCGGAGGCTTAAATGGCCGGATTGGTGGCCGGTTCATGACAGATGGAAAAAATATTTTTTTAATATATTAGCTGTTAATACAACCTTAACATTAAAATTATGAAAAATATAAACTGCTTTTGTCATGTATTTTTGGTGAGCGTAGAACTTATGAAACTTTATTATATACAGTTAATGCGGTGTCTTTGGCAGTTAAGGAATGAGTTATAATATCTGTTGTTGTTGCTTGTTTTCTGACAGTTTTTTTCTCATTAACAGGAGAAGTTCCTAGTTTTCAACACTTACCAGACGTACCTGAAGAACACATACAATGAGATCGTGACCGACGTCGAGCAGGCCTCGCGGCAGAACTTCTACTGGGGCGCCAAGCTCGTACGCGGCGCGTACATCGAACAAGTAAGTAACGTAGATGTGTATGTGTGTGTATAGATATGCGGCAGATTGCACACTTATAAATTGTTTCCATAAATTAAATTTTTTCCACAATCAGCTAGCCGCAAACTAAGCAAAGCTTGTACTATGGTGACTAGGTAACGGATCACCATACTTAAATACGTTTTATAAACATTCATGACTTAAGTACAAATACTTGTGTTCATCACACAAACATTTTGCATTTGCCCCTTGCGCGATTCGAACTTGCAACCGCCAGGTATTGTAGTTCGGAGCGCGAACCACTACTCCAGACGGTCGTCAAACTTATAATTAAAGTCTCGAAGAAAGAAGCTCTTTTGTTCCACGAGGTACCAGATATTGAATTTTTCTAGGCGTATCTCCCATCACACCACCGTCACCAGAACCGAGCTAATTTAGAAAAAAACATTTTCTAAATTGACATTGGAATTCGATCCTGAAATCATGTCAAAAGTTTTTGGGATCGATTTTCAATCGATTCCAAAACCGATTCAAGGCGAATTGCCACACCACTACAACAATCGAGTCGGTCGGTATTGCGTTCGCACCGATACGATAGTATCGATAGTTTGTTTTTTTTCGATAGGACTCTCGATAAATAGGCTAACTAGCGGTAATTTTAACGACCTCCGTCGCCGAGAGGCGAGCACGCCGGACTATATGGCGTCGCCATTTCTTATGTGCTTCGATCCCCGGTTGGGACGATGTAGAAAACGAGCTTTTCTTTATTGTCTCGGGTCTGTGTGTTGTGGTACCGTCGTTGTTTCTGATTTCTGTAACACGCGTGCTTTAGCTACTACTTCTACTTACCATAGGATCCAGAGTAATGTATGTGATGTTGTCCAATATTTAAATTTAACTAGCTGTTGCCCGTGACTTAGTTCCCGTGGTCTTTAGTTTTTTCAATTTTCCGCCCAATTTTCTTTCTTTTTTATAAGAACGTTCTCCTGGCAATAGCAAACACAACAAAAAAAGAATTAACGAAATCGGTCCAGCCGTTCACGCGTGATGGCGTGTCCGAGGGAAATAGGGATTCATTTTTATATTTATTTATTTATAAATAGGTACACAGACAGATTACAGCCGAGACGTGATAATGTTTTAGATAGGTTGGGTAATATAAGGCTAGACCGTAACCTATAAAAAGTGTACACGGCATGGTTAACAGACGGTCTTAACTACGAACACACAAAAGAACAGAATTTCTAAAATAAAAACAAAATACAAAACAAATTTTCTACAAAAACAAAACAAAAACAATTTAGGTACATCTAGTGTGAATTTGGAAGACTTGGACCAGTCTGGTTCAGGATTGTACATCATTATATATATAGATACAGAGTAATGGTATCTGTGTTGCAGGAGCGCGCCCGGGCGGCCGCGATGGGCTACGAGGACCCGACGTGCGAGAGCGTGGAGGCCACCACCACCTCCTTCCACAAGTGCCTTAAGGAGATCCTCAGCAGGGTCAAGGTACGTTTCACCTAAGAAAACTGCGGACGAATGCCCGAGGGCTTTCCCGGGGCGATAACCCGCAGTTCTAATTCAATGCCACCGGAAGACACCGTCAGGATTTTAGTGGGTAGACGGGCTTACCCTGAGGTTCGGAGTCCCACATAGCCCCCGGCTACCCCCGTGGCTGGCGTGGTATGCGTAATGGCATTTCCCTGACGTAAAAAAAAAAAGTTTTTAACTTAAGAAAACTCTAATCACAGTATACAATGTGATATGGGCGGTACTTCTTACCCGTTATATCTAATTTTATCGACAAAAATCATAGTTTGGGGGGTCAAACCCTCATCCCCTATGAATAGCGGCAATTTTGGTTTTTCAACACTTGGCAATAACAAAGGTTTTATGTGTCGTAGAAACATGAAAGAAATACCACAAGATAGCTAACAGAACAAATTAACTGACCATAAACTTTATTTCTGGTGTTTAGGGTTTCCTTGGCTAGAAAAAATAATAATTCATTAAATTCTTTTTGAAAATAAAATATTTTTGCAGATTTGTTTTTACCCCAAATAACTTTTTTTGTTAATAAAATTAGATACCGAACTTAGCCTTAACGGGTTAGAAGTACCGCCCATATCACATAATGTTATCTATACAGTAAAGAAACTACCTATAAATGGTCCAAATATCGATAGTTTGGTTTTTTTCGATAGGACTCGATAAATAGGCTAACTAGCGGTAATTTTGACGACCTCCGTAGCCGAGAGGCGAGCACGCCGGACTGTAAATGGCGCCGCCATCTCTGAGGTTCCGGGTTCGATCCCCGGTCGGGTCAATGTAGAAAACGAACTTTTCTATATTGGCTCGGGTCTGGGTGTTGTGGTACCGTCGTTGTTTCTGATTTCTTGAACACAAGTGCTTTAGCTACTTACCTTAGGATCAGAGCAATGTATGTGATGTTGTCCAATATTTATTATTTATTATTATTATTATATACATGTGCACGCCTGAACAAGAAATCTCAATAAAATAAGAGTACTGAGAGTCGGGGATGCCGAATACTTATTCGACGAGATTATGTCAGCTGTCAGTGTCGCTGTAGAACGTAAAACCGTAGTATTTAAATTCTCTTCGGTCAACGCTTTATCTTCATTTCTATTGTATTCAGTTCGCGCGGTTTTTAATCAAATTTATAAGACACCTAACGCTCCATTGACGTATTTGACGTATCTCGACAAACAGGCCTAGTTTCCATACTGTATAGATATAGGTATGTACTGTCATCATCATCATCACCAGTCTATATCAGTCCACTGCTGAACACAGGCCTCTCCAAAAGGAGGATTTTGCCATAATCGCCACGCTTGGCAGGCGGGTTGGCGATCTCAGTTTGGCCAATGGTGGAGAGGAGACGCTGTTGCCAGTCTTTTTATGGCGGTTCTCCTGTAGTCGCCTCTTACGATACCCATAGGAAGAGAAGGGGTGGTGCAATTCTTTTAACGTGCTGGCACCACACGACACTGTACTGTGTACTGTATGTACTGTGCTAAATATTATCGTCATCATCCTATTGCACTCCACTGCTGGACGTAAGCCAACCAAAGAGTGCCAAAGAGCACGATCTTCCACTTTTTTCATTTGTTTTAGATGAAAACGTCATATTAGGCGAAATCAAATCGATACAATATCTTATTCTCATCAAATAAAAATAATAGAAAGTATAATTTAAGTCAAATTTGAGCAGCTGATTACGTGTTTCAAGAAGTCATATCATATAGGTAATGTTGTTAACTCCTAGGGCCCAGTTGCGCATGTCACGATTAGCGAATTTAATCCCAAACTATCCAATATCACGGTATTGAAAAGTCAGTTTGTATGACAATGACTAAGGCAGAAATATGTCTAAATCTCGTTCTAAACTAATCGAGTGGTGCACAAGTCCACATAAGTACCTATACGAGGTCGGTCGGTCCGTAATTTGAGATGCATTTTTTAAATCTTATTATTAATTTTATGTCATGTCTCAGTTTGCGTCGTCGTGTGACTTAAACAGCTAACAGGCAAACACAGAACAGACTTAAACTACGCAACTCAAAAATCGTGCCCCAAATAACTCTCGTTTTTCCTAAGCATTAATAATTTCTTTTTTTATCTTAGAAAGACAATAAAATCGTTTGTTTCAGACGGAGAAGACCGGCCTGGGCATCATGGTGGCGTCGCACAACGAGGATACCGTGCGGTACGCCATCCAGCTGATGAAGGAGCACAACATCAAGCCCGACGACAAGGTCGTCTGCTTCGGCCAGCTGCTCGGCATGTGCGACCACATCACCTTCCCGCTCGGTGAGTGTGTCACCAGGGCTTGTGGGGCAAACGTATATGTAACTGTAAGGTATCAAGCCGGAGCCAGCTGATGAAGGAGCACAACAGCGCGGTGAGTGTTCCACGCTAGTGTTGCCGCTCGATAGCCCACTATCGATTGTCGTATCGATCGCATCGACCACATCACCTTGCCGCTCGGTGAGTATCCCACCAGGTCTTGTGGGGCAAATGTATATGTAACTGTAAGGTGATACCTTAGCCGGAGTCAGGCAAAAGAGGGCTTCCCACCCATTGATTGAAATAGTCCACTGCTTCGGCCAGCTGCTTGATCCGTGAGTGTTCCACCAAGTCCGGGCGGGGCAAGTGTATATGGGTATTTACTGTAAGGTGTCAAGTGCCAGGTAATAGCGGATTATGTACAAATTGATTGAATTAGTAGTAGGCTTCGGCTAGCTCCTCTGCAATCTACCTACATTTAAATAAACTTTCTCCTTTCTTCCCTCTATAAGCTCTACCTGGCTATGATCGCTGAGTAGGGAAAATACGTGGTTATGGGTGTTTCTTGTATTTTTTAAAATGTTATTTAGTACAATAAAATCATCATCAACTTAGAACTGATTACTATTGTTTTAAAGACTGACATATGCTGCTGTACACTCACCATGTATTATTAATTAAGGTATTTTTATTTATCCATATTTTTTCAGGCCAAGCCGGCTACTCCGCATACAAATACGTCCCCTACGGCCCCGTGGTTGAAGTCCTCCCTTACCTCTCGCGGAGGGCCAACGAGAACCGCGGCTTCCTCGTAAAGATCAAGAAGGAGAAAGGCCTTCTACTCAAGGAAATCTTCCGCCGAATCTTCACTGGCCAGATGTTCTACAAACCTGAAGGGAAGTACACGCCGGTATAAGTTGAACTGTGTTACGGTGTCATAGAGTCTAATTTGCCGCGTGATGTCAATTCGAAGTGTGAAATGTCAACCAGTGGGCAGTGTGGCGTCTCAATGTAGTCCAAAACCTAAAGAGATAAGAGTGAATGGAGAGTTTTTACAACTTGGCCTTCACTTTCGTGCCGCCGCGTGACTAATAGTCATGTGATCAAAATATAGTCAGTTTTTTTATAATGATGCAATTAAGAATGATTTAGAGCAATTTATTATATTTATTTTTTGTTTATTCAATTATTATTATTATACTTAATACTACGAAATCCAGTGAAATTTACAATTGGGACGCCATAAATATGAATGACGTGTATATGCGTTGAAAGGAGATGCAGAAAGATACGTTCTTCTCCGTCGTTAACAGTGTTATGTGGGATGCTTCGTTCAGTATTGTTTATACAGTATATTTATTATTTTAATCAACGCTTACTGACGTAGTGTTCATTTAGATCGCCGTTTAAAGTTGATGTTAAATTTAATAATAGTCATTGTGTTTTTACATTTACGTCCATTATACAATAATTATGTCATTTGATAATATTTATTGAACAGGGTTGTATCTTGTGAATAATTTTAGTTCAGCAACCTTTTGTAATTTTATTAAAACGGTCACTTAACTAATCATGAAAATAATCGATGTTTTTGAATGAAAGTATCGTATTTCAATGCACCCTGATTTAGTTCAGGGCTTGGCTGAGACACTGCTGAGCGCCATTCTCGTTAGATACATTTTTTTTCTAAATTTTTTATTTAGATAATAAATAATATACACGGCTTTAGGGATTGAAAGTAGGTGGATATATTGGTCGGAAGATATAGCAAAATTGTAGGATGTATAGGTAATCAATTCCAAGACTCAATATAAATGACGTAACATACTTAGCTGTCAGTTTTTTGATGGCTACAACTGTTTCGTTTTAAAAAAATCGGTTAGACAACATTTTTAATCTAGATTAATCTGTCAGCTTGTTTTAATTTAACGAAGTTGTCGTGTTAATCTCTGATTTAGGACAAATCTAGATTAACAAAAGTTGTGCAATGGACCTTTAAAGATAAAAAAAGATTAGCACGAATCTTGTTGGCTTCTCAACCTATAAAAAAAGTTTTTGTATTGTATTTATTGATTATTTACATAAAAAATACCTACTTTGTAAAGTCTCACTTATTTTTTTTATTTCATGCCATCTGCAGTATGAATTCAGTTTCAGACTAAAGAGTGGGGCATAAACGCAACTTGCGTTGCTCATAATTTTTCATAAAAAATTAAAGTTAGTACAGTCAACAGCACGTCGACCTACCCCAAAAGTCAAAAATTCTCCAATAGATTTTCAACTTTAAGCCTGACAAATAGAGTTCATTTTCAAATGAGAAAATTTGACATTTTGTGGTAGGTCGACGTGCTGTTGTCCGTACATGCTACAGGACGCCATAGAAAATGTAGAATCTCGAATCAAATGAGTGCTGCGTTTTTGAATTAGTTGCCTAATCTTTACTTGATTATTACATTGCGTGGCAACACTGAAGTCGCAAGAGATTATCCTTACAAATTATTGTTATGATCATTTCCATTTCAGATTTCTATGTTAGCTTTATTGGCGAAATAACACCATGTAAATGTAATATAACTGAGCATTTTGGAACATTTATTAATGATTACGGTTCAAATAACGCATTTTACGAGTTAATAATTCTCTGAGAGATCTGTGTATTTATTTGTGTAAACTTGAGCCAAGAAGTCTAGTTTATAAAGGGTTATAAATTACTTAAATTGTTTTATATAAGTCTTTATAGATTGACTAGACTGTTATGTAATCTCATAAATATCTGAGTCGACTAATCACGAAAAACTATTGAAAAATACTAAATTGCATAGGTAAATAAAAAAATACTAGTTTTTCGTTTTAAATGTACTGTATAACTGTCTTGTCTAGTCGAGCTTACTTTAAATGCCAAAACTATTTTCTACTCAGAAAATATTCTTTTGGCAACCTTACTTGACTTGCATACACCGTCGTGATTATCTCTGTCAGTTCCTACAGTTATTTAGATCTGTAAATTAACTTTACACAAAATGTCAATGATAAAATGAGATGGCTGAGTTTGATGTTCTAATGCATGATTAATGTCGTTGAAATCTTCGAAAGTCAAATAAATCCTTGTTCTGCAAATATCGGCCTTTAGATTCGCTCTCAAACATTATGTGAAGACACAAAAAAGTAGTTACTCAATCTCAAAATTAGGAAATCAAACTAAGGCTTAATTTCTGTAATTTAAGAGTAGTTGAAATCCAGTCCATCCAGTCTTTGACATAAGAATTTTCTTTGTTCCATTTTCAGTCTCATTATGAACTGTAGTTGCATTTTTGTCAGTTTGAAATCATAATATGACTGTATGAGTTACTGGGACCGCATCAAAACTGGATTATGACTACTTTTAAAATAATGAATTTAGGCCTCTAGGCTGTGCATTTTATGTATGATTAGACGTTGCTGCATAACATATTGGGCGCTATCAATCTTGTCAAGTTTGTAATATTAAACCTTTGACAATTTATGAACAATTGAAAACGGGCCTGTTTTTTACGCGGCTAGTTATAGTTGATCATATTTTGTCAAAGGATTGACACAAGTTATAATGGTTATTTTGATTTGATAGGTTTATACGTCCGAACGAACGATACATTATCGTAGTAGGCCCTGTGGTCATCCGCTGAATAAGTATTGATATTACCTCCACTCAAAATGTTTTCATATATTTAGTGCAAGAATGTATAAAAGTATTTTAAGTGATAAGTACCTACTATCGTGACGTGGCACATGTTCGTTGTGTTTTGTTTTAAATGAAAGGCCTGACAAATCCAAGTGGCTTGCTCAAAATAAATTCGATGAATTATTTTGAAAGCGTCCAATGCTTGTTAAGCGTAGGCACCTATTCTCAATTATGATAATTAAAAAAAATTGTCGCGTGAGTTCGTGATTAAATTAGTTTCAATTGTATTTTTTTAGAACAATGTTATTAATTCTTGTTTTAATTTTTAATTTATAAGCGATTTATAGTTTCATTATCTTCGCTAATTAATTATGTGATGCTATTTTTAGATTATTTTACGAATAGACTTTTAATAAAGACAAGGCTCGTTTTGATGGTTTTCTTTTATTTTTATTCCTTTATAACCTGTATTTAAGTATCATATTATGCTTACTTTATTTTCACAAAGTTTTTACTTGCGACTCATGATAGATATTTAAGATTATAAAAAACTAGCCTAGTACCTATTTACTTTTAAAATTATATTTATTTATTTGCATGCAAAATCAGTCATTAGTAATAAAATATTACAAATGTTAAATTATTTATAGAATTAATATGTAAAACTTATTTTTGTTTCGAAAACAGATAAATGTCATTACTTATTGTTTTGTTAGGCATAGGCAAGTAGATATTAAAAACAGAAAATAGGTTAATTTTTTCGTAAATTTTCGTGTAGTACCTAGATAACAATGTAGGGCATTTGCTACTTTAACTTTACACTGAAATGAATTTAACGATTTGGAAGCATAGTTGACGAAAATTATATCAGACAATAATATATTCGCTGTATGTTAACTATATTGTATGTATATGGGTCTGTACTACTGTCATTCGCCCTCTTTCTAGGTCGTAGCCTTGCTTGCCACAAAAAATATACAAAATTAACATCTATGTTTATAAAAAATCGAAAAAATCTTAAAGGGTAACGTAGTTCAAAACAATTAATAACTTCGGATAGAAAGAAATAATATTTAGTATTAAGGTTTATTACTACAATAAACTAAAACCCTTGTTTTGGCTTCCATCCAACGCAGTGGGATCACTACGTATTTTGCAATTTACTGCTTTAATTTTTTTAAATGCTCACTATATAAATATTTATGTTACAATAAATGCCAACGGAATTATAGTATTTATTTCTTTAAGGCGCTTTTACAATACGCGACTTGGCTGTGCGGCAAGACGCGCTACATAGCCGCGCGACATTGGTTCATACAAAAAAGTACGTTATCATGTATGTACACAACGCGACAAATCAACGAGGTTGTTGCAGCTAAGTCGCCTAGTATAAAAGCGCTTTAATACTTCACAAACAGCTCAGCAAGCAAGCACTATCCTTGACGGTGAATTAGGGCTTAGAATAAAGGTATTACCAAAAATAAATAAATGTTAATGTTGAAATTGCTTTTTTATTCTGCCTTGCGGTCCTTATATCCAAAATAACTAATTATGTAGGCATTAAGACATCAAACCCCATTTTATGCAACTCAATGTTTATTTTCATATACATTTGCCCCGCTATGCACTGATAGGGGCAAATGTAGAAGTAATACTTCAATTTCGGGGTAACGGTAGAAAAAACTGCATTTTGTCAACAAGAAGTTTATTACAATATTACGGCGAATACACATTGTTTACATTCAGTTCCGTTCATAATTCTGTTCTGAGATCCAAATATCCAATCGAATTAGATTGGTAAAACTAGGGCTGCGTTTTCACTTTCGTATTAACATTAAAAAAAACATTAGTTTCCTATGACTTTTATTAAGTAAATTAAATGCGTAAGAGCATATTACTTGAATTTCTGATTCTTATATATGTACTTAAAATAAATGTACCTATAAAATGATTGCCTTGAGATCAGTGGCGGGCATTCGTTTTATTTCGAGGTAGGCAGTAGTTAGTATACTTAATTAGGTATTTTATTGATGAAACACAGTGGTCACATATTCATCCATGTCACACATTTGTAAGTACCTACTCCCTACCTTAATTCATTACCAGATAGGCCTATATGCACCGCACGCCCCTGAGTCTTGAGATATTTCTTAAATAGTTTTTTTAGCTATGAGGGTTTTCAATCCCATATTTCGGATTTCATAAGTTGTATTTTAGGACTAGGTATTTATTAATTTATTATACAGGGTGTACAAAAAAATGGGAAACTCCTTAAAACCACATGATCAGCTGGTCGTAAACAACAACGTTTCCTATGGGAGCAACATCGAAATCGTGTTTTTAAATTCAGATGCTCCATACGTTATCATCGAGGTATGCGAGTAAGTTTGTATGGAGCAGCTAAAAAAATTATCGATTTCGATGTTTCTCCCATAGAAAAAGTTGTTGTATATGACCAGCTGATCACATGGTTTTAAGGAGGGTCCGTTTCTCTTGTACACCCAGTATATTAGCGTTCAATTTATAATTTTGTAAAAAAAACGCTAATTTCAGTACTTACATAACATTTGCTATGTAATATGTGGGTACTTATCTATAGAGAGTAAATTCGAAGAGGCTATCATTTTATTTTTAAAAACGACCGGTGCAATTTTTACAAGATTAACAAATTGCTCGTATCGTTATCATATTAATTTATAATTAATATAATACGAGTATAAGCTACTTCAAATTCGCCCTGTATTTATCTTTATAAGATAGAGTGCAGGAACTAGTAGTAGAAATTCGTGAAAAGAGAAGGCTTCTAGCGCTCTACAAAGAAATTATTTTATAAAAATATTCTTACGTGAACTGATAGGGAAATCGTCAAGGTAGCATAAAATAAAATAAAACTATAAACTTATTAAATATGTTCATTATATACTTTGACCTGTCTCATTTAGGTAATAAAAATACAGGGTGTTCCAGAAACAATGGATCATATCGAATAATTGCATAGCGGGGACCGGACCTATTCTTATATTCTGTTGTTAGAATTTATTTTTGAAAAGGTGTGAGCTAGTTGACCAAAAGCAATTACATATCATAAAACATGAGGTACGAAACTCAGCTAAATGGTAGGTAGCACTGCACATAATATTATCTATACAGTATTGTAACGTCATACAAACATACGAAACGCCTAAAACGATTTGTTACTAAATCAAAAATGTTACATAGAAGCATGTTTTTTTAAATTGAATCTTCTAACCAAAAACTAACATGAAATTTATTGAACACTTCATATTTCATTCACAATGATTTTATTTTTTTAAATTAAAAATAATTTATTTACAATCTCAAAACTAGATAGGAACTCAAAGCAGGCAGATGTAATTAAAATACTGTATGTGGGCAGTCCTATGGCGTCACATCGCGTGTTTTGTTTTTCATTTTTTTTTTAATAGAGCCGACTTACATAAGTGTATACCTAGATAACATTATCGTGGTTTCTGGTGATTTCAGTTTCGGACTAAAGTACTGCTAAATGCTGATATTAGGTACTTATAGAGTACCTCTTCCTCTTCAGCCCCTCTAGTATGTAGAACAAAACACGATATGATATAGCGATTTATCGCATATTTTTTGTCAAAATATGAACTTTTATCAAAAAAGCGAGCATAACCGTGATGTCGCCGGCACGGACATCCTTACTGTTTCAATAAAAGTTTAAGATGGCGGCTATGTTATCATATTTTTTAAGTAAATAGGCGATAAATCGCTATATCATATCGTATCATATCGTGTTTTGTTGATCGTGCTAGAGGGGCTGTGTCTGTCTCCGCAAAAGGGTAATATACAGTCCACACATAATCGGGCTGGCATTTTCGGTTCGGCAGTGTTTGCCGAACAACAATGGCGACAAGAATGGAAGAATCTAACTACATTACTTACATCATGGACTAAGTTAGTCCATGCTTACATTCATTTACACGGTTTTGCCGATTAATGCCGGTCCGTGTGTGTAGCAAAAGCAATCCTAAGTATCAGGAGGACTAATACGAAAGCGTATTGTTCGTTCGGTCGTATTATCCGATCAAATTAAAATATCCATTCACTTGTATCAAAGGTTTGACAATTTATTAACAACTAGCTGTTGCCCGCGACTTCGTTCCCGTTGTCTTTAGATTTGTATTTTTTTTTAATTTTCCGCGCCTTTTTCTTATATTTTTATTTCATAAGAACCTTCTCCTGTCAATAACAAACACATAAAAAAAAGAATGAGCGAAATCGGTCCAGCCGTTCACGCGTGATGCCGTGACAACGGAAAACGGGTTTCATTTTTATTTAGATAGATTGAAAACGGTCTGGTTTTTTACACGGCTAGATTGAGTTGGTCATATTATAATAAAGGATTGACACATAAGTAGGTACTGGTTATTTTAATTTGTTAAGTTTATACGTCCAAACGAAAAATGCATTTTCGCGCTAGCCCTCCAGTAGCGCACAAACTTTCGGGTTCTTCAGCGTCATAAAAACATTCATTCAATTTATGAACCTGTATTGAATGAGAAAATAATAACCTCGCGAGGGATGGCAAATAATACCATGTTTACATTTCATTAATTAAAATTGTGTTAGTTGTTAATTATGTACCTTGTTAACATTTATTCGTGTCGCTCACTACAACAACTTTGGATAAAGGCTCAACCTAATCTTCGGTCTAAAGCTGATAGACAGGATGATGGTTTATCCTCGCGCTACTGTTTTTCTTCTTCTTATCCAGGTTAAGGCTTAACTTAGATTTAATAAGGTCTTGCAGGGTTGCCCATAAGTTTATTATGTTATAAAAACTTATCTATCTTTCTTACGAAGTAATGTAAGATTTTACCTAAAATAATTGTGTTGGTATTAAAGTGGTAACATTTCTTAGAAATATTTTTATATTACAAAAATATTTCCTTACAAAATTCAATATTTTTGTTTAATATTACGTTGTTACAGTCAACGCTCATCAAGCTATCACAAAACATTGAACTTTTTCAATTAAAATAGGTACATCGAGGACGGCTGAACCGATTTTCATGGTTTGTCATTTGTTGGATTTGCCTCCGCCCCGAGCAGAAATACAACACTGAAAACGCTGACGAAAAAAAATGTACTGCTAGATAGGCGGTACGAAGCTTGCCGAGTCAGCTAGTTTAAACTAGTGATGCCGCTAATACTCGCGATTTTTCGGTATTCGGCATTACTCGTCCTTTTTTATTATTCGTCGAATACCAAATAACAATGTCTATTATTCGACATTCAGTGAATAGCTGTCTAAGGGCCGATTTTTCAATAGCCAGATATCTTCTAGCTGACGATTAAGTTTGACATGTTGACTGTTTTAGTATAGATAGAACATGTCAATTTTATTCGTTGGATAAGTTAACTGGAGTTTGAAAAACCGGCTCTAAATAAACTTTATTAAAAAAAACTATTGACTAAAAATAATAACTTTATTTTTTTAAAGCAACAAACACGAGGTATTATTCCTCATAAAATCGTTATGTAGAAGAAAGTTGCCAGCATTTCAAAATGTAAATCAGTATATGAAACTGATTTTTATACTTATTTTCTCTTCTTTTAGAAAAGTTGTAGATTACAGCTGTAGGTAACAAGTACCGATATGATTCTACAAACGTGATATTATTTATTATTTGATAAGAAATTAATATTTTTTATATTACTTTATTATGTCGAATAATAATAGCGAGTTATTCGACTATTCACCATAGGGAATGGCGATTAATCGGTATTCGGCTATTCGCTATAACAACTATTAGCGGCATCTCTAGTTTAAACTAAACCGCAGACTAGGGGAGATCAGTTTATATGGAGAGAGGTTTTTTTTTATTGCGATTTTGGTACTATAAATATAAATAAATATCAATTTTTCCGTCCACTTGTCTCTATTTTGAATTAACCCTAAAATTTGGCTCCTACTTTTTTATCATACTGTATATTTTTTTATACCTTTTATAACTCAGAGAAGAAAATTAATAGAGGAAGTTTATTGACATTTTGTGATAGGTTGATAGGCTGTTGCCTGTTTATCAATGATTACTTATGTAGCTATACTTTTGAAACTTCTTTCTTCATCAATCATTTAAATATTGACTAAATTTTCCATTTATATTATTATAAGGAAACCAATATTTTTAAAGTGCTATAAAATCCTATTCTGCTATAAATTAAATAGATAATACTGTTAACTGATTACTTTTAGTGTTACATGACAAAAGTTGGTTAACAAACAACACATCCCATTTTAGGCGGGGATTTCAAGAATTTTTTGTATCATATGCCCCGCTGAGAGAAAAGTGGTACCTAGAGTCGATTTAACATACGAAATTTTGGAATGTTAAAGAACACATTTTTAGTGCTTTAATAACCTACCCAAGGGCAAGGTGAGTTCAGTCATTAGTACTTACTTAGAGTCAGGTATAATTAACGACCCCCCCCCCCCCCCCCCTCAAACCTTTGAAACGCCCCTGGAGTATGGAGTACACAGGTCCGAAGAATTCAATACCAAAAATTCTGACGCTGCGTGGACTCCGATTCCTATGCAGTGGGTGCATAGCATATCTTTATCCTGGGGCCACCTAAAATAGTTAACGGCGTTCGTAATTCAAAACTATTGACAGTTAACCTCCGAGTCCCGTAGACTCTTAGCTTTATCCTCCTACGCGCAGTCTGCGTTGTGGCGACGGCGCGAGCGCAGCTTCGCAGGGGCGCCGCTGTGCTAGCTGATCACGTGACACGGCAGCTCCTCGGGGGCGTCATCAGGGGCGCTTAGTTGCGCCGCTGCCCTTCGCTAGGACCTGTGACGCATCGCTTCACCTGCAAAATATATTTCATCAGATCTTGAGATTGTTTTTAGATGAGTTCTGACTAAAGTTTTGCGGCGGGTTACGCGTAATAAGCAGAGGACGAAAAATGCGAGAAATCTATTGGCGCTTTTTTGGGGAGGTGTACATCCAGCAATACTGGACTGCAATAGATTCAGATGATGAAACGATATGTATCTCTCTTCTGCCTAGGCTTTGCATTGGTAAAAGTGACGAAATGCGCGCGCAAGCAGAGGAGAAAAAAAGTGGGAGATCGCTGGCGCTCTTTAGGGTAAGGTTACGTCCAGCAGTGGACTGCTTTACTGTACTAGGCTGAGATAACGTTGAAAAGGTCTTTGAAAGGAACTTTGCCGGTCTTTGGAAGAAGCTTACGTTCACCACTAGATTGCAATAGACTCAGATAATGGAAAGATATGTACCTCTCCTCTGCCGCAGAGGAAAAAAAAGTGGCAGGTCTCTTTAGGGTAAGGTTACGTCCAGCAGTGGACTGCTTAACTGCACTAGGCTGAGATAATGTTAAAAAGGTTTTTACCTTCGCTTCTGCTTAAACTCGAGCACGGCGTGTGCAGCCAGCACGGCGGGCAGCGCAACAGCAAAGGCAGCGAGTTGCGTGCGCAAGCATAGGAAGATAAAAGCGAGAGATTATTTTGGCGCTTTTTCGGGGAAGGTTTCTGTCCAGCAGCGGATTGCACTAGAATGATGATGTACTTCTCTTTTGCCGCAGCTCGAGCACGCGCGACGATATTGACGTCAACGATTTCCGCATTGCGTGCGGCAATGCGGAAAAAAGCAGGAGATGGTGCTTTTTGGGAGAGGCTTATGTCCAGCAGTAGGTAGACTGCCAACAACTGCAATAAGCTCAGATGCTAATAAAACGGTAAGCACCTACCTCTCCTCTGCTACAGTTCGAGCGCGGCGTGCGTGAACTTTGCCGGTCTTTGGAAGAAGCTTACGTTCAGCACTAGAGTGCAATAGACTCAGATAATGGAAAGATATGTACCTCTCCTCTGCCGCAGAGGAGAAAAAAGTGGCAGGTCTCTTTAGGGTAAGGTTACGTCCAGCAGTGGACTGCTTAACTGCACTAGGCTGAGATAATGTTAAAAAGGTTTGTACCTTCCCTTCTGCTTAGCCTTGAGCGTGGTGGGTAGCGCAGCAGCGAGTGTAGCAAGTTGCGCGCGGACGCAGAGCAGAAAAAAGCAGGAGATCGTGCTCTTTGGAAGAGGGTTATGTCCAGCTGTATACTGCCTGACTGAAATAAAGTCAGATGCTAATAAAAGGGGATATATACCTCTTCTCTGCCTAAGCTCGAGCGCGGCGTGCGCGGCCAGCGCGGCCGGCAGCGCAACAGCCAGCGCGGCGAGTTGCGCGCGCACGCAGAGCAGCGCGCGCGCGCCGCAGCCGAGCGCGAGCCCCGCGTGCCGCGCGCCCAGCAGCCACGCCCACGCGCCGCGCCAGCCCGCGCCGCCCACGCACGCGCCAGCCTGACACCATACAATACATGCTGTTAAACATGTACTCGCCGAATTCAAGGGTGTGATTTTTATGTCCCTTTTTAAAGAAACTCAACAGCTTTATTACAATATTACAGTATGTATGTACAAAAAAATGGGACACTTCTTAAAAACCACTGTTCAGCTGGTGATACAACAACTTTTCCCATGACAACACCGAAATCGTGATTTTATGTTTCGATGCTCCATACATTTTCATCAAAATATGCAAGTAAGTTTGTAAAGTTGTTCTATATGACCAGCTGATCACGTGGTTTTAAGGAGCGTCATGTTCTCTTGTACAGTTTATGTGTACAAAGGCGTCAGTTGGTAACAAAAGATACGCAGAGTGATCCCTACTCTTTGTTTGAGCGCTCAAGATCCATGCCGGGGATTGTACATAATACGATCTAAGTAGGGCTAATCAAGTCTGGACGGGATTAAATTACCTGTAGCACGTCCCAGAGCGCTGCGCAGGCGCCCCAGGCAGCAGAGGCGACAGCAGGCAGCGCCAGGTCTGTGCGAGCGGCACGCCAGCGCAGTAACGCCAGCAGGAGCGACGCGTGCGCCGCCGCGCCGCCCGCAGCCAGCGCGCCGCGCCGCCCGCGCGCCGCCGCCATGCTGAGCGTGGCCGCCGCCAGTGCCTGCAGCAGGCCCGCCCCGACCAGCGCCCGCCATGCGCACCACCAGCCCCCCACGCATACGCCGTACCACTGGATAGCAAATGTATTTATTTGAGATATACTAACAGCAATTATTTACATTCATTACCATGGGATCCAAAAAAGCAGTAGCGGTAGTGTTGCAATACACATAATCAGGCCGGCATTGTCAGTTTGGAAGTATTTTTGACGACCTCCGTTAGCTGAGAAGCGAGCACGCCGGACTATATAAGGCGCCGCCATCTCTGAGGTTCCGTGTTCAACCTCTGGTCGGGTCAATGTAGAAAACGAACTTTTCAATATAGTCTCGGGTCTCGGTGTTGTGGTACCGTCGTTGGTTCTGATTTCTATAACACAAGTGCTTCAGCTCCTTACCTTAAGATCAGAGCAAAGTACATGATGTTGTGCAATATAAATAAAAAGGCAAACAACTAAGACGACGACGACGACGACGACGACGACAACGACAACGACAACGACCTTACCCAAACTACACGCTTAACTTGCCCACTGCACCTAATGCCACTGCTGATACCTAGCGCAAATGAGCTCAAAAATAATTAATGTTTACTAGTTTTCATTAAAAAGTTCACTATTACTTCCTATTTACATCAACGTATCAGCATAGTTATTGTATTTTCTATTTCATCTATATTACACAAAGTTTCAAATCGATATTTAAAAGTAGGTCGAAATCGACACGGTAATATTAACCGTGAACTCAACTTTCAAGAGATGATTATTGTTAAAAGTGAAGCCAATAGAAATTCGTTAACAAAGATAATGCTGATTTTAATTGACGTATATATAATATATATAAAGCCGCCGCAAAATGTTATAAATAAATACATTTATTACCTATTATACAGTTAGTACCAATAATGAATATGCTTACTTACCTTAATATAAGAAGTATAAATAAATCCCTGTTGCAGTCCAATGAACAGCCCCATAGGAGCACCGAGCAGGGCCCGCGGATCCCTAACAGTAGAGCGCGCATCGGGTGGGGGCGCCGGCGCGGAAGGGGCGCCGTACACACCGGCGCCGATGGCCAACAGAGCCAGCGTGGCCCACACAGCGACTAGGTACCTGCGCCCTTCTGCGCTTAGAGACGTGCCAGAGACGGACTGGGTGCCAGAGTTAGGGCAGCCAGCCGCACCACAAATCCGCTCCTGTGTAAAAAATAATATAATTTCAATTGAGTAATAGTATCATCGTTTCTGTTTTGTAATAATAGCTAGAATTTGAGAATTGCGAATAATGAAAAAGAGAACGTAAACTAAGATTTTCGTTTTATACATCAAATTCTAATATTTTAGTCGGTATAAAGACACTTGATTCATGATATCTACATCGGATTGAATAAATCTGACGTAAAAAGACACTACGAGCAATGCTATACAATACCTACACACACCTCATAATCATCTTCCAGGAAGTACTCTTCAGAAGGTGGCCATCTCATCGAGGCGTTAGTCGGCGCTGGAGTCACCTGCCCCAACGGAGTCATGTCTTCAGGCCAGATCATCAGAGCTCCACCCAGCATGAGGGATCCAAGCACCAGTCCAAAATCCTGAGCTGCTCTTAGCGCCCTCAGAGCTCTCCTCAGTGCGATTTTTCTTCTAGTCTCATCACCGGCCGCTTGAGCCAACGATGTCGCTGAGACGTACAGCGCAAGTGACATAGGAGAAAGAGTCATCCCACATATCCCGTACAGCGGCAGCAGGATCGATAGTGGAGTGGCTACTGTGTGAGCGGTGAGCAATAGGCTAACTAGGATGTGGGAGACGGCGATGACGATCCGAACTCCGGTCTTTTGGAGAATCAAGGGAGAGAAGGGGGCAACGATCGCGGCGACTGCGTGCATGATGGCGAGAGGCATAGCTCCTGCTTCGGCTCCTGCGAAGGCTGTGAAAGGGAGGAGTGCTGTGGCGCAAAGACCGCTCGAGAGACAGAGAAGAGTGAATCGCTGAACGACGGGTTTGGGGACTTTCGGGGGTTGTCTGGTGAGGAGTCGGCGCACAGAGGCGGCTCCTAGTGAGGAGGTGGCGGAGTCCCGCCGGCGCGGAGCCACAGGCACAGCTGCCCTCGACGGTGTCTTCGGCGTTTTTGGTTTCTTCCACGGCCATTCTTTCTTGCATATTGTGCTAACTGGGATCTGAAAATGTCGGGTCAGTGTAAATATTGGACAACATAACATCACATACATTGCTCTGATCCTAAGGTAAGTAGCTAAAGCACTTGTATTATAGAAACCAGAAACAACGACGGTACCACAACACCCAGACCCGAGCCAATATAGAAAAGTTCGTTTTCCACATTGACCCGACCGGGGATCGAACCCGGAACCTCAGAGATGGCGGCAATGAACGGAAAAAGCTGATTATTATCTTGAACAACTCGTCTCAATATCACCGGCTTGACTGCAGAGTATAGCATTATCTGAACTTAGCAGTTTTGCGAACTGTAAGTGATGTTACATTCGGTCTTTTCAATTTCATTCAAGTTATTAATTTATTATTGGTTTTTAATTTACAATCTTTTACGAAGATAAGAATAGAATAACATAAAATCGTCATAGAATTTTACCAAACCATTTACAAGTCTGTCAATCTATCATCCATCATCATCGTAATTGATTGAGTGTTAATGTTTGATACCTAATTTAGCAATGTATAAAACTTTTTCTTCCAAGTGGTAAGACACTAATTGTTTCTCTGTACCTGTGCGACGATAGCCCGGTGCCGGTGCGGGTCGGAAACAGTCCGTGCAGCGGCCCGCCCGGCGGACGGACGCGAGCGCTCGGTCAGGTCCGGTAAGCTGCCCATGCGCACTAGTCACCGCTCGCATGCATACTAAAACAAGTATTCAACTATTAAACGACGTTGCGACTTGGTTGGAGCTAACTAAAACGGGGCCGACGTGAAAACCATTCAGACATTGCTATAGACGTTCCGACGGTTCGCATCCAACCATCAGCAGTTGCCTAAAACCTCTCGCCTCTTGGGCGGTAATTACCGGCAATAGCGCAGTTGGCCGGGATCAGGGCAAAAGAGAAAGAAATCGGAGGACGATGCGTACGGTATCAAGCACCGGGTCTGACGCAGAATAATATGTGCACTTCGCAAAATGTACACTCGACAAAAAATGTGCATTTTGCATTTGGTGCACTTCTCATAATGAGCACTTCGCAGTTTCGATACTATCGATACTATCGAAACTATCGATAGTGTTGGTGCTGATACTATCGATAGTATCGAAACTTTCTTTACTGTTTGTGCTGAAATTATCGATAGTATCGATAGTATTGATCTTTCGGAATAATATTACATATTTTTATCAATCGATAGTATCGTTAGTATCGTCAAAGGCCGATATTTTCGATAGGACTATCGATAGTACGACTGATTTTCGATATTCTATCGCTATCGCAACAACACTAGTTCTTATCTCGAGGAATCCCCGTGGCATTGAGGGCCTTGTGCGAGTGCATCTCTGACTCTGAGTACTAATATACTACTAGGTAGGTACTGTTTTCAGTACTCAGAAGAGTGCATACTCTGACTAATCTGTGGAGTGCATCAAAATGGCCGCCGCGTCGCTTACTTTTTTCGAAAAGTCAATGTTGAGTTGTATTACTTTTCTGCTGGGGCTTCATCTGCGTCTAATGTCGTTAATTAGTGCTCTATTTGACCTAGTACGCAGGTGTGGCCGGTCTTTGTGTGCTAATTTGCTTCAATAACATTAGACGTTAGGCGATAGCTCGGACGGCGGTAACTTTTGACACATCAAAGGGATTAAGCGGGCGTCTAGTGCGTTGTTGTGGCTACACCTACTACACTAAACATGTTAAAACACGGTCACATTCAAAAACTCTTTGTGAAATATATGTTAAACTGCATAGTTATTAAGTTAGAATGGAGTAGACAAAACGAAAAAAGTATTGAGTTCTTGGAAGCTTTTTATTTTATTTTAAAGACACACTTACAGATATCACACGCTAACTACGTCGCTAGACGCTAGAATCAAACATCAAATGAGTGTGGCCACGCACTTAGCGCGTAGCTTAATGCTTTAATTTATTTAACGCTAATCATGCCTTTATTTGAACGTTAGGCGTCACGCAAGTGAAGCCCCAGCATAAGAATGATTGATGGTGTTTGTCTGTTTAATGTTGGGGCTTCACTTGCGTGACGCCTAACGTTCAAATAAAGGCATGATTAGCGTTAACTAAATTAAAGCATAAAGCTACGCGCTAAGTGCGTGGCCACACTTATTTGACGTTTCATTCTAGCGTCTAACGACTTAGTTAGTGTGTGATCTGTGAGTGTGTCTTTAAAATAAAATAAATAGCTTCAAAGAACTCAATACTTTTATTATTTTGTCTACTCCATCCTAACTTAATAACTATGCACTTTAACATTTATTTCACAATGAGTTTTTGAACGTGACCGTGTTTTAACATGTTTAGTATAGTAGGTGTAGCCACAACAACGCACTAAACGCCCGCTTAATCCCTTTGATGTGTCAAAAGTTACCGCGGTCCGAGCTATCGACTAACGTCTAATGTTATTAAAGCAAATTACCCCACAAAGACCGGCTACACCTGCGTATTACGTCAAATAGAGCACTAAATAACGACACTAGACGCAGGTGAAGCCCCAGCATTATAAGCTCTATGCGAATTGCGATGTTACAAAAAAATAGGAAAATCATTCATCATAACTTTTTTCCTGTTGAAAATGAAACTTATGAACATAAAGCTCGGGTATCACCTGTTTTGGTTGACCGGTTTTGTAAAGAAAGTTTCGATACTATCGATAGTATCAGCACCAACACTATCGATAGTTTCGATACTATCGATAGTATCGAAACTATCAATAGTTTTGCCTTATCGATAGTCGAACATTTTACGATACTATTGCTTGCATTTAAAAGATGACTTCATAGCTCATCTACCTACCTACATTCGCGGTTCAATTCAGCTACGTCCGTAATATTTTACATCAAGATGTCCATAATATTTTACATCAAGTGACACGTTATCTACGTACCTCAAAGTGCAGGATTGTGAAGAATTGAATTTTGTTGTGTATTATATATTTTTAATGCTAACATTGAACATCTTGTATATTTGTGCCCCGGTGTTACCAACGTTACGTTTTATTTCCAGTCGATAGTATCGTAAATATCGATTGTAACTAAAACAAAACTATCGATACTATCGATACGCGTCGATATATCATAAATAAATTGATAGTATCGACATATTTTACGTAATAATCGATAGTATCATACTCCAATAGTATCGATAGTATCGATAAAATTCAATAATATCGCTTAATTTCTGTTATTGATAGTATCGATGGTATTGCAGCATGTCGATATTTTCGATAGAATATTCGCGCTATCGACTGTTTTTCAAGGTCAACTATCGATAGCGAAACTATTGCTATCGCAACAACACTGATCAGAACCAACGCGAACGGCACCAAATGTTGCTAGACTAAATAAAAAATGTGCTGCCATGTCAATAATATTTATACACATGTGTGAACATTTTAATCCATACATGTGTAGATTTAGATTAAACAATATCAGTGGAGTACCTATTCTGATAAAAAAAAGTTTAATAAAAAACTAAAAACCGACTTCAAAATGAAACTAAAAAGCGAAAAATAATATTGACTAAAACATACCTAATCAGTTCTTTTTGGAGTCGGTGCCAGCCATCGAGAGTTAAAATGTGTTCATTCGCACCGACTCCAAAAAGGACTGATTAGGTATGTTTTAGTCAATATTATTTTTCGCTTTTTAGTTTCATTTTGAAGTCGGTTTTTAGTTTTTTATTAAACTTTTTTTATTTTACAATTTTAAGTGTTAAGTCCTCTATTTTTTCCCTCCTAACTTCGCCAAAAATTACTTTACAGCAAAGTAACCTTAACTAATATTGGTCCTCTATGGGCCCCCCATCCAATGGTATGATAAAAATAAGGTGTTATATAGGGTCAATTTTTCGACGAAAATGTTTAAGTCTTAAGAAAAGGGTTTACCTACACTCCAACCAGAACGGCGGCTATTTTGGTGTCGTAACCATAGGATAAGGTCTCGCGTTAAATAACAGGTTAAATTATGAAAGGAACTTTCAAATTTTTTTTCGTTACTGGGTGTGCGGGTACGCCCACAGTAAATAAAAATTGGCGGTCTGGTACCTCATAAGCTCCACGTCTGCTCAACACACTGCGAAATACGTTCTGTCGACAAAAAAGCAGTATTATCTTCTAACTCCTATCCGTTAAGGAGTTCTGTGGCTTCCATCATCAGGTCAGCAACATGACATCATGATTACCAGACCCAGAAATCAGCATCGAGTCAGAAAATATATGCAAAACATTATGGGTGCCTATAAAAATTGAGGGTTGCCCTCGATTTCCCAGGGATCCCATCATCAGAATCTGACTTGGTGGAAATGGGACCACCTCGGGCGTATACCTTTCAAACTAAAAAATAAATTTTGAAATCGGTCCATAATTGACGGCGTAATCGCGTAACATACATACAAAAAAAAAAAAAAAAAAACAACATCATTCGGACGAATTGAGAACCTCCTCCTTTTTTTGAAGTCGGTTAAAAATTAACTCCTCAAGAGCTCATAGTGTAGCACAGTGACTAAACTACTAATTATCGCGACGCCATAGAGTTCACAATCGAATGAAAAAACATACAGGCGGGTGTGTACCTACTTTAAATCCTACAAATTAAATTGACGTATTAAGTAACGTAAAAAGGGGATGATTGATTGTTTACTCACTGATTGTAATGTTTGACCACGCATAACTTTTTACAGAGTAGTCAGATTTTGATTATTCTTTTTTTATTATATAGGGTATACCTCGAAATTTGTTATTGAAATAATATAACTTACCCTAAGGGTGGGAAAATAGGGTTGATTTATTGTTTACTCTCAGATTTTAAAATGCTGATCTTAAATCCACAGAAAATAATAAAATAAAAACTTAAAAAAAAAAATTAAACCGGTGAAAAACTGAAAAGCACGCGAATGTGGGCTAATGAACACATTTTAACTCATAATGGCTGAAACCGATTCCAAAAAGAGCTGATTAGGTATACCTACTTACATTAGTTACGGAACTTAGTTATTAAGGTTAAATGAAATAAAGTTTATTATTTTTTTGCTTTTCAGTTTTCGACGGTAAATTTTTTTGTTATAATGCTTTTATCTTATTTAAGTGCTTCACTGCAGTCCACAGCGTTGTTTGATATGGCACATTACTTACTAAACGTCCCGTGGTTCACCCAAACGAAGTTGCGGGCACAGCTAGTTTTTAAATACGAAAACTGTTCATATGTCGAACAGATTTTTCAAATAAAAGTTATCTGGCTATTAAAAACCGGACAAGTGCGAGTGGGACTCGCGCACGAAGTGTTCTGTACCACAAATTACGTATAGCGGCGGCGCGCTAGACAGATAGGCCACTCGGAACTAAGCGTCAAAATCGTTACGCACAAATTGACAATTACGTTTATATGCAATCTCGGACGATCCGGGGCAGTACTACAGCGGACTGTCACTCACGACAGTTTACTACGCATTGATAATTGTTATGCGAAAAATGGATATAAGCGTTTTTATTAGGTACTGCTGCAGTGTGTTTGGATGTTTGAATACAACACAAAATTTGAAGTTACACGTTCTTTAAATTTCCACAATAATATTAAAAGGCATATAAAACTAGGTCTAGGTTTTCTCTTGTAAGTAAAGTAAAGTAAGTATGTAGTAAAGGTAAAGATAAGTTTTTATAGCGATCAATCATTCATTTCATTACATTACACATTCAGCAGGAATGAGCTTTTAAATTTTACTTAAATCGTCATTGGTTTAACACCAGTGTTTTAGGTAAGCGTTGAATAAAAGATTATAAACATATTAAATTATTTATTGTTTTTTTTTTACATTTTCGTTGCTAGGATAAATACGCCACCTAGAAATGTCAGTATATGTCATAGCAGTCCCTAAGTAATGAAGTTAGTACGTATAATTTCTAACAACGCGCAGCTGCCGCCGCTGTTAAAAACGACAGTAATTGAAGAAGCCAAGTTGGGGAGAGTAATTATTGCTCTGTCTTCCCATTTAGGCCTGGATGTATGATAAGATGAATGAATAAACTAATCGTTGTATCGGTGTAATAAGGCACACTTATTTATTTCAAAAATCAGAATAGCAACCCTAGGCAGTCAGCCCAATTTGGGAAGTTGTTTTCGAGAACGGCGGGAGTGGACCTTCTGTATTTTTTCTATTTTGTGTCTGTACCATGTACATTCTGTCAAAAAAGTTTCGGGAATCGATGATTTGTTTATGGTTCCAAATTCAAAATTATATTTTTTTGTTGTTGTTAGATTGGCACAACTGTTTTCCATTTTGGCGCGGAGTTTGAGTTACATCTGATAATTAGATTAAATACCTACCTACAGTATTGTTTTTAGTTATACCATATCTAGTGTGTATTGCGAATTTCATAATGGATAAAAACATCGAACACGAAGTTTGTCTTAAATTTTGCATCGCCAATGGGATTTCGTGTTCGGAGTCTCTGAAAATATTACAGAAGGCTTACGGTGAATCGACTTTATCAAAAACACGTGTTTATGAGTGGTACAAGGCGTTCAAAAGCGGTCGAGATGTGATGGAAGATTTGCCTCGCTCTGGTAGGCCATCAACGTCTGCTACTAAGAATAACATTGCAAAAGTGAAGGAAATAGTGACTGTAAATCCTCATTAAAGTTTGAGAGAGCTAACCGTCGAACTTTTTGTGTCACACGAGTCGATTCGTACCATTTTAAATAATCAATTAGGTATGAAACATATTGCCGCTCGGCTAGTCCCAAAAGACCTGAATTTTCTCCAAAAACTCAATCGCAAAAGAGTCGCTGAGGACATGGTAGAACGAGTCAATTCCGGCCCAACATTCATGAAACGCATTGTTACTGGTGACGAGACGTGGGTTTACGAGTTTGACATGCAAACTAGTCAACAAGCTTCGGAGTGGGGCGCCTTCCAACTGAACCGAAACTGAAGTAACCGCGCCAAACTCGATTGAAAGTCAAAGTCATGTTGACTGTTTTCTTTGTCGCGGTGTTGTGCACTCAGAATTCTTGCCAGAAGGTCAAACGATAAAAAAAGAGTATTATTTAAGCGTTATGCGGCGTTTAAGAGAGCAAATTAGACGAGAAAGGCCAGATTTGTGGAATGAAAGTTCTTGGATTTTGCTTTGCACCACGATAATGCGCCTTCTCACAAGGCCATCATTGTGAACGAATTTTTAAACAAAAACTCAACAAATACCATCGAGCAGCCACCTTATTCACCAGATATGGCTCCAGCCGACTTCTTTCTTTTTCCTAAACTCAAATTACCACTTCGTGGCACCCGGTTTCATTCGGTAGAAGACATAAAGGAAAATTCGCGGCGAGAACCGAATTCGATTCCGGAATAAGCGTTTAAAAAATGTTTTGATGATTGGATTATTCGTTGGCGTATGTAAGTGTATCGCTTCTGAAGGATCATACTTTGAAGGTGATAAAATAAATTTGGATGAATAACTAACATTTTGTGAATTATTAATCTTTCCCCGGTACTTTCTTGACAGAGTAGTATAATATTAACTCTGTGGCAATAGTGTAATAAAAGTGCCCGTTTTATCATTTGGGTACGGATTACGAAACCCTAAAAAGCATTAATTTAACTTTTGTTTGTCAGTAAATTCGTAAGCAACCGGGCCCGCGGGCAGTTGCTAGTAAATAATTAAACCAAATGGACTAAAAAGTTACACATTGTGTAACTTATGTGTAACCAAACCAAGTCTGTTCCAGAGGCGGGGGAATACCCTTTACGAGTACCGCGCTCTATGGTATCTTTCATACTATGTAACTATACTAATAATCTTTAGTCTATGGACTGGGAATTTCTGCGATTAGGTAGATCGATTTATAAATAGAATTGCCGCGATATAAAACAAAAAATTGAAATGACAGAGATCATTCATTTTGTTTGTTTGCTCCAATCGCCACTGAAACTGAAACACAATTTTCTTCTATTTTCAAGTTAATTACCTACGCATTATTACGCATTTAAAAGTGTAACGATTTTCTATTCAACATTATTAAACTAGTTTCTGGATACTTCTAAAGTGGTAAGTACATTTAATAGTTAAATATTTTGCCCATCAAACATTGTACTCCTAAATATTCATAAAACTAAATGATTTCAATAGTACTGCCATCTTATCAAACAATAGTTTCGCTTTCATTTCTTGTAATAAATGATTTGTCTAGATTTACAAGTTATTAGTACAATGTCACATAAAACAATTGGTTGGACCTATGCAGTTATGTGCCGATTACTTACTGGATATTTAAAGACAAATCGAAAATTGGAGGCTACTACAACACCTGCTATACATTGACGAAAGCTACTTAAGTCCCTAATGACTTAAGTAGCTTTCTTTATTGCCAAACAACCTAGATAAACAAAAAGTGGAATTGCTCTTTTCCAAAAGGCAATGATGATTTAATAAAAATATAATTACGTTTTAGTTATTTTGTAGAACATAGCCACTACTTATTTTCGATTTATCTTGTCCACATCCACCTAATATTTATTTTTTTAATTAAATAATAGGTGGATGTGGTAATCATTTCATTTCAATTTCAGTATTTGTCAATATGTACCATTATTGTGATTTCCTGTGATACTTGACTTGATACTTAATTAATTAATTTTGTTGTGAAGTTTCGTTTTATTTGTCATGAAGTGATGGTCTCTGAAGTTCCAAATGTTGTACTAAAAAAAAAGTTTAAAAAACTAGCAACCAACTTCAAAAATAAACTAAAAAGCGAAAAGAAACTTATTTTCAAAAAATCTGCTATTTTGTTGGAGTACATGGTCTGTCATTTTGTCTGGTCGTTGTGATATGTTTTGCAATGCAGTTTTTTTACAAAATTCAAATAGGTAGGTACTTACTAAGCTACTATTGTTGTTGACTGTGCATAAGGGACATGACCTTGATGATGTCTAAAATATATGCTTATTTGTTACAGATCAAAATGCGGATTAAGGCATTCAGCAAAAATATTGAATACCATAATTTACAAAAATACAATTTGAAAAACTGTAGTGTTGTCATTGATGGACAAAATTATTTCTACAATTTATATGAATGTAGCGGTCTGCCATTTCAGTTTGGCTGTGAATCAGACAAATATGCTGATTATTTGAGAGACCACCTTTCTATGTTTAAAAAGGCTAATATTAAGTGCTACATCATTTTTAAAGGTGGCCATGGGAATGAGGATGATAGGAAACAAAAGAAAGAAAAATATGATGTGTGTGCCTCATATGAGGTATCCGGACCTCAAGAATATATAATAATGCCACTTTTTATGAAGAAAGTTTATAAGGAAGTACTAGATGAAATGGATATTGACTATGTAGTGTGTGAGTTTGAATCAAAGAAACAGTGTATAGCTCTCGCCCAAAACCTTAAATGTCCTATCATTAGCTTTGATATAGAATTTGCCTTTCTGGTGTGCCTTATATACCGTGCCAACCACCTCTGATCTATGACAGTCATAGAGCTTCAATTCAGTGTGGAGTATTCAAATTAGATAACTTCATGATTGATTATGGAGTCTCAAAAGAAAAATTAGCCTTATTCATTGTATTGACAAATGAAAAAATCTTTCCTGAACTATTCTTCCAATCTTTCTTTGAAGAAGAGGGAATTCAAAACCAATACCCCTTTAAAAGAAATCAAGGGCTTTTAAAGTGGCTATCAAGACACTCTGTTGAGCAGATCAGGAACAAAATTTTCCAATACTTGAGCCCTGAAGACAAACAGATTTTTGAAGAGGAACAGAGCAATTTGCTCGACTTTATCGACCGAAAAGAGTCTCCCGGAGAACCAGTGAAATATCTGATGAATGGGAAATCTGTTTCTTTTGAAGAAAATGATCCGTGTTGGTTCGAGAAGGGGGTGATATCTAACAAAATCGCGATTTCTTATGTAAACCTGTACTATTCCAACGCTTATTACGGTTCTTGGAGTATTGCAGATATGGAAGCCGATGATGCCTTATTACTGTCCATCGACATAATAAAGTACACGTTTAATTTACTAACAAATTTTCACAAAACGTGAAGTTTTTAGCATTTTATTATCTTACGTTATGTTGGGTGTCGTCTTTCAAAAAGTAGGCGATGATAATAACATTCGCACAAAACCCGATCCTGAAAATAACTTATTCAGTGATTCAATCAACCTAAGTGATTGTAATACAGCTTCGTCTATTTTGGCACCATTTTTCAAATTAACGCGCTATGAACTTGGAGAAATTTTCAACAGGAAATTGATTCATCCATTTGTAGAGTTTCAAGAATGTTTGCTACGAATGAATGATCTTAACAACTTGTGTGGGCAATGTTCCTTTGAACCTACTATTTATAATAAAACGTACAATGGAACTTTTGTTTTTAAGATATTTTGTTTTATAAAAAGCAAGAGTGCAAAAAAGGGATTGCTGAGTATTAAAAAAATGTTGACCCCAGCATCGACAGTTTTGGATTGCTTCATGAATCTTGTTAAAGTGTATGAGCAAATCATGGCTTAATTTTATACAATGCCACCAAATTGATTTAACTAATGTCTTGCTTAGTAAGTTATTTACATATGTCTTATTATGTTTTAATAAAACTATTTGGTAGGTACTGGCGTGTTTTAGTTTATGATTAGCATTAATACAATGTAATGTATAACCAACCCAATAATAAAGGAATAGTTATCAGGTAGGTACCTCCGAGTACTCGCTCATACCCCTTGCTCTCCTCACCTTAATTTCTTTATTAATTTCCAGTCTCCATGGTCTACCACTACCACAGACACATCACACAACGTTACACTCGCACACACATAAACACAACTTGCTAGTTCCGATATGTGAGATCATTACAGTTGAGATATGTTATTGTCGACGTTCGTATGTTGATTATGTTTAATTTGGTTCTTCTTTGTGCACAATGTGGCCTTGCCACGGTGGCTGCCGAGAGACACTGTCCGGGGATCAGCGTTCTGTGAATAGAGTGACCATGGTTTTAGAGACGAATGAATAAACCTGTTGAATAAGGACTAACTAATGTTTCCTTACCTGTATCATTTTATTTGTTCACCTGAATCTGTCCGTCACAGGTAAATTCACAAGACAAGTAGGTAACAGTAATTTGATCAGTATGTTTTGTTTTAGGGTTTCGAATTTGCGATAATTAAGAGTACCTGTGTATTGTAATATTTACCTACGATTAGTATTGTATCGGCAAAAATATTGTGCAGATGCAGGAATGCCATTGTATTTAAGTATTTATTTAATATTCTGAAATACAAGATACAGTTTCTAACATTTGGCGGGCCCGTGTGCCTGCTTCATGACAGCATTATGAGCTTCCTTTGATTATTGATCAGTTGCTAATTGCTGCGGGAGCAACATCGAAATCGGGTTTTTTAAGACGCTCCCTATATTATCATCGAGGTATACGAGCAAGTTTGTACGGACCCGTTAAAAAAACTCTTGTTTTCGATGTTGCACCCATTGAAAAAGTAGCTCATCACATGGTTGTAAGGAGTGCTTTTCTTTTTGTACGATGTTAGTTATTGTATATCAAGCCGAAACTAGCCTAGGTTAACATTATACAAAGGTATAAGAACTATGGTCAATATGGTCATGTCAGAAATTTAATATCATTTTTGAAAAAATATAGTTTACCTTACTAATCGGATTCCATATAACTTGTTTTGTATGAAAATAAAATGATATCAAACTGACTTTACCATAACAACCTGTATTGGAGTGTTAAAAAATTACGTTAATTATTAATAGAATTAGTATTACTTTGAACGTCCACTGTTGTCACCCTACTACGCAGGGCGTCAGCGAGGGTTATTCGCGCATGCGCCCTGTCTAATGCTCGGGCTTCACCTGCGTGACGCCTTACGTTCAAATAATGGCATGATTGGCGTTCATTGCTAAATGCACTAAACTACGCGCTACATGTGTGGCCACACTTATTTGACGTTTGGTTCTAGCGTCTAGCGGCTTAGTTATTGAAATTACTCTAAAATAGAATTAATAATTATTAACTAAAATGAGTGGCTCTCATAAAATTTTTGTTCCTATTTTCGATTTTACTACCGTTGTGTGTTCATAATAATCACTTTACATAAACACTTTAAAAAAACAAATAATTTTTATTCATAAATAAAAAAAATATTAATAAAAATTGTCATACTTTTTTTGTTCATAAATTTTTATTACTACTATCGGAACTCATAACAGACGATTCTCATATTATTTTTATTAATACTTTAATTACTAAGAAATGTTTCAACTCATAATTTAGTTTTTCATAATAATTTTCTTCATAACAGTATTAATCATAGTTTTCTTACAAACTTACTCGCATACCTCGGCGATAATGTATGGAGCATCTGAAAATTAAATCACGATTTCGATGTTGCTCCCATAGGAAAAGTTGTTGTATATGACCAGCTGATCACGTGGTTTTAAGGAGTGTCCCATTCTTTTGTACACCCTGTATATGATTGGTAAAATAAATTTTTCGTGTAAAAATTAAGTCATTGTAAACCTATGCTGCTATGTGTGGTCATTGTTCTAACCTAACCTAACCTAGATGAGATTTGTGACAAGTTAAACCATAAATTGATTGACTCCATCAAGTGCTCTTTCGTCGTAAGACGACTTAAATCCAGACATTGTAAACGTAGACCTGACAACGGTCCTAGCAGTTTAACGACTATTGGATGTCATAAAATTAGGCCTTCCATAAGGTTATTTAAACTAATCAGGGTAACTTTAAGAATTTAACTTATGAGACAACCAGTTTCATTTACACGTAAGATTAAAAACATTATGAAATTTAATATTAGTGCAAACAAATTTATGATTTTACATTTAACATTATGAAGATCAACAATTATGAAAAATAACACTTTTGAAAATAAATATTAGTTAAAACGAGTTGTATTACTAGTCATATTATGAATCGCGGTGATTATGAGTTTCAATTGGTATTATCAAAAATTATGAAGAGTGATCATTATGATGTAAAATAATAGTATGAGAAATATTTTCGGACTTCCGATAATAGGACTTAAAAAGTTAGGTGAAAAAAGGTGCACCCGTTTATTTCATTTAAGAAGGGTGTTCTAAGTTTGGGTCCGGAACTCTCCGGTGAGTGAGCCTGATTCCAAGATCCAAGTTCGGTATGAAGTGATTTTTCCCAAGTCATGGATATTTATTTTATTATTATGTTTATCCCTTATCTACTTAAAACCAACGTCGCAGTCGGATTGCATACAATACAAACCAACTAGCTGTTTTACAAAACGAAGGCGTTTTGCCATACGGCGGATTGCTTAACGCCTGAATGAAAGTCCGCCGCATTAAATACGAGCTTTCACGTTATTCAATACGTCTAGGCGTTTTGTAATTTGGCGGGTCACTAAGCCGCCGCAGCTTCAGCCGTTTTAGAAGTTTATAGTACGGACAACAGCTCGTCGACCTACCACAAAATGTCAAATTTTCTCATTTGAAAATGATCTCTATGTGTCAGGCTTAAAGTTGAAAATCTATTGGAGAATTTTTGACTTTTGGGGTAGGTCGACGTGCTGTTGACTGTACCAATTTTCAACACTCGCCGCGCTGCCAGTAATAACAACAATAGCGTCGGACAGAGAAATTACGTCGCGTAACAGTGGTTTAGATAACGAAAATATTCTAATTCTAAAATCAATGATTGTACAGTTAAATTATTTATATATTCGTCGCAATATTGAACTGAAAGCCATAGATCTATATAAATAACTAGGTATTACAGGTTATAATGCACGTCAAAACCACTGAGTTGGCTATGGAGTATCATGTATGGCGGAATATTAGAGCAAATATGGATGTTACAAAAAAAAACTTTTATTTCTTGAAATCTTAATACCTACATGGTGTTGAGACTGCACACTGCACTTAATGAGCACAAAAGTACATAATTTAAAGATTTAAAATAAAGATCTAACATAAAAACAAAATAAGGTGTGTGTGTGTGTGTGTGTGTGTGTGTGTGTGTGTGTGTGTGTGTGTGTGTGTGTGTGTGTGTGTGTGTGTGTGTGTGTGTGTGTGTGTGTGTGTGTGTGTTAAGAAAAAAAAAACCGTTACCCAACAAAATGCGAATTTTACAATGTGGCTAAACGTGAGACGCATATCTAATCGGAGAACACATCGTAATGACAACTCGCCGTATCGTCGATCCGCCGTATTGCAAAACGCCCCGTTTTGTAAAACAGCTAGATGGTTTGTGATACGTCGGATTGTATAATGCGAAACCGACACATCGAGTTCAATTTTATAAGCTATTAACTGTACACTATACTGTTTATACAATCTTAAACAAACTAAGATTTTATTTCTGCAAAATCCTCTGCTCCCAGCCATCCCTTATGGTAAACTTGAGTGGGAGCCCACCGATGGGCATGGTCACCATGGACCGGGGATCGAACTGCACTCTCTCCGGGGTGCCCGCCGCCAGCTCTACGGAGAACTTCTTGAAGATCGTCACCAGCGCAGCCAGCACCTGCATCTTTGCGAACCTCATTCCTAGTGTCGAAAAGAAAAAAAATGTTAACACTTTATTTAATACTGTTGTCTTTTATTTACGCAAACACGATACATAAAATAAAATAAAATGTTAATAAATCGCGAAATAATCCGTAAAAGTAGTTTCGTTTAAACTTTATTTAATGATAAAATTCTACCCAAAAACCATTTCGCCCCAAACTAAGCAAATATTGTTCTATGGCGGAGGCCATAACTTTTAAAAGACTTACAAAATAGACTACATACAATAGTTAGTTAATTACAAATGAAGGTAATGAAAGCGTTGTAAAAACAGTAGTAAATTGATAATACCTATACACATTCTAGGTCCTTCTCCAAAAGGCATATACGTGTAAGGCTTGATGTTTTGCTTCTCTTCAGGTAGGAATCTCTCTGGCCGAAATGTTTCAGGGTCCGGGAAGAACGCAGGGTTCCGATGCAGGTGGTACACCGGGATGTGCACGCGCACGTCCTTCTCCAGAGTCAGCCCCGAGGGAAACGTGTAGTCCTCCACTAGCTCTCTAGTCAGCACCGCCAGCACGGGGTACAAGCGAAGAGTCTCGTCAACGCAGGCTTCTGTGAACGGCAGAGCAGTAACGCAGTCGTAGCTCAGCTTATTTGCTCGCACCTTCAGATACTCGTCTATTTCTTCCTGAACGCGTCTTTGGGCGTCCTTATCCTTCGCTAACTCGAAGAGAGAGTACGATATTGTCGTGGCCGAGGTATCAAAGCCAGCAGCAAAGATCACTACACACATACCCACCAACAGATCGTTGTCAACCTCTAAATGTACCTTCTTACTGTCACCAGTTTTCGCATTGCTCACACTGTCTCCAGTTATGCATTTATTCTTTTTCAGATTCATAATGCAATCAATAAAATCGTTTCTGTTGGTCGGCTTATAATCTCGGTCCTTGAAAATCTTTGCCAAAAACGTACCAAAAAACTTATCGATGTCCGTAGAGAAGGTTTTGAATCCTAATCCGTAGAATACCGCCGGCCACATGGCTCTTGATATCCATTTCAGGCCTCTATAAGTGGAGAAACTCATGATCTTGTTACCCATGTAAATAAAAGGGTTCTTATCGCACTCTTTCTCCATTGAATTCATTTCAACACCAAAAGCGCAGGAGCCGATGGATTCTATGGTGTATCTGGCGGTAAGAGCTCTTACTTCAATGTCATCAGACACGCTCTTCTCATAGTCCAATAAATTTTCGAAGGTGTGACAACAGTTCTCTACCAAATAGAACATGTTTTTCATTTTTGCCGACGTGAAGATAGGCGTCATGTTCTGACGGATCACTTTCCACCTGTCTCCGTAGGTGAAGAATAGGTTTTGTGTGACGACTTCATTGGTCGTATACTTCGAAATTTCGCGGCTGTTAAAGTAGTAAAAATCTTTGGTAAAAACGACCTTTAATAAGTCTGGATCTTGTATTAGAAGGGCTGGGTCTGACCCGTAGAATGTTCCGATGTAAGGTTCGTTCGGGAAGGCTCGACAGATGTCCTGCGCAACTTCTCCTACGAATTTCTTCAATAGGATATACTCTCTGTAATTTCCAAATACAGGCTTGGGGTTTGGGTACGGTACTTTTTTTATTTTCCAGTAGTTGTGTTTTCTTTTAGAAGCAGCGAATAATAAAGTAAGACATGAAACTAAAGTTACTAACAGAATTGCGACAATCATCGTGACGAGGCCACGGTCTGAGCTATATGTTAGATAATGAGGTGTTTTGACTCTTATATATCAGTTAGGGTTAACAATGTTGATAAAAATTTCGTTCGCGGATCAATTAAAATTTATCAGTTTCTTTGACGAACAATATTGGCGTTGAGACACTGTTCGTTTTGAACGCAACAGGCTTTGTGATGGATTCCCGATTCACGTCGATTTTAAAAAATAACTTTGGAAGACGAAACTGGCGAAATTTATTTTTGAAGTCGGTTTTTAGTTTTTTTACAAAACTTATTTTATATCACAATTTTAAATTTAGTAAGTCCTTAACAAACCGTTGCCATTAAGCATCTATCATTATACACAGAAGTCGTTTAAAAAGATTAATTTTAAACAGAAGCGGGGTTCAGTTTAGGAATGCCTGCTATAATTATGTCGTAATCGTTACCATAGAATAAGGTCTTGCGTTCAATACCAAGTCAATTTTAAAACTTCTACTTATATAAAATTCTAAACTGATTGTTGGTTTATCAACGCACAGCCCAGACCGCTGAACCTAGAGACTTGAAATTTTGCACATAGTACCTTATACAGTGTAGGCATCCACTAAGGAAGGATTTTCGGAAATTCCACCCCTAAGGGGGGTAAAATAGGGGGTGAAAGTTTGTATGTAAGTCCGTCAGTTTTGAAGTTAGGATCTCAAAATTTTAAGTTTAGGCTGACGTTTGAAAATGAATTAATACGTGTCTTAGCGTTTTTGATAAATTAACCCCCGATGGGGTAAAAAACAGATGAAGTTGTCTATTGAAAGTCCGTCGTTTTCGAAGTAAAAATCACTTAAATTATTATTTAGGTATATGGTTGGGATTTCAGTCAAAGTATATCGTTGTTGTTGGAGTTTCAACCCTTAAGGGGGTGAAAAGGGAATATACGTTCTGTTTATGAAAATCTTTATTTTCGAAGTAAATAAATAGACTTATGGTTGGGTACTTACGCAATCGGTGATACCTACCAGTGCAGGCATCTACTAAAGAATGATTTTAAAAAAAATTCACCCTTAAGGGAATAAAATAAGGGATGAAAGATTGTATGAAAGTATCTTAGTTTAAAAGTTAGTTTCTCTAAAACAGGGTGAAAAGGTGGGATAAAGTTGTGTATGGAAAGTCCATCGTTTCCAAAGTAAAATAACTAAAATTATTAAGGTTAGAACCTTACGCTTGGTATATTGATGTTGTTAAAATTTTCACCCTTAAGGGGTGGAATATGGGATTTAATTGCGTATTTGAAGTTTTTTTTATTTTCGAACTTATTTCAATGAATTTATTATTTAATCTTATGGTTAGAGTTTTACTCAAATAGAGTTTTCTGAATTACAACACCAAGAATAGGTTTAAATATGTATATATCTTTATTGATATATCAACGCACAGCCAAAACCGCTGGACCTAGGGACTTTGGATTTTGCAAAATGATACCTTATAACATACCTAGCCTGATGGACCGATGACCTTAGGAAGATGGCTGGCAGTGGCTGGATCAAAAAAGCTGGAGATCGTGGTCTTTGGGGAAGGCTGACGTCTAGCAGTAGACTGCAATAGGCTAAATAGATAGATCTAGATTGATACCATACAACGAAGCATTTTTTTTAAATTGTAGGATTAGATTAGGTAATAAGTATACGAACTTATATCTTTAATTGTATTTTATAAAGGCGTAAGTGAGTTTGTTTGTTTATTGTTTGTTACGCTGTCACCTCTTATTACTAATCAACGATGCAGAAAAGGAATTATACCCTAAAAAAAGGTCTGTTTCCGCGGGATAGAAAAATATCTCTGAGATATGGTCGTCCGACATAACAGCTTGGCATACTGGATGTATATTATATTGTAATTGGATTACGTTTTAAGTTTATATTATTCATTATTTTTAAATCTATATTAGCGCGAGCGTAGCCGCGGGCGAATGCTAGTTGACGTATAATGTTTGAGAAAGGAACTTTTAATGAACGGGGTATGCTGGTTAAGGCCTCCAGTAAATTAAAATTGGCTGTCTGGTACCTCGTAAGCTTCACGTCTGCTCAACACACTGCAAAATACGTTCTGTCGACAATTTCAGTAGGGTATAATTGTCGTTTTTGTGTTATTACCCGACAGCCAAACGAGGGTTATGTATGTCTATTTCTTTGGCACGCCCTACAGCCTAAACCGTTTAACGGATATAAAAGTATAATATCTCAATAGATTCGTCTCAATTGTGGGAGTGACAAGGGGTATGTTATTTCCCGAAATTCCCGGGGGAACAGAATTTCCGCGGGAAAAACGGATCTGCAATACTGATAAACTATTTTTGAAACTTTCTTTTATTAACTAAGGGTCACATATTTTCAGTGCTTATAGTATTCAATACTTTATTTTCCAAAATTCTTACGGGAACAGGCAAAAAATACACTGAAAAAATAGAAAGGAAAAACCGTTTAATCATTAACTTTAATGGATTCGTCCCAGTTGTGGGAGTGACATAGGCTATGTTACTACCCGGAATTCCTATTGCTACATGAATTAAACGGGAAAAACCGATTTCAGATACTACTTACTCGAGTTAAAAGTTTTTTTTTCAATAAAGAGTTACAAATTAGACTTTATAGTTCATTGAAAAGTAGGAGTAGAACACTACAAACTAAATACTCAAAAATAAAATTAATTAATAAAAAAAATAAAAAACCCGACTGCGTAAAAAGTGAACTTAAAAGATGAAAACGAGATTTAAATAATCAATTTGCAGTCGAAGGCGTCAAATCTATTAACAGCATAATGATGATTGACTTGGTTGGTATGCACTACGTTAGTACCTAATTAAGTAGGTAATTTAAATTCGTGTAGAAAAAGTCGAATCAAGTAACCATGTAATAAGGATTTGATGCCTCAAACTGAAAATTTATTCTTTAATTTAGTTTGTTGTATGTTTTCATCTTTTATGTTCACTCTTTACGCAGTCTTGTTTTTTTTATTTTTTTCAATATTTTCTTGATACTTTGATATGTTTGAGTGAAGGCATTCATAACGGGGGCAGGAAGTGCTAATATATTTATTTGGAAAATTTAAAAACAATACTTAGATACCTATTCGAAATGGCGCGCGCAATGTTACGTACTCGCGAGGCGGCGAGCAAGGTGGAGTCGAATGCAGCGGAAACTTATTCAAGCGGACTTCAGTAGACAGAATATTTGCTCAAATTCGTGATCAATTTCAACAGCTGCAAAATCTAGCGCAATTGCATGCCGTGCCCGACTTCTTGCCGCAAACGTGTCGACGACTAGCCGCTGACAGGTGACGGCGCTGCAGTCACTTCTGCTGTAGTCAACATTCCGCTCGTATGTTGGAGCCCTAATATTTTGAAATTTGGGGTAATTTGAGAAAAACGTGTTTTTTTTGTGAATAAAGGTATACTGACTGAGGCTATTATTATGGTATTATGGTCAATACTATGAGCAATACTCATAGTATTGTTTCAAGATAGTAACTGTAGGTAAAAAATTTAAAGAATGAAAATTAATTTGTCTACTCGTTACTTAAGCGGGTGTAAGAAAAAAGTTTAAGACATATAAACTGTTTTATTGCACTTTATTTATACACAAAATATCATTGCATATTAGTAAATAATAATAATTATTATTTTCATCTACCTAGCTATTTGGTTCGAATTACACCACCATGCAAATTATGAGTCATCATCATAATTTCAGCCACAGCACAGGACGTCCACCGCTAAACATAGGTCTCCCATAGTTCCCAGATCGGCCGGTTGCGCGTGGCCTGCATCCGGCGGCTTCCTGCAACCTGTACCAGGTCGTCTGTCCACCTTGTGGGTGAATGTCCTAGACTCCTAGGGCTTGCTCCCGAGATTTCCCGGTTCTTTCGGAACCCGGTAATGGCGGGGTGCGCCCAGTCCCGGTACCGGGATTCTAGGTCCCGGTACTCCCGGTTCCAAGTAGGTGAACTACTGATTTGCAAGTAATAAATCGGTCGTTAATAAAGCAGGCTAGCTGACAGCACCGTGAGTCTTATAGCTAAAAATAAAAATCGAAAGACATCTAAAATTACAAAATTGTTACATCTTTTGATATCTTTCTGACGAGACGATTTCGATCAAGACACCAACATACCAAATGAACTGAGGCAGAACATGCGTTTGCGTACGTAACTGTCCATAGTTCCCTACTCGGGGAACATGCCCGAAGGTCTTCTTCCACCTGGCTGCCCTGGATCCTCGATTGCGTTTGTCGAATTCACAGACATGAGTTTAATATCTGGGTTCGGCTTCAGTACATTAAGCATTAGGTTAGACTTTAGTGCTCAGTGCTTTAGTAAGACTCATTTTAGCCTTTTCTTTAGAGGCAGCTTATGCGAACAAATCCAAATCGCCAGCAAATATCAGGTAGTCCCAGAACATGGTGGCAATTTTTTTGTGTAGACAGTAAGTTACTTTGATAGAGCTGTATCTGCAGTTAGCTTCTTAATTGGGTCAGGTCACTATTTATTTTACGACTTTGAAGCAGGCACTTAAAATATTATGCTTTAAGAAAATTTATTTTAAAGCAGTCCTATACAGTGAACTGTGTTGTCATATTGAGCTGAGGTGGTCTACTCGTAGACTTGAAATCGTAATCTCGAAAAACTGATCTAGATGGATGGACTATGCGGATCTGTCGCGAGTTCAATGATTTTTGTAAAATAATTTACAAGCATCCACCTTGTGCTTGGCACAACAAGAAGTTAGGTTTGGAACTTTTTAGTTCAGACCTTAGTCAAGTATTAAGGACCTCAGAAGTTCGATCACTTTGACTTTTATCACGGCCGCAGAATTTAGGCTAGCACCAAACAGTTGTTCAATAGTTGCATAGCGAGTGGCTCGAGATATTGTACTTGTTTGTAGAAGAAAGAGAAGCAAAGTTACATTAAAATATACCTACACTTGAAAATTTATTGGGCTTCAGAAATTGAGGTATAATGTACAGTAGGATTTTTTTAGTTTTAGAGCTTGTAGAGACTGTGGACACAAATGAAATTACATCAACAATAGATGATATTTACTAGGGTCAACCGGATTAGTTTTGTACGAGATAGGGACATCATTCTGTCTCTGTCATCGTCATAAAAACGGCCAGCTCTAGAAAAATATTGAATACCGAGTTAGTGGATAGTTTAGGATTAAATTTGCTAATCCTGACATGCGCAAATGGGCTTGAGTTGTAATATTTCTCATTTCATAACTACCAAGATCACTGCCAACATTGCCTGACTCATAAAAATAATTTACTAGGATGTATTCAGTTTCATCATCATCATCATATCAGCCACAGGACGTCCACTGCTGAACAAAGGCCTCCTCCAGTGACTTCTGTCATCGGGGGGTTGTTGCCATATTCGCCACGCTTAGCAGGCGGGCTGGCGAGCGCAGTTTTTTATATTATTTCGCACACAGACGCTGCTCCCCGTCTCGTGCTACAGGATTTAGTCGCCTCTCACGACACGCCTCCTGTTGGCGGTGGGGAAGTGTTTTCTTTACGGCCGTCCCCACACGGCACAGTTCTCAGTTTACATTGAAATAATTTAATACAAATTCGGATTTCTAGAGGAAACCATAAACGGGAAAAAACTTCTTATTCGCTGGCTGGGTTTGAACTCGACCGCCAGGGCCAACGATACTTGACTGACGGATTTTTAATGGCTTGACGTAGAATTACTAATATCATGCGTAGCCGGTTCGGAACTTCGGAAGTTCGGACGTCACAGTATTATTTAATTATGCAATAATCTTGCGTTATTGATGTGCGCTAAATATTCAAATATTAATTAATACCAAATCCTAGTTAATAACTTAATAAATACAAAAGTCGACTATACTATTAGTTAAAAGTACTAAAACTGATCTGTTTGTATTTGAAAAAAATCATAATTATATTCACGTGAAGACCTTCAAATCGACATAAACCGGCTGTCATCAATTTTGATTGCTGATTCTTACATAACAGGCACTTTATGTAAGTGTTCCTAAAAGAATCAATTAATTAAGAACTCTCGTTTGGCAGTCGGGTAAAAAATTATAATAAAATGATAAAAAAATTACTAGTTTCTGATTTATTCCTTTGTATTCATCCTACTATCTATCTGGATGCCCAACTTGAACTTTATAGGTCATCCAGACTGGGTTAGAGTTTTAATCTATAGGTCAGTGATAAAAATGACGTCTTTTTTAGGGTTCCTTACCCAAAGGGTAAAACGGGACCCTATCACTAAGGCTCCGCTGTCCGTCTGTCCGTCTGTCTGTCTGTCCGTCTGTCACCAGGCTGTATCTTATGAACCGTGATAGTTAGAGAGTTTATTTTTTGACAGATAATGTATTTCTGTTGCCGCTACAACAACAAATACTGAAAAACAAAATACAATGAATATTTAAGGGGGCTCCCATACAACAAACATGTTTTTTTTCGTTTTTATACATAATGGTACGGAACCCTTCATGCACGAGTCCGTTTCACGTTAATATCCAATTACCCGTTTGAGGTGTGTTTATGAAATTTGGAGCACATATGTGTCTCGCAAGTCTTAATATATGAGCCAAATTTTACATCTTTAAATGAAATAGCTATGAGGGGGCTAAAGTGGTTCAAATGGTTCGTGTAGTATTCATAGCGCACAAAATTAATCTATTAACGGTAAGACAATTGTACGTCTTGAACTGTTCCTCAAGATTCACAAAACTCTTATTCCGGATCCTAAAATCTTTAATAAACGTAATCCACGCTCTGTTGTCGCCTATCCCAATGTTAGAACTTTTGCTCGAATGCAATACAATACGCAATCAGCTATTTTATACAGGGTGTACAAAAGAATAGGACACTTCTTAAAACCACGTGATCAGCTGATTACGGGTACACAACAACTTTTCCTATGGGAGCAACATCGAAATCGTGATTTTGTTGTTTTATAAATGTTTTGCCATTTGGCGGATCGACGATATTGCATTGCATAACGCCTGAATGAAAGTCCGCCGAATTGAATACGAGCTTTTACGTTATTCAATAAGTCTAGGCGTTTTGTAAACGGCGGGTCACTAAGCCGCCGCTTAGGCTGTTTATAGTACCAATTTTCAAAACTCGCGGCGCTGCCAGTCATAACAACAAAAATGGCGTCGGACAGAAAAATTTCAGTGCGTAAAAGTGTGCATATTCTAAAAGACTGCAAAATCAATGATTGTGCATCGAAATAATTTATATTTGTCGCAATATTGAACCGTGGATTAAAGAAATAACTAGATTTACAGGTTATGATGCACGTCAAAACCACTAAGTTGTCTATGTAGTATCGAGTATGGCGGAATATTAGGCAATTATTGGTGTAACAATGTGACGATTAGTATGTTAAGAAAAAAAAACCCGTTACCCTACGAAATACGAATTGCACAATGCGGCTAAACGTGAGAAGTCATATCGGAGAACACATCGTAATAACGATCCGCCGTATTGCAAAACGCCTCCGTTTTGTAAAACAGCTAGTTGGTTTGTGATACGGTGGATTATACAATCAAACTGAACGCGACATAGGCATAATATCAACTTTAAATCCAGACATTCTGGATCAGCTGTCTCATTCAGAGTGCATTTCCTATTCTGGGACTAAGCTTAAACCACTGTATTAACGTACAAAAATCAGTGGTTTAACTGAGATCGTGCTCTTTGGCGCTCTTTGGGGGAGGCTTACGTACACTAGCACTGCACAAGGAGTATTAAATCACTTGCACTGCACTGCAATAGGCTGAGATGATGATGAGATGATTGATGATCTTAGGTAATATTTTAGTAGACAATCAAGCAAAAGTAATCCTAAGGCTACTTGGTATATTAAACCGTAGGGTTATGGCACACTGTATAGTTACGTACGATGCTATTATTGCCATTTGCAACATTGTAATGAAAATTGTTTTGGGATTTATTATTTAGGTAATTCATACAGTTTGCAAGTCATGCCCTATTAATAATGTCTACTGTAATAACTGGTACGGGACTGATATATAAGAGCCATGCATCACATTATCTTACAAAGTTGCTCAGTGCCGTGATCCCGTCACGATGATCGGCACATTTTTATTATTTACTTTATTTGCTTGTCTTGTATTTTTATACGCGGCTTTTAAGAAAACTAGTAATTACTGGAAGAAGAAAAAAGTACCGTACATTGACCCCAAGCCTGTTTTCGGTAATTACGGAGATTATATCCTTTTAAAGAAATTCGTAGGAGAAGTTGCGCAGGACATCTGTCGAGCCTTCCCGAACGAACCTTACATTGGAACATTCTACGGGTCAGACCCAGCCCTTTTAATACAAGATCCTGGCTTATTAAAGCTTGTTCTTACTAAGGACTTCTACTACTTTAGCAGCCGGGAGGTGTCGAGGTTTACGCATTATGAAGTCTTTACTCAAAACTTGTTTTTCACCTATGGAGACAGGTGGAAAGTGATTCGACAAAATATGACGCCTATTTTCACATCGTCGAAGATGAAAAACATGTTCTATTTGATAGAAAATTGCAGCCACGCTTTTGAAAAGATGCTGGATTACGAGAAAAGCTTGTCTGATATTATTGAGGCAAGGGCTCTCACTGCCAGGTTTACTGTAGACTCGATTGGTTCCTGCGCTTTTGGTGTTGATATGAACTCAATGCATGAGTGCACAAAAAACCCTTTTATTCATATGGGCAAAAAGATCCTCGATAGCTCCACGTACAGAGGCTTAAAGTGGATATCCAGAGCCATGTGGCCGGCGGTATTCTACGGATTAGGATTCAAAACCTTCTCTACGGACATTGATAAGTTTTTCAATACTTTTTTGACGAACATATTCGAGGGCAGGAATTACAAACCGACTGCAAGAAACGATTTTATTGATTGTATTATGAATTTAAAAAATAATAAAAGTATTATTGGAGACAGTTTGAGTAATGTGAAAACTGGTGATAATAAAAAGGTAAATTTGGAGGTTGATAACGATTTGTTGGTGAGTATGTGCACGGTGTTCTTTGCTGCTGGCTTTGAGACCTCGTCCACGACAATGTCGTACACTCTCTTCGAGTTAGCGAAGGATAAGGACGCTCAAAGACGCGTTCAGAAAGAAATAGACGAGTATCTGAAGGTGCGAGGAAATAAGTTGAGCTACGACTGCGTTACTGCTCTGCCGTTTCTAGAAGCCTGCGTTGATGAGACTCTTCGCTTGTACCCCGTGCTGGCGCTGCTGACTAGAGAGCTAGTGGAGGACTACACGTTTCCCTCGGGGCTGACTCTGGAGAAGGACGTGCGCGTGCACATCCCGGTGTACCACCTGCATCGGAACCCTGCGTTCTTCCCGGACCCTGAAACATTTCGGCCAGAGAGATTCCTACCTGAAGAGAAGCACAACATTAATCCTTACACGTATATGCCTTTTGGAGATGGACCTAGAATTTGCATAGGTATGTCTATTCTATATAGGTTTAATGAAAGGATACTTATTGTGTAAAAATAAAACAAAATGAATACCTACTTCTTCTAACGGAGACGATGATGCTAGCTGCATCACCTTATCTTTGCAGGTATAGTAAAATAGGATGAACATTAAAAAATAACCATTGCCATTCCCAGAATTTTAAAAATTATACTATAAGGAACCTTGATTATGGCAGTAAAGAGACTAAAATTCTTTTTTTTAGGAATGAGGTTCGCAAAGATGCAGATGTTTGCTGGGCTGGTGACGATACTCAAGAAGTTCTCCGTGGAGCTGGCTGAGGGTACCCCAGAGAGAGTGCAGTTTGAGCCACGGTCAATCGTAACCATGCCCATTGGTGGACTTCCGCTCAAGTTCACGATAAGAGACGGCTGGCAGCAGAGAGTTTTGCAGAAGTAAATATATCATAGAATGGTGTTTGAATAATCCGCGGTATTGTACCATCGAGCACATAGTATGTGCTTAACAGGATTTAAGAGATAGGTCTAGAATTTATTCTTAAGTGTAGTAATTTCTCGTAAAATCTTGCTTAAAAATACCTAACCTAAATTATAAGACCTGACTGCGTTTAGAGTAAAGCAATAAATGTATGAGTACTAAAATATCGCAATATCGCAGGCTGTTTGATTTTCTTCTGTTTGAATGTGGTTTTACATTATTTTTTCGATGACAAAAGCTGTTTTAATGATAAAAGAGATGATGATAAAACATTAGGGCATAGCTTAAAAACAACGTGATTAATTGATCATATTCACCAACATCATTATATTTATATTATTATGTAGCCCTTACGATAAATACCTTTAAAGACTAACATAACAGACAAATTCAGACAATAATATAATATTTGTTGCGTTGCTATATAATTTCGCAATTAATACTAAGCAAGCCACCTAGTGTGAAAGCGCTCATAGTCTGAGTTTCTTACTATAGTCAAAGAAACATTCTTTGCTATAGTACACGATATTTATGTTTATGTCTGAAAACAAATGGTTTATTATCACCGAATAGCGTTATCTCGTATAAATAGCAGAATTTAAAAACAATTGTGAGTAGCTGAACTCGAAAATGATAAAGTGTAGACAAGAATTGACTTGATTAATGTTGTTTACTAAAAAAAACACCTACCACAAGATGTATTCGGCGGTTTACTCTAATTGCGGGGGTGGGTAACTCCGCCCACCGCGGGGGGCTGCCCGCGCCGTCGGGCGCGCGCGGCGCGTAAGCAACTGAGCGCCAAATTTGAAATAGGCCTTAAAATTTCCTATCATTAAGCTTAAAGAGCTCATACTATGGCTCAGAAGTGTATTTTTATTATAATATTATGTCATCGTAATCTTTATATTTTCTAAACTAAAATTATGAATTATCCCCTGTTCCACTCACGGCAATTATGACAAAATTTCAATATTATTAAAGTTTTTCGTCATATTAAAGCTTGGTTATACCTATTATTGTTTCATTTTGATATATTTATATTGTTACAAAATATGTTCAATACTTATACAGTGTAATTTTTTACGTGGGCGTGGTAGGTCAAATCTGAAACTGTGACAAATAAAGAAAAACACTCAATAGTTGTCTCGGGCCCGATCTTGATGAAAAACAAAACTGAATTATTAGATGTTTGAAATCGAAAAAAACCGGCCAAGTGCGAGTCGGTCGGACTCACGCACGAAGGGTACCGCCAATCTATAAAAACGGTAAAAAAATCACGTTTGTTGTATGGGAGTCCCCTTAAATATTAATTAATGTATTCTATTATATTTAGTATTTGTTGTTATAGCGGCAGCAAAAATACAACATCTCTGAAAATAATAACTCTCTAAGTATCACGGTTCATAAGATACAGCCTGATGACAGATGGATAGACAGACAGACGGACAGTGGAGCCTCAGTAATAGGGTCCCGTTTTACCCTTTGGGTACGGAATCCTAGGAGAAAAACAACCCGTATTATTACCCCATTCGATAGTGTCGATAAGAACCAATTCTGGGAAGTAGTGACATACGGGAAACTTAGGGAAAAACCTCATTTTTAACAAAATTGCGTTGTGGGTCGTTCTTCGCATTATTTGGTCAATGCTTGCACGGGCGCGTAGGGTTTGTTCCCGGGAATTCTTGGTACTGAAATAACCAGAAATTCCCGGGAAAATTCATTGATTCGAATACCGGCAAATTTGAGCTAATAGGATGTATTTCCCAGGAATTTCGATACTACAATTGGATGCCTACTACGTAAACCATCATAATGTTTTAAAACTTAACTTTACAGGAGCATCTAAAGAAATTATTGGGTGCAGTTCTTGTCTTTTGCCTAGGAGTAAAAATTTTCACTACGTATAGTCGAAGTATAGCTTGTTAACACAATATGTTATACAACATGTATTTGTTAATATATTACAGTTTCATAAAACTAATCTCAAAAATGGTAACTTAACAATGCGGTTATTTACGTTGCATAGTAGTAGGTAGCAAGTAAACTATTAAATTAGTCTAATGCCATTTAAAGTATTTAAATAATAAAATGGTAGAGGTAAAATTTGTATTGAACCAAAATTGCGTGGTCTTTAATTTATTCATAAAAGACTATAATAGCAGTTGCTTATTTCGGATAAATACATCTTATATTATTCAGCGCAAGTTATTGTGAAATTTCTCGTATTCCTAAAAAATGGTGCATTTTTTAGGATTTTAAAGAAGCCTATGTTCATCAGAAATAATGTAGGGATCTAATGGTGAAAGAATGTAATTGGCTCAGTAGTTTTGGAGCCTAATCAGTCCATATAAACAAAGCATGAAACCTCTCCTCTTTATAATATTAGAAAAGATCAACAAATTATACTATGAAAGGTTCTTACTTTGTAGAAAGTGATTCACATAATGATTTTATCCTTAATTACGTTTCGATCGGGTTACACCGACCGAGGTCACAGGTTGACTGGTGAGCCAGTCAGATTACATCCATAAAAAGATCCGGTGCTTGGTAAGACGCGATCTCCAAAGCTGAAACTCCTGCCTCATATAGGATATAAGGTGCCATGCAAAATATTTGTAAACTTATTATTCTTGGTTGTTGAGCAAAACCGGTTTCAAAAGTCTTTTCCCAAAGAATGGGGAGATCGCATTTTTTCAAATCTAAAAACCTAGGATGGCAGAACCATCACAGCAGTTTCGGAAATTCTCGCCTAGATCTCGATCTAGAAGTCCTCGGACTTCTATGGCAGCTAATATGCCTCGCATGTCCTGAAACTTCCACCTGACGCGAATGACCCTAGAGCCACGCTTATACGCCACTACAGCGATGGTTTCCCAGAACTAGACATATACGAAATTGAGTCGGCTCTCAAACATCTTAGCAAGGCAAAGCTGAAGTCACTTCAGAACTTCTAAAAGCAAGAGGGCTACCCATCCTTGGAAAACTAAGGAGATTGTTCAACCCCGTCTTAGGCAATAGGACTACGCCGAGGGCGTGGAGCGCGGTTAATCGGTTTTTCGAAAAAGGAGATAAACTCTTGAAGAACTACAGACCGATCACGCTCCTGAGCAACGTCTATAAGCTATTAACATGTTTTTTTACATGTTAAACTGTAAATTATGTATGTACTATCATCGTATTACTTACAACAAATTTTCAGAGTATTTCTTGTACATGTAATAATTTTTTATTTTCATTGATGTAACACCAAATAAAGCAAAATTGAGGTTGAGGTATGCCTGGCTCCACACAAAAAATCTAAATATTTACAACAATTAAATTTCGTAGCTATTGCGATGGTGTGCGGGAGGCGGGGGGAGTGCGCATAATTACGTGGTTGATAAAACCTACCCCACTCCCTTAGCTACCTGTTCTAGCTCATATACCTTCTCATGTCGGCGTCGAAGTAACGCTGCTGCATCTGAGTGAAAGAAGTGCTTACGTCAAGGAATGCCGATCCACAATATACTAGAGACATTACCACCGCAGCGACTTTCATCAAGATCCCCGATCTGGACTGATAACAGCCTAAAAACCGACTTCAGTCGAAAGACAGCGTGGCAGTAATGTTGAGACAGCTTTGAAGATCCACAAAAACACTTAATTGTGGATCCGACATCAAAGCCCGCTGGTTTTAGTTCTACACGCCAAGTATGGGTAAGGCTAAATTGGTTCAGGTCATGATGCGGGCGTACCAATCACCATTTTCATAAGTGAGGGCTGACCAGAAATAAGAGTGCTTTTCTCATGGGCAATTATAATCTTGCCCTTTCTCGAGTAAGATCTCTTGAAAATCAATTTGTTTTGTTGCCTCCTATATACCTACAAACAAATACCACTAATCATAGTTAAAGCTGTGAGGTGAAATTAAAAAAGTAAGGCAAAACCTATTAATTTAAATGAAGCCCTTAAAAATAAAACTTATCTAGCTGACCAGGCGAACTTCGTACCTCCAACGTACCCTGTACGAGCAGTTTTTTGTATAATAAAATAAAATTGACGTTTTTAGTATTTTCCTTGCAAGAGATTTAAATGAAGAGAAAAGGGAAATGTTTAATTTTGGCCTGCGCGTGGACAAGAAGTTTAGGGAAATATAATATTACCTAAAATTATGTTATATATACTTTTCCCTATTCCCTATTTTCCCTATTCGATATCATAGAATAATAACTAAATTACTCAAGTCAGCGTTCTTAAAATGTCTGGTTAATGGCGGCGAATAAAGAAATCAGTACAAAGTGCAGATAAAAACTGAATAACTTAAAAAGTTGAGTGATACAGAGATATGTATTTTTTAAAGTAACATTCAATAATTAAAGATTTTAGACAATATTATTTTTATCTGAATATCATGTCCGTGACTTCTTTGAGCTTCGGCCTGAGCTTCAAACAATTTGGACAGTGTCATTTAAGTACTTATAAATATGATAATAGTTGTAAGTTCAGACGCGTCAGAATGGCGGGTATATAATACATGCGCTTCTGTAGCAAAGTTTCCCAAAGACGTTGTTGTATATGGTCATATTTGAGATTTGTTTTCTAATTGGAGCAAAAAAATAAAGTAAGGATCAGTAGTAGGATAAGTAGTAGAATGTAGGCTGTGCAGTACGGGTGCTGAAACTGATTTTTGAATCCTCGGTACAGTAGTCAGCGAGTACCGGGAAATACCGAGAATACGTTCGATACGTTACGTTCGATACCGGATAAAAAACTAAGATAATAATACTGTGTTTATTAGTCGTGCTCGTGTTAAATAGCTCAGTGTAAATTACAGATTTTTTACTGAGGATTTATTTACAAAATATAGCCATTTTTGTGTAATCTTTTTAATCACTTTAAAAAATTTAAATGACACCTTTGACGAAGGAGAAAGGGCGTTCTTCTGTTTGTAGGTACTTCCGAGCAGCGGGAACCATAGGTTACTTGAAGCAATTGATTACTGAAATAACTGGGAATTCCCGGGAATTCCCCGTTATTTCAGTACCGAGAATTCCCGGGAAAACTCTAGTCATGCAAAATTTTCTTCAGACCAAAAGTCAAGGGATCCATTAGCGTTAGTTTAATAATTATAGCTAAAACTATATGTATACAACGGCAACGGTATGCGGTAAAGCTATAAAGCTATGCCATTCGATTCGTGTAAATTTTGTTTGTAAATATTATTTTAGTTTTATAAATAAATTAAAATATATGTAAGAAACCTGTGTGACTTATTGAGATCCCTCATTTGAGACCAATGGCATTAAGTCCGCCTACTACACATTTTGTACTTAAGAATAAAATAAAAAATCGCGTAGAACTTGTTGAGACTCATTTCAGACCAAACACGAGGGGTCTATTATCGTTGGTTTACAAATTAAAGTCAATAAACTAATTAACCTAAGAATCGTGTAGAACTAGTCGATACCTCTAATTTGAGACTAAACACGGTCTATAGGGGTTTATAATCGGTTGTTTACTAGTCATAGCAATTACGAATTATTATAAAATATATATAATATACTTTTACATTTTAAATTGTAAATTATGTATGTACTATCACCGTATTACTTACAACAAATTTACAGAGTATTTCTTGTACATGTAATAATTTAGTATTTTCATTGATGTAACACCAAATAAAGTAAAATTGAGGTTGAGGTATGCCTGGCTCCACACAAAAAATCTAAATATTTACAAGAATTAAATTTCGTAGCTATTGCGATGGTGTGCGGGGGGGCGGGGGGGAGTCCGAGCGCAACACAACACAGGTCCTACCTCGGCGACGTCCTACTGGACACTGGCGGGGCGGCTTGCTCGCCTTTTGTGCATGGTTTTCGAGGTTTTTTAATCTTTGGTACCTAATAACATAACAAAATTGATTTTTTTTTACACCGAGACACTAGCAAATTTTGATCTTTAGTAAACTGCTTAATTTTTACATACTTGTATCATATAAAATCTTTCCAGAAAATCGATCCAAAGATCATAAAACGACCTATTTTCAAGATTTTTTTCTATCGAGCCAAGTTATTATAATCGTGTTTTGGTTTCACCGAGACATTAGATAAAGGATCAAATATTTTAATAGTATTTTTATTTTTCTTATAAGTTCCTTAGTTTTGTGAATAAATCCGTCGGAAGATCACTAAAAGTTAAATACTCCCGCCTTAAGTGTCATTTTTTTTCTGCGGTGACATCATCGCCCGCATTGCAATGATAAGTTAATTAACTTTTTTTCTCTGATTCTTTTTGATGTTCACTGCTGAACATGGGCCCTTAAAACTCTTTGAAGTCATTATACGCGATTACTATAATTTCAGTGTGAGGAATTCTGCTATCGTCATATTGGACAGGAGATGTTCCCCGACTTTTATAATACTTTAAAATGACTCGTTTAAAAGAATTAGCAAAATAAGTTTATTTCTATTGTCAGTTACAATATAAATTGTCAAAACAAAAATATCTTCAACCGCTTAGATCAACTACAAAGAAACATTATTTTTATCGGCAGTCAGGTATAAGTCGGGAATTGTACAAAGAGGTTAAACGTGAGACGTCATATCGGAGGACACATCGTAATGACATACCGCTGTATCGTCGATCCGCCGTATTACAAAACGCCTCCGTTTTGTAAAACAGCTAGTTGGTTTGTGATACGGCGGATTATACAATCCGACTGCGACATCAACATCAATGCAGCACAAACATGGCGATCGCAGATGTCGCAGATGCTAGACGAGTACAGATTAACTTGGCTTTAAAGCGCGCGGTTCTTTTATTTTTTCAATTATCTCCGTCAATTTAGTATTAACACGAAATATTTCATAAAATTATTAAGCATTGATATTTACGACAAGTGTAGCGGAAATAGACAACGGTGTAAGCTTTCCGCTTGCGTCTTCCGTTGTTCCCACAGAAATACAATGTGATATGGGCGGTACTTCTAACCCGTTAGGGTTAAGTGCGATATCTAATTTTATCGATAATTTGGGGGGTCAAACCCTCAACCCCTATGAATAGCGGCCATTTTGGTTTTTCAACACTTAAGGCAATAACAAAGGTTTTATGTGTCGTAGAAACATGAAAGAAATACCACAAGATAGCTAACAGAACAAATTAACTGACCATAAACTTTATTTCTGGTGTTTAGGGTTTCCTTGGCTATAACAAAAATAATTCATTAAATCATTTTTGAAAGAAAATCTTTATTTTTGCATATTTGTTTTGACCCCAAATTACTCTTTTTGTTAATAAAATTAGATACCGAACTTAGCCTTAACGGTTAGAAGTACCGCCCATATCACATTGTATTTCGATTAATTGGCTATAAAAGTCTGCAATAAAATACCCCAAGATAAAAAAAAACGAAATCAAAATGGTCGCCTTAACGAAAAAATTGAAACTTTATTTGATTTCTAACTTTTTCTAGTCCTTCGAAAAATTCTTTACACACAAAACCTTATAATCGAATGATGGTAATAATAATGAACAAAAGGAGTACAAAAACAAAAATAGGATTAATGTTAGGTAGAAAAATGTTAATTCCCTGTTAAATAGGTACTTAACTCTATGTGTTATTGTATAATTTTCAAAAAAATATTTATTTTTTAAATAATTGTTGTAAAATAATATAGTTTTAGATTAGGAGAATTGCCGCACCTGAAAAGGGTAATTACTCGTAAGTTCATTAAGCTCTATTACCTAGTTTAAGATCCTTGTAAACACTTAATTTGCAATAAACGCATTTGATTTCATTTGATTATTTCACCAATAATTTGAGAGTTAATGTAGATAAAACCAAAATTATGCACTTTCGCACGTACCAATCTCCTAAAATAGATATTAAAATAAAATATGAAACACAACAGGTAGAATCAGTTGAAACAATGAAATTTTTAGGCATAATTCTTGACGAACACTGCAGCTGGAAAGCACACATCAAGGAAGTCTGTGAAAGACTCAGTAGATTTGTTTTTGTTCTTCGCAGACTCCGAGAAACAGTATCTACAGAAGTAGCCTTGGACGCATACTATGCCTACGTCGTATCCGTTTTGCAGTATGGCTTAATGATCTGGGGAAACTCCACAGACATTAACTTAGCATTTAAAATGCAAAAAAAGTGTGTCAGGGCACTCTGTGGTGCAGATTTTAGGGAATCATGTCGGCCTTTATTTAAAAATATAAAGATACTAACACTTACAGGCCTCTATGTTAAGCAAATTTGTATATTTGTTAAAGACCACCCAGAAATATTTCCATATAAACAAACTGTTACAGTAAAAGACCTTCGCAGACGTCCTTCAAACTTGTTGCAACTACCTACCGGCAGATTAACCATATTTAAAAAAAATGTATTTGCAATGGCTATTAAAGTCTACAATGCCTTACCGGAGGATCTACGAATACTTTCCGGGCCGCCCTTTAAAAGAAAGCTACAAGCGTGGCTTACTGAGCACAACTTCTACTCACTGAATGAATATTTTTCTTGTAGTACGTAAGTTATTATATTCTAGCTGTTTCTTAATTGTGTTTAATATTTATGTAAAGTGTATATATTATGATGCTATTGTTATAAACTGTGCAATAAATATTTATTAGTAGGTATTAAAAATAGAAATATGTGCAGGTTCCGAGGTAGGTACTACATCCATAAATGTAAAAATAAGTTATTGTACTTAAAATAATGTCTTAGTTTTAAGTTTATTTTATTGTTTTATTAGGTACCTAGGATGCAATGATGTTATAATATGTACCCACTATCATACAATAACTTGCGATTTATATTGCTAAACAAATATTTGTACGCTACTTATTAGCATATTTTGGCACTGTCCCAACCCAACTTTAATTAAGATCCTAATGTGTAACCCAAAGTAAGACAAATAAATATTTTGAGTTTGAGTTTGAGTTAAGTGGTTGTAAAACGCCGCACAAAAGTACCACGTGCCTAAAAATACTTAAATGTTGTCATTTGTTTTAACGTAAAGTAGTTACATTGAAAAGAAACGCACGGCCATAGAGTTCAATTAAAATCATTTGAATAGAAGCCAAAGATAAAAAAACAAATTGCTTAAATAATAGCGAATTATTACATTAGGGAAATAATTAAATCTTTCAAGAAACTATAATGGGTTTAATGAGATGGCAAAACTACTAAGAAGGTACCTACTTAAACTAAATGACTATTTTTAATGGTTATTTAATATTCATGTTCGACACAGTGATAAGTAGGTAACTAAGTATAGGTATAGGTATAGGTATAGTACTAAGGTAGGTATATTGCAATAACAAAAAGTAGTAGAATATTTTAAATAGGGTTAAAGTTTGTCTTAAAAATAGTCTTAACTCTATCTTAAAACTTTTGCTAAATACTGTGCCCACTTTTACTTAACTGACCCTTTAGGCCTAGCTACAAGATATCTTCAGTGAGAGAGGGACTTTTTCACAATCTAAAAGTAAGCACTACTCAACAAATAAAAAATAAACCACATTTTGTATAAAGTATCTGGCAGATTAAACTAACCGAGACTTACTTAGCAAATGTGCAGCAGGTCCTTAGCCAAGACAACAGCTCGAATTCGTCTTCTATTATTTAAATATTTCCCATTATACCTCAATGTATCTTTTAAGATATTCATTCAAACATTTTTCCTGCTTTTTCCGAGTTTGTTAAAAAAACATGAAGTAAAACTAATAATTCAACAAAAAATATGAGACAAAATAAGTCAGAATGTCTGTCTGTCGAATTACGCCTTGACGCTAATTACGCATATGATTATTATAAACTAAATTAAATACATTTTGGCCAAATTGAAGCCAAATTCATAAGTTTAACACTTCCCGTCGTAACCTTAAACCCTTTAAGTGACTTTACTGTTTTGCGGGATTTTGTTTTATTTCGAGGTAGGCAGTAGCAAAGAAACTTATGTTTCATTGGCAGTAGGTACCTACCTCAGACCAGAGAAAGGACTTCTATGGTACTTACTTATGTGTTTTATTGATGAAAATCAGTATACCTATTTTTAACCGACTACAAAAAAAGGAGGAGGTTCTCAATTCGTCTGAATGTTGTTTTTTTTTTTGGATGTTCGTTACGCGATTACGCTGTCAATTATGGACCGGTTTCAAAATTTATTTTTTAGATTGAAAGGGTATACTCCCGAGGTGGTCCCATTTACACCAAGTCAGATTCTGATGATGGGATCCCTGGGAAATCGAGGGCAACCCTCAATTTTTATAGGCACCCATAATGTTTTGCATATATTTTCTGACTCAATGCTAATTTTTGGGTCTGGTAATCATCATGTCATGTTGCTGACCTGATGATGGAAGCCACAGAACTCCTTAACGGATAGGAGTTAGAAGATAATACTGCATTTGTCGACAAAACGTATTTCGCAATGTGTTGAGCAGACGTGGAGCTTATGAGGTACCAGACCGCCAATTTTTATTTACTGGAGGCGTCACACCCAGTAACGAAAAAAAAAATAAAAGTTCCTTTCTTAATTTGACTTGTTATTAGTACTAGTGTAGGTAAACCCTTTTCTTAAGACTTAAAAATATTTGTCGAAAAATTGACCCCATATAACGCCTTATTTTTAACCGACTTCAAAAAAAAGGAGGAGGTTCTCAATTCGTCTGAATGTTGTTTTTATCATACCATTGGATGGGGGGTCCTTAGAGGATCAATATTTGTTAATGTTACTTTGCTGTAAAGTTATTTTTGGCGAAGTTAGGAGGGAAAAAATAGAGGACTTAACACTTAAAATTGTGAAATAAAATAAGTTTAAGTAATAAAAAACTAAACACCGCTTCGCTTTTTAGTTTAATTTTGAAGTCGGTTTTTAGTTTTTTATTAAGCTTATTATTTATTATTGTCCCGAAGTTTCGGCCAAATTACATAGGCCGTGTTGTGTACAGTGTTATAATTAAAAATGCAACAAGAAAGTTTAAAATGTTATTCAGAAAATCAGTAGTTTTTTATCAATAACACACATTTGTAAGTACCTACTGCCTACCTCATTTAATTTATTAGGTAGGCACTGCCTCCTGGACTGTCCATTTAGCTTTTGATAAACAGGACTTAGTAGGCGTAATTTATAGATTTGACGGACTAACGTTATTCAAAGTTTAAAATCGATACAGCTGATAGAAGTAGGTTAAAATCTACTTCCAAGGTTTCTGTCTTATTTCTACTGTCTTATTCAGAGTGCATTTACTAGTCCGGGACTAAGGTTAACCTACTGTACTATCGTATATAAAACAGTGGGCTAACCTTAGTCCCGGACTAGTAAATGCACTCTAAATAAGAAAAGCTGTTTACAATTCGAGCTAGTAGAAAACTGTTGATAAATGAAAACTAATAAGAACCGGCTAAGTGCGAGTCGGACTCGCGCACGAAGGGTTCCGTACCATTATCTATAAAAACGACAAAAAAATCACGTTTGTTGTATGGGAGACCCCTTAAATATGTATTGTATTCTGTTTTTTAGTTTGTTGTTATAGCGGCAACAGTAATACATCATCTGTGAAAATTTCAACTCTCTAACTATCACGGTTCATGAGATACAGCCTGTTAACAGACAGACAGACAGACAGACGGACAGCGGAACCTTAGTAATAGGGTCCCGTTTTACCCTTTGGGTACGGAACCCTAAAAACGTATTAGCAGAACTCTTTATTTACATTAAGTTTGTGTTTTTTTGGACGTCGCGACGCTCTCTTCTACGAGACTCCTTGTTATTTCTACCTAGCGCTTTGTCTATGGCTCGAAATGAGTAGTCAGTTAATTTCAAGTAGGTAAGTATATTAATATAATACCCCGAAGTAGGTAATAATGCAAATTTTATGACAAACTAAGTCTAAGATTAGACGGCAACCAGTGGCGGGCATTGATTTTATTTCGAGGTAGGCAGTAGGCACTTACTAATGTGTTTTATTGATGAAAATCAGTGGTTTTCATCAATAACACACATTTGTAAGTTACATACACATTGGGCAGTAGCTTACTAATGTGTTTTATTTCTGAAAATCAGCGGTTTTCATCAATAATACACATTTGTAGATACCTACTGCCTACCTCATTTCATTCATCACGTAGGCACTTCCTAATTGCCTATATGCACCGCACGCCCCTGACGGCAACATTCAAAAGAGATATATCTAATTAGTGCAAACCGCTTACAAAGATGTTAATGGTTGTTATTAACTAGTTTTGTTGGCACGAGCTATTTTCTTAATCAATAAAATTATTAACCACTGACAACAAAGAAGTATGTAGGTATAATATAATTCATATTCCATACTTACTCAATACTAGGGGATGATTCTACTGCTCATAAAACAACACACAACTACACAACAACTTTTTCTATGGGATCAACTATAAAGGCACTATTAGGGCACTGGAAGAGAGTACATGTAGGCACGAGACCTGCTCTATGGTGAATGTAAAGTAGTAATTTTTCATTGATACACTAACCCTAGAGTATAATTAATTACTTTCTGTTACTACTAACTCTCACTATAAAAAGCAATTTCTGAAAAAATATAAAATCGTCAAAATATTACACTTTCCCATACAAAATCGCAGACCAGCTGACATTAGTTTGTACGGCGATATTTTTTTTGTTATTTTGAAGTTGGTCCCATAGACAAGGATGTTGTATTTGAGCAGGAGAATCACCCCTTATAACATATTAACCTAATAAATTTACACCTTGTATAAGACGACCAGCCCCCCTAGCATGAGCAACAAAATACGATATGATATGATATATTATGATATAGCGATTTATCGATACCCAACTGTCAAAATATGAACTTTTATCTAAACCGCGTGCATTACGGTGACGTCACCGGCACCACAGACCGGCACGGACATGCTCGCTGTTTCGCTAAAAGTTGAAGATGGCGGCTATGTATATTATATTTTGACAGTTGGATATCGATAAATCGCTATATCATATCATAATATTGTGTTTTGTTGGTCATGCTAGAGGGTTTGGTAAAGGCAGGAAGCCGCTGGATGCAACGATATTAAAAACTATCGTTGGCTGGATGCAGACCCCGAGCAACCGGCCAATCTGGAAGACACTGAGGGTGGCCTAATGTTTAGCAGCGGACGTCCTGTGGCTGAAATGATGATGATAAGTTTGATGTGAGATATACATCTATTTATTTTAAAATGGATTTTGTTTTGATTGCGATTTCATCCAGACAACCTGAACGGGTAGTGCTAGAGTTCGAAAGAGAGAGATACTTAGATGAGATGAGAATTTATTTTCTTGCTAAAGTAGCTCAATAATGTATCTTTAACTCTAAAATATAATTTAAACGTTAGCTTAAAACGGTTTCCGAAACATTTTATTTATTAATTTCTTTATTTTATTGGTAACTTAATCAGGCTCTATTAAAAACTTCCTTAAAATACAATCCAAGATGGACTGCAGACCGCAAACTGCAAGCCACCACGGTTTCTTTGAATTTCTATGAAATTGATTCAGAAATTAATTAATTAAGTTTTTTTTAACCTATATCATGAAATATCATCCCACTGCTGGGCAAAGGTCTCCCCCAAACTCCTCCACCTATCTCTATCCATGGCCAACGACTCCCAATCCTTAGCAAAACTACCCAAATCGTCACACCAGCGCTTTCTGGGTCTGCCCCTGCGGCGATAGCCATCTGCTGGTATCCACTGCGTGACGATTTGGGCCCATCTATCCGGGTGCATCCTACATATGTGTCCCGCCTACTCCCACTTTAGTAATTAATAATAATAAATTAATTGAATGAGGCATGGTCTATTTTATGCATTGTGCAGCCACGGCATGCGGCCGCGCTTGGAATAGAAGCAACCGCGACCGCAGGCCGCACTGCGGTCAACCGCAGCCTCTAGCCACAGTGGTCGCCTGCTGTTGTAGTCTGCATGCAGCCCATCTCGGACAGCTCAAATATCTCGAGAAATAATTATTTTTGCTAAACATTTAGCACAAATAGATAGTTTTAGTGACGAGTGGCGAGTCAAGCCTTGTCAACTCATAGGTAGTGTGAATAATTACTAATTAGTTTTGGAGATAGATGGTTCTTGATATATACAGGTTTACATTGCAAAATACATCACTTAGTAAGCAAATAAAGAATTGAATTGAATTAGTGCCTAATTTTAAAAATAAGATATAGAGGTGGCAACTGGCATCTGGTTTGCGCGGGCACTCCTGCTGTTAGAAATGCACCTTACATCGAAAAAGCTAAGGCTTGTTTTCGCGCCCCATTGTGACTATTATTGCATTGAACTGTGCAGTTCTAGGTTGCACAGAGATAGTGCGTGCGTATTTTTTATGAATGAGACAAGATTATCCACGCGTACCATCTTTTAACAGCGGATAGTAATAATAAAAAATAAAATGTGTTGTTCTTTTACCAAAATGTGAACTTGGTCTTTTACAAAAATGTGTTAGATCGATTCTGAGTGGTCCCTGAAAATTTGTCACTACTTTGCAATGTAGCCCTGTATTCTGTGGTATTACTGCTGCTCTACAGGGTGTTAGGTAAATGGTATATCAGCCTTTGGTGAAGTCAGAAAATTATATCATCATTTAAAAAAAAACAATCGGGTTTAAAATGTTTTGTTGTATGAAAATCAAAATGATGGTATCAAATTTCTGACTTCACCATGGTTTTTAAATGCATATGGTAACAGGCTAGTGTCGCGGGCGGCTTGATATACACATTACCAAGCATCCTGTATATGCTCGAAGATCCGTCCATTATCGACATTGGTCTGTCTGTCTTAAAAATATTAACTGAGGAACTTAATATAAATACTATTGTAATTTTTTGTTTTTTTAAAGATAAATAACACTTAAAAAAATCATTGAGGTCCCACTCGCGGACATTGATTTTTTTCAAGTGTTATTTATCTTTAATAAATACTATTCTTACAAAATGCACATTATTCAACGTTAACTTGTTATTTCACTGGTATCGTTTGTAAAGTTACTTTTTTTTTCCTATTACTTGACAAGATTAAAAAGTTGATAATTCGTTTTCGCTACTTGACGAAAACTCTGTTCTCCCAACCGTCTCGGACGACAAGTTTCAAATTGATCAGATGCAGTGGGATTGTGACGATGGCCCGGGCGTCGTACTCCATCTTCTTTGGTGTTTCAGGAGTGGCCTCCACTCGGTACTTCTTGAGGAGAGTGACCAGACCAGCCAGCATCTGCATCTTTGCAAACCGCTTCCCTGTAAAACAAGAAAGATAAATTCATAATCAAAATTAATCTTGTAAAACTTGATAATCTTACCTACTAATAAAATAAAATAAATATATGTTTAGGTACGGTAACGCTTTAATGACTAAGGTGACTGATATTGTCCAAAAATGTAGCAAGCTGAAGTGGCAGTGGGTTGGCCATGTCTGTCGCTGAACCGACAAGAGTTGGGGCAGGAAGGTTCTCGAATGGAGACCACGCCCAGGCAAACGTAGTGTAGGACGCCCCCCGGCTAGATGGACCGATGACCTGAAGAAGGCAGCTGGCAGCGACTGGATGCAAAGGGCGGGAGATCGTGCGCTGTGGCGCTCCTTGGGGGAGGCCTATGTCCAGCAGTGGACTGCAACAGGCTGATATGATGATGATGATGAACGCTTTAATGACTGAGCTGAAAGGTACACATTCATACTTAACTCTTATAAGTCTGTTACGCTTTTACGTCTAAACGATGAAATTCGGTACAGAGTTAGAGCTTGGGAATGAAAATATGCTCCATTTTATAGCGAAATAAAGGGTTGAAATGGGGGATGAAGTTTGTTTCTCGTGAAATAATCTAATAATTAATCTTGTGTCAAGTAATATGTCAAGTTGCTCTTGCAAAGTAATTTCATTTAAAATTTCTATATATTGTAATACTCATCTAAAAGCTTGTTTTTCTACAGCCCTGGGCAAGGGGCTTTAATGCGTGTGTGGGCAGTCGCCATCGACACAGTTTTATTGTGATTTTACCATTTCAAAATCAGCTGTTGTTGAAATGTTTTGTCTGTGTTGACAAATGTGACGGTTTCTAAGGACGCCGTTTTTGCACAATGCCGTTGCTATGGGTTTATTGGGCTCCACCAATAAGAAGTTACTATTTTGACGGTTTCTATGCCAACGTACATGTTTGCCGCTGAAGACGTTTGTGTTTGTGTCATTTGTGTCATATTTTACTAGTTTAATGTTTTATATTTTAAGTCTTATTATGGATCATTGTTTTGACTATACCATCAATTGTTTGTATAAAGTATTACTGTATTAATTCATTTTGTATCATCACAATGTCAACGGCTGATGGAACGGACTCATCCTCGGTATCATGTCCGCAGTGCTCTCGTACCTTTAAGTCTCGAGGTCTTAAAATCCATCAAGGTCATAAACATAAAAATGTAGGGCATTTGACCTCTTTGACGGCACCTACACAAACTCAGTCTATACAGGCTAATTCTTCTCAGTTTCGGTTAGAAGATATCATCTCGTTAAGAAAATCAAATCATGTGTTACGTCATATTCCCAAGGGGGCACGTAACTTGGCGGCAGGGACTCTATGCAAGTTAATTGATGAATGCATCAAATCAAACGGGACTGAGGAATGGGCTAATTTGTTATCATTTTCATATGTTGCTTTAAAAATGCCCGAAAGGGGGGGTACGGGTAACTTGACTCAAAAAGTGAAAGCCAATATTGGTAGTTTTAGTGAGGGATTTAAGGATTCTTTTTGTCTTGATGTGCCTGTTTGTAGAAGTATCCCTTATTATAATATCAAACAAATTGAGTCAAAGGTATACGAGGGTGACTTAAGAGGGGCAGTCAGACTGCTTGTTTCTGAGGACTCCATGGCTCAATCGGGTCCTGAAACTGTGGCAGCTTTACAATCCAAGCATCCTTCACCATCACGCACACTTGCTTTTCCTCCACCTCCAGATCGAACATATACACCTCTTACCTGTACTGTAGAGGATGTCTCACGCGCTCTGGCTTTTTTTTTATAACGGTTCTGCCGCGGGATTGGATGGGCTTCGATTAGATCACTTGAAGGAACTGACCTCTATTTCTGCTGGGGAAAATGGTCATCGATTGATGGAGTGCTTAACAAAATTGTGTAATTTTCTGTTGAGTGGACAACTTAATAAGGTAGTTTGTCCGTACTTTTATGGGGCTTCTCTTTGCGCTTTATCGAAAAAGGATGGCGGAATAAGACCGATAGCAATTGGAAGCACCTTTAGGCGTTTAACTGCTAAAATAGCATGTTTCGGGATTAAGGAAAGTATGGCTGAATACTTACAGCCGCATCAGTTAGGTTTTGGGACTCGTCTTGGGTGCGAAGGGGCAATTCACGCCACTCGATCATTTGTTCTAGACGCCAATAATGCCAATTGTGTTATTATCAAGCTGGATATTCGAAATGCATTTAATTCCTTGGAGAGGGATGTTTTGCTTGGTGAGGTTAAGGTTAATATTCCTTCTCTTTATCCTTTTCTTGACCAGGTATACGGTACCACTTCAAATTTGTTTTATAAAGATAACCTTATACTGTCACAAGTAGGTGTGCATCAGGGTGACCCTCTTGGTCCACTTGTTTTTAGCCTGGCTATTCATAAGGCTATTGTCAATTTACAGTCTCCACTAAACGTTTGGTACCTTGACGACGGAACGCTTGGTGGTCAACCAGATATAGTGAAACAAGATTTGCTCACCTTGATTCCTCGTTTCAATGATTTGGGGTTAGAAATAAATTCTGCAAAATGTGAATTTTACCCATGTAGTACGGGGGTGACTTCACATTTTCGAGATTTCGTTGCTGTCCTTCCTGGGTTAAGGATTCTTTCACGGGACAATTTTTATCTTTTGGGTTCCCCTATTTTTTCAGAGGGAATTTCAGAGGCTCTTAGGAGGCAGAGGCAGAGTCTTGAATTTGTTAATGAGCGCCTTAAGTTCCTTAATCAGCATGTAGCTTTGTTTCTCCTTAGGATGTGCCTTGGAGCTCCCAAACTTATATATTTATTAAGATCTTCTCCGGTTTGGTTGTTTCCGGATGACATAACTGTGATTGATGAGTGTCTGAAATCCATCGTTTCTGGTATAGGTAATGTGTCACTCAATGAGGTTCAGTGGAGCCAGGCTGCGTTGCCGATTCGTCATGGGGGTTTAGGTGTGCGTCGCGTCAGTGACCTTGGGCTTTCTGCTTTCTTGGCGTCTGGGCATGCAGTAGTTGGTCTAGTTGCTAAAATTCTTTGTAGAGACGAAAACCAGGTAGTTGTGCCTTTTCTTTCTCATGCTATCGATAAATTTTCGGAATTGCATCCAGATGTTGTTTTGCCCGATTGTCCTTGGGTGCAGCGTTCTTGGGATGATATTGGGGCGAAATGCGTCATGGGTCGTCTTTTGGAAGGGGCCGCTGGGGTGGATTTGGCGAGAATGCGAGCGGTGTCGCAGCCAGAATCTGGGGCGTGGTTGCAGGCTCTGTCCTCACCTCATTTCGGCACTTTATTAGATAATTACTCTTTGCGGGTGGCGGTTGCCTTTCGCTTGGGCTGCGATGTATGCGAACCTCATTTATGCATTTGCGGCTCTCGCGTTGAGGCGAGCGGTCACCATGCTTTGAGTTGCCGACGATGTGAGGGTAGATTTCCTCGTCATCACGCTCTTAATGATATTATTCGGAGAGCTCTCATTTCTGCCAACATCCCATGTGTGCTTGAGCCACCTGGTCTTAGTCGGACTGATGGCAAAAGACCGGATGGCCTTACTCTAGTACCTTGGGATAAGGGTAGATGCCTCTTGTGGGATGCGACCTGTGTCAGTACTTTTGCTGCTTGTCATTTGGGGCGGACCACGTTGGCGCCTGGGGCAGCAGCCGAGACAGCGGCTCATAAAAAGCACTCTAAATACAGCGAGTTAAAATCAGCTTACCATTTTGTCCCCATTGCTTTCGAAACTTCTGGCTGTTGGGCTTCAGAGGCAAAGAGTTTTATTGCAGAAGTAGGTCGTCGCCTTAGAGTGAGGACCAATGATCCACGGGCTGGGTCATTCCTAGTTCAGAGGATAGCCGTAGCCATTCAGCGGGGGAATGCTGCAAGTGTTATGGGCACTTTCCCTCCGGCATTGACATTGTTATAATTTATTAGTTTTATATTTATTTAATTTTTTTGACTTAGTAATTGTAATTAAATTTAGTATTACTTTACATGGAAAATTGTTATCTATCTATGTATATCATTACTTACATAGATATGCATGTGTCAATCAATCAATGCGGAACCACACTGCACATTTAGACTGATAGGTATGGAGTGTAGAAGGACAACTATCTCACATAAGAGAATAGTTGAAAATGTGTCCAACTTTATGCAGTAGGATACGACGTGTCGAAATCATTAATTCCAAGACTAAACATAAGCATAAAACATGTCAAAATCCCTACCAAAATTGGGTTTATTTGGCTGCCAAAGTTGATCTACTAAACAATAAAATAAAATTACGTGAAACGTCAATTTTAAAAGAAATGCTTTTAATTATTCATTATTACCATAGGTGCGTATCAGGCGATCAATAAATTCGTATAATGGGACTTACATCGAAATCTGAAATCATCACAATCAATCATCCCATCCCTTCCTCCACACTGATGTCAACTGGTCTGCGGTTTATAATGGAAAACTTTTTTGCTATTTCGATATTGGTCCAATAGAGAGATAGTACTATTTTAGCAGTAGAATCAACCCCTTGTATACAGAGTGTACAAAAGAGTAGGATACGCATTAAAAACACTTGATCAGCTGGTTTTTCTATGTGAGCAACATCGATTTCGATTTTTTTAGCTGCTACATATTATACAAACTTACTCGTAGACCACGATGACTTAATGTATGGAGCATCTAAAAACACGATATCGAAGTTGCTCCCATAAAAGAAAAGTTTTTGTACCTATATCCAACTGATCACGAGGTTTTAACTAGCATCCTATTCTTTTGAACATCCTGTCTAAAATTTACAAATAATAAACACCTTGTTGATGTACTGTTTTAATTTGTTATTGTTAACTTTGATCATCTCAGAAGTGGTCTCAAGGCCTAAAATAGATAATAAAATAACGAATGACAACATCCCGGACAAACCTATTCACTATGCCCTTCAAGAGGTCATTACTAAACAGATAAATAGTTTTTATTAGCATAATTTGACTACAACGGCACGTTGTGTTTGTTTAAAAACTCGATAAAGTTACGTTGTTGATAACAAAAATATTTTAAAACATGTTTTGTTGACCCTGCTCCTGTTAACCTAACTATCATTGTTTTGATTTAAAATAAAATTCGCCTGTCATGTATTCGAATGGGACAAAATAGAGCTCTAATAAAAAATAATAAATAAAAAAATATTGCACAACATCACATACATTGCTCTTATCCTATGGTAAGTAGCTAAAGCACTTGTGTTATAGAAATCAGAAACAACGACAGTACCACCACAACACACAGACCCGAGACAATATAAACAAGTTCGTTTTCTACATTGACCCGACCGGGGATCGAACCCGGAACCTCAGAGATGGCGACGCAATATAGTCCGGCGTGCTCGCCTCTCGGCTGCGGAGGTCGTCGAATATAATCTAAGTGATCCATTAAGGGTTTTAATTATTATGAAAGAAAAAAAACTATGTCTAATATGTCCCACTGCAGGGCACAGCAAAGCCTCACCTCAACTATGAGGTGAGGTGCGGTGGAGTGGTGGGTGCCTTGCGAAGCATGAAGATGCTCGTGATAAATGTCAATAAATATGGTCGGAAAGATAACCCATCCACTCACAACCGCGAATCTTAATTATGTTATCGATAATTACCCAATCAGCGAGTTTGATATACGAGTACCTACTAACTAAGCCTTCAATCTCGAGAGTTTAGCTTAAGATTAGAAAAACTCGTTATTGCAGACCACACAAATTAAATTATATTTGATTTTTACAAAGAAAAATACTATTTAGTAGTCATAGCGTAAAAGGCGACACGTGATCTTTTGCCAGACAACCTTTAGATCTAATTCACATTTGATTTTAGTATTCAAATAGTTAAACGAAAAAGGTCATGATAATAACATAACCGATCTATATGGACAGCGGTTTTACGTATGAGCGGAGCGCCCAAGGACAATTGTAGAATGCGATACATTGTCTGCGAGTCTATTCGTAATGGAAAAACAATTTTAACAATTCAAATTACTGTACATACAAGTGTACTAAACCGGTATAGAGGCATCTTGTATTATAAGTGCGAAAATGTTTTATTTTTCCTTTACAATGTCACACAGCACTCAGTACCAGACGAAAAGTTGCGATTGTGTTAGCGTTTTACTTCAATCCAAGTGATTGTATTATTGTACTCAATACCGTAAATTCTTTAACAAAATACAGGTACCACTTGAGTTTTTTTTTGTTATCAAATAAAGAACAACTCTACGGGTAAAAGCAAGTGTTTATCAATTCACTTACCTATGCAAACTCTAGCGCCATCTCCGAATGGTATGTAGGATTGAGGCTTGATATTGTGCCTGTTTTCTGGAGCAAACCTTTCGGGACGGAACACCTCTGGTTCCGGGAACAACTCCGGGTTGTGATGGAGGTGGAAGATCGGCAGGTGAACGCGGATTCCCTTCTCGAGGAACAGCCCAGTAGGCAGAGTGTAGTCCTCAACCACCTCACGCGTGATCACCGACAGCACGGGGTGCATCCTCAATGTCTCACTGATACACGTTATAGCATACGGCATCTCCGTCATTACATCGTAGTCCAACTTGTTCCCATTCCTCTCCAAATACGCATCCACTTCTTCCAACAACTTGTCCTGCACTTCAGGGTGCCTCGCCAATTCATACAATATGTAACTTAAAGTCGTAGATGATGTCTCGTATCCAGCAGCGAAGAATAACACGCATTGGGCCACCAACAAGTCATTTGTGACAGGAATTTCAATTCTGTCACTCTTCCCAGTCTTAAAGTTCGAGATGCAGTCACCAGCTATGAATTCCTGCTGCCGTAAATTCAAAATGAGGTCGATGAAATCGTGTCTGTTCGTCGGCTTGTAGCCGCGACCCTCAAATACTCCAGTCACGAAGGATTTAAAGAAGTTAACCACCTGATCAGGGAAGGCCTTCAACCCTAATGCATAGAAGAGAGTTGGGCAGATGGCCCGCATGTTGTTCATAATACCACGTATGTTTGAGTTCGCGAAAAACATTTTTCCGATCTGAATGAAAGGACTGTCACTGTTTTCTCGCGCAAGGGTGTCAACTTCAGCTCCGAAGGCGCACGAGCAGATACATGCCATCGTGAACCGAGTCATGAGTCCTCGAGCTTCGATCATATGACTAGTCTTGAACTCCTCATCGATGTAGTTCTCGAAGGTGTACGAACAGTTGGCGATGAGAGGAAACATATTTCGCATCTTTCCAGTAGAGAATAAAGGCGTTGAGTTCTGTCTGATGACCTTCCACTGATCGCCATAAGTGAAGAACATGTTTTGTGTGATGACTTCCTTGTGGATGTGATCTTTGATCTCCCTGCTGTTGAAGTAGTAGAAGTCCTTGGTCGTAATCACCTTGAGAATCTCCGGGTCTTGGACGATGAGTGTCGGTTCTGTCCCGTAGAAAGCCCCAACGTACGGTTCATTAGGGAATTTCTGGCAGATCTCTTGAGTGACTTCTCCGATAGATTTCTTCAACAGGATCAGTTTGCCGTAATTTCCGAGGAAAGGAGTAGGTGGTATGTGCGGTACATTGTGTTTTTTCCAATAGTCGAACTTCCTCGTCGATGCATAGTATATCGTCACCAAAATAGCCGCGAGAATTGTGAGTAGTATAAGGAACAACATGGTGCGTGTGCGCGGTCGTTGGTTTACTGGCCCGAGGCAGTCAAACTAGTTGTTTTTATCCGCGAATGTATTCAGGCACCATAGATGAGCGATAAGCGGGACAAAAATATTATTATATTTGGTCATCTGCTCCATCTAAACCGGTTGGAAACGAATTTTCTTACTTTATATTACCTATTGTTTCAAACGAGTTTTGTGTTATTTTTATTCAATTGTATAATAGTGGTATAATTTTGTTTTATCTCAAAGAACAACGATGACGAATAAACTTCGTATCTTAAAAGGATTAAGTGTCTTGTCTATATTGTTAAGTAAACCGATAAAAATACTGATTAGGTATTCAGTTATTAACACTAACACACATTTACTGAAATATCTACCTCTAGATTCTTATCAGTTTCTCAAATATAGCCATTATAATCTGTCTCTTAACCCTGAAATACTTTTGTTCTTCAGTTTTGTGAATAAAGGTCTGCACACAACGGGCGGCTAGCACAGCGTCACATTGTGAGGGTTCCTACTTCCATTCTACGTACTGTTCTTTTATCTCAGATTTAAATGAATATATTTTTTATTCCCTCCTTTGATTTTTAAAGACATTACGTGACTCCTGATACACTCGACTTTGTTTCGCAAAATACTTTATGTCTAACTCCAAAAATCATGTAAATATATCTGTGGGCTAGTCTCATCTGTCGCAGAACCAGTGAAAGGTAGAGTAAACGGGTTCTCGAGTAGAGACCACGCCTTAGCAAAAGTAGTGTAGGCCACCCCCCAGCTCGATGGACCGACGGTCTTAGAGGATGGCTGGCAGTGGGTGGATAAAAAAGCGGGAGATCGTGCTCTTTGGCGCTCTTTGAGGCTTGCGTCCAGCAGCAGACTGCAATAGGCTAACATGATATGATAAAATCTATCTATCTATCCGACTAGACGTTAGCGCGTTGTATTGAGTGCAGTGCAGTGCAGTGCAGTGCAGTGCTCGGCTCCTTTACAGATAAGTATATTACAAGCGTCTCGACACGCCAAAGAAATTATTCCTTACCAATTATTTCTGCAGTGCGGCCTATTCGGCACGGATTGGTGAGCGAGGGTTATTACGATTTCATACAAAGCATTTAAAATTCGGCACTTGCAGCGCGCGTGCCGCGAATGACACTGACAAGTGTGCGTTCACCTTTAAACGCGGTGTGTAGCGTGGGCATGACGTTTTCTATACAGTATTATTCTTTCTCTATGCTAACATGAATAAATAAGAAAATATATTTAATTTAGTAAAAATTAATTAGTTATCATCATCTTCGAGATTGGATGGTTTGAAGTGGATTTTCATCTAGGTTTTTTTTATCATTTAATTAAAAATCTGATTTTTAAAAAAAATCTTGTGGATCATAGGTTATTTGCAGAAAAATTTTTGGGAATCCTACTAATATTCTAATTGCGAAAGGTATGATTTTATGTATGTTTGTTACTCTTCGCGCAAAAACTACTGAACGGATTTGGATAAAATTTGCATACATATAGAAAATGATCTGGATTACCATATTGGATACTTTTATCCCGAAAATATGTCTGTGGGATATATTGAATAACAGCTAGCTAGAAGGCAATACATTCTGGCTGATACGCAACAATATGTTGATAAGCTGTTAAAATTAAAATATTACAATTTTTAGTCCAGAAATGCTATTCGTTGATCATTATTATAATATCTGACCAAGCGCGCGACTCTTCACGGAAGAGAACAATTAGAAAGAAGTCAGAAGAACAACGCCGACAAACAGATGGATGGATTTAGAATTATAGAAGGACTTGGCAAACTATGGGTTCCATGTTCTACAAATAAACCCTAAGATTGCTTGACCCTAAGACCCGGAGCGCACATGATAAAAATGTGTTAGCAAAGTTTTACTTTCGTTTAATAATTAGGCATAAAATATTAGTCACTGTGACGACACAAATTACGTATAGCGGCGGCTTCTATTTTGTGGTGACGATAATAAAGATTTAAAAGAAAAGTTTTATAAATTTGAAAATATGGCGTCCCGCGTCATTCACTACGAGAGTCGTTCAATAAAAAGTAAGAATGAGAAATGGAGACTTATGACTGAACTTATGCATTTGTTTATAACTTAAGCCTTTAGGTTTATATCGATGCAGATATCTATGTGCGCCAAAAAAAAGTTTTTAGCAAAATCATATGCTTTACGAAACGTATAGATTATCTTCTAGGCGTTCTCATGTTGTTATTTAATCCTATCAGTCATCACTTGACTTTCTGACTGATGTAGTTATTTGCCTTATACGAAAAGGATCCCAGTGTCTATTTTCCAGGACAATTTAGAGAGAGCCAGACTCTTTATTACGCCGAAATTTTTGCCTGACGCCCTTAGCAAAAAAAATATTGTCTCTTATACAATGTAAGTATTAACACACCGTAGCGTCCTTTTAATAAGACCATTCAAGTATTCAAAATCCTTGCAATACCTAGTCTTCAATTAAGAAACTTGATATAATGTGTGAGACTCTCTCCATACAATATTATCACCGAGGTAGCGCGCGCGTTAGTTCAGGGCTCGCAAAAATCCGATATTTATTATTAATATAAAATATCCGATATTTGATAATTATCCGATATTCCGATATATATCGGATATATCATGCATATGAACAGGTGCGATTTTAGGCTGCAAGTGACTTTACCAAAGTGTAAAATAAAGATTGAGTTTGATTTATTAAATATTAATTTAATTATTATTAACTTTTCGGGAGCAATATCGAAATCGTTAATTTTCAGATGCTCCATATTTATCTTATCATTCAAGTAGCGCGACAGTTTGTATGAAGCATTCATTTTTTTTAGCGATATCCATGATGGTTCTTTTGACAAAGTTGTTTGTATGACCAGCTGATCACGTGGTTTTGATGAGTGTCCCTATTCTTTTGTACACCCTGTATAATCGAAGCTAAAAGTGTTAATAAAATAATATATCTCTCTATCCCTATTGCAGTCCACTGCTAGACGTAAGCCTCCCCCAAAGAGCGCCAAAGATCACGATCTCTCGCTTTTATTATCCAGCCACTGTCAGCCATCTGCTTCCTAAGGTCGTCGGTCCATCGGGTTGGGGGCGTCCTACACTACGTTTGCCAAGGCGTGTTCTCGAGTGGAGACTATAGTCTCCCGTTTCCCATAGAACCCGTAAACTCCACCTTTCATCGGATCTGCGACAGATGTGGTAATAAAAACTCGGTATTAATACCAAGCGTCACAGGTTAGGCTCGGTCTACACCCAGCCGGAAACCGGACCGGGTTAACGCGGATTCAATACATCGCTTAAGCAATAAGGTCGTTTTTTGAACGGATTCTGAGCGGATGCTAACGGATTCCGGCAGCGTATAGACCGAGCCTATAACTAATGGCGGACGAGGTGACAGTATCAACAATCTCCGACTTCAACAAAGTGCCATTTCTCGTCACGATTCCCGGACACGGCTCGTGCGGCGCAGGGACGAACTAAGGCCAGCTGCAAAAATGCATTTTTACGAAAATTTAAATCATTTATTTTTGCAATCCTTATTTTTTAATTGAATTTTCTTTTAAAATAATATGTAAATATAGTTACAAAAAAACTGAAGGTTAATCTAATACCATCGTAGGTATAGAAAACGGAGCGTAGCGAGTCTTAAGTTCTGAGATCGTAGGTATCGCAAAAAAAAAAAAGTTACTTACAAGTCAAAAACTTCGATTCGAAAGTGGTTCGGATAGGAATATACATACTATCTTAAGACTACCAATATTTTTTTAAGTTTTGATAGGTCCATTTTAGAGGTGATGCATCTATCGCCTACCGCCTTGAGTCCCAATATTCTATTTTACTGTCATGCGGTAAGTATTCATATTAAAACTACGTCAATTATTACTGTCTGAGTGCGTCTCTGTGAGCATTTCCCGCGGCACCGGATGCGATCCGACAGACACAGGCGTACAGGTAGGCAGGCGGCTATTGAAACGTATGCTTACACAAGTTGTCTGGTTCACTGCTTCCTAGGAAAACCATTTTTACAGTAAGGATTTTGTATTGTAGCATTGTGTACTAGTACTCGTCTGTTTACGGAAATTCCTCTGTTTTAATAAGACTAGGAAAGCCTAGGCCAGCCAACACTGACAGGACAGGGAAATTGGCAAGCTCCTTTTGACACGTTTTTGTTATTAGCGTCACTAATTAACTTTAAAATGACTAGCTACTTACGTATACAAATCTTGAAAGTCGTTCTTTATCTAGTTCAAAATGTCATATCATTTTGAATCCTTGTAATGACAATTGTAATTCGAATGCGAATGACACAATAATTACATTATAACATCGAGCTGACTAGCTGATATTGAAGCCAGAATCTTTAATAGTTAATAAAGTTTTTGAGTTTGGGCTTATTTTATTTGTTTTTATTATAATAATAATAAGTATTTGCCAATAATGTTAAATTACGCACTATTTTTCAACAATAAAACTAAATCTATATTGTTCAGTTTTGTTGATGTCACGAGTAGTGATGTCTGTCTACATCACACGCCTGCGACTTTTTCCTGGGTGAAATCTCATTGCTGATTGTGATTGCGGATTTATACCTTAAGTAAAAACTTAACAATCCAGTCCAGTCTGACCTAATTCATACCAACTGAAAACCTCAAATGCAGACAACCGTGTCAAAGCATTTTTAGCCTTATTTCTACAGCAATAGGGACGTTAAATATGTGACTGTCCATAGTAAGTAGGGTGGCATGGATCGGTGGGCGATTCTTTCAAATGGATGAACTTCACGCAAGACGAGACGGGGGAGGCGTTCGTAATAGAAAATATACAGCATAATTATTATTTTATTAGTCTTCATGAAAAAATCAAGCCTCTGAAGTCTTCCAGATTAAATAACGACTTTCATAAAATGAAAACAGTTTGAACTTTTTATTCCGATAATTGAACATGAAAAATGTCTTCACTGCCAGCAATCCTGCATTTTTTAAACGTATTAACTTATTATTATTTTAAGGCGAATCCACTGATCAAATACAGCCACTTTTTTATGTGACCAATATCGAAATCGCAAAAAAATAGCATAGCTTAAGTAGTTCAGAGCGCGAACAAGCAGACAAAAATCAACACGCCCTTTGCGGACTAAACTAAACAGATCTTCCTTTGTTATCTTATCATTATCATCTCGGCCTATCGCAGTCCACTGCTGAAAGAACGCCAAAGAGAGCGATCTCCCGCTTTTCTATCCATCCACTGCCAGCCATCTTCATAAGGTCGTCGGTCCATCGAGCTGAGGGGCATCCTACACTACGTTTGCTTAAGCGTGGTCTCCACTCGAGAACCCGTTTACTCTACCTTTCATCGGTTTTGCGACAGATGTGGCCAGCCCACTGCCACTTAAGCTTGCTACATTTTTGGACTATGTACGTTACTTTGGTCTTTTGCCTGATGATCTCGTTTCGGATTTTATGTCCCTTAACGAAATCCCAATTCTTATCTGATTTTCTAAACATGTATTAAACCAGGAATTAAATAGGGTTTCCACTGGCACGGAGGTCGTCTGATAGAGATTTTCTAAAAATCTAACACGTGTTCAACCCACCGGCCTAGCCTTACAACATTCTTATCACAAGGTTACGTGGCAATAAAATTATGTTACGTAAGTGCACCAAGCTTGGTAAGTCAATAAAACCGAAGTTATGTAACTTCTTTATTCTAATTTGTCATTTTGCATGCCTAACTACATTGGGCAAAAACATTTCGTAGAACTCATTTTGTGTAACACCTGTGATACCATGTTTTTATTGCGAAAAAAGAATTGAATTGAATTAAACAATTGAATTCGAGAGCAATCCAAAGCCAAAAGACAGCTGAAAACCAAAACCAATTATTTAAATACCTACCCATTTTTATCAATTTATCATAGTTGTTAAGTTAAAAATTACATCGTTTAGTTACGAGGTACCCAGTGGCGTGCAGTGCATTTAAGCAATTAGGCAGTGCCTACCTGATAAATGAATTGAGATAGGCCGTAGGTACTTACAAATGTGTCTTATTGATGAAAACCACTGATTTTCGTTAATAAAGCACTATAGTAAGTATCTACTGCCTACCTCAAAATAAAACCAATGCACTGGAGTTACCATACAATATATTTTTGCCTCAGTTGTTCATTTCTTATATTGAAGTATCCAGTAATCAAACCTTAGGACCATTCTCAAGGCAAATGGCAGTGGTGCGGTGATTTTCCTTGTGCGCAAAGCTTAAAAAAAATGGGTTATTTTGCCCCTTTTTAAATAAAAAAAAACTTATGAGTCAAACAACACACATAAAGTAAATTGTCTTTCTCGAAGTAAAAAATAACATCCTTGTGTTACGAAGAACCAGATAATGAAAGTTGTTTCATTATCTGAAACCAAAATTAGCTAAGTTCGTTTTCTGAAATAACCCCAACTTAGATGCGAACATCATTGCGTTCTAAGCGAATCACTGTGCTGAGGGCCTGCTACCACGAAAGTGTTTCATTCATTCAGTTGTATAAACCTAATAAATTAAAATGACCATCTACTTGTGTCAAACCTATGACACTTTATGAACAATAAAAAAGGTCAAGTTTTTTATACGGCTAGTTTGAGTTGTTCATATTTTGCCAAAGAATTAATAGAAGTTAATGGTCATTCTAACTTACTAGGTTAATACGTTTAAAAGAATTAAACAATTTAGTAGGAAGGCCTTTTGCTACGCCCTTGCCAGTGACCAAGACTGGTGCTCTTACCTCATTTGTCTAGGTCTAATAGTTCTTTATCACTATTGTTACACGACTGTGACACCAGAGTGAACAGCTTCCGTTTCCGATATCCTGCCATCACGATTCCTTGTTATCAGATCCATAATATAATAGCTTACAATTTAAATTAAAAATATAACTAGTTCTTGGCGTTTGGTGATAATTTATTAGAGGTACAACAACTGCTACAAGTAAATTATAAGTCCAATATTATCTTAACTTTTATTACATAGGCGGTCACTTATGTGAGAGTTTAGTTTTTAATGGAAGTATTAGTATAATTTGCGTCAAATGAAAAGAACGCTGGAGGGTGGCGCTACTTGTCTCCACCGAACACATAGCAGTACTGAAATGTTAGTTCCTATTTTGGCCACCGCTCTTTTTACGTGACGCCAAGTATACTTGACTTTACATAGCCGTAGCCCGTAGCCAGTGCATGCGAATAAATGTTATTTTCTGTCGACTTTAAAACGGAGGAGGTTTCTTAAATAACAACAAATCTTTACACAAATCTTTAACTAATCCATTAAAAGCTTTTATTCCAAGATCTCAGGCCCCCCGGACATAACTTATTTTCTCACTAAACACATACAGGGTGTAAAAAAAGGCTTAACGAAGCCTTAAACCACGAATTCTATACTTAAAACCAAGTAGAATGCAAAAAAAATTATTGCTGGGAAATGACTTTTATTTTTGGGTATAAAAAAAAAACTTATTTCTAGCCCGCAATGTATAGCGCGCACGCCGCAGACTATGCCTGTGTGTGTAAGCGGATCATGTTTCTTTGTAAAAAGTTTAGTAGGTATTATCAAACAGAAGACAATTTTGTAAAAATCTTTGAAAAAAAATTGTAACTTTGACTGTCAATAACTCGGTAACCCGTCATTTCCCAGGTATAGTGTAAAAGTAAAAAAATTTCGTAATAATACGTAGAATATGTAATATTCGGCTTGGTTAAGCCTTTTTTTACACCCAATATATGGGATTATGTAGAGTTAGTATGTTCCTTGAGTGTTCGTATCTGCTAGTTTCACCGACTGCCAATTAACAGGTACCGAGTGCTAAAGTTAGGTAAAAACAAAATAAATAACACTTGAAAAAAGTCATCGACCTCAGGTGGAACTCGAACCCACGTCCCATCGCAAGCCGGGCGAGTGCTTTACTAACTAAGCTACCGAGGACGTCACGTGACAAGATGAAATTCCTCAAGTGTTTTTTCTCGCTGTCAAAGCCAGCGTATTCTGATCAATGTTGTAGTTATATGTATAGCTGGGTAGTATACTACCGTCCACACCCTATAGAAATATTTTTACAAATATTCTTAACCAATAGTCATACAGCTACAACATTGATCAGAATACGCTGGCTTTGACAGCGAGAAAAAACACTTGAGGAATTTCATCTTGTCACGTGACGTCCTCGGTAGCTTAGTTGGTAAAGCACTCGCCCGGCTTGCGATGGGACGTGGGTTCGAGTCCCACCTGAGGTCGATGATTTTTTTCAAGTGTTTTTATCTTCAATTAAGCATTGCATGGATTGCTAAAAACAAAAAATTTACAAAAACAAAATATTCAATTCTTAAAGTTTCCGTGCTGATTTTTACGTATGATTTAGAGAATTTTGTAAGTTATAATCAAATACTGCTAGCCACTTTTCGTCGGCGGTAACTTTCACCAACCTCTTTAAGCTAAAAAAAATAAGAGTCCATTATTTCTTGTAAATCTAACTTACGGACTAGTTGAATAGAACTTCATTTTATTTACCCAGTCCTACCTACCTATTAATTGCCATTTGGTTAGTTGGAACATTTTTACCTTAATTAAGTCCGCTATTTATCATTTTCAAATAATAAAAAAGGTTATAATTTCAGGCAAAAAAAGGAAAAACTGTAACTTGTATAAAACTTTACCACAATTTTCAAAATCAACCTTTAATTGAACTTTGAACGAGGTAAGCTGTGCTAATAGGCCAACTGAAACCTATTAATAATTCAGTTATTAGACCTAGACTTTTGTATTCTTAGGCAATCGAGAACGAGGCTAGGAAAATTAATTTAATTAATGCAAGTGAAGCAACAGAGTAATTGTTGATAATTATGGTGTTTTAAAAATAATAAATCTTAAAAATTCTTTGTTAATAATAATAACATTACTTGATCGTTATCAGCTATTGTTTTTAGGGGTCCGTACCCAAAGGGTAAAACGGGAGCCTATTACTAAGGCTCCGCTGTCCATATGTCACCAGGTTGTATCTCATAAACCGTGATAGATACACAGTTAAAATTATCACAGATGATGTATTTCTGTTAGCGCTATAACAACACTAAAAAACAGAATACAATAAATATTTAAGGTGGCTCCCATACAACAACCGTGATTTTTTTGCCATTTTTAAAGATAATTGTACGGAACCCTTCGTGCTCGAGTCCGACTCGCACTTGGCAAGTTTTTCACCTTGACGTTCGAAATCCTAATAAAACAAGTCTTGATTTTAGGCTGCTTTCTTGTCCACAGTTAAGGTCCACTAAATCTGAGAAGAAGGAACAGCTTCTAGTCTCTCTGATAACCGAGTCCTTATCGTGCATCATCATCATCATCACCAGCCTATATCAGTCCACTGCTGGACACAGGCCTCTCCAAAAGGAGGATTTTGCCATAATCGCCACGCTCGGCAGGCGGGTTGGCGATCGCAGTTTGGCCAATGGTGGAGAGGAGACGCTGCTGCCCGTCTTCTTGTGGCGGTTCTCCTGTAGTCGCCTCTTACGACACCCATAGGAAGAGAAGGGGTGGTGCAATTCTTTTAACGTGCCGGCACCACACGACACCTTATCGTGCGTATGTTTTTTTTCCGGGTTCTTATTCGTGAATTTTTAATTGTGTTTCATATTACGTTGTTTTTTAATTTAGTTACGTTAATTCCAAGTAAGTTGTAAAAAATGTGTTAGAGCAATCTGTATGGCACATCCATTACAAAGATGTAAATCTTCATTTTAAAAATTGAATATCCTATCTTTGCCATGCTTATATATCTATGAAATGTCATGTTTTGTAAAGCAGCACATGTACCTTTTCAAAAAAGCTGCAGAAGTATACCCTAGGAATACAAGAAATCCTGATAGGTTAGTACTTAGTAACGCTCCTAGAATGAGACTATACCAAAAAAATTGCTACGCAATGGGCATAATAATATATAATAAGTTGCCAGCCCATGTAAAACATTTACCATTATATGAATTCAAAAAAGTCTTGCATGCGTGGTTAATTCTTTGTAATTTTTACACTGTAAGCGAATATTTGAATTCAAAAATTTAGCAGTTTATTAATTAACTTTTTTACAATGTTTGCATGCTGGAATGTATACAGCGAAACATGGATCCTACTCTGTACCTGCCATCTTATGTAACCTGTTTCCAGCAAATAAATTATCTTTATCTTTTATCTTTAATTTTGCCTGCGAATGGATACAGGCGCGTGCTTATGTTTGATACACAATACTAATCATCCATTTACTATCGATCACTACTCAATCAAACCCGCTCCTTTCCTCCCATTCTTAAACAAAGGTCAAGACTTTCACTCTAACTTCCTAGTGTTTCGCAAGGCCGTATCCTTGCCATAAATTGGTGAATGATTAAAATGTACCAAGTCATGCGTAACGATGAAAATGATGAGAAACATGATTGAACTTAAAAAATCTACAACCTGCCCCTCTAGCATGAGCAACAAAACACGATATGATATAGCGATTTATCGCAGATTTTTTGGCAAAATATAAACTTTTATCGAAAAAGCGAGCGTAACCGTGACGTCGCCGGCACGGACATGCTCACTGTTTCAATAAAAGTTCAAGATGACGGCTGTTATCATATTTTGAAAGTAAAGAGGCGATAAATCGCTATATCATATCATATCATATCGTGTTTTTTTGCTCGTGCTAGAGGGCCTGGATTAAGAATCTAAACTATGATGATGTTTAGGACATTTGTTGCGATACACAAGTGACAAAACTGTTATTCCAATAAAATATACAACTCACGCACGCATACAGGCACTCACTAGAAGACACACACACATGTACGCTACACTGTTTTCATTTGTTATTTTATTTTTGACTTACGATAAATAAGTTGTTTCTTTACTGGTAATTATTGTAACCAATAAACCCGTAAATCTAATCTAGCCTATGTTATGATATGGGAGAGTGACCTCTCCTGGCACATGTGTTCTCACACTTAAAATGAGTGGGTCAGCTACTAATATTGTTAACTTACCTATCTAAACATACAAACTTTTAATTTTTTCATGATTTCATGCTTTCAAGGTCAAGAAAGAGTTTTAAAAAAGTATCTTATTTGTTTAGTTATTGCCAAGTTTTTAATCAACAACATAAGCGAATCATTTGAGTCCGAACAAAAGATTCATCCACTATTTTGCTCTCTAGCTGTCTTATTCAGAGTGCATTTACTAGTCCAGACTAAGGTTAAACCACTGATTTTTGTATGTTAGTACAGTGGTTTTTTAACCTTAGTCCCGGAATAGCAAAGGCCATCTAAATAAGACAGTTTGGGTGTAACTTTTTCCTCATATTTTATGACGCTTTTATATTAAATTGAATTGCTATTATTAAATTGGATATTCCTTTATTTTCAAAGTATTTTTACAAAGATTTGTCGAGTTTTCCCTTTAAGTAGTCATAGACACTTGTATTGGGAATAACTCGCTACTTCCATTACAATTTGCTAAGTAAACTATACCTTGTAAAACTAAATTATATCTAGAAGCTAAGACTTACTTAGATGCGAAATTATTTTGTGAGAAGACTAAACTCGGTTCAATAAAAAATGGTTTGCATGAGATGAGATTATGAAATAATTAGAAAATTTAAGTGTCAATTTTGTTAAATAAATATAATTTATATTTAATATGCTCCGTTTTAATTAAAACTTTACTTGTAGTTATAGTTTCTTACAAAATAAGCGAACCAAGCCAATCATTAAAACCATAGGGCATTGTGACATTGTGAGAATAGGACATTTTGCGAATAGGACATATCTGCGAATAGGACGTTTTTCGGCAGGTGACATTTTGCGAACAGGACGTTTTGCGCCTAAACCGATGTAGGGGTATATCCCGTATCATAGAAACAAACAATCAAATTCAAAGATCCTCCTTTTTGAAGCCGGTTGAAAAAGAATTGAGTAGCATTTGTTGATGTGCCGTCAACGACAGGTTAACTGACCTCTACCAAAAAAGACGAATATTGTCAACTAAAAATACGACGCATCGAATTTAAATAATGAATTGGCAAAATTTGACCTTACTAGCTTTTAACTGTAACCTGAAGACCTATAATGTAGACCTTCATCCGTAGCATCAGGATTTTAATATATAGGGTGGTTCATTTTTGATATCCTTAAATTTTATTTTACCTACCAAAATATTTAAGTGCCCGGAAGAGGGCCTATACTTACTTACATCGAGACATTGTTTTCCCGCAGTAAAATGATTCTATCTTAGTAATACAGTAGATGAATAATTTTTTTTTATTGAAATCGCCTGTAGGTACGGAGCGCGTGCGATGCAGTTTATGCTGCATTACTTTGTGCGAGAACTTCATTTACTTTAAACATTTATTTTGTGCGGCATGCAGTACCCAAATACGTCAATACGCTATCGAGTTGATGTTTTGTTTTTATTAGTTGAGACGAAAAATATTGTAATTTAAAAAAATAACTCGTATGGTTCGATAATACTAAAGGTAAATCGTTCTGCCGCGGGAAAACAACCACTAAAATGTCTCGGTGTATACTAATTAAATGAATTTGTATAAAACTATTCATTTTTGCGGAATTGAGGTGGGTCAGTCTTACATAAAAAAGTTATCACGAAGCCTCTATGAACTCTACTTATATAATATGTATATAAAATTTTTGAAAGTAACAAAACTATACGATAGTAAAAAACTATAAGACCAACATCGTATCAAAAGAGAGTTCACTACAATTTACAAATCATACAACTGATTGGTCGTTTTGTAATGGAAGTGACATGCGGATTTAAAACCAAAGCAAAATCACTCTTTCAAATAGGCCAGCCTGTATTTTATCACTCGGACGAGCTTAAAATAATCAAGAATACAGAATATAAACCACTCGCAATTTATGTTAAACAGTGTTGACTTCCTAACTCGTGGTTAATTGGCTATCAGTGACGTTTCACATTCTTAACGCAATTAGTTTAGTATAACGATCGTCCACAGTAATCGATAGATCTTGTCACAACAGATTACGAGATTTAAAGAACTTGTTTGCTGATTTATTTCTAGGATAGCCCACCACAACCTATTGCATTATACATACGAGCTCCTACAACCATTATATTTTGTATGTACCCTCCTCCATAGTCGTCCCCTCAGAGGTTGAGGATCGTGATCCCGCCTACTTAGTTGCCTGGATGATGAGCTGTCTCCAGGCAGTTCGATCCTGCGCCCGTCTAAATGCTTTGTAGAAAGGCATTTCCAGGGTTTTCACAACTAGGTCAGACCAACGTGTTGGTCTTCTGCCACGTCAAAAATTAAACTGTAACAGGTCAAATTCTGTACATAGCTATTTTTAAATATAATATTTTTTGGAGGCATATATCGATACATTTTTTTTTCATTCTGGATCTTGGACGCTTGTCACTCCGAAACTACTGAATGAAGCCAAACGAAAGTTAGCATGATTTGAGTTCGTAGTACTTACTAGGGCCGCGCTATACGTAATTTGTGGTATAGGTAAATAAATAAATATTGGACAACATCAACATACATTGCATTGATCCTTAAGTAAGTAGCTAAGCACTTGTGTTATAGAAATTAAAAACAAAGCGGTACCACAACAACCAGACTCGAGACAATATAGAAACTATCGTTTTCATGGGAATCGAACCCGGAACCTCACAGATGGCGACGCCAAGTCCTAGTCCGGCGTTCTTGCCTCTCGGCTACGGAGATCGTCAAACTGGATAATGTTAATCCCGTAATTTGGCACTCGTATCGCACATTGGACTAAGTTACCTTCTGTTTTCTGATAAATATAACCTGGAAATCCTCAAAAACAAAGTAAAAAGCTTCATTCGTGATTTCAGTGTTTCACCCACCACAAAGTCGCTAAAAGTTTATATGAGACATAGGTACCAAACACCCTGTAGTCAAAGCGAGCGAAGTCGCGGGCACAGTTAGTTCGCAATATTTATGATCACTGATTATAATATATTTTTAACTTGAAGAGTTTTGTGTGATAGATTTCATTAATTCAAAAGATTCAACAGAGTGAGCGAAGTCTCCCTTTGGCTCGAGAAAGGCTTAGCTGTCGAGAACAAAACATGTTACTGAGACAGTGGGAGCACTTTCCGATCATCAATCAACGGACCACACCTGGGGGGCAACAATAACCTAGAGCTGACAGTTACCAAGGTCGTTAACTAAAGCCTCTATCAAACAGCCGGCGTGAGGCGCGGGACGCGCGTGATGACAACTAGCGAACTTGTCACGGCCCATAGCGCGACGGGGTGTCTGTGCTATGATTATTGGTCATAAATAATCATAATGCATAAATACACAACTCTAAGCAAGAGCAGGCATGGTAAGTCATAGCCACGTAACACTACAATGTCTACAATGCCTGGCACGGATTTTGAGCGCTCGGCCAAAGAGCAGGGAACGCTTTGCGCATCTTACGAGATGATCATCTTATCAGAAACGCGTGTGCGCAGAGCAGACTACCAATCACGACCAGCGGTGTAAACGCAGCGCGCGACTAGCGTATTCGTAATGTATTCTGCGCACTTTTGCTCAACGCTTAAGATTCGTGCCGCTAGTTGTACGCCGCGCCAAGCCACGTCACGTCACGTCACGCGATTTCAGGTTTCGCTCCGTATGTTTCATCATAATCAGCCGACGTCAGTCCTCTGCTGGATATATGCTAATTCCAATGCACGCCACTGAGCCCGCCCGATCCTCGGCTATTCTTTTCCATCCGTGCGTGCCTCCTCTGCGCTTGTCATGTCGTTGTCTCCATTCAAGAACACGTTACTCCATCGGTTATTGATCTTCAGACTTTCGAGGGATTGGCGATGAAAAAAATGTATGTTTAACGGCCTATTATTGATAAAAGTAAACGTACTTACCGCTTGAAAATATTTTTGAAATTATCTAGCAGCATTCAGAGGAAACTGCAGGCATTTTCCAAGATACCTGACGTTGACTGCATCTTAAATTTCATCCAAATGTAATTTGGTAACAAACAAACATCTTTACCTTACTTTTATCTGTATCAAAATCGCTTGCGCTCTCGTGGCCGCTTGTAAATTGTTACACATTATCCTTGCTCTTGGTATGATTATAAAAATTTGCTATCAATAGAGGTCATCAAGATTGATACTGATCCTGCGGTCAAACAAGGTTTCTTTCTTTGCTAGCGTTATTGAAACCGACACGTCGTAAGGCTTAAATAAATCTAACTGTTGTATTTAAATGTTTGTTTTTCATCCCGTCAGGCTACGGAAACGACACAGTGGAAATACTTATACATATTGTTAAGCGGCCACATTGTGGTACTTTTAACATGTAGATTAATATATTAGGAGGTTCGTTGTAGGTAGTTGTATACCTACTTAAAATAACAATATACTACATATTAGAAAGTCTCTAAAAAACAAATTTGCTTAATATTATTCTACCACTTTGTCGGCATGATTGATATACCTACATCTTCACAAAATTACAGCTCTCTAGGGTCAACAGTCTCCAAGCAAAACCTCGGACGGACAGCAAGACAGACAGACGAACATGACGAAAGTTCCTTGTCAGGACTACAGAACCCTAAAAAAAAGATGTGCTGAAGATAGCCACTATTTTTGGGCGGGCTTCCTGTATTCTCCAGAATACACACAGAATGTAGAAACCTCTTTTCAGTGTTCTGTTCTGAATGATGCAGCCAGCCAGCCTGCAGGGTTCCATAAGATGAAATGGAACCCTGCATTCTGGCTGGATCGGATGATTTTGTCGACCTCCGTAGCCGACAGGCGAGCTCGCCGGACTTGGCGTCGCCATCTCTGAGGTCCTGGATTCGATTCCCGGTCAGGTCAATGTTGAAAACTAACTTTTCTATATTTTTGGGGTTTGGTGTTGTGGTACTGTCGTTGTTTCTGAATTCTATTACACATGTGTTATAGCTACTTACCTTAGAATCAGAGCAATGTATGTGATGCTGTCCAAATAAAATGGAATATCTGTATCACGGAACGCTGAGGCTGAGCCTATTAGACCAGTCACTTCAATTATCGTTATTTATTAATAAGTTGTGTACTTCCGCATCCGCTTTAAATGACATTTATTTTATTGGCTGTCCAGTCAAGCCTATATCGGGTGTAAAAAAAGGCTTAACGAAGCCGAATACTACTTATTCTACGTATTATTACGATATTTTTTTCTTTTACACTATACCTGGGAAATAACGGGTTACCAAGTTATTGACAGTCGAAGTTACAATTTTTTTTCAAAGATTTTTACAAAATTGACTTCTGTTTGATAATACTAAACTTTTTTACTAAGAAACATGATCCGCTTACACACAGTCATAGTCTGTGGCGTGCGCGCTATACATTGCGGGTTAGAAAAAAGTTAATTTTTTTATACCCAAAAATAAAAGTCATTTCCCAGCAATTATTTTTTTTTGCATTCTACTTGGTTTTATGTATAGAATTCGTGGTTTAAGGCTTCGTTAAGCCTTTTTTTACACCCTGTATATAAGCCTATATGTTTAATCTATGTGCTATTTCAATAAAGGTCGCATAAAGTAACACACAGCATGTGACATTTTTGTGACGAGAAATGACTACATATATAAATCAAATTTAATAATGTTATCAATAAATCAGCAAACCTGTAAACAACTATATAACGAATAGACAAACTTAATCTTGTGTTACCATTTTCTAAGATATATGTATGCGGTTAAAAAAAATATTAAATTGACTACGATGAGATGATGACATCCATTAATGACTATGGTAGGTACAAATAAACGCTATTCCTTATCACGACAATTAATTGCCTCTAGGCCGCCTTGGCTTGCTTTCTACTTACTTTTACGTAGTATAATTCTTACTCTTCTTCTTCTTTCGTGTCGGCAAGAACACGGGCTAAATCTTATTTGCCCAGAAGACGGCTACCGTGGTAGCCCTCTGGTTACTGACAAGTAGGTCCTCACGCGAGCAGGTGGTCGGGCACGCGGGACAGTTAGTGAGGTGAGCCATGGTTTGCAGGGGTTCTCTACATTCACAGCTGGCGTCTGCGCTACTTGAGTACCCCCACCGACACAGGTTATCTTTACTTCGACCAACCTGGGTCCTCAGCCTGTTTAGATTCTTACTCTGAAGTACTACTAAGCGCGAATATATCAAATTCATTTTCTTAAACTATAATATAACTGTTCGGCTATTTAGATAGGGGAAATGATTTTTGACCTTAATCTGGAAACCGTAGGGTGGGGGAGGCCTATAAACAGCAGTGGACATCCTTTGGCTGAAATGATGATATGGTGAATGTCCCCGAAACAAATTTCTTACAATTACAGTAAAATAATCACCCCCTAATTATTATAGAGCGGATTTGAAGTAGCTATTACAATATTAATATGGATACCTATGCCCAGTGCAAGTTTGACGACCTCCATAGCCGAGAAGCGAGCACGCCGGACTTTAAATAGCGACGCCATCTCTGTAGGTTCCGGGTTCGATCCCCGGTCGGGACTATGTAGAAAACGAACTTTTCTATATTGGCTCGGGTCTGGGTGTTGTGGTACCGTCGTTGTTTCTGATTTCTATAACACGAGCTTTCACGAGGATCAGAGCAATGTATGTGATGTTGTCCAATATTAAAAAAAAAAAAATATTAAAAAAAAGTTTTGTTGCAAGAATACCAATTTCTACAATGGGCATGTCCATAATAATATTGTAAAAGCTACTTCAAATCCGCTTTCTACTAATTATTATATAAGTTTACTAAATTGAATCTTACATCAATAAGAATAGAGGTCGTAGTGAAAATCTTAACTCATCATCAGTCATCAGATCCTCATACATCTACAAGTACAATAAAATACTTAAGGAAATGAAGGGACTCACTATTAATTTATTTAAATCTAGACTATTTAAATGGCTAAATAAACACAGCTTCTATGACATTCGAGATTTTTTGACATTGAAATAAACTAATTAATGGTTTTTATTTTTGTAATTATTATTTATTATTGTGTCTTTAATTCCAATGATTTATAATTAATTAATACTCAATTTGTATTGTGACTTTCTAATTCTCAGTGTTTAATTTAATTAATTTATACGAGTATATTCTGTACAAATTACTTTTATAGTTATATTAAAGGCAATCGGAAACGAGTTATTTCCTACTGATAACAATTTAAATTGCGCCTACTGGCTAAGGATCTAATGACAGGTTTGTGTCAGTCAATAGATCAATACCTAATATCTGCGGAATTAAGTATACGACTGTATCGTTGATAGCACAGGGAAACGAATGGAGTAGTATACTGGATTTATTTCAAGTTTGATTTGACATAACATTTGTTGTCACATTATATTAAAAAACTAGCTGTAACCACAACTTCGTTTGCGTGGACTTCAGGATGTTTGGTAATAAGTAACAAAAAACGTTCAAATAAATAACAATACATAGAAAATATCCCACAGGAACGTTTAACCGGAATAAAAAGTATCCTATATGTTCATCCTGATCACATTCTATATGCATGCAAAAGTTCATCCAAATCCGTTAAGCCGTTTACGCGTGATTGAGGCACAAACATCCAAACATCCGCACAAGCTTCCTCATTTTTAATATTAGTGGGAAGTGGGATGGGATAAATCTAAATCGATTCTTCCAGCAGTTACACCTTATTCGGCTCTATGTAATGTAAAGCTTGATGGTGACTAGATGATAACGGATAAATATATTTAAAAACATTACTTGAGAATATGTCTACTTTACCAAATGCTTGAACTTATAAAACGAACACTGGCGTTTTAGTTCAAGAAAGCTGATACATTTTTAGTTTCAAAATTCATTAATTCTTTGTTACTATTTCCTATACAACGTGTTAATGACGCATAACCTCTAAGGTGGTAGCTTAGCTCATGAAACTGAACAAATTCCTAAAAATGCCAGAAATAAAATTAGGATTTTCATACAAAATGATTTGGTCAGTTGATCAGTTAAATGAAAATTCAAATATTTTTTTTTGGGTTTAGTGAAAAAAGTTGTAGAACAAAAGTTATTCAGTTTCATGGGCTGAACTACCACCTGAGATGTTTTGCGTTATTTCATTAACACGATGTATAAGCTCTTTCTCTGGGGACAGAACGATAACTTGTAGCTGCGTCCCGATCACACTTCCCGATCACTTTAAAACAGTATTACTTTCATTAACCTTGTTTTTTCATTTCTGTATAGATTTTGTCGTTTTAACATCACTGCTGCTATTAGAATCATAAAAACGTCAATTAGCCTACAAAATGCCAAGAATCCTGTGTGAATGCCAGAAGAAATTGTTTACATTTCTTAATAATGATATCTACCTTATGGAAATTCTAAATCTAAATAATACTCAAATTGGGATTCCAATTCGTTATAAATAATTCTTCGGATAATTTTATTGTTTTGTAAAACAATATTTTGCCGACTCCACGCCTCCGCTGTGCGACTGGGCGGTGTCCGTCCAATGTGTCGTTTATGTCCCTCGGAATGTGTTTCATAATTGATTGAGAACGACAATTGTAATGACGCGCGTGGTTTTCCCATTTGCAGCGGGACCCTAAAGTTCCGTATCTGTCATTAATGTGTCAGTATGGGCGAAGAATTTTAAACTATCGTATTTTTTAAATTATCTAGGCCATTGCGTGCTTGTATTTATTTATTCTGAGCACGTAGTTGTAATTATCTTAAGGTTTATGATTGTTTTTTATGTTTTTTTTTCTGTTTGACTTGTATTTATATATGTTTATTAAGTAGGTACTTACTTTGTATTATTCTGTCTATTTATAGTAGTTTGTTTAGATGTAAGAGGAAGTCTAGAACATATTTCATTCATTTTTACCTGTGTTTACATATATTTAGGTTATTAAGTATTTAGTAAAATAAATAAATAAATATAGTTGAATGAGTTTGTAAATTGAATTCTCGGTCAATTTAAGTCAAATAATAGCATAGTTTTATTTTAAATCGAAACTCTTCTTCCAAATCTGACTAAACACAAATCCATTTTAATTGCTGATGATATATAAAAAATTGACATTACAAAACCACATTGATGACATTAACAATTACAGTGAAAATAATAATTGAATGGCTTAAAAATAATAATCTACTTATAAATCTTGACAAAACCTATTTTATGAATTTTAATGACATATTATATCAGACAATGAATATTAATTTCGAACAACAAAAACTCAAAAGTCCAAACAACACAAAATTCTTAGGAATTTTGATAGATCAAAAACTAAATTGGAAAAATCAAGTCGAAAATGTTTGCAATAGAATTAATAGATTTTCATATGCACTATACAAATTAAGTAAAGTAGCCACAAAAACTACAGCACTTACAGCGTACTTTGCCTATGTGGAATCCGTTCTAAGATACGGACTCATTATGTGGGGTTATAGTACGGACGCAAACAGGGCGTTCATTCCACAAAAAAAATGTAAGTATACGGGCAATTTGTGGCACTGCACCTGATGAGCCTTGTAGGCCACTATTTAAATCGCTGAAAATACTTACCCTTCCATGCATGTATATCTTTGAAATTGCAAAGTTTGTAAAATTAAATATGTTCTATGTTAAGCAAGCTAATGAGGTATACACGCGAAATACCAGAAATGGTCATAGACTTGTTTCTCAAATAATAACAAGAAGTGCCCGATTCAGAAAAAACTGTTACTGGATGTGTATGTTCATATTTAATAAAATACCTTACAATATTTAAGACTTGCCATTTAATAGGTTTAAAGGTGCATTCAATATGTGGCTAAATGAACATTGTTTTTACTCCGTGAATGAATATTTAAATCTGAAATAATTACTTAATTCTGTGTTTCGTTTCTCTATGTAACTATTTGACATTTTGACTATTTATTTTAATTATGCTACATTATTGTCTTTGATGCATTGATTTTATTGTTTTAATAAAATTTGTAAACTTCGACATTCCAAGTAATAATTCAATTTAATTGCCTTCATAATGTAATAATATTTTAACTTAAACTGTATTTGCATGCTATTCATAGATGGCTGAAAAAGCTGAACTTCTTATGTATAACCACCGAAATGTACCCTTTTTTAAGAGCAAATAAATGATTATCTTATCTTATCTTATCGATAACATTAACGATACATAAGATAATGCATTTCTAATTGATAATGTTGAATATTTTTCTACTAAAATTGTACACATAGAATTAATTATAATAAAAACATTATATATCTGAAATCATCATATATTCTGAAAGCAGTCTAAATTAGGTTCGTTTTGGTTAAATATTGATTTTTGATAATTATTTTTTCGCAATTATTTTTACTTTAAATTATAAATCTCTATATTGCGATGCCCTAACAGGGTTCATGTCATGGTACTGTAAACAAATACATATAACACCTTTGTAAACCACATGAGTGCAATAAATATATTGAATTTGAATTACATTTATCTAGATAAACCATTGATTATGCTTACTACATTATTAATTTAACTCAAGATTATCATCGAGGGTTTGTTGCAAGCTTGATCGTTTTTAAATTGTATTGTAATGTAATGCACCGAACAACTATCCTTACACAATTAACTTTAATTGCTTACATAAACAGAGTTCGTACCTTTAGTAATTTCCTGGATAAAATTATGCGTCACATTTGACGTTTGAACTTGCACTAGTAGCACTACTAGTCGTTTGTCTACCCCCACCGGTACTAATAATAATTTTATAATAAGGCTTAAACAATATAAAACAAACTTTATACACTCCTTAAAACCACGTGATCAGCTGGTGATATAAACAACTTTTTATGGGAGCAACATCGAAATCGTGATTTTATTTTCAGATGCTCCATACATTATCATCGAGGTATGCGAGTAAGTTTGTATGGGGAAGCTGAGAAAATTTTATCGATTTCGATGTTGCTCCCATAGAGAAAGTTGCTGTATATGACCACCTAATCACGTGGTTTTAAGGAGTGTCGTAATCTCTTGTACACCCGGTATATTTCTACGGCCGCGTGGTTCGCGCTCCCATTCGCATTTGTACCTGTCATTTTTTAGGGTTCCGTACCCAAAGGGTAAAATGGGACTCTATTGCTACGCCTCCACAGTCCGTCCGTCTGTCCGTCTATCACCAGGCTGTATCTCATGATCCGTAATAGTTAGACAATTGAAATTTTCAAATGATAATTTCTGTTGCCGCTACAACAAATAACCAAAAAAATAAAATAAAATAACTATTAAAGGGGGCTCGCTCTATACAACAAACGTGTTTTTTTTTGCCGTTTTTATAGATAACGGTACGGAACCCTTCGTGCGCGAGTCCGACACGCTCTTGGCCGGTTTTTTCTTTATTTATATTAACCAACAACTGTTAACATTGATACAAGCAAATGTATACTTAAAACAATACAATTTTACAAACCAAATGTAACAGTTACTTAAAGGTTCCTGTTACATATTGCTAGGTTGTTGTTAACCATGCAATTAATAAATAAATATCAGACAACATCACAAGTCACAACATTCCTCTGATCCTAAGGTGACTAGCTAAAGCACTTGTGATAGAAATCAGAAGCAACGACGGTACCACGACACTCTCAATTGTGAAATTAAACACAGCATTAATTCACATACCATCGTTAAATGCTTGAACGGGTCTAGGGCTGATCACCGAAAGATCTTTCGCCGAAAGCCATTTCTCGACCGCCATATCATCGAAGATCCACTTTATCGATGGGCTATTATACCGATGGGTCATTTCACCGAAAAGCCATTTGAAGAAAAACTTATATCACCGACAGTACATTTCTTCGAAAGCCATATTGTCGAAAGAGAAATAAAATAATGTCAATTAAAAGTTTTATTGATATAATTAAACCAAAATTTTGACATAGTGTCGTTACATCAATTTTATAAGATAAAGTTTTGTAATAAAAAAACAAAAAGCTTAAAATAATATTTAGTTAAACATACCTAATCTATAGGGTTTTGCTTATATAAAAAATGTCTCGCAATTTTGAAAAGGTTGGTCATGCCCGCCCTATAGGATGTGCTCAAGTCAGTACTATTCTATATTCTGTCTCAATGAGTAAAACATTAAAGCTTCCAAGATAAATAAATAAATGATACGGCCATTTATGACAAAGATTTTGATACTCAGATAACGGGAATCTCTTAATTACTTGCTTAGAAGAAACATTCCAGTTTTTTTTAACTAAAATAATTCCGTTCTTAGGAAATCGATGATTTGGAATAATATTAAATTATTTTCCATTCTTTCTGTTGATAATGGCTAAATTTAAGTGATTTCTAATAGGTAATTTTAGGTGGTTGGGAAAACACAATAGGTACTAGCAATTACTTCATTCATTATGAATATTATGATCAATGAAATACCTAAATGCATTAAACGTCTAAAACTTGAGTCATGGCATTTTATTCACAGGTTTTAAAAAAGTTTTCGGGGATAGTTCATAGCCGATTCTAGCTATAATACAGGAATGTTTTTTTTTAATCCTTGTTTTTTAATTATATTTTTATCAATTGGCCTAAATCGACACTGTCCACATGTCCCAAGATTGCAGAAAAAGAACTGTGCCAACGCCGGCCACCGGCAACGCCACTGCGCTTAAGAGGGCGCAGCGTCAACTAGCCGTCCGGGTCATTCGTGGCTACCGGACGGTCAGCGGACGCAGCCCCGGCGCTGGCCGGGAGCATGCCCTGGGACCTCGATGCTCTGGAGGCCTACTACGAAAACTTTTAAATAAAATAAATATATAAATTGTTTCCACGATCACACCAATTAGCTAGCCTCAAACTAAGCAAAGCTTGTACTATGGCGACTAGATAACGGATAAACATAATATACTTAAATACGTTTATAAACATCCATGACTTAAGTACAAATGCTCGTGCTTATCACACTAACATTTGCCCTTCGCGGGATTCGAACCCACAACCGCCAGGCATTGTAGTCCGGAGCGCGAACCACTACACCAGACGGTCGTCAAATCGTCGTTTCGTGCGATCGGACGTATTATCAAATCAAAATAACCATTCACTTGTATCATACCTTTGACAATTTGTGAACTATTGAAAACGGTCGTGTTTTAACACGGCTAATTTGAATTGGTCACATTTTGTCGAAGGATTGATACATGTGAATGGTTGTTTTAATTTGAAAGGATAATACGTCCGAACGAATGATACACATTGGCCTCCTGCTGGTAGTCACCGCTGTAAAGCCATACTACTTGTCCAAGAGATCTGTCCCACGTGCTGTGAGTGCTGGACTAGGGGAACGAAGATTATCCTCTCGAGGAGCTTCCCGGCCTCGTCCAGCAGCACGACGGGGCGATACGCCGACGGCGAATCCAGAGGACGACGCTCTTTCTTGAGCAAGACCTGCTGTGCTCAAGGTGGCTTTGAAATCCGGACCTAACTGTCGTGACAGGTCACTGATTGTGCAACTGGCTGAATTATTTTTTATCTTAGAAAAAATTTAATATACCTACTTCCTTAGAAAAACAAGAAATTGAAAGCACCACTTAATAATTCTCCGTTGACGAGATCGGTCACGTATCTCCAATATTAAATCGATTGAGACAGATAATTCTCTTTTTCTAACACTTCAGAGAGTCTTTTTACTGAACGCTCTTTTACAAGATTGCAAAGCAAACAGGATTTGCATTGAAAAATAATTATTCAATAATGTGCCACTGGGTGGCGCCACGCCAATGCTATAGATACAGGGTGGCCAACCGGCCGATCTGGAAGTCACTGGGGGTGGCCTATGTTTAGCAGTGGACGTCCTGTGGCTGAAATGATGATGTAGATGACCCGTGTTGTACGTAACATTCAAGCTTTCCAGCGAACTTCGTACCGCCTAACAATATTTATATTTCGTCAAATTTTGAAATGTTTTTTTTATTTATTTTGCTATTCGGGGCGGAGACAAATCCAACTAATCATAAACCATGAAAATCAGTCCAGCCGTTCACGAGTTATAAGTGTTGTAACAACCGACTTTGTTTTATATAATAAGATTAAAATTAAGCACATATGGACCCACTACGCATTTTTTTATATGACTTATTTGTATGCAATATGTTAATAATGATTCTCTTATATCAATTATGCATTGTAATAATCTAATAATGTATGCATGCATTAAAATTATACTTGGCAGTCAGATATATGAAAATTGACAGTTTTACAAGGAAATAAATAAAAGTAAAATCTTAAGAACATCTCAAATTATTAACATACGATATTATTTTTGGTTGGTGACCTTAATTTTATTATGCGGGAAGCAATTAACCAAATAATTAATTTAAAAAACCGGAGGACACTGATATAAAAAAAATATTTAGGTAATAAAAAATATTTCGCTATTCAGAGTGAGATAGGTAATTAATATTCAAACAACTTTTTAGAATATTATAGCCCGCTTAATTAATAATGTGCATTTTATAATTTAATTAAGGCCTACTGTGGCAAGAAAACGCATAGATTAAGATATTTTAAATTTGAATTTGTAGTATCATTTATAATTTTTCTATAATTATAACGTCTTTGTATGGAACATGATGCTTATTTGTTTTGATTTTTGTAGTCTTCCTCACAACATTGATACGTATCTTCTTTGGTATGGGTGTGTATGTGTGTGTTTCGTGTGATGTGATGTCATATCGAGACAGGTCAAAATAACGACTTTTCAAAAATACTAGAAAATTATATTCAGTAAATACGAAGTATCAAATTTTCTATTATTATTTAAAAAGGTGGGCCATACAATAACGGGTTATGGAGGGATGAAAGCATTAAGGGTTGCATATCAATCAGTCAGTACCTACCCTGATGCTTTATCAAGATTTATAAACTTCCATTATAACAGATTATTTTTATATTGTTTAAAGATTTATAACATTCTTCACACTTTTTTTTCAAAGAAGCTACTAAATACCTAACTAATCATCCTAGAATATAACGAATTAGATTTGGTTTATTTACTTAAGCCTACCGCCTTTCAGGCCTTACTTAGGTAAGTCAAAACAAATAACTCTAAAGCCTATTATTTATATTCTCGAAGAATATTAGTTAGTCGTAACTAGGTAAATATTACCGCCACTGATTATTCTAAATTCCTTTTAATTATTTATTCCGCTCGAACCACGCAACGGAATAAACTAGTCACTAAAATGACATCGCATTTCAACGCGACAAAAACGAAGGCCCAGCACGAACGGCAAATCCAAGAAGTTGATCTAATTACTATGAAGTATGCGTAGGCGGCTTTCAGAGACTAACCTTCGAGGTTTGCCAGGACCGCGGCGAGCTTAGTATCAAACGTGCCCCACTGTGCGGCGCACGCGGTCTACTGATAACAACCTTTGACGGCCAGTTAGTGGTTGTAAGCAGTAAAAAAAATCGGCTCGAAATTCAAAAGTTTTAAATTTGAAGTCGTTCGAAATTACGCGCGTTTTTAAACGTGGTGTTGCGTGTTTAAAAAAATTGTGTTTTTTTTTTAAAGCAGTATCTTGGTGAGTGTTTTTTTTTCTTTTTTAACTTTAAGACATTTGCCAGCTAGTGAAAGGAGATGGAAACGATTACATACTTCATGTATTTTGTGACAATAACATGTAAAATATCTTATCTATTTATTAAACATCAATCAATCAACATTCCTGTAACTGAAATATGCGAAATGAAAACAAAATCTAAAATTTTGAAAATAAAAAGGGCTTGTCCTAAAATTTTAGTAAAGGAAGCCTATAATCGTGCCACTGCAAGGCAAGGCCTTACCTGACTCTATAAAGTGGTTTGGGTCATACTCCATGCGGGCCCAATGCGAATTGATGAGTGAAAACTTCTTTAATGACATTTATTTTACGATTTTTTAAAAATCACCAATCAAACTATTTTCAGCATTAGAATGCGCCCGAATATTTGTTGACGGTTTTTCCAAAAAAGCGAACCTTTTGTTGACCATTTCTCTATATTTCCGGAACCTAATTACCGAATATTCAGCTAAATATTTAGTTGCCGAAACTATGGCACTTGTTTTAGAAATTGTTTTTAGGTAACATCCTGTATCTTAACTTCCGTTTTTTATATACTATTCGGTGTATACCATGGCATTATTACATCATTCATTTGACGTACCTAATCATTCCTTTTAGGAACTAAATAAAAAAAAACATTATAATAAACAATACTACTCACTGATGATTTTTTCTTGCAATAAACATTATTGTCAATTAAATTATTTCTAAAAAAAAAACCAAAAAAAAAACCATACAATTAATGGAATTAACACTTTTCGCGTTTCCCAGGCGCAAGTGCGACTCGGACTCGCGCCCTGAGGGTTCAGTACGAACTTGTTTTTTTAATAATCAAGAAATTTTCAAAAGTCAAGGAAATGAGAATAATGTTTTATTGCTACATGACCATATGGGTGGTTTAAGCTTGAAAGAGGTTTCTTCATAAAAATGTTTTTTGGATGACCTACAAGCAACTTGTAGTTGTTTTTTGACTAGAAACCATAATAATTGATTTTGAATTCCATTACTTTGTGACAGCGAAAATAGACTCAGAATTATAGATTTTAATGAGTGATTTTGCGAATACTAATATATATATTAGTCGTTATCATTTGATTACATTTTTTTTAGTCTTATAATTTTGATATTATACGTCCATGTCCATTAGGAGTTACTTAGGACCTTTTAATTATGTAACATTTTTTTTTATATTGTCCAAAAATAATCTTGAGGCTTTAGGTGTATGGTTTTGGGGTACATCATCATCATCATCATCATCATCATCATCATCATCATAGAGTGCATTATATTATAATCAGTGCAGAACAGTATGTGAAATCGTGGGAGATCGCTGGCTAGATCTTTTGACTTCTCTGTATGTTTCAATTTTATTCAAGTTATTTTGTGGTACGGAACCCTAAAATCAAGAAAAAAACTAGCAACTGCAGTACGAAACAAGTTTTATTACTTTACAAGTACGGGTCAATATCCGTAACAATACTACTGCATGGTCAAGTTTAAACGAAAGGGAGACAAGAATATAATTTGCGGTTTTATGAAATTATTACTCCTTTACGTCACGGATAAGTAAAGTTGTAATAACACCCAATAATAAAACTATAAACACAGTTTTCTTTAGCTAGATAATTGGTGTGATTGATTTTTAACATAATTATGTTTGCTTAAGCCACTTTCTTATATATTTTTAAATCATCAAGGTTTTTCTTAATTTTAATACTTTGTGGAAGCATGACTTTGAAAGATAATAACATTGGACTCTGGACTCTACGAGTCGAGTAGCCAATTTGATCCCACTGACAAATTTAAAGCGTTAAAAGAATTTTAAAAAGGAGTAAGTTATTAATTAAACATACAAAGATTCTAGTAATAAGGCGTTTTTCTTTTTGTAATGAGGCTTAATTACAGCTAAGCAGCAATTTCATCATTAAAAAGATTTCAATTAATGAACAGTTTACAACTATTTTCAATTTAAGACGGTACTGTATAAACAGGCGGTGACTCATTCTTTATTTCTTAAAGTTTTTTTTTAAATTATTGATCCTAATGTAAGTAGCTGAAGCACTTGTGTTATCGAAATCAGAAACAAAGACGGTACCACAACACCCAGATCCGAGACAATATAGAAAAGTTCGTTTTCTACATTAACTCGACGGGGGATTGAACCCGGAACCTCAGACATGGCGGCGCCTCAAATAGTCCGGCATGCTCGCCTCTCGGCTACGGATGTCGTCGTTGTCGAGTTATAAGACTTAACCCAGATTAAGTAATCAAGAGTGTAGAAAAGCAACTTTGGAAAAATAAATCAAAAAATGATAATATTGTCATGAAAAACAATGTGACTAGATGCGTTAGTTTATGTCGCTTGGCATTTTCCGTATTTTTAATATCGTAAGCATTAACTTATTGTCAACATTTAATTAATAAAAAACATATTATATATTAATAAGAATTACGATGGATAATCGAATTCACGTCAAGGTATTGCTTCGAAGCTCCATCGACTAAACTGATCTATTTTTGTTAAGGTTAAGTATAAGTTATTTAACCACGAAAATATACGGAAAAAACTAAATGAATGGTCATGTTAAATAATTAGAGACAAAAAAATAAATAACGCTGACTTGCGCACTTGTGCATGACGTCGTCCCCCTTTCACTTTTTGATCCAGTTCGATGAAGTTCAAGGTTGTCACCGGCTTTGCCGCACTACAGAGATGATCAGTAGTGTCGGTGTTTCTCAAATGTAAAATTATCATGGGTCCAACGCTTAATCACCTTAAAACCAACTTTTGAAATTCGGTTTTTCATAAAAAAATAAAGGGAAGATTGGGAGCATATTTACTGTGCTCGTCACACCTTGGACCCGAACCGCTCGCTTTCTCTTACTGTCGTCTTATTCAGAGTGCATTTGCTAGTACGGGACTACGGGAGGGATAAACCACTGATTTTTGTACGTTAGAACAGTGCCTTAACCTTGGTCCCAGACTAGCAAATGAACTCTGAATAAGACATGCAAATTATGACTTCAATCTTATGAGATTGGAAGTCAATCAAACCAGCCATTAGTAAAACGCTAACTCAGTCACATAAAAAATACATATTTTTGTCGCCTCGGTAGTAAAGGCGTGAGAATCCTTTCTTCTAGAGTTTAGTTGTGTTTAAGACTTTAAGCCTTTGTTGCATATTTAACGCGGTACCTAATGGTTATACTGTGTCCTATGTTTATTATGTATGCGTAAAACTAAAACTACGTACATAATTTAAAATGCAGTTGAGGAAAACTATGCGTATATTATCCTCTACAGTAAAGATTTTAATGTATACTGAACAAATATTGGATTTTTTGTTTGTTTTAAGGTACTTACTTACTTTATACGAGTATGCCGTCTTTACAATAAAATAAAACCTTTAGACTCTTAACATGTATGTATGCCCTTTCATTTTTGGGGAAATGTATAAAAATATTTAATAAAGTACCACAAACTCTTGTTGACTTGCCTGTTTATAAGTTCAAAAACCACATTACAAAAGTCCTAATGGAAAAAGGATATTACAAAGTTGAAGATTACTTGAACGACAAGAGTGCATGGACTTAATAATCTGCCTAGCTCGCACTTACACTATCTTGTAATTGTATTTCCTGTAATAAAACCAGGCTGACAAAGGTGACTGAGTTTGTTGCGCCGTTTCTTCTCATCACCAGCCGATATGTAGTCCCGAAGCGGTGGTAGGAAAAAAAAGTTGGGACATGTAAAAGTGCCATTGATGGCCAATTTGCAAAAATAAATGACTTTGACTTTGAAGCAAGAACAGAAAATACGGGCATAGGTTTTTCCGTATTTAAAAATAAACATTTATGGCCTTACTACAAAAATGAACTAGCGTTAAATACTTGTCTAAAATTAATCAACCAATTTAAAATGTTGACACATCTGACATTCGAGAATATTAAACAAACTTTTTAAATTGGGTGACTTATCTGTAAACAGGTGCTCAACACGTGTTCAACACTAGTCTATCTTTTTGTAGTAAGGCCATTATTTTTGTACATCAAATAAGCTAATTTGTAAAGATTTTACCATGATTCTAGATGCAGGAAGTCTGGTTATTACATATAGAGTAAAGATATCCGTAAAGATATCCCTTGTACAGGGAAACCAAGACCATTTTTGAGGGTTAGTTTTAAAAAATATATCACACATTAGTAATTTGAAGTTAGTATAATTCTTCGTCATAATACAAGTTTCTCTTTCAGGTTAAATCGTGTGAAATAAACAAATAATTTATTATTAAAATAACAAAACTAAGTAATTTTCGCATCATGTTTTTTTAACAACCTGACGGTATCGGTAAATGCCAATTATTTACTAAATATTATATACCATTTTTAATAAGTTAAATATATATAAAACAAAGTCGGGTTTGTTACAACACTTATAACTCGAGAAGGGCTAGGCTGGACCCATTTTTCATGGTTTGTAATTTCTTGGATTTGTCTCAGCCCCGAATAGCAGAATAAATAATAAAACATTAGAAAAGCGGACGAAAAAAAACTGTGAGGCGGTACGAAGTTCGCCGGGTCAGCTAGTAAGTTATAAATATTTATATCGGGTGTAAAAAAGGCTTAACGAAGCCGAATACCACATATCCTACGTATTATTACGATCATTTTTTTCTTTTACACTATACCTGGGAAATAACGGGTTACCGAGTTATTGACAGTCAAAGTTACAATTTTTTTCAAAGATTTTTCCAAAATTGACTTCTGTTTGTTAATACTAAACTTTTTTACAAAGAAACATGATCCGCCTGCACACACAGGCATAGTCTGTGGCGTGCGCGCTATACATTGCGGGTTAGATATAATTTTTTTTTTTTGATACCCAAAAATAAAAGTCATTTCCCAGCAATTATTTTTTTTGCATTCTACTTGGTTTTATGTATAGAATTCGTAGTTTAATGCTTCGTTAAGCCTTTTTTTACACCCTGTATAAACCTAGCCAGACCCTAGTATACCAAGCAGGGGCGTGCAGTGCATATAGGCAATTAGGCAGTGCCTACCTGATAAATGAAATGAGGTAGGCAGTAGGTACTGTGGTGCACGGATGGGCGGGGGAATTAATTAAACTGAAGAATATTGATATTACTTTTATATTTATTCGTTATATATAGAAATACATGTTAATCACTTAACTTTAAAACATAATATGGAAACTACATATGTTTCCTAATGTTGAATCATATGATTTACAATCAATTATACTATTTTAGATTAAAAGACGTTTCACTTTCTGTTTGGCTTCCGTTACTTGAATTCATCTAGAAATAACTGTTTTTTCCATGTCAAGACGATTATTCCAAATTCGAATACTTTTATACCATGGTAGACGTAGAGGTTTTATTCAACGAGTTATAAACCTCTACAGTACTTACAAACGTGTGTCATTGATGAAAACCATACTGATTTTCATCAATAAATCACTTAAGTAAGTATCTACTGCCTACCTCGAAATAAAACTAATGCTCGCCATTGATACCAAGATACATCAAAGCCGACTAAACGAACTCGACGGTAACATGTCACGACATAGCTTTGTTTATACATGCAAATATAATCAATTAATATCCACATCTATGGAATAAATTATATTACGATTTACTTCCTCGTTCGATAAATGTTGCCGAATAAATATTTATTAGTCTTTAATTGACGACCCGATGGTCTAGTGGGCGAGAGAGATAGGGTTCGATTTCCGGTTAAGAGCAATTCAAAAAACGTTTTTTCTTAATTGGCTTGGGTCTGGGTCCTGGGTCAGTTAGGAGCTTGAGCAGTGCAAATATCATTTATTTTATTAGAAAAAAAAACCGGCGTTTTTTTATCTACAGGGTGTTTGGTAAAGGGTTTATTAAGCCGAAACTAGCCTATGTTAACATATGCATAATATAATATAACAGTATGGTGAAGTCAGAAATTTGACATCAACATTTTTTTTTTACTTTCATACAAAAAATATTTTTTACTAGTTACAATTCAATTTGTATGAAAATATTTTTTTCAAAAATGATATCAAATTTTTGTCTTCACCATAGTATTTATATGCATATGTTTACATAGGTACTAGTCTCGGCTCGATATGCCATTTACCTAGCACCCTGTATATGTTTTAGTATATGCGAGAGTTAAAATGATTTTTGATTTAATAGTCAAATTAAAAGTCAAAGTCATTTAATACTGTAAATTGGCCATCAATGGCATTTAATATATTGTAATACTAAATGTAAGTCAATGAAGGCTACGCAGGTGAAGACCGAGCATAATGAAACTGGACTGTTTACGCGTCATATAACCTGTTTCATAAACAAAACAGATATCATGTGGTTCACTTCCTGATAATCTTCTTAAAATTTAGTTCCGCTATTGTTCTTAATAAAAAAATTAACATAACTTAGGATTTTCTTGATACAATTATTTTAATTAAACTATGACAAGGTTTGGGTTTTGGACATATTTTAGCATTAAGTATTTTTTTAACTTGTTTTTCGTATTTAGATGTAGTTTAAATTATTATTTTTTTTGCGAAAATCATACCTTTTTTATACTTCATCTGCCAATAGTACGTTTTATAGGCGTTAACTTCGCAGATATCCTTAACTTAATCACTGAAAAATATATAATTTTTGCTTAAAATTTCAGCTCTGCATTTACGCTTAACCTGTACCCTACATAATAGCAAATAAAAATATTTGTATATTAAATCGTTTGTTCCGTTTTCACTTTGCTTATACTTATGTTTGTGCACATTTGACACACCCTCTACGCCGCGTTACTAAATGAACATTGTAAGCAAAATGATCAAATTTCCATAATTATCATACTATGCTATGACGATGACATTAATCTAAAATTAGTTCAAAGTCAACGGGGAACTAGACGGTTGGCAAAAAGCTTGTCACTTTTTGCTCAGTTAAAATACGGTAATCACAAAACCTCTATGCAATGTACAAAATTTTAATTTGAAAAAAATGACGATCAATTTGGCGGTACTAAGGGTTGCTGCACACATAAGTCGGCCGGCACTAATCAGCAAAGCCGGGCTGCAAAATCTAATACTATTATGGTAATCTAATATTATGGTAGATGGATGTAACGTAAACGCTTCTGGTCGACTTTGTTGTTCGACAAATGCCTCATAGAGGCTGTAATGTAACATACTGACCATCTGTTATGTTGTATATTACTGCTGTTATATTATGAAGTGAGTAAATGAAAATGAATATAAAAACAGGACGTCCGCAGTGGACGTCCTGTTTTTATATTCATTTTCATTGAACAAGGGCCTCCCCCATTGACTTCCAGATCGGCCGGTTGGAAGCGATCTGCATCTAGCGGCATACCTATCTACCTTTATCAGGTCATCTATCCACCTTGAGGGTGGACGTCCCACGCTACGCTTGCCGGTACGTGGCCTCCTTTCCAGAACCTTTTTGCCCCATCGGCCGTCAGTTCTACGTGCTAAGTGCCCTTACCGCTTCAGCTTGCTAATCCGTCGGGCTGTCAGTTACTTTTGTTCGTTCACGGATCTCCTCATTTCTGATTTCATCTCACAAATAAATTAATGAATAAGTATAATTGAAATGAATATGAAAAATAAAATACTGCCGAACCGAAAATGGCGGCCCGCTCGCTTGTGTGAGTATCCTTGTTTATTTGAATCATTCTTGGGGTGGAAAATCAGGGGCCGTAGCACACTTTACTCCTGTGACCGTAAGGAACAAGTGCCCACGAGTTGTATCGTTTATTTTTTTGGACAATGCCCATTGTCTTAGCGTGTAGTTGAGATATCTTATGATCCAAATGCAGCCAGCCTTAAACCAACAGGTTAGCCTAGCTATCCAGCGTGATGATATTGCCAGCCTTTTGGGCGCTTTCCTTTGATCTCAGTCAGATATTTTATTTAAATGATATTTTCCTATTGATAATATATCTGACTGCGTAAAAATAGTTTAGTAACAAAATATACATATAATTAGGTAGGTATTTCAATTTTGTTTATATATTTCAGTATAAGTAGAGAAAATCAAGAACCAATAATTATCCCAGGAAAACAAAAAAAAGGATTTTCCGTCGTGTCATACTTGTCAGTGACTTCATCAACGTACTCTCGAGAATCACAAAGGCCTAAAAATCGATTAAAATCGATCGGATGTTTCAATCATTGTCTGATATAAGCACGTATTTGGTATTACGGCATTAACTCGGTTTGTAGAGCCTTCGCACCTTATCAATAATTGCAGATGCTAATCAAACGGGTCAAGGGCAGCAAGAACTACACCGTTGTCTTTTCTTAGAAAAAAATAAAACAAGTTTAATTTACGCAATAAATAAGTTGTTATAACAAACAAACCGATAATTTGTCCCGAAGCAGTGGTAGAAAAAAAAATATTGGGACGTGTAAAAGTGCCTTCAATAGCCAATTTGCAAAAATAAATTATTTTGATTTCCTGACTAAACTTTTAGAGGTCGTTAACCTCGCTAGTCGGAACACTCCTCCTGCGATCGCAAAACCCTGGCCGAAAAGTATCATCAGTTACTCATTTGTTTTTATACCGTTATAAATATAATAACATTATAATTCTAATATAGAAATAATCGATAAACTTAATCATGTCTTAATACCTTTTGTTATCGTCGTAATAGCAATACAAAATCATCTGTATGACATACTTATAGGTAATTTGTGCAATTATACTTAATTATTATGCTATGAAGAATGCTAAAAGGCATTATTCATTGTCGTAGCAGACAAGGAAACTGTACAATAGCATTATCTTAAAGTAATGCTATGTTATGACATATCTGATTAGAGGTCAATGGCTATGACATTCACACCTAAAGTTTCACGAAGCAACACGATATAATATGAAATGATTTTATCGCATTTTTTTTTTTAAATATGAACTTGTATCGAAAAATCAAGCATGACCATGATGTTGCCGGCACGGACATGCTCACTGTTTCGATAAAAGTTCAAAATGGCGGATAAATCGCTATATCGTATCATATCATATCGTGATTTGTTGCTCATGCTCGAGGGGCAGGAGTGGGGTGGCTCGTGCACAGGTAATACAAAATGTAAAAAAAACATATTCGATAAAAAGGTGGTGATTCAACTGCTCAAATACATTAAATTTTGCTATGGGAGGAGTGTACAAAGTACAGTCAAAAGCACATTAAGCTATCACAAACTGTCAAATTTCCCCAATGACTAAACTCATTCCTTAACAATTTAAAAAAGACAGTTGAATACCATACGTACTGTTGACTGTATCTTTACTTCTCTAATCTCATTCAATTCGGCAAACTCTAGTTTACTTAGACGACCGTCTGGTCTAATGGCTTGCGCTTTTGGCCGCTAAGGCGGTTGCGGGTTCGAATCCCGCAAGGGGAAATGTTTGGGTAATGATCACGAGCCTTTTGCCTTTTAGCATGATTCTGGTGCATACAACAACATCAAAATCGCAAACCAAACACTTCCTTATACTAAATGACTGATCAGCTGTTTCTGGTGGTATGTGAAAAAAACTTTTTTTTTTACATTTCATTTTTGGTCCTGTAGTAAAAGTTGTGTGTTGAACCCCTTTAAAGGAAGTTGACTGATAGAATATAACCATAAATGATGTAGTTTTGAATGACTGCGTAAAAACTAGTTAAACAATAAGTATTTAGCTGCTAAATACGCAAAAATAATTATCCTTTGCATTAAGGAAATCCATCAATAAATCTGTTATTAGAATAAGTTGCTGAATAAATGCATTATTCAATGCTAAACGGAAAAATCCGGTTGATAGAGTCATACAAAGTAGATAACAGGTGTATCTAGATATAATTGAACTGATTAATTGTTATTATTACAATCAATATATAAAGCACCTCATCAAGGCAAGTCAGTGACATTTTCTATAATATTTTTTTCGCCTGCCATTTTGATGAATATAAATATAAATAAATAAATATAGGAAAACATCACATACATTGCTCTGATCCTAATGTAAGTAGCGAAAGCACTTATGTTATAGAAAACAGAAACAACGACGGTACCACAACACCCATACCCGAGACAATATAGAAAAGTTCATTTTCTACATTGACTCGACCGGGGATCGAACCCGGAACCACAGGGATGGCGACGCCATTTAAGTCCGGAGTGCTCGCGTCTTGGCTATGGAGGTCGTCAAGTGTCAAGTCAAGTCAAAATGTTGATGATGAGATCTATAATAAACCTTCAGACAATAATATTACCCTTGGACAAGGATACCAGTAATATACCAGCAACCTCAGCGTCGGGCGTGCCCCTGCAAGGTAGAAAGACGTCCAGGAGACGTATTTTTGAAGCATTCGAAATGAATCTTGAATTCGAACACGAATACGATTCGTGTGCGAATTCTATTTCTATCACTCCCAATTTTACGCATTTTTTAATCACTCGAATTCTGTGTTCCTGTTATGGTAAAATTCTTTAACTATTTTCGTTTCACGCAGAAAATATTTAAAACCGGAATGCAAAAACTTATTGATTTTAAAAACCGGCAATGAATCGCAAGGAACGGAACGAAAAAAAAAGTTTTTATCTGTGAACCATATGTTTCCTTGTCAAAGTCATACTTCTAAACTTTCTACTAGTAGAATCGAAATACGAGTGGGTTGGACCACTCGTTGCAGAATTCACAGAATGAATTTTCAAAAATAGCGATTTTAGTCATTCGCATGCGAATCTTGCCATTTCGTATTCGAATTGGAATTCGCATGATTCAAAAATACGTCTCCAGTAAAGGTTGCAGAAAGCCGCTCGATGCCGGCCGATTCCAACCGGACAATTCGGAAGTCATTGAGTAAGGCAAAGGCAAATAGTCACAACGTAGACGTCATACGTACAACGTAGGCAAATAGTCACAACGTAGACGTCATACGGCTGAAATTATGATGATAACGGTGACCAGCGGGTCTAAAACGGCCGCATTGAATGTTTAATATTCCGTTCATAATATGTTTCATTTAGCAAATCTTAAAATGAAATGTTATTTGATGAATCATAAAATGAGCCTCGAACATTTCATATTTGCAGTTCATCTAATTTGACAGTTTTGTATGGAAATTCGTAATATGGTCCACTTATTATGAAAAGAGTAATTCATATTAAATGTCAAATTGGTGAACCACCATTTTAATGTTATTTTTATTATTATTTTGTATTGATATTTGTAGAACACACAAAACTTGAGTATTTTGAAACATTTTGTTCCTTTGTGTTGTTAAAAACATTCATTTTCACAAAAACCGTAAAGTAAGATTGGACGCGTCACTATATTTTTTTAACGCCATCAAATATGATCCATTTGATGAAATGAATTGCATATGATTAATTTATTAATGTGGCCGTTTTAGGGTTTGCAAATCATTTCACTAAATGAATCAGATTAAAAATGAAACATCCAATGCGGCCGTTTTAGACCCGCAGATTGTTCAAGACATACAATAGAAACTACTTATTTTTTTACTTTTAATATTTTCAACTTATGAGTTGTTATAAAAACTTTGTCCTCTTCCGGTAGCGGCCACAAACATGTCATCTGTGTGTAAAATAGTTGATTTGTAATATCGAATATTAAGGAAGAAATACATGAATAACAATCCACAAAAAGCTATCCCTCATTTCTTCATTGGTCCTTCGAGCCGGATTTGAACCAGCGACCTGCAGACGAACACAGAGCTCGAGTATGAAACGAGACGCAGACTACCACTAGCTCATTTATTCATTTATTTGTTTGCTACTATTTTGTGCTATAGGAAATATTTAGGTACACGAGTTCAAATTCAAATTCTTTATTTGCAATAAAACATGGTATTAAAGGTGTTACACAAAATAAAGATCTATGACATGTTTTGCCTAATATGTATAGTTGGGCATGCAAAGTGACAAATTAATAAGTAGGTACAGACGATTTATCTTTAAAAGAAATTACTTCAAATTAGTCATATCATATCAAGGAAACGCACAAGTCCAGTTTTTTTTATCTAAGTAGTCATTTACATCGTAGAAATTATTTAAATGCAACCAATTATAGAGTTTTGTTTTAAATTGTCACTACTATCTACTATCATTTAAAGATTAGTAATACCTAAATACTTATTTCCTTTATTTATTTAGTAAGCTAGCAGTGATAGCATTTGTATCGAAAACGTGCGTCATTTAATTTTACCAATAACTCAGCTAATTATGTTGGCAAGACATGGGACTTTCCTGACCAAAATTAGTCATTAAGTTGCTGACCGTCAAACTGCATTTTCTCGTAGTGATTAAGACAAATAATAAAAATACCCACTTAACTATAAAATTTCATTTAAATTTAATCGATTACCGAGGGGTTTCCCCGTCGAACATTACCGATTTCGCTTGAACTTATTACACTAGTCATTCCGCTTTAGGCCTTAGGTCTATTTGGAAAATTTTATTAAAATCAAAAAACACTTCTATACTTAGCACTTATAAAGCTTTGACCCGTTTCTAGTCGAGCACGTTTGATATGATGATGATGCGACAAGACTTATTACATTTGGAGTTGGAGTTGACATCAGACCCCCGTAATCACCACGATGTTTTTTTATTTTGATTCTTTTCTAATTTTTATGTTATTATTATTATGTTTTATTCTAATTTATTTCAATACTATTACTTTTTTTTCTGTTAAAGATCATGCTGTGCTGTTTATTTCGTGTTTATTTTATGTTGTGTGAACTCACGATCCATAGCCTGTTTTTATTTGACATTCCTAAAGAGAAAGACTTGTCTTGTTAAAGTTGCTGAAAGTGGTTTCTTCAACCTTTTTATCTACTATTTGTCTAGATTTTTTTAAGTAGAAAACCTAGTGTAGTTCCCTGCGCCCTTATGCGAACGTTAACTCTTTAGGAGTTGAAACATGCGTCAAGTGGTTGCAGAAAGAATTCGACATTCGCACAATTGAGCACTAATTATACGCACATAAAACTACCATGAACGCACTTAACTTTTATGTTTTACATTCAATAAATACTAAACTGGTTTTACATCGTTTAATACGCTATAAAAATAAACTTACCACCTACAGACTATAATTGAAGAAGTTATGCCTGGGATCGTTGTACAAGTATTGAATTTCAAACAAACAATTCCTAGCAAATTTTAAAGCACAATTTTAAAATCTGCCCTAGGGACTAACTTTTATTGTAATAGCTAGCAGTATTATTTATCTTTTTTTGTTTTTGCTGAATGGAGTTTGGCGTTATAGGTAACAATATTACTTAGAGATTGTATGGAGTTTGGTTAGGCCCCTGGATATTATTGTTAGTCCTGGCAAATCACAAGAGAGGCGAGACGTCTTTCTGTGGCTGGCTGCAACTGATCACACCGCAGAAAAGATAAAAAACAAAAGGTTCATGAGATACAGCCTGGTTACAGCCTGGTGACAGACAGACGGACAACGGAGTCTTAGTAATAGGGTCCCGTTGTACCCTTTGGGTACAGAGCCCTAAAAAAGGAAAAGATAATGTCTTTCTAGCCGCCTAATGTCACTAAAAAGCTGTCAGTTTTATAGCCAAAGACAAATGACCAAATGGTTACAGTAGTGCTGTAATAGTTGGGACCACTAAGGAGCCAACGGAACTACTAGGGATCCTAAAAAACTCAAATAAAGCTTGTTAAAAGCACCTTTCCCATTACCACTTCGGATATGACCAACTTATTTAATACCACACGGGTCACGCCGGAACCACAGAATAATTTATAGTAGCACAACTCGTGTTACCTTCAAACAAAACAATCAATGGACATCCCTATTCAAACACGATTATCGATAGATTGCAGTCGCAGTGACGTCACTAAACAACTATTATTGTGTCATAATAACACCTGGAAGTACTGCTAGCCCACGATTAGAACTCGTAGGTATCTTGATGTTGCACATTGCAATATTTCTTGAATGAACACGTGTAACAGAGGCCTACTATAAAAAGCGTTTTGTGAGTTCGGACGTACTACACTATTATATCTTATCGTATTTAAAAAACCGGCCAAGTGCGAGGCGGACTCGCGCACGTACTAGTCGTGCGAGGTTGTCGATGTTTTACAAATAATCCTGTATATCCATCCACCGAACAAGTACTCGCTACGCTTTTCCCTTTTCAATGTATTTATCTACACAGGGCAAGGCTGTATTATTTATAATTAGTATTATTTCACATAATTAAAAACATTATGCATCATTATATTAAACTAAATAGAACAAGCCAGACAAGTATCATAATTGTAGACATTAATTGGCAAAGTTTGCGGTATATCCACTCTACTACAACTAATTATCACTCATTTATTCTTAAGGACAAAATAAGATATTATTTGACCCAGTACCTACTTAATTTGGCTTAATCACATTCCGTCATTTGGCATAGGACACGTATTCTTAAAATTCGGCCGAAGATAACCTTATGTAAGATGATAAACGAATCAACAAAAAAGAAAACTTGTAAAAACAAACGAAAGATACATAGGCAGCTAGGTTCGATGACTTGACATATTATCAAACTTTAATAGGCAAGTAGGTACTTATTAGCAATCAATTGCGATGAATTGAGAAAACCCTGTATTCTGCGCCTGAGTATTTGGCAAATAATGTATTTTGTTTAACTTTTTTGTGTAAACAAATGTAGATGCAATAAATGATTGAATGGGGTTGTGGACATCAAACATTAATACCTTATTTTAGGCCCAATTATCTGGTGCATTATCATTTATTCGAAGAATCGGTTTTTGTTTGCTTCAAAAACAATAAAAAGTTAGGCAGTTGAGTCCGGTAAACAATGAGACGCCAAAGCTTGCTATCGCCATGCAAATTAATGGGCAGAGGTGCGTTTTGACAGCACGTATAAAGTATGTCAATTGATTGTTGGTGTCAACTAGCCTATTGTCAATTTTCTCAAACAACCCATCCTACATACATAATAACTGATTCTAGGAGATTTGCAACTTGAAAATTGTTTTTCATACGGAAAGTTGTTTAATATAATACTGTACTGATTAAAAAAGAAGAATCGCTACTTAAAATATAAAGCCACATCTAAGAGCATTGAGGTATAATGTACTAGCGTACACATCTCGAACTAAATGTTTCAGCCAAGCATTGTAGCCCGGTGGACTACAAAGCTTCAGTCAGTGTCAATAATTGAAGTTGTCAAAACTGCTTCTTGCTTGATTGTTCAATCAATGAATTTATAGTCCACCGGGCTACAATGTTTGGCTGAAACTTTAAGTTTGAGGTGTGTTCTTTATAAAGCTAGTACATTCTACCTCAATGTCTAAGAGCCACATAATCATACAACAAGTGACAATACTATACAGAATATTAATTAGTACCTATTTGATTTTCATGTTATTGACACTAACCTAATAAAGTAATAAAGAGTATAATAAAGAAGAAGTCTTGTATTATGGACAACAATAACCGCACGCGACGCGGTCATTATCAACTCGCTTCCTTGACACACTTCATCACTGTGATATAACAGAGACATTTTAGGGTTCCGCACCTCCCAATAAATACAATAAAAATTACGTTTTTGTAAAAAATACGCAAACGTATCTGCATTTCGGTGACCCGGTAGCCACCGTGTTCTAACAAATTGGCAGCGCCATCTCTTGATAGTGCAAGACAACTTAGAATATAGTAAAAAAATACAGAATTTTAATCTTTTAATTTATTTTGCCCAGGACTGGACAAAAACAGTTAATAAGATTGTCGAGGTCATTGTTTCACGCCGACAATTTTCTTGTAACAATTGTAAAATTGATAAATATTTTTCTCATCAGTGCAGGACAACACGCCTTAACACAATTATACAATGCGACAGCAACATAAAATAAAACTAATTGTGATCAAGAAAAACATTCATTTATTTAAAAAATATGTTCCCAGTTATAACTTCACAAACGGCATAGTGCCATAAGTCTACTTTAATGCACTTAACCTAATATCTGTCTTAATTCGAAAAAAAAACCTTCAGTATTTCGAAACAGGACAAAGTGTCTTACTAGGCTCTATTTGTTATTAGGTTTATTAAAAAGGTCACCTACGCACCAATTATATATTTATTGTATATTGGACAACATCACATACATTGCTCTGATCCTATGGTAAGTAGCTAAAGCACTTGTGTTATAGAAATCAGAAACAACGACGGTATCACAACACCCAGACCCGAGACAATATAGAAATGTTCGTTTCCTACATTGACCCGACTGGGTCATAATAATTAGGGGTTTTTTTTTTATTGTATTTAAACCAGCTTTGTTTTTTTTATCAACTTATTACTTTTACCTATCACAAAATATTTTTAATCGACTTCAAAAAGAAGGATTTTCTTAATTCGAGTGTATGTCATGTTTTTTTGTATGTTTGTTAAACGAGTGTTATCTGTAAGTAACACATAAACCCTACTATTTCAGTTCTTACTACAGCACCTAACTGGTTAACGCCACATTATTTATAACACCTTTTTAGGATCCATCACTGATGAATCCCAAATTCTTTACAAAAACCGCATCAGAATCGGTTTAACCGTTTTGGAGATAAATGGCACCATTTGAGTCCACAGTAGACATACAAACAAACAAACAACCTCTCACCGTAAACGCATATCTTTGCTCGGTCGTGGTTAAATACAAAACAATGCCAACGCAGCTGTATCACCTAATTCTATACGATTAAAAACAACTAACTCGAGACATCAATTGACATAATCACATCGGACTCGGTTCACGCATGCGCGTAGTCATAGCAACCTTCACTGCAATCAGGTGAAGGATATACTAGAATGACACGTGACATTATTATTATGTAACACTATCCATTTGATTAGATCAGTGGTATTTTAATTTAACTATAGGTCAGTAATCATTTGGTATGGAGAAGTAGTCATAATCATCATCTTTTAAGCCATAGGACGTCCACTGCTGAACATAGGCCTCCCCCAGTGACTTCCAGGTTGTCCGGTTGCGCGCGGCCTGCATCCAGCGGCTTCCTGCACCTTTACCAGCAGGGCTAGCATGTGCAACACGATAAAATTTTGTCGTGGAATTTTATCGACTTTTGACGGAAATATGTCGTTTTGTCTTCGACGATAAAAAAGGAAAAAATATCATGGCAATGCCGTCTTATAACGTAAAAGTAAGTGGCTACGAAGAACGAGAGACCCTGAAAATAAAAAGGATTCGAGACGTCTGTGATCCGTTAAGTTAGGGAAAACGACAAAATTATCGTCGAAGACAAAATTTGTCTTGTCTATCAATAAAATAACCGATGCACGCATGCTAGCCCTGCTGGTCGTCTGTCTGTAGCGTACCTAGTAGTAAAACGGACCATCTATTACCGTAATGGATCATAAATTTTTACATTTAATCTCCCAGTAGGTACAGGTAAACAAAGTCTTCTAGGAGATACCAACTTATTAGACAATAATATTTAAAATTGAAAACGGACAACTCATCCATGCCGGGATTTGAACCCTAATCTCCTACTTAGCGCTTTACCAATTAAGCTAAAAATAATTAGCTAATTAACAACACTTTAAGCATTAACTGCCGCACTCAGAGACGTCACTTAACTTTAATGGTTACTTAAGGAAAACCTGTAATTCTTCAGTCGATACGAATAAAGACCAATATTGAACGAACCAGTCCTGGATTTGTCAATATGCCGTAAAGGCCGCGGCGTAAGGGCGGCAGATTTCAGAGAACGCTGCAAAAATTGAGTAGCCTACTGACGGCAAATTTGTACATCCGCCACCGGAAGAAACAAAAGTGATAATCCACACTTTATTGTTATTTGACCTCTCTGAGAGCGGCAGTAAGCACTTTTGACTGATTGAAAATTCAGAATCAAAAGTCAGCTGTTAGATGAACGCCATTTTGTTGTTTAACTCATATGAGATGGTTGTTTAATTTCGTAAAACCTTCTGTTGATTAGCCCTAATTAGCCTTTATGCACACAACATTTAACTAAACATTATTAAAAGGCTTTATTAAACTGAATTAACTTTTATACCTAAATAAATACTGTAGTTTTCATTCACACCTTTTTCTCGATGTCATATAGTCAGACTTAACGAGAATAAATGTTTTGTTCGATTTGTCTTTGGTTTCGATACGTTTCCTATGACTGAAGTGTGGAATAATTTTGTCTTAGTCACGTTGTACTCAAAATAAAATCAATAAAAATCATTGTGCAATGGTTTACTAAGATTCTCGATAGCTTATTATGACGTGGGTTGTGGTTTCGAGACTTATTCAATAAAACGATTGTTAATTGATTTAAAAGCTAAGGATTTAATCGACGTTTTGGCACATTTTCCATACGGCAGTCAACATTGTAAACTGATTCTTTATAATAAAACTGGCTATTCAAAAATGTCGAAAAACAAATGAATGCAAATATGCGCCAGTCAACAAACCAATTCTTAACCTAACGAAGTAATTAAAATCCTTGTGTCACCAACCGCACTCTAAACTAGAGTATTGTACGTACACTCTATAATCTATAGAGGACGCTAAAATACTCTATTTACAAAAACTGATTGTTAATGACAAATATTTGTTTAATGTAAAAAATACGTTTTGTCATGTGTCATGTCAAATAGGTAAAAAAAAATGTTTTGTTCTACCAAAATTAAAATAAATAGTTTATTCGCCGTAAAAAAGGTAGCAACTTAGTCAGATGGTAGGTATGTACGGTCAACAGCTCGTCGACCTACCACAAAATGTCAAATTTTCTCATTTGAAAATGATCTCTATGTGTCGGGCTTAAAGTTGAAAATCTGTTGGAGAATTTTTGACTTTTAGGGTAGGTCGACGTGCTGTTGACTGTACTAGGCAATGAAAAGAAGTCAGAAACCTCTCATCAACACACTCAAACCCAAGCCAACGAATAAAAAACATTTTTCTAAATACAGGTTGACTTTTTTATCACCGTCCAAACCTTCTGAGAAGACTCCCGTGATACAAATGAACAACTCTTTCTATTGGAATAGTTTGTTACGGGATTGCTACCATGTCTTTCTATTGGACCCACTTCCTAACTCAAAAATAAAATCAACTGGTCCATACATTTTGGTCGAATGAATATTGATATTTTGTATGGAACAGCTGATTTTTTTTTATAGTTAGAGAGTTGGTCCAATATAAAGAGTTGTTCGTTTGTATCACGGGAGTCTTCTCAGAAGGTTTGGATGGTGATACAAAAGTCAACCTGTATGTATACCAAAACGGATAATCGAACTCAAGATCCTTTTATCATGGCCAATTACCACACCAGTACCTACATCAATTGGGTCCATTTTGTGTACATCTTTGACTTATTCAAACGCTCGTGCTAATCACAAAAAACTTGACCCTTGCTGGATTCGAACCCGCAACCGCCTGACTTTGAAGTCTGAAGCACAACCACTAAACCAAACGTTCGTCAGGCTGAAATTATACCTACCTATTACTGCTTTATTATGGTAAGCTTAATTAATGCCTACAAAAGGGCATGGTGCAATTAAACATTACTGACGTAACAAATCTTTATTTGTGATCAATTAAAAAACACGGAAATACCTATTTTTTTAATTTATTTAAGTAATAAAACGGTAATAATCGTAAATTGTAACAATTACTTTAGTATATTGCTATAGTTTATTACGATTTTATTGTAATTAGAAAAAAAAAAACACTCAGGAAATAACGCGCTTTTGTTTAGAATCACGCTTTTTGATTAAACGCTTTGCATTAATAAAAAGGCAATATACTTAAATCGGAATTAAATAATTTCTAATTAAAATATTCTTCGATGACCTCCTTAGTCCCTAGCTAAGAGGCAAGTAGTAGGCATGGCAATGATTGCTATTTTTCAGTCATTGTCATATGACCAAATGATGTTTTTTTGTCATATGAAATCACCTGTGATAAATCATTGGCAATGATTTTTTGTCGCAGTGTCATAATGTAACACTTTTGCTATTTGTTACTTTAAATGAAATATGATTTATTGTGAACAGTTGCTCCTTGCTACTTTGCTACTTTTTTATGTCATGTCATATATAGTTCGTGCGCTACGTAATGTGCTATTTGTGTGTATTATTTAAGCATTTTTTTTTAAACAATTAACTTCCCCTCATACTTGTACGGCTTGGGACTGACAATGTAAAATTTTTCATGTGAATTTTTTTTAAATCCTGAATGTGTGAGTAAACTTATTTTTACATTGGCGTATGCACCTATCACTCATCACCGGGCGACTAGTGAATTTAAAAACAACATCATAAAATCATAATTCACACATAAAACGAAATTTCATTGTAAACAAAACGAGCTCGACGTTCCCTACTATAAAATCATAACAAAATAATCTAAACCTTACGGCGCTCAGCATAAAATTCAACAAACTAGAAGGTTTCAACCTGCCACTCGTAACAAAAATCATGACAAACGAATCTAAACTTTACGGTCATAAGTTTAAAGCTCTTAAAATGTTCAGTATCGTTATCGTTCGTCACCTATGATGGCATAAAAAATAGCACAGCATGTTTGTCTTTTTCTAACACGCATCTGTAGCAAATCATTCCTACTCGCTCGCGCGCTCAAGGCCTGCGCTCGCTAGACCCGCTCTGCTACATGTCATCAACGAATGAAAAGAAATTTGCGCATGACATATGATTTCACAGACTGTGATTTGTAACAGTCAATATGACAAAAAGTAGCAGGTGTGACAAATGATTTTCAAGTCATATGATTTTTCACCTGCTCCTCATGATATCGTCCATGCCTAGCAAGTAGTACTTCGGTCTGGACTCGGCGTTCCCATCTCTGAGGTCCGGTTTTGATTCCCAGTCATTTCAATGTAAAAAACGCACTTTTCTACAAGGTCTCGTATCTGGATGTTGTGGTGCCGTCGTTGTTTCTGATTTCTATTACACAAATGCTTTTGTCTCAAAAGCGCACAACTCACGACCTGCTAAAAGAGCCATAAGTATACCAGCCGCTCTAGCACGAGCAACAAAACACGATATGATACGATATATAGCGATTTATCGCCTCTTAACTTTCAAAATATGATAACATATAGCCGCCACCTTGAACTTTTATTGAAACAGTGAGCATGTCCGATCCGGCGAAGTCACGGTTATGCTCGCTTTTTCGATAAAAGTTTATATTTGGACAAAAATTATGCGATAAATCGCTATATCATATCGTGTTTTGTTGTTCATGCTAGAGAGGCTGATTTGGATTGCGGCTACCTTAGATTAACAACTAAGGCGGCTACTGTTGAACGGGCTTCAGAACCTTGAATCGAACCCTTTGCGTTCAAGTAGGTAGGTACTATTAGTTATATTCTGTGGTTCACGAACTCTGGCTGTCTTATTCAGAGTGCATTTACTACCAGACTAAGACTCAACCACTGATTTTTGTACGTTAAAACAGTGGTTTAACCTTAGTCCCGGAACAGCGAATGCACTCCGAATAAGACAGGGCCTAGCGCAAATTGTATTGTTCGGTCGGTCGTATTAAACCTATTCCCCCGTATCAAAGGTTTGACAATTTAAGAACGATTAAAAACAGTCGGGTTTTTTACATGGCTAAATTGAGTTGGTCATATTTTATCAAAGGATTGACACATGAGACTGGCAATTTTAATTTGTTAGGTTTATACGACCGAACGAAAGAACACTTTCGCCATACTTTCGCGCTAAGCCCCCAGGACCGATAAATTAATGTATTCCACTGCGGCATTTATCCCGAATGCTGCTTTATATTTCCTTTTACGACGGGTAGTGTAATGTCAATGAGTGGTTCCTACTTTGATTTTTTTGCTCGGACACGCAATTTATAAATATCCTTCCTTCGTCATTAGTTTTTGTCAATTCTAACCACGACTAATTGTGAAATGGTCAACCCACTTCAAGGTCGGACACATCACAACAATGACTTTCACTTCTACAAATTGACTAAGATAATTATTTAACGTTTTTACTTACTTGATTAGTCTTTATTGGTGTCATGTTTTTTCGTTGCGCATATTCAAATCAAAATTCGACTATTTATTAAATTGATATGGAACACAAATAAACTTGCCGTTCCGAGCTTCAGATTAAAGAAAGTGGGTAATTTATTTTTGGGGAAATGTATAAAAATCTTCAATAAAGTACCACAAACTCTTGTTGACTTACCTGTTTATGAGTTCAAAAACCACATTAAAAAATCCTTATGGAAAAAGGATACTACAAAGTTGAAGATTACTTGAACGACAAGAGTGCATGGACTTAATAGCCTGCCTAGCTCGCACTTACACTATCTTGTAATTGTATTTTCTGTAATAAAATCAGGCTGACAAAACTGACTGAGTTTGTTGCGCCGTTTCTTCTTATCACCAGCCGATATGTTGTCCCGAAGCGGTGGTAGGGCTAAGTTATATGTTGGGACGTGTATAAGTGCCCGGAAGAGGGCCTATACAGAATAAAGAATTTCATTTCATTTCACACAACAAAGTCAGCAATTAATCAAATGGATGAACCCTTTAGGGGCTAATTCTGATTTCCACAAACGAGACTCATACTACAGAATCAAATTCCAATCTCAAAATATTACTTTCCTCTATAAATCATAACAAACTGACCACTAGGACGAAAGCATTTTTAGTAGAGTTGTTTAAAAATTGGTGTGGCATACCTACCACACTTGATATTGATATCGTAATATCAAGTTGTAAGTTTTGTCGACAAATTCGCTTGTTTATTTTATTTATTTATAACCATAAGGACATTAAAACTAGCTCTTGCCCGTGACATCGTTCGCACTTTTGTCGTAAACGGCGAAATGGCGGCTTTATGGATAATCGTCATTCTTGGACAAGAAATTTAATATCAGTACTTAAAAGTTATTGAATTAAATTTGATATTGGACAACATCACGTACATTGCTCTGATCCTAAGGATAGCAGTTAAAGCACTTGTGTTATAGAAATCGACGGTACCTCAACAACACCCAGTCCCGAGACAATATAGAAAAGTTTGTTTTCTATTGACCCGACCGGGGATCGAACCCGGAACCTTAGAAATGACGTCCGGCGTGCTCGTCTCTTGGCTACGGAGGTCGTTTAAATTACCTACAAATTTTATGGAAAAGTACTTAATTTTATATGTGACTAGAAAATGTAGCTTTTGCTTCGTCTAGCCTTGTAACCAAAAAGTAGGTAAAGTACGTAATTATGCAAGTATTTTAGCACATGTCTCAAATTAACATTTTAACAGCCTGATTGAACAAAATGAAGAAAACGTTTTTATTGAGCAATAAATTCCATAAGTAAATATTGAATTAACTCGGTAAGACATCATGTTCTGGATTTTTTAGGTTCCGTAGCTAAACAATTGGCTTCAAAAGTCTGGAAAAATTCATGATAAAAGTGCTTTTTATTAACTTTTAAGGAAAATCATAACGGTTAAGATAGATAAGTTAGTTTAAGAGTAATAAGTAGTCGTTCGACTTAGTCATTTGAAAATTCCTTAGAGGAAAACATTAAAGTGTCTTAAATGAAGTATTTGCTAAAATATATTGTGGTAACGACGAAACCCTATACTGCGCGTGGCACGATACGCACTTGACCGGTTTTTTCAATTTAAATCTTCAATTCAATCAACTCTTTACGAAAGGTACTATTAGGAAATAATACCTATATACAGGTATAAGGTAAATGGTACATCAAGCCGAAACCCAAACCCCATGGGCCTATGTTAACATGTGCATGTAATACACACAATAGTGAAGTCAGAAATTGAATATATAATCTTAATATATAAGGTCCAATTTTATTAGTGTACATTCTGTTAACCTGTGACTATATAGGTGAAAAGCAATCGTAAAAACCAACTTTCAAATGTCTATCATAAAAGCTAAAAATAAATTACAAAATAACAACATCGACTTCATATTGAATAAACTCGTCCTTTCTTCAACTCTTTCTCGCTCTGTACAAGGGGAAGGAATAAGACGGATAATCAGATGGTTAAACGTACCAAAGATAGGGCGAGTTTATGCAATATGAAGTCAATGTTGTTGATTTTGTTTTTTTACTTTTTTAGTTTTTATGGTACACATTTGAAAATTAGTTTTTACGATTGCTGTTCAGTGTTCACCTATATAGTCACAGGTTAACAGGATGTACACTAATAAAATCGGACCTTATATAAATAAAACAAAGTCGGGTTTGTTACAACACTTATAACTGGAAAACGGCTAGACCGATTTGCATGGTTTATAATTTGTTAGATTTGTTCGCCCCGAATAGCAGAAAAAAAAACTTTAGAAAACCTGAAATGAAATTAAAAATTAAGCGGTACGAAGTTCGCCCTGCCCCCTAACCATGAACTCTAAAAACAATCTCAAAGTTGTCAAATCTGTCAATTTTGGTACGTCATTTCATACAAAATTTGACAGAAATGATAATGTTTGACAGATTTGTGATTGTTTTAATAGGTCATGGTTAGGGCCCTGTAAGCTTGTTTTAAATAATTAGTCTTTTGGACGTAACTAGGATCACAAATTTGTAAAAGCAATGACCACGTGCCACGCATTGAAATGAGATATTTTCCGTGTCCGGTTGCAACGAAAATAATTAAACGTTTACATACCTAGAACCAAGGTCAGAGATGATCAGATTAGTAAGTGTCACTTGGAACTAGCTCACTGGTCGGAATCTCACCACACATCCGTAGAGCGTGAGTTCGATTTCCAGCATCTACCGTACGCGGCACCGAAACCTAGGGGTGGGGCAAAGAGTGTGGATCGCTTTGCGCATCTTACGAGACGATCATCGTATCAGAGACGCGTGTGCGCGGAGCTAACAACCAATCCCGGCGCTGCAATACGGCGCGCGACTAGTCAATCACGTAATCGTAATGGACTTCTGTGCAACTTTCGCCCAGCGCTGAACTTTCGGGCTACTACGGGCTTTAGTTACACCTCTGGATTTGTTTTAATCACGGATTTCTGATTGCTCTACTTCACTCGCCCTTATTTCTCTCTATTCAAGTTAGATGTTTATTCTTTCCCCACAGAAAGAATGTTATCTAATAATCTTTTTCCATTTCCCTGATTGAATCTTTGAATGATTACTTCTTAGCTCCTGGCTTATTGTACCATAGTTAATATACCTACAGTAAGCTCAAATATAAATAAAATAATATTAAATTGTTTCCACAATCACACCAATTACCTAGCCCCAAACTAAGCAAAGCTTGTTCTATGGCGACTAGATAACGGATAAACATACCTAAATACGTTTATAAGCATCCATGACTTAGGTGCAAATGCTCGTGCTCATCACACTAACATTTGCCCCTCGCGGGATTCGAACCCGCAACCGCTAGGCATTGTAGTCCGGAGCGCGAACCACTACACCAGACGGTCGTCAAATATATTGCTAACCTGTTATAATAATTATAACAGCCAAACGGCTATTTATTACCTAAAACAAATAGGTTTTTATTTAGCTTACGATGAATTATTGTTTCTTAGCAAAATATGTCGTAACCAAAAATTCACAGAAACAAATATTCGAGATAAAAAGTCCTATTTGTTAATCCAGATCATGTTCTTTAAGTGTGCAAAATTTCATCCAAATCCGTCCAGTAGTTTTTGCGTGAAAGAGTAACAAACATCCATACATCCATACTAACAAACTTTCGCATTTATATTATTAGTAGGATAAGTAATATAATAATACTAGAAAAAAAATGTGGGCGAAATGAGTCTACTGGTTTCAAAGTTTCTCGTGTTGCGTCCTTTCCCAGGTTATTACTTAATCCTCTTGAAAGAAAACATCGACGAAATTCGTTTCTTTGTAGCGTTGGTCCATGTCTCCAATTTACAGTAATGGGTGCCAATTAGTTAGATTTGTTTGATATTTTACTATTTTTGCCTAACATTTCAGCTGCTGCAAAACATAAAAGTTTATTAGTTCTCCATACAAAAAATCGACCAATCGTAAACTTCGATGATTTCTCATAAAAAGTTAATTTTAGTATTTAAAGAATTTAGGAGATATTTTTTACGTATTCAAAAAATAACGCTCTTTTAGTTAATACTTATATCATTCAATCAATATTATTAGTTTTTTTAATTATTCAAAATCATAAGATAACTTTAAGAAGTCATTTTCGTACTAGCGCCATTTTACATAACTATTGTCTTTTTTCATAACGCAAAGGTTCTTTGATTCCTAGATCGGGTCGACTTGGAAAACTTTTTTTTCTAAACTGATTAGGGTTTAGATGTATACCCAGCAAACCTTAGCCAATAAGAATAAGAACAATTTATTTTCTTTTGAATAAGGTACAAAATGATGACAGAAATACGATTAATTACATAGGATCGCTTACTCAGCCATGAAATTTAGAAAGCGAACGCCCCTTAAACATTTTTTTGTGGTACCTAACAAAGATTTTGCTACCTTCCACAAAAGACCGTGAGTTAGTGCATAGTATGGCGCATATTAAAAAGAAAAATCTATTGCATTTCAATAATTGAATGACCTATTTCAGTGCAATCAGTCAATGAGCCACAAAAAACGTGTACCATCCACCACTTCCCGCCATTGTACTCAACCGTTCAACCTAATAATTGAGTTTTTACCTTAGTTTTGTAGATTATGTTCTACTATACTACGTTTAAGGTCAGAACCTTCAAGATATTAAAACATATTTGTTTTTTTTTTTGCGAATCTCTGTTACGGTTGGCGATTAAATGGCGATTAGTTGGCGACGACCGCGACCTCCGTAGCCGAGAGGCGAGCACGCCGGACTTTAAATGGCGCCGCACTCTCTGAGGCTCCGGGTTCGATCCCCGGTCGGGTCAATGTAGAAAACGAACTTTTTTTTATATTGGCTCGGGTCTGGGTGTTGTGGTACCGTCGTTGTTTCTGATATCTATATCACAAGTGCTTTAGCAACTTACCTTAGGATCAGAGCAATGTATGTGATGTTGTCCAATCCTCCTCCTCCATAATCGGTCCCTCATGGTTGAGGATCGTGACCCTGTTATGCAGTCGCCTCGGTGATGAGCTGTCTCCAGCCCTCGCGATCCTGCGTTCGTCTGAGCGCCTCGTGAAATGGCATTTCCAGGGTCTTTACAAGTAGATCAGACCATCGTGTTGTCCAATATTTTATTTAAATTTAATTGAAGTGACACATGGTCAGCAGAGCGAATGACTTCCAGATTGGCCGGTTGGAAGCGGCATGCATACAACCAGCCAATCTGGAGGTCATTGGGGAGGCCTATGTTCAGCAATGGAGGTCCTGTGGCTGAAATAATGATGATGAGAGCGATTGTAGCTCAGGGGTTTTCGAAATCTAAGGATTATACAGTAAAAGTCAAGCAAGTTGACGAACTCCGTAGTCGAGACTAGACCCGAGCACGCCGGACTAGTTATGTCGTCGCTATTTGCCATCTCTGAGGTTCCGGGTTCGATTCCCGGGTCAATGAAGAAAACGAACTTTCCTATATTGTCTTGGGGCTGGGTGTTATGGTACCGCCGTTCTTTCTGATTTCTATACCACAAGTGCTTTATCTACTTACCTTAGGATCAGAGCAATGTATGTGATGTTGTCCAATATTTATTTATGCGAGCGGAAACATCATAAGGCCTCCTGGTTCCTTTGTCTAAGGGTTACAGACAGAGGTCTGATGCCAATCAGTGCAAATGTAATATCTGACTTGCCACAACTAGGTCTTGGTCAAGCGTACCCCGAAAAGGAACAAAAGCGCTAGGACGTGGGCATTTTAGTTTTTGTCTTGTTAGCAATGCGTTTACTATAGTTTTATGCTAGCCTTAAATCTTCTAAAGCAAAATCTCACTATAAAATGTTATATTTATTTAATACAATTATGTGTCGTGTGTCGTGTACTTCAGTCCACTGCTGGACATATTTCTCTTCCAGTGCTCTTGAGTCCGACACTTAGCTATTTTTATTTTTATTTATTAAGTATTAGTTCCTAGTATTAGCTAGCTTCCAGAACTATGTAAGTAAGTCGGTAAATTCTTGATTGTATATGGAAAACGAGTTAAAAAAAACTGCATTTCAAAAGGTGTATTTCTTTCTGGAGGCTCTTCTTACTTACGCTTAGCTCTTCATTTCATAAATTCAGGGTCCATCGTCCATTACATTTGCATTTCAAATTAAAATTTGCATCGTTAACTTAAACAACGTAAATCAACCGTGTCGCTTAGAGGTCAAATGAATAGATTTAAAAAACAATCGAACGTTACAAGGAACAACTGACAGGCGACTGTACGTCCTTTCTCTTCTTTTTCTCTTCGTTGTGACGTCACAACGCGCTACAACGCCAACAACCTTTTCCGACGTAATAACTTGCCACCATGTCATTCTAGGCCGAATTCGGTATGGCCTTGCACTTGTACCCACTGTAAGTTCAGTGGACGAGATTCTTGCGGCGTTTTTTTAACCGCCGCGCATCAACGGATAATTAATAATAGTCTTCCGCATTTCTATTGATTTAGGTATTTAACCCTGTTTTTGTTGATTCATTGATCATTATCGATTAGGGTAAACTTTATGAAATACTGGATACCATACTTTTTTTCTCTCATGACAAATTTCACTGTTGTGTTCCTCCTTGCGCCTTTTCTTGTTCCTAATCGGGGTACGCTCTGACCACGATCATAGATGTGACAAGTGTGGTTAACACATTAACATTGCCGTCAGAACTCCGCGACCTTCGGACAGGGAAAGACCATTTTTGTACCAAATAAAAAAATCTTTTAAACTTTCGCGTTGCATAATTTAAATTCAACGAAACGGGAATTAACGCGATCCTTACGTCAGGCAAAAGGGTAACATTTTGCACCTAAATAAGATCCCGTTAATTCCCGTTTCATTAAGTTCAAATAAAAAAACATTTTGTTAATTGGCCATTATAGGCACTTTTACACGTGACTATACAGTGTTATCTGAATGTTCAGGTTTCCCCACGATGCTGACCCTCGCCGCTGAGCAAGTGCACTTGCTGGCAACTCCGTTCTTATAGGATTCCGAAAACTCCACTTACGTCCTGTGGGATGCAAACTCACGACTCCAGAATAGTCATTATGGTGGCCCTCACTCGTACTTAGCAAGCAAACAGTAACTTCACTGACGAAGCGTCATTAAACACTTTTGAGTTACGTCAATTTGTCATTTCTACCATCCGCGAGCAAAACCACTACTTAACCCCTGAACACAAGATCACATTCTCTCAACCCTAAAACAGGGTAATCCTATACTAACTTGACATTGGCGAACGAAACACGGATTGGCTATTATCCAAAGAAGAAGAAGAAGAAACCAACTGTTTTTCGATTAATTATAAGAACCGAGCATTAGACCAGGAGTTACCTTACCACTGCTCGTTTATTTATTTTATAATGTTTAAATTAATAAATAAACTACATATGCGCTAGACTCACTGGAAGCTCCGTTCTATTTTCTAATTAAATACTTTAACATATTTGCACCGACCAATTGTCCTGATCTCTTATAATCGAGCTATTTATCAAAAATCGTTTTCAGAGGTGACTTAGACCGGGGATCGAACCCGGGACTCGAGGCGTTTGAAGGCAAATTACTGCGTACACCAATCGGGTTTGTCGCTAGATAGAATTACACTTATTTCTTAGAAGAAATTATTATTATACCTTAATAACAGATATAATTATAGATATTTAGTAGATCCTGTACATTAAAGGATCTAATAAATAATAATAATTCTAAATATAGCATGATCTGCTCGTCTAAACTAAACTAATATCTGAGTCAAATTAAATCAATCTGCAAACGTAGTCGATTGAAATTCAAATTGCCAATTGATATTATAAAATGGCTGTCTTCTACAAATGGAATTGGATTTATGTTGTTTGCTACACCTGGTACGGCATTGGCACTAATGTTTATTTATCTGGTACTATTCAACAATTTATATTTATTGAAAAGTCCTGACTAACTCATCAAAAAACTGGTTGTAACTATTTACGAATAGTGAGCGAGTTTCTTGCTCTGTTTATTATCGGCGCTAGTCCACAATATTGTTTTGAAGTAGTTGTAGCGTAAAAATAGGACAATATCAATTTTTTGCATTTCCTGGTGTTTATTCCCCAACGTCGTAATGTAGGAATCGAACTTGGAAACCTAAGGGTGTTATTACCACACCAATCGATCGATCGTTGGTCGACGGCATCATCGACGGTAGAATGGATTAGTCGACGTCAGTCGTCTTCATTAGATCAGTCGATTAACTTCGATCTTCGTTGACCGATGTCGATGATCGACGATCGATCGAATAAAATGAAATGAAATTATTTATTCTGTATATTGGCTCTTCTCCGGGCACTTATACACGTCCCAAAATATAACTTAGCCCTACCACCGCTTCGGGACTACATATCGGCTGGTGAAGACAACAAACTCAGTCACCTTTGTCAGCCTGATTTTACAGGAAATACATTTTACAAAACAATTAGTAAGTGCGAGCTAGGCAGTTTAAATCCATACACTCTTGTCATTTAAATAATCTTCTAATTTGTAATATCCTTGTTCATAAGGACGTTTTAATGTGGATTTTGAACTCATAAATAGGTAGTTCAACAGGAGTTTGTGGTACTTAATTGAAAATTTTTATACCACTCCCCATAAATGAATTACCAACATTTTTTAATTTGAAGCTAATTGAATAGTCTTGTAACACCCTAAATTGGATGAACCGGTCCTGGTCTTTTAATTTGAAATTTAGAAAAAAAACTATTTACGGATTTCAGTTTGGTGCTAGGTGTGCTGGAACACACAGAAACATCTGGAAAAAAAACAATTCTCTGGTATCTAGTAACTTAAGGATTTAAATCCCTTTCTTTGATCCATAACAATTGTCTAGCTAGCTAATAATTGGTAATGTTGTCTAGAGTATATGACAATAATCGAAACACCGTGATAATGCACTAATCGGGTGTCCAATAATCTAAGCATTATTTATATTTACACTCTTCTACGTATCGTGTCGTGAATGTGGGTCCATATTGACTCTCATAAAATTTTTGATTTTACTACCATTTTGTGTTCATAATAATCACTTTTCATATGTTTTTTCTTATACTTTTTTTGTTCATAATTTTTTATTACTGCTATCGGAACTCATAACAAACACTTCTCATATTATTTTTATTAATACTTTCATTACTAAGAAATCTTTCATTACTAAGTTTCAACTAATAATTTCATAATATTTTTCATAATATTTTTTTTCATAATATTTTTCTTCATAACAGTCAGTAATCATAATTTTCTTATTAATAATTACATTACTAAGAAACTATTCGAACTCATTAGAAATTATATTATTGGTAAAATATTTTTTTCGTGTACAAATTAAGTCATTGTAAACCGATAAGTATATAGTAGTACTCATTTTAATGACACAGTTTTTGAGCTAATATTGTACTTTAGCGCTCGCCGGCCGCTGCGGCGGCACGCTCGCTACGGTCGCTGCGCTCGCTCCGCTTCGCGCTTTGTATGGTCACTGTTCTATCCTAACCTAACCTAGATGAGATTTGTGACAAGTTTAACCATAAATTGATTTGACTTCATCAAGTGCTCTTTCGTCGTGAGACGACTTATATTAAGACATTGTAAACGTAGACCTAACAACGGTCCTAACCGTTTAACGACTATTAGATATCATAAAAGGCTTTCCACCCGTAAGGTTATTTAAACTAACTTAACTAACTAACTAGGGTAACCTTAAAAATTTAACTTATGAGACAACCAGTTTCATTTACACTTACGATTAAAAACTATATGAAAATAAATATAAGTGCAAACTAACATTATGAATAACAACAATTACTTAGGAAAAATAACACTTATGATTAAGAAATATATGAAAACAAATATTAGTATAAACGAGTTGTATTACTAGTGATATTATGAATTCCGATGATTATGAGTTTCGATCATTAGTATAACAAAAAATATGAAGAGAAATTATTATGATGTAAAATAGTATGAGAAATATTTTCGGACTTCCGATAATAGGACTTAAAAAGTTATTTGAAAAAAGGCGCACCCTTTGAATGTACCTCAGTGTCAGTTCCCCTAGAGCATAAGTCAGTACCAGAATCAGAACGCCTTGTCTGTCCACTCCAAACAATGGCGCACGCAACGCCGCGCGCTAATCACCTCTAGCCTCTAGGCATTTAGGTCAGTGGTTTTTATCCCAAAATAGAATGAGGCTGGCCCTCCAGTCAGCAGATAAAAATAAAAGTTTACTGCGTCCTTTTCTGATGTACGGAAATGAACAGAGATAGACAGTTTTGACACTGGAAGCAAAAGAGTTTCTACTAACGAGTTATTGACGGGTCCAAATCTTAGACAAATAGGTTGTCTTTTTCAAATACGAGCCATATCTTGAGAAGAGGCACTAGTTACAGGAGAAGGCAAGTATACGAGTAAAAGGAGCGATCTGAAAAAATGGCGAATCTAAATCATCGACCATTTTAGGGTTTCGTAGCAAAAGGGTTACAACTACATCTTACCTATACCTTTATTAGGTAAACGCTCTTGTCTGTATGTTTTTTGTACCTTGAAAAGTCTGTAGCTTTTGAACTGTAATAAAACTTTCTCGTGCAAAATGAACAGTCAACTGTTACTTACGATTTACTTAAATGAGAAAATGGACTTTTTGAGATTTTGGTGCGGTTCAATAGAAATGGTTGTTTTGTTTGACCAGGAGAATTAGATTTTTGCGGCTCCAAAGCCAATAAAAAAATGTTTTGTGTAGGTAGGTCTCAGTGGCGTGCGGTGCATATAGGCAATTAGGCAGTGCCTACCTGATAAATGAAATGAGGTAGGCAGTAGGTACTTACAAATGTGTGTTATTGGTGAAAATCTCTGATTTTCATGAGTAAAACACATTATAAGTATCTACTGCCTACCTCGAAATAAAACCAATGCCCCCCACTGGTAGGTCTGTAAAACAGCAACACATTATAATTACAGTGCTGACTTTAAACAAAAAATAAAAACTGGTTGTCAGGCGACCCACGCACCGCAGAACCGAAACGGTATGAAACTCTAGGTGCGAAACGCTAGTTCGACTCACACTTGTCCGTTTTTAGGGTTCCGTACCAAAGGTTAAAACGGGACCATTACCACTATTACTAAGACTCCGCTATCCGTCTGTCTGTCTGTCTGTGTGTCCGACTGTCACCAGGCCGTATCTCATAAACCTATAGTCAGAGTTGAAATTTTCACAAATGATGTATTTCTGTTGCCGCTATAACAACAAATAATAAAAAACAATAAAAAAAATGTAGGCTTCCATACAGCAAACGTGATTTTACGCGTTGATAATAGTACACAGAACCCTTCGTGCGCGAGTCCAACTCGCACTTGGCCGGTTTTTTTTTATTATCCTTCATAACATTCGCTATAGGTTTAGCCTTGAGCCTTGAGGTCACACGTTAATTATGTGGGTACGACTGGTTTGTTTTTGGCTAGACCAAAAAAAAGGGTTGCCATTTGTCCATGAATACGAAATAGCGAAAAATATTTTATTAGATAAAAAAACTGACACACGAAATTCAGTTTTTCTGAATCTGAAAACACAATTATCCAATTTTCGCGGCAACTTTGACTATAATTAGGTTTTGATAAAACCCTGATTCGGACTTTGTATGCTCATCTAGATATTTTTCACAATTTCGATGTAAGTCCAATCTCCATCATAATAGTAAAAATTAACGTATATCGGCAGTTGATTTCGTAGCTTTATGAAATTTTACATTCTTTTGTAAGCCTTCTTTTGTTTTGTCGAAGAAGAAGACTAAGATAACATCTAAAACTCACAAAATACAATCAGATGAAAAAAAAGTTATGTACCTATACAGATTTTGTCCTCATACATTTTTATGTATTAAGTATGCTAGTTTTATCTCCTCACTGGACGCTAGGCCTAAGTTTGTATGACAATGTGACAGTTCAATTGCCGACCAAAATAACCGTGGCTGCTATAATAAAGCCATGTAAGTATTCATTGTTATGGTTAAGGACAATGGCAACATACTAGCAAATTGGCAACAAAAATTATAAAAAAAAAATGGTTAAATGCAAGTTCCGTACCAACAACGTTAATTTCTAACAGAATATTATGAAAAAAATGTATGACGAGCCTTGTTCAGAGCCGAGTCTAGGAAAAAAAATTATATATTGTTACATAACCGTTACCTAAATTACCAACCTATTATATATTTAATTACCTATTAAATTACCAACCTAAACAATGCTACTTCGAGAAATCTTTGTAACCCCTAAAAACTATATTATTATTCCAATAACTCACTAATAACTACAATATAGTTATCGCCATAATACTAGCATCGCTTGACTTGGGGCAATCCCAAGTCAAGCGATGCTAGTATTATGGCGATTATCAGATAAACACATCCATTTATAAATATCCATTATTTATTAAATTATAAATCAAGTAATCACCTTTTAAAGTTCATTCTTCTTTGTTCTAGGATAAGTCAAGATGTTCCAAGGAGGCATTTGGACTAAGCTGCAAGGCTACTACAAGTGGTATGTCCTGGGGCTGGTCTCAGTCGGCTACATCTTGGGGGAACTCGGTCACTACCTTATAGGTAAGTTGGAAATATCAACTATATTATTTTTCCAGGTGACAAGCCTTTTCTAAGAAAGTACAGAACCCAAGACCTCGATTCATAACCCTTCGATAACTTGACAACCGGTAAATCACGTGACACTTATATTAAATTCTGCATATTTATGTTAGCAACTGTAACTAGGTACTTTGTGTTATACCTACAATAGAGCAATTAAGAGTTTCTATCTATCTCCTCAAACTATTCAAATAAGGTATATCTAAGGCTCTGCGCAAATGTAGACACTTTTTGCTACCGCCACTTTGTTACCAACACGGCAAACCATCACAGGAAACCGTTGTTGCTGTGTTCGCAGCACTCCATTCTAGAACTGCAAATTTGCATAAAGATCCATCGACTTCCCATAAAAGAATAACAAACAGCTGATTGTATTTTAATAAAAAAAGCAAAACACAATGCAAATGTAAAAATCATAGAACAAAAGTTGTTCATCATGATGTAGATAAAGCAAAAGCAAAAGCAATATAGGACATTATGGTTAAAAAGCTTCTACCATATATTATAGAGATGCGACAACATCTCTCCTGATGATGCCACGTGAAGTGGCGAAACGCGCGTCGAGGTTTTTATGTCGGTATTGGGTACTAACTTTTGCATTCGTCTGTTTGAGGGATTTGAGGGAGGAAAGGCGGTGCTCATGAGCCTATGTTTGTCCTCAGATTGTGGGTTACAGGTGGTGTAATTAGGCGTAACTGAGCGGAAGTAGAAAGCAAAATAATTACATTTTCATAATATTTAGTTATGGATTTCCGCAAATAACGCCTGATTCTATCAATTCTACCATATTTACGAAACTCCTAAAAAAAATATAATATTATCTAGCAGCGTGTATCGAACTTTGAACATAATAATAAGACACAAAAGCGACTACGTTTGCGGACCGCCCAAAACCACAACCATAAACTCAATTACTAACTAAAACTGACATTACCTGGTCCTGTCCATGTTTACGCTAGTATCTCAGTCCCCAAACTTTGCTAATTAATCCGCGAGGTTGTTAACTCGCTGACGTGGCAATTGCTGCATCAACAATATACTTGTCAAATAGTCCTCGTAATTTCGTGTGACGTAATTTCTCATTTTAAAACTTTCATTGTCCGTTTTTCCTCGTTAGAAAACGTAAGTCGTAATATATTATGAGACTTACGAGACTTAAAACAGTATTTAGATAATTGGGTTAGCGAGGTTTCCATAAATTACAAGATCCCCAAAAAAGAGTGTAATGGTTTCAGGGTTCATGTATGATGTACTTTTTTATGGAAGTATAAAAGTTTTTATTGCAAAATATGCACCAAACAACTTTATAATTATTATGGTTTAATTTATTTACTTAGATTAGTAGTAAACTTGTAGTTGTTTGTTAGGAAGCAAGCACCCTTTTAAGAAGTTGTTGTATTACCTTACCACCCTATATCGTCATGAACGACTTAAGGTATGATTCCTAACTCAGCAGCACGTAGCAGTGCTGCAGTACTGAGCGCTGCGTGATGATGAGAACCGATTACCACACGTCCATTAATATTCAATTGTTAAGTATCTATTTTACACACGGTAGAGAGGTTAAATAAACGTAAACTAATCCACATAGACAACTTGTAAGTTATTTCTTCCGGAACTGCTAACCTTACTGTCAATGTACACCTTTGGGAATTGCTTTATTATAAGTTATCATAAGTTATATACCATTTTAAATGATAAATATACAGCCAGGGCAGTTAACACACTCAACAATAGATAATAAATCATAATAATCATATAAGAATGTAACTAAAACTCGTTTTAAACTGGCAAAAAACCTTGGCTCTATCTGTCAAGGACTTCATAATATTAAAGAGGCAACATATATTTAAAGGGTTTTTTATTAAAAACGTAGGTAAAATACGAGACCCACATAATTGTCTTTACCTAATAGGTGGTTCAGTACCTAATCATAACTTAATCAAAATATTTTTATACAGGGTGTACAAAAGAATGGGACACTCCTTAAAACCACGTGATCAGCAGGTCATATCAACAACTTTTCCTATGTGAGCAACATCGAAATCGAGATTTTATTTTCAGATGCTCGATACATTATCATCAAGGTATGCGAGTAAGTTTGTATGGGGAAATTAAAAAAAAATATATCGATTTCGATGTTGCTCCCATAGAAAAAGTTGCTCTATTTGACCGGTTGATCACGAGGTCTTAAGGAGTGTCCCATTCTCTTGTACACCCTGTAGAGTTTGCTTTCTATTTTTTATAATAGTTATACAGTACCCGTATTAGTACAGTATTAGTAGTAAATATTGTAATGTGTATAAAATGTTTAAAAACTATTCGTTAAAAAAAAATTATTAATTTAAAATATTTATATAATATTTATATTTATATATTAATACTTTAATATATTTACTATTCTAATATTCGTTTGTTTTCGAAAATGTGATTATTGCCGATGTGCAATATTTATTGCCGGGTACAATAAAGTTTACATATTTTTGCGATAAGCTCATCAATATAAATCAAACATTCGATTAATTAACACAAGTTATACTTATGACAAACAATATACCTAACTAAAAGAAACATAATAGAAAATCAATGTGTCCAACCCGCTTAGCATAAAATTTGTCGTGTTAAGTTTATACAGGGACTTTTCGACCTTATTTGACGACCGTCTGGTGTAGTGGTTCGCGCTCCGGACTACAATGCCTGGCGGTTGCGGGTTCGAATCCCGCGAGGGGCAAATGTTAGTGTGATGAGCACGAGCATTTGTACCTAGGTCATGGATGTTTATAAACGTATTTATGTATGTTTATCCGTTATCTATTCGCCATAGCACAAGCTTTGCTTAGTTTGGGGCTAGATAATTGGTGTGATTGTGGACACAATTTATTATTATTATTTATTTTCATGACGTAGATTTTCTATCGGACAGGGGTGGGAGGTGACAAGGTTAACACCTTGACATGAAAAAACGCAAAAAAGTTTGTATGAAAATTCAAATATATTATTTTAGTTTTCGTGATAGTTGTAGAACAAAGGTTGTTCAGTTTCATGGGCTGAGCTACCAGCTGAAAGGTTTTGCGTTATTTCATAAACACGTAGTATAGTTCTGCAAAAAGGCAGTATTTTTCTAAAGCCTGTTATTTTTTAATGACATTTAGTCTACAAACTACTTTTAACGATCACGTAACCATTCTAATGAACATCGCTTCGATTACGTTAGGTTAATGAAAACGGATGCAAAAAGCGAATAGTTTTCGTTCGTTTTTGCATCGTTACATAAGACGGGTCGTTCAAAGTCATGGCCAAGCAAAAAGTGATGATTCGCCATGCTCGATTTGTGGATGATTAATGTGCATGTACTTATATGTATACATAGAATGATATTTGAACTAAGGTTAATAACTTGCAGCTATTATCATCGGGAAATCTAGATATTTCTTCACGATTCAGGAAGTTAGGTGAAGTCCAGAGTTACCTATCTGTATGTTGATTTCATCGATGTGTTCTTAACAGCAAGCAAGTAGGTATTAATTGGTAGGTATCTATAAAACCTTACGTTTATAATTATGTCGGTAACAATAAAGGAACTCAATTCGGTTTTTTACTCATTTTACTTTTTACTTAAATCTTGTAAAGTTACGTGTTCTTGGATCGGATTAGTTGCTTCAATTAAGCTATCCCACTGATTCTTACGGTATACATTTAATTCTTCGCGATGACGCGAATTGGATATCGAGATTTCATAAAAAAGCCAATAGTTTGGTGAGATTACAAATACGTTTACCAATAGATAATTAATTCCAAAAAAACCGTCGTACTGGGGTTCGCTTCTCTCACAATAATAAAGCCCGCTTCACACTTGCCGCGCCGCGACCGCCGCGAATCGCGAGTGTCAGACCGAAGCGTGAACCATTTCTCGCAGAACAAAAAGCACACACGTATTTCGGAACGTTGCGAAGCGCGTACGCGAAGGCACAGAAAAATAAAAGTTATATACCGGTGTCGGAAATAAGGTTTCATACAATGCGCTCTAGAGCAACGCACACAGACATCGCTAACGGACACGAAATAGCGAACACACTGGAACGCCCAAGTGTCTCAAAACTCCCGACTAATTTTAGTCTATAATTCCCACTGTGTACTATAAAGTCGTTCCCCCCACAGGCACGACATCGAAGGTGACAGCCGAGGACCTGCACTACGGCGACAAGGCATGCATGCTCAACGCGACGCACCTCAGCCTCAGCCAGCTGCCAGTCATCTGTGAGAGCGTCAACTCCACAGACATGTAAGTACACAAATGAAACCGTTATTCCAGCAAATAGGAGGCTCACAAAATATCCAACACAACCAAATAGCCAAACTACAGGGTTACTTTTGATCCACCGCCATATTTTTTAAAAGCAGCACATTAAATTTATGAAATAAAAAAACTTTTGTTTACTATTTTTCCAAACCCTAACCAAAATTGTTGCCACTCTTTATTACTTTCATTAAATTATATTTAATTTTGGCGGGGTTCTAAAAGTAATCCTGTATAGTATAATAATAAATGAATATTGACCAACATGCATTGGTAAGTAGCTTAAGCACTTGTGGTATAGAAATCAGAAACAACGACGGTACCACTATAAAAATTATAAATTAATACATGGTTCTGGTTCTGGTATTGAACTCCGCGATGTGGCTTGAACTGTCCATGCAAACCTATGACGACCTCCGTAGCCGAGAGGCGAGCACGCCGGACTTGGCATCGCTATCTCCGAGGTCTCGGGTTTGATTCCCGGTCGGGTCAATGTGGAAAACGATTATTTCTATATTATCTCGGGTCTTGGTAATTTGGTAACGTCGTTGTTTCCACTTTCTATAACACAAGTGCTTTGGTTACTTACCTTATGATCAGAGCAATATTTGTAAGTAATCTTCTCTTATATTTTTTATTTTTTTTACCATAGATCCTAGGCTAGGTACATTACCAAGTAGAGATTAAAAGTTCTCTACACCACATTATTCCAGCATATCATTAGTTACTACAAATAATCAAAATTGCAAATTATTTAGCTGCTAACAACTTCCTTAATTTGATCCTACATAACTTAGTAATCTGATAATTTGATAATTACAATAAAAGTAAAGCAAAATAACTGCATACTAATAAATAAATGCTTATATGTCCGTAAATTGAATAAACTTACAGTAGTTTCTAAATTTAGCTTCAATTATGTTATTAACAGTTTTATTTTTACCTCTACATCTAAAATAAAATCTAATTGCTAATATATACACTCGTATGTAACATAAAAAGTTACAGAAATCTCATAAAAATCTTGTTTGTGACACATTTACGTAAGTATTTCATCAATCATAGCAAAAAATTGTTTATAATATGGCAATTAACTGAAAAAGCAGTTTTTAATTATGAATAAATTGATTAAAATGTCCAAAAACAATTATTTAAGCGTTTATTTAAGAGGTAATTAATTCTAATTGTATATTGTTAATGACACTTTAATAAATAAAACTCTTAAATTGCGTTTTATGGAAAACTGTAAGCAACCTCCATAACTCAACGCAATCTTGTATAATTAATTCACTCTTAGACCTCACCACACTATAATAGCGCCTTTCGAGCATCGACGTTATGGATAATCCAATGATCCAATCAGTGTTGACTCAACGCTTGTGCAGCGGCATTTACTTAACGCTGATTGGACACTGGCCCGACGTCGACGCTCGAAAGACGCTAGTGTGGGGGAGGCCTTAGACCTGCTAGTAAGGCGCTTTGCAGACGACGGGGCGGGCCGGGCCGGTCTGACCGCGAAGCAAGAAAGACCGCGTCTGCCCGCCCGATGTCCGCGGCTGCCCTCGCCGCGAACACAAAGCACTCCGCCGCGCCTCCAGTGTGCGCCGGGCACCTGCGGCCCGGTATTTTTGTCCTCCGTGTGCGTTGGTAGTATAGGATTCCCTTTGCGCTATCCTTTGCGGTGAAATTGACCGGCCCGGCCCGCCCCGGCGCGCCGTCTGCAAAACGCCTAAGGGGCCATTCATAAATTACGTCACACAAAATTCAAGATATTGTGATTCGGCTTGATATCCCATATAACCAACCAAACACCTTGTATAAAATGATTACACGTATTCGAGGCGGGTAAAGCCGCGAGCATAGCCAGATTTTAATTAGAATAATATAAAGGTGGCCGCGCATTTATCAGCGCTACAGTACCTGCAAGTACGGCAGTCTTTGCAGTTTAGTATTCCTTGTATAAAAATGGAACCCGCTCACCTAACCGCAGGGAGCGTGCACAGCGCGCGCATCGGCTGTGAAGGCTGCTATGCTATGCGTGTTGGAGGATGTAAGGGTTGCTACAGACATATTTTGACCGGCATTAATCGGCAAAGTTTGGCGGCAAAGCCGAATTATTGGATGGATAGTAGATGCTTCGGCTTTGTTGTTCGACGTATATTGTCGAATCGAAAATGCCGGCCTGAATATGTGTGTAGTGTAGCTACCTTAATGCACCATTTACACGGAGCCAATACTTGAGTATCATATGAGGTGCCGGCTGGGGACGGCCGTAAAGAATACACTTCCCCACTGCCAAAAGGAGGCGTGTCGTAAGAGGCGACTAAATCCTGTAGCACGAGACGGGGAGCAGCGTCTGCGTGCGAAATAATAATAAAAAACTGTGCTCGCCAACCCGCCGGTTAAGCGTGGCGAGTATGGCAACAACCCCCCGAATGACAGAAGTCACTGGGGGAGGCCTATGTTCACCAGTAGACGTCCTGTGGCTGAAATGATAATAATAATAAATATTGGACAACATCACATACATTGCTCTGATCATAAGGTAAGTAGCTAAAGCACTTGTGCTATAGAAATCAGAGAACAACTGGCTTAATGGAGTGACTTAGTGGATTGTCTCACGTATTGGCTCCGTGTAAATTGTGCATAACGCAGCTGCAGTGTTGATAGATACGCGGCCACCTAAGACGTCATGCTATAAGGTCGACCTCTGTAGCCGAGAGGCGAGTACGCCGGACTATATGGGCGTCGCCATCTATGAGGTTCCGGGTTCGATCCCCGGTCGGGTCAATGTAGGGTAGGAAACGAACTTTTCTATATTATCTCGGGTCTGAGTGTTGTATTACCGTCGTTGTTTCTGAGTTCTATAACACAAGTGCTTTAGGTAGTTACCTTAGGATCAGAGCAATGTATATGATGTTGGCCAATATTTATTATTTACAGTTTTTATTTACTGTCGTCGGCAAGATCAGAAACAAAGTCAGTAGGTATGTACTAAATGGTACTATTAATGATTGCGTTGAGTAAACAATAGCACATCGCCCCGATCATTGCGACAATTGGCGCTGATGTAACTTTTATTTATGGTTTCATTAAAAACAGTAGATCACTTGTCATAAAGATTGTCGTGGTAATCTTGAACCATTAGGCGAGTTTAAAGTCGTGAGTATAAATATTTGTAAACACACAATGACTTCTTTTTAGTGGATTATTATTTGAGTGATTTGCATGGTATATAAGGTGTAAGTGAATTAGTGTCAGATATTTTTAGGAGTAACTTAGACTATCACATGGATCACATGTAAGATAAATTTAAAATTATAGAACAACTTTAATTCACGCACCAAGTAATATGATATTATGATGAACAGTGTAATATGATTATTTGAGTGCATGAATGTGATTCTGGAGAGATTATGAATCGCCTAGCTTTTTGTGAGTAGTCTACTTGTGGTGTTTGGGTACATGTTCAGGATGATGTAGATTCTTTATTTTAAACTTTTTATTTTTTTGATTTTTTAATGTTTGTTCTATAATTTTAAATTTATCTTATATGTGATCCATGTGATAGTCTAAGTTACTCCTAAAAATATCTGACACTAATTAACTTACACCTTATATAAGCGAAATATAAGTAGGTACCTACTTTTATTGCTAAATCAGCTAAATTTCACCATTTATACCGTGTTTTATTCAAATAAACGATTTATTTATTTATTTCTTACAACCTGCGGGTCTAAAACGGCCGCATTGGATGTTTCATTTTTAATCTGATTCATTTAGTGAAATGTAGCGGAAATGATTTGCAAACCCTAAAACGGCCACATTATTAAATGAATCATTTGCAATTCATTTCATCAAATGGATCATATTTAATGACGTTAAAAAAATATAGTGACGCGTCCAATCATACTTTACGGTTTTTGTGAAAATGAATGTTTTTAACAACACAAAGGAACAAAATGTTTCAAAATACTCAAGTTTTGTGTGTTCTACAAATATCAATACAAAATAATAATAAAAATAACATTAAAATGGTGGTTCACCAATTTGACATTTAATATGAATTACTCTTTTCATAACAAGTGGACCATATTACGAATTTCCATACAAAACTGTCAAATTAGATGAACTGCAAATATGAAATGTTCGAGGCTCATTTTATGATTCATCAAATAACATTTCATTTTAAGATTTGCTAAATGAAACATATTATGAACGGAATATGAAACATCCAATGCGGCCGTTATAGACCCGCTGACTACTGTATATTTCGCGTTATTAACTCAAAGTCAAAGTCATTTATTTTTGCAAATTGGCCATCAATGGCACTTTTACATGTCCCATTTTTTTTTCTTACCACCGCTTCGGGACTACATATCGGCTGGTGATGAGAAGAAACGGCGCAACAAACTTAGTCACCTTTGTCAGCCTGGTTTTATTACAGGAAATACAATTACAAGATAGTGTAAGTGCGAGCTAGGCAGGCTATTAGGTAAGTCCATGCACTCTTGTCGTTCAAGTAATCATCAACTTTGTAATATCCTTACTACTACTAACTACTTAGGTACCTTATCTAAAGTAAAAATAAAAGTAATCCTAGCCTAAGAGTATTTTTTTGTAGCATTCGAAATTAGTCCAGTCATCTCATTTCACGTCTCAGTGGTCTAGAAATCTAGATAACAATAAACCGATTGAATACTAATTTGCATCAAATTGCTTCTGTTCAGTAAACACGCCACCAGTCAAGTCACGACCATAATAAAAATACATACAGTAGGTTTACTGCAGTGCTTTAAATTCACGAGGTAGTTACAACTTTACATTCGTTCGGTTTTTCGTATTCTACAAATATTCATAGAATTCGAAAGACTTTATTAAGCTAAGTGATATACAGGGTGTAAAAAAAGGCTTAACGAAGCCTTAAACCACGAATTCTATACATAAAACCAAGACTTTAATTTTTGGGTATCAAAAAAAATAACTTATTTCTAACCCGCAATGTGTAGCGCGCACGCCACAGAACAAAGAAGTACTGATCATTTTTATCATGTTTCTTTGTAAAAAAGTTTAGTATTATCAAACAGAAGTCAATTTTGTAAAAATCTTTGAAAAAAAATTGCAACTTTGACTGTCAATAACTCGGTAGCCCGTCATCAAAAAATAATCGTATTAATACGTAGAATATGTGGTATTCGGCTTCGTTAAGCCTTTTTTTACACCCGATATTTAGAAAACTAGGTAACTGTATGTGTAGGTAATAAATAAATAAATATTGGACAACATCACATACATTGCTCTGATCCTAAGGTAAGTAGTTAAAGCACTTGTGTTTTAGAAATCAGAAACAACGACGGCATCACAACACCCAGACCCGAGACAGTAATACAGCTATTGAGTTTCTCAATAAAAAATCAAATCAAATAAATATTACCTATGCATAGTATAGTGGTATGCAAATGTAAGGCAATGCAAATGCTTTATCTTACAATAATAATATTGATTGCTACAAATAAGGAAAAAAAAATGATTAGACAACCTACGACCATCTTGATGTAAATAGTGGTTCGCTCTCCGGACTACAATGCCTGGCGGTTACGGGTTCGAATCCCGCAAGGGGCAAATGTTAGTGTGATGAACACGAGCATTTAAACCTAAGTCATGGATGTTATAAACGTATTTAAGTATGTTTATCCGTTATCTAGTCGCCATAGTACAAGCTTTGCTTAGTTTGGGACTAGACAATTGGTGTGATTGTGGAAAGAATAAAAAAATAAAAAATCATAACGTTACAAATACATAAACACTTTTAAAATATATTAAGCTTCGTGTTAATCAAAGCTATTTAAATATCTATGCAGATAAAGATGCAGTAGTAGTGTAATCAATATAACACGTTGCTAACTTTACTGATAGAGTCATGATGATAATATGCACGAAGAAGCGCGTGGATTTGTGAGTGTTTTTGTTGGAAATGAGCCTACTGTACATTCTTCTACTGTCTATAAATGACTGTGACTGTAGGGTGACTAGTAAATTTAACCTTGGAGGTGCCAAGGTCAAACCCAAGGTCGTATTAAAAGAATTTGCTCTTGATTATATCCGTAATGAATAACATACAATTAATTAAGGTTTCAACAGATATTAATGGAATACGAATTACGAAATTTTGAACTTCTTCACCATATAATTCTTGAGTTATAAGTAATTGAACTAATTTCTACTTAATAATAGCGTGCCTATATATGCTATACACACACAAAATCAGTTTAAGATAATCAGCTTAAAGCATTTCCTGTATAAAAGGGGGTAACAAGTAGAAAACTTTTTATATTAGAAAAAAATATAAACACGGGTGAAATTCCGGATCGATTAAAGCACCCCTAAAGGCACTAAAAGTGACACAGTTCACATAAAACAAATATCAACTAAAACTTAAGTAAGTATTTAAATTATGATACCTAGATTCTTAAGGCAAAGTTTATATTAAAAAAACCCGGCCAAGTGCGAGTCGGACTCGCGCACGAAGGGTGCCGTACCATTTTCTATAAAAACGGCAAAAAAATCACGTTTGTTGTATGGGAGCGCCCCCTTAAATATTTATTATATCCTGTTATTTAGTATTTGTTGTTATAGCGGCAACAGAAATACATCATCTGTGATAATTTCAAGTCTCTAGCTATCACGGTTCATGAGATACAGCCTGGTGACAGACGGACAGACAGACAGACTGACAGCGGAGCCTTAGTAATAGGGTCCAGTTTTACTCTTTGGGTACGGAACCCTAAAAAGTAGCTTCATATATTAAACACTGCATTAAACACTGTCTACCTACTTGTTACTCAATGGTACTCAGTCAACTTAGTATAAGATCATGACAAAAACTTTGCATGTCGTATATTTTATGAATAATTATTATCAATTTTAAACACCAGAAAAAATATAAGTAGGTAACTTAAACTATAAGCTGTTCATTCAACTTTTTAGTCACTCAAAACTAGACTGAAAATCAACAAAAAATATTTTGCGGAAGAACTTAAAAGGTAGTCTGATTTAAAAGTCTAGCACACAATGTGGACGGATAAAAAGGTCTTATACTTATTGTCATATTTGAAATTGAAATGCGGTAGTCGGGATAAAATGCAATAACAGGTTTCGTAGGTGACACTATGTTGAACTTGAAGTACTGTTACAGAATTAAATAAGTTGGACGGTCACTATCGAGAAATTCCTGCTACAAGTTTTAGGCTAGGTGAAAAGCTTACATGATGTAATCTTGGTACACACCAGGTTCTTCAAAATTACAGAAAACACATAAAAGCAATTATAGTTGTCGCATATCTCTATAGTCTCGTAGAATATTGGTCTCAGAAGTGTCGGGTCTGCTACATAGGGTCAGATTAGAATAAAATGAACTAAACAAGGTATCAGCGGGTCTAAAACGGCCGCATTGGATGTTTCATATTCCGTTCATAATATGTTTCATTTAGCAAATCTTAAAATGAAATGTTATTTGATGAATCATAAAATGAGCCTCGAACATTTCATATTTGCAGTTCATCTAATTTGACAGTTTTGTATGAAAATTCGTAATATGGTCCACTTATTATGAAAAGAGTAATTCATATTAAATGTCAAATTGGTGAACCACCATTTTAATGTTATTTTTATTATTATTTTGTATTGATATTTGTAGAACACACAAAACTTGAGTACCTATTCTGAAACATTTTGTTCCTTTGTGTTGTTAAAAACATTTATTTTCACAAAAACCGTAAAGTAAGATTGGACGCGTCACTATATTTTTTTAACGTCATCAAATATGATCCATCTGATGAAATGAATTGCATATGGTTCATTTATTAATGTGGCCGTTTTAGGGTTTGCAAATCATTCCCGCTACATTTCACTAAATGAATCAGATTAAAAATGAAACATCCAATGCGGCCGTTTTAGACCCGCAGTTCTGAAGAATACCGGCCAGACATGCCAATCATACCTTACCAGCCTTCATAAACACAAAAGATAAAGGCAGGACGTGTTAGTGTTGTCTTATTTCTTAAATTAAAAGAAAAGTTTATATCCGAAAGTTAACCTTTGACGCGTGATAAATCTCTACTCTGATACATATCCCGCGGGGCTTACTTAGACCTGTTTCTTAATCTTCTTTCTCTTACCTCTCAATTCTGACCAGAAATTATAAGCCTGAAAAACACAAACCAACTGCTTAGCTTAAATCTTGAGCTGAACTAAGGGCTAAAATAAGAGAAGATAGAAAACACTTTCTAATTGATTTGTCTTTGTTCCAGATGCGAGTCCCTCACCTTGAATGGGACGCGGTACTGCGAGTGGGGGTACAATGGACTGGGCATAGACTACCAGGTGTTAGCCGGGCCAGCTTTCATGGCTGTCTTCACTGTGGTGGGGGTCATCCTTGGAGTGGTGGCTGACAAGTAAGTAGCACAGATTCATCTCACTGACATGCAGCTCGTATACGTGGTGACCCTGAAATTATGGATTATTCCTGGACTTTTTGGCTTTATGAATGTAGGTTTCGACAGATACAAAGTTGTAAGAAAATTTAAAATATCGTCCCACTTTATGTTTGCTAGTTGATCAAAAGAATTATCGAAGCAATAGCAAATCTTTTTCTTCATTATTCTAAACAAAAATAACTGCTTTCTTTGATATTTTGTTCGTTCGAGCTTTGTTTAAGCTCTAAGCAATTACATTTTTAAATGGAACCCGCACATTTATAAGTAGAGCTAAAAAATTTAGAAATGACTTCTATATACGCCTGTTCGATTTGGTCCCATTCTTTCAGGGACACCCTGTAGACGGCGTTATACACGGTTACACAGTGGAGCAATGATAGAAGTTTTAACTTAAAATAGCCGATACTCGTTAGCGTGCATCGGATTGAAAACCTATGTCCAGCACAGGACTGATTTTGGCTTAATAACTGCAAAAACCGGCCAAGAGCGAGTTGGACTCGCGCACGAAGGGTTCCGCACTATTATTAATAAAAACGGGTTCTTAGTTTTTAGTATTTGTAACAACAAATACTATAGCGGCAACAGAAATACATTAATCTGTGAAAATTTCAACTCTCTACGCTTTATGAGATACAGCCTGGTGACAGACGGACAGACAGACAGACAGACAGACGAACGGACAGCGGAGCCTTAGTAATAGGGTCCCGCTTTACCCTTTGGGTACGGAACCCTAAAAACATACTGTTCTGCTCAAAGATAAAAGATTTCTTTTCGTCAAAATAGAGTTAGAAGATAAACATTTTCAATCTCTGCTTGGGTGATATATAAAATACTCCAAAAAAAACGTTGTGCAGACGTTGGATAGGAAATTAGGAACCGATGTCTCTTTCTCTTATACCAACACATCTTAATATATTGTTTTAAACTTTCATGGTCACTAACATTAGAATAGTTTGTTACGGGATTGCTACCATGTACCTTATTTTTGACTTTACTCCGTGATCATGGCGCTTGCAACAGTGGCGAAATATCGGGAACTCAAAAATAAGGTACATGGTAGCAATCCCGTAAAAAACTATTCCAACACATCTTATTCTCTTCTACAGATACAATCGTGCCAGGGTTCTGTCTATCTGCACTCTAGTCTTCGTCATCGCTATCATTCTCATGGGAACAGTCAAGGAGTACTGGCACCTCGTCATCCTCCGAATGATAATGGCGGCAGGAGAGTCTGGGTGTAACCCCCTAGCCACTGGGATTCTGACTGACTTGTTCCCGGAACATCAGAGAGCGCTGGTGCTGTCGATCTTCAACTGGGGAATCTATGGAGGATATGGTATTGCTTTTCCTGTGGGAAGGTACTTACCCGACATCAACGCTTGGGGATTGGTAAGGAGTGATTGAATTGTGTTAGGATTTCTACTAGACCTAGAAAAAATATTTAGGCCGAAACAACAAAAATACAACATCTACTCATTGGCAAATTTACGAGAAGTCAGCGCTGGTGCTAGCAACTATTAATAATGAATGACTAACATGACGTACTGAATATATTAGCCCCCCTTAACCTCTGAAATAACCTCCGCCCCTCTCTTTCCTTCAAATCATCAGAAAAAGACATTATGTTGCCAGTTGCTGAAAACTTTACCAAACTTGCTGTCCTTCTCTAGTTCAAAGGGTGAAAAAGGTGACCTTAAGAAGCAGTGTATTGATGTACTCCTCTATTCTGACAGAGCTGGAGGGTGTGCTACTACGGAGCAGGTATCATCGGTCTCGTCATCTCCCTGCTGACCTTCCTGACGCTTAGGGAGCCTGAAAGAACTACCATTGGAGAAGAAGGTAAGGAATTTAAACTTGACTATTTAAAAAAAATCAAGTAATCTCAATTTTCATGACTCTGTAACCGATACAATTTTTAAGTCATGTTAAGGTTTCATTAAATAAAAAACTAAAAAAACTGTTCTGTAATTTTCGTGTAATGGTACCTATACCTACGAGTGCTCTCTCTTGTCTGTCTAGAAAAGCTTGACACTGTTTTTTGAATAGGACCTGTAAGGCATCATTTTAGTAGAAACTGCGCTGCAAGTCTCGCAGTTTAAAATATGATAAAATTTTAAAATCTAAGTACCTATTAAGACTGTGTAATTAACCTCTAGGCGCTGGAAATACCAAGGGCGGAGACTCAACCCTGGAGTCAGGAAAGAAGATGCCGCAAGTCACAATCTGGCACGTCATCGCCCAGCCCAGAATCATACTGCTCTGTATTGCTGCTTCCATCAGACATTGTGGTGAGTTAGTTTCATCATCATCATCATCATTTCAGCCATAGGACTTCCACAGCTAAACATAGGCCTCCCCCAGTGACTTCCAGGTTGGCCGGTTGGAAGTGGCCTGAATCCAGCGGCTTCCTGCAACCTCTACCAGAAAGAAAAGCAGAAAGGCTCTGGAATAGAGGCCACGTACCAGCAAGCCCAGCGTGGAACTACGTGTGTTACTTAACCAAATGTAAAGATTTTCAAAAATCTAAAGAATTACTATTGTTTTTAAGTTTCTACAACAATTGATTATAAAAGCAGCATCAAATCGCGAATTATTCCCATTGACAAATTATCATCATCTCGACGAGATAAAAGTCATGTTTTTTTCGTTGTCCTACTAGAAACATGGGAAATCTGGTGATTGCATTTGTAGTTTGAATGGAGAATTGCCCAAAAAGGTCTTGGTCTTGTTTTTTCATTTGGACAACACTATCCGACATGTAGGCGGAAGAAGTCACATTAAAAAAACGCCTGTTGTAAAAAAGCCGCACATTACGCTCTTCTCCAAGAGATAGGTACGAGGTAGTAGTCAACGTAAGTATTTGTCAGGGATGAGTTCCAGCACACCCAAGCCGGCAATCGAACCGTTCAAGATGAATCACCACGCCATTACCAAGGACCTTACCTACGTAATACGCATAAATACTAAATAGGGTTGTACAGTGTCAAGCCAAAGGAATCGGCTACACTATGCAAAATGCAATCAGATAATATGCTAGCTATAAAATAAACTCACACAATATACAATTTGTTTAACAGCGAAATTAGAATATAAACTACACAGGTTATTACTCTGTTCGCGTGTTAGATACGTAAATTATCAGCATTCAAAATATTTGTAACACTTCGAATTAATCACGATTTCCTCGCCGTTCCTAGTGCATTTGGTTTTGTGATTTGCTTCATGCTATTCATTACCTTTTGTGCAGATATTCAGGGTGTTGTATTGATCAGGTTAAATTATAAGAGGCTAATGTGCTCGCAAACACAATTAATCTAAATTATGGGTTCAACATCGTAATTATCATGAACAAAATGTCTACTGGTCCATACATAATCATCGAGGTAGAGCGTTAGTTCGACTAGAGAATAAAAAAGCGAGTCTGATATCGGCCATGAAAAGCTGTTGTAATGATGTACAAAATCGCCTCCTTTTTGCCCATTATTGAAAATCATACCTTGTTTACTGGTCGTGTGGTAACTGTAGCATTGTCGACGCCTTCAGTAAATAGATTTTGCCAAGATATTAGGTGGTAGAGTCGTATCCTTAACTCCCCCTCCCCCTGCACCACCTGCCAGTACTAACATCTAGTGCACCTCGTCATCGTCAGCGTCTGTCGCCCCGCATAAGTTTCATTCACGCTTTCACCGCAACTACAGTACCCGGCACCAATGTTGAGCGCTGGGGCAAAGAGATCGCTTTGCGCATCTTACGAGACGATCATCGCATCAAAGCTTAGAGCAGTTGGTTGAATGCTCAAAGCATCAAAGACGTGCGAGTGCGATAACTAACAACCAGCCACGGCCGGCGGTTAAGGCGCGTCGCAATTCGCAACTAATCACGTGATCGTAATAGTCTTAAATGCGCATCTTTCGCCCAGCGCTCAATCTCCGTCCCGCTAAGTAGTTGTAGCAACAACTAGATGTTTGCAGCCGAAAGCACCTAAACTTAAATACTCGCGTAAATGAATGTCATTAATTTTTTGCAAGTCCTAATAAGTGTTCAATCAAAGCATGACTTGTAAGTATCTGTATTATGGTGACACGTTTTTTTGACACCAAAAAATGGTGTCCGTTCCAAAATTAGCCCGCCCACACCCAATGACGTTTTACAAAGCTTAATTCACCTATAGCTTGTTGTAGCTTATAGAGTAAGCTGTGATATAAATATATAAGCTGTATATTCATACAGGCTTCGGTTTTTAACATAGTGCTCAGAAGAGGGCCTGTATACGTACAGTACAAAATAAATAATTTGAACAGTAATGCCACAGAGTAGGTGTTATAGGTCATACTTACATTTAAGAAGGCGAATGTGAGAATCAATACAAAAACTTGTCTATTTATTTTATGTGTGAAACATCAAAATCGCAACGCCCGTTTGTAAGAAAAAGTAAAACCATTTTTGGGACCTCGATGTTTGGACCATAAAAAAAAGTTTTAATTGACCACCAGAATCAACCCCTAGACGAAAGTTTACTCATAAATAGGACCATTTCTTACTTCCTGCTTACTTCAACCAATAACGATACACAAATTAACCATAAATTACATTCAATATTAGATAAAACAACTATAAAATAACTGGATGGCAGAACACAACCTCGAAATTAACTTCTCTAAAACGAAAATAATTAGCTTTCACCCATACCAAAAATCTCCCCTTAACTTAAACTTTTCTTACGATAACATTAAATTGGAACAAATGAATTCAACCTACTCGGGCTAATTATAGATACCCACATAAGTTGGAAATCTCACATAAAGAAAATTAAAGAAAAATTGGCTAGTTTTACTTACGCTCTCCGGGAAGTGAAAAAAAACACTGATATACCATTATGTGGGGAAATAGCACGGACGCCCCGGATCTTCTAATTTTACAGAAAAAACTAGTTTGAATTCTATTTAACATAAAAAATACCGACCGCTGCACACCATACTTCGTCGAATACAAAATGGGAGAGTCCCATGTATATACATCTTAGAAACATGTAAATTTGTTAAAAAATACCCGGAATTTTACAAAAAAAAACGAGAAGACGTTCATGTGACATACAAATTACGCCATAGACAGAAACTCACAATACCTACATCCCGCCTTAAGCTATACTAATAATCCGGCCCCCTTTCCATGTCCATCAAAATCTTTAATAAACTCCGAGACTCGATAAAAAATATTGACATAGAAACCACTTTCATAAATCAAGTCAAAGAATTTATAATTTCAAAACATTACTATGCTGTAAGTGAATACCTAAACGACAAATTATAAAAACGAATTAACTAATTAATACCTACCTATCTAATAAATACGTATGGTCCTTCCCTCTTCTAATTGCAGTGCCCTACAGGGCCCATAATGTCTTATAGCTTTAGTCATCTAGTTTTAAGTTCATTATGGAAGCAATAAACGATTGAGTATTGAGCATTTGTACAAGGATGTAAAATCTGGTTTTCCTAAAACTCTTCAATCTAGATATTAGGACAATTACCAGTCCACTAAACTAGCCCAACATGCAGCTGCAGACAAATCTTTGTCTCGTTTCCAGTCACGCAGGCCCAAGGTCGGGCTTGACTGACACAGCCGGAAATCAAACTGTTACTTATACACCAACGTATATTTAAGTACTTACTTAAAGCTTTTGCGCACGGAAATTTTTACCCGACTGCCAAAAGAGGGTTATGTTTTTCGAGCGTATGTATGTATGTAAGTATGTCTATTTCTTTGGCACGCCCTGCAGCCTAAGCCGTTTAACGGATATAAAAGTCCCGAAATTCCCGCGGGAACAGAACTTACGCGGGAAAAACGGATCTGAAATACTGAGAAATCGATTTTGAAACTTTCTTTTATTAACTATGGGTCACATATTTTCAGTGCTAATAGTATTCAATACTTTATTTTCCAAAATTCATACGGGAACAGGCAAAAACATAGACTGAAAAAATAGGAAGGAAACCGTTCAATGGATTTCAACTTTACATATGTCATTAGATTCGTCTCAGTTGTGGGAGTGACATAGGCTATGTAATTACCCGGAATTTCTATTGGTACATGAATAAAACGAGAAAATCCGATTTCAGATACTACTTACTCGAGTTAAAATCCTTTTTTTCAATGAAGAGTTACAAATAAGGCTTTATAGTTCATTGAAAAGTAGAACACTACAAACTAAACAGTAAAAAATAAAATTAATTAATTTAAAAAAATCTAAAAACCCGACTGCGTAAAAAGTGAACTTAAAAGATGAAAACAAGATTTAAAGAATCAATTTGCAGTCGGAGGCATCAAATCCGTTAACAGCTTAATGATGATTGACTTGGTATGCACTGCGTTAGTACCTAATTAAGTAATATAAATCCTTATAGAAAAAGTCGAATCAAGTAACAGTATTTGATGCCTCAGACTGCAAATTGATTCTTTAAATCTTGTTTTCATCTTTTAAGTACACTTTTTACGCAGTTGGGTTTTTAGATTTTTTAATTTTTATTTAAGTGACATTTTATTAAGTCGTAAGTAACGACAACGAAAGCATAGCGAAACGAATGTTGTACCTAACCTAACCAATCGTCTTTATCTCAGGTGGTATGTGCTTCGCGTATAATGCGGACTTGTACTACCGCGACTACTTCCCCGACGTGGACCTGGGCTGGTGGCTGTTCGCCGTCACTGTCGGCATCGGCTCCGTGGGCGTCGTGGTCGGAGGAGTCATCTCTGATAAGTAAGTTGCTGTAGTTTACACAGCAGGTACCAGACCACAAAATAAAACAAACATAATTCAAGTACCTCACCCAAATGTCCTGCGCACAAAGGTCTGCGCGTAACTCAGAATGGGGCCATTTTGAGTTGAGCATCTATGAACAAGTACCTAACCACCGCAGTCATTGCTGCTGTTATTTACCTTGCGCACTTAGCCGCGCTCAGCGAGATAATGCGGATGGTTGCAGGTCTTGCAGTGGATAGATGCGCAAACCTTTATGGTGACTACACACGAACAGGTAATGGAATGCAGCTCATTCGTTAGCGCACGACGGCAACGACGACCGGTCATAACTTACCATTGAATTTGTAGAAATAACTATATTTATTACAAAGATTTCGTTGCCTCGCTAGTGGTTAAAGAAAAAAAAACTTTAAACTGACTCCAGCAGCCGGCAAAGACTGAGGTCGAGTTTGGTTAAAATTTCGCCACGATTGTAAATGTTGATCTTTTCTTTATATCCGAAATTCAGGAATACATACAGCCATATAGCAAATGTTTGATGGTACAACAAGCATAAAATCTGGTCCTAAAAGATGAGACTGAGGGCTTTAATAAGGTCCGCTTCTATAACTATTACTTGTTTATTTGCAGATTCGTAGCGAAAATGGGCGTCCGATCCCGTGTGTTGGTCCTGGCTATCTCGCAGCTGATCGCCACGCTGCCGGCCTTCGGCTCCGTCATCTTCGGCCCACTGTGGGCGATGATCACCCTGGCCATCTCTTACTTCTTTGGTAAGACTTCTTCTATTTCTACCGACCCTCGGACGCTGACCACTGATTCAAAACTCTTCGATAAAAAAAAAATCAATAAATCACTAGACACTAATGCTATATCCGATATCGCATGGTGTTGTGGTACCGTCGTTCTGGTTTCTGTAACACAAGTGCTTTAGCTACTTACCTTAGTATCAGAGCAATGTATGTGATGTTGTCCAATATTTATACTTACCTATACATGATTTTTCGATATGATTGTCTTTTTTTATCGAAGGGTTCTTAATCCGGTGTCCTGATTAGCATAGTAAGTGCAAAGTGGCTCGGCAATTCGCCTGTAGCGCAAAGTTTCCGAGGTCGATTCCTGGTTGGAATTTAGAAAACAAACTTTGCTAAATTAGCTCGTGTTGGGTGTCCTGGCTGATTCCCTCGGCAAATATAACTTTATAAGGCCATGCTGGTATATAATAGGTACCAAACTTCCCTTTTTAACCTTCAAATGAAAAGTTTTAACACCATGCCTTATTAAAAGTAATAAAAATTATCCTCTGGACATGGGCCTTCCTATAGAACACAACGAGTGACTCTGGCTCCCAATTCAGAATCATTCGGTAACAAATTGTCGGCCGGAAACTCATGACACTATGATTAAACATCAGTGCCATGTGATTTACCGGCTGTCAAAGCGTTATACAAGGGTTCTGAATTAGGGCCTGGGCCATCAATCCATTGGCTGGGAGGCCTGTGTCTTCAATTCCAGGTGGCTACCTACTCGAAAACCTATCTTCCCCAATGGTTGTCAGTTCTGAGAGCGATGTGTTAAGAATACATGTAAATCTTTGATTTTATTTATTTCACAGCTGAAATGTGGTTCGGAATCGTCTTCGCGATCCTGGTGGAGATCGTGCCCCTCTCGGTCCGCTCCACGACAGTTGGGGTGTTCCTCTTCGTCATGAACAACGTGGGGGGCAACCTGCCGATCCTGGTGGACCCAGTCTCTAAGGCCATCGGGTACAGAGAGGCTATCATGATCTTCTATGCTGGCTTCTATGGAATCAGTAAGTTTTTGGGCTAACTAGGCCTATTTTAATTGCTAACTTGCAGTCAGTAGTTCTGTCCGACAATCCAATAGTTTTGAACTGTTACTGATTTTAATGTGATCAAATATGTAGGTAATGGGATCGTTTAAATAGTCTGAGATCATACATCATCATACTTTTCCGTGTTTTCTTGCAACCAGCTGAAATTAACTACTGCAAATGAGCTAACAACACTCAATAAACTTGAGACTGAATCGCCATAAGCTAAATAATTACGCTAAAGCATCTCCAATTATTTACTGAATAAAAAAATCGATATTTTTGCTATTATACACCGTGAATTTTGAGATACCCGAGAAAATTAACTAACATACTCAGATATCGATATACATCGAATTCGGCGAATAAAAAAAAAAAATTATGAGAAATTTATTTAATAGGTCCCTAACATTCCTTAAAAAATATGCACTATAAAAGTCCTGCTAATTCAAATAGTAATCATTATCATTCCAACATTAACGGAACCAAAATCCACCTAATTTAGTCGCGTAATATTGGCGTACGGAAGGAATAACTATGAATGATTTTTTTTTCATTCATAGTTATTCCTTCCGTACGCCAACGCCGTACGCCGTTCCGTTTTTTTTATTCGCCAAATGCGATGTATATCGATATCTGAGTATGTTAGTTAATTTTCTCGGGTATCTCAAAATTCACGGTGTATAGTATTCTTGAAAACCACAAATGTGTGTGTGATGAGCACTACCAGTGCAAAAATAATTTAAGTACCTATCTATCTATCCGTTGTTTAGCCAACATTGTATGTAAAAGCTCTGCTTAGATTAAGGCACATCGATTAGAATAGAATAGAAAACGATTTATTTGACACACACAGAATACAAAAGGAAAAAAAAAACATTTACAGGATAATAAAAAGCAGTATGTGTCAAAAAGGCCCCCGCTCAGCATTTGTCGTGACAGTCAGGGACGTATCACGACGCTGGTTTTCAGCAGGGACCCTGACGGTAGGCTCGGACCATACCCGACCGGAAACCCGACTTGGTTAGCGCGGAATCAATCCATCGATTACTGGCACAAAAGCCCGTCCTCATCACACAACAACACACACACACACACACACATACAAGACAAACTTTCATTCGATCTCATTAGTTTTCATTTGTTACGTTTATAATTTTGATTGTAGCAGTAAAACGGGACCATAACAGTAAAGAACCAATTGTTAAACTCACTCTTAGGCTTTTGCGATACAGCCTGTCGATTCTGTAAACAAAACCGCGCTCACTTCGTCGCTGCACTCGCTCATCAACGATAAATAATATGAACCTCCTTACTAACAAAATAGAGGCTTTGTTCGTTTGTACGGCTAAGTCGAGTTTGAGAGCGAGTCCGTTGCGTTTTTCTTAGAGAATCGACCGGAGAGAATAGAGAATAGAGATCGTCTGCGAGCCTAGTGCACAAGTCGCTGTACTGACTGTAATTTTAATTGTTTATTTATGAAGATAAATAACACTTGAAAAAAAAATCATCGACCTCAGGTGGAACTCGAACCCACGAGTATTTTAATAATAAACTTTACTTTATACTTTAACTAACTAAAATTTTTCGTTCTCTAGTCATCTAGTCTATAAAGTCACAATGTTTTTGTTGTTTGAAGAATTTATTCTAATTTCACTAACCCCCACAGGTAGCATCATGTTCTTCCTCACCATGTTCCTTATGGACGGCCCTGTCGAGACTGCCTCGCCCCCCACACCCCTCGCCGCCCTGCCCAAGAGCAGCGGCCTCGACAACCGCGCCTTCAGTCACGACGAGACCAAGACTGACAGCCGTCTACCTGTTCCAGCTGACCGGAGTCGACTGTAGATTGATAAAAACTTTGCCGAAAACTGTCAAATCGGCCCCCTTTTTACGTAACGTAGTGTAGGACGCCCCCTAGCCCGATGGACCGACGACCTTAGGAAGATGGCTGGCTGTGGCTGGATGAAAAAAGCGGAATACCGTGCTCTTTGGGGGATGTTTATGTCCAGCAGTGGACTGCAATAGGCTGAATAGATAGATAGATTACTTACATATCTTGTAAAAGCAATGCGATAGCAAAAGTCGAGCAATTCTGGCTTTGAAATCGCAAATTGACATCAAAAAACAAAAACAAAGCAATCTTCTGACAGCTGCCATTAGATTTTGACGCAGCATCAATCGGGCGATGACAGCGCGATTATTGCTGATTGCATTTTTTTGGAAATAAGGATGTGGTATTTTTTTTTAGACGCTGTGTTAACCCTTTAAAGGGCTCTGTCTATATTGGACACCGTATTTTGAACCTTATTTAGTTATCTAAGGTTGAAAACCAATAAAAATTTTCAACATCCTGTGCCCTAGGGTAAAATACTTGAACTAAACATTATAGTTAGAAGTGTGGTAAAGGGGATTCCCTTTGAATGTTCATTTAGCGATAGCATTCGTTATGTAGACATTCAGACCTAAACTTTGTAAAGCAAAGCATTTTGTTTCTCAAAGATAAACAATCTCAAACTCATAATCAAGCAAATAATAAACACGGAATTTAGAGATTTTTGTTGATGATGTGATAACAGCTCGTCACCTTACCACAAAACGTCAAATTCAATGAACGTCCAATTGATAATGAACTCTATGTGTCGGTTGAAAATCAGTTGGATGACTTTTAACTTTTTGGGTAGGTTGACCTACCGTTAACTGTACTTGGATGTGTATTATTGATACAAACCTGTTTTAATGTTTCTTATACCTCTAGCCCTATAACTGACTTGCCACTTACAGTTAAGTATTATTTTAAATCAATATCTCTAATATTGCCTATTGGGGTCCTTAAACTTTTTAGGTGATACACGCTAAATACGTTTATCATACTAAATAAGTTTAGAATATGACCAACGAAAAAAAAATCGCTTACCATAGACAGAGAAAACACTAAACTTTTTCTCTGCCATAGACAAGGATTTTGATACTGGCCACTTTATTATTGTTCAAAAATGTCGTCTGAAAAACGTTACTGAATCTTAGCACTTTGCAATAAGATTAAGAGTACAATAATAAAAGGGAAAAAGGCGGAGGTACGACTTGCCTACAATTAATTAAACAAATAACAACCTAATGACAAGACAGTAAAGGCAAAATCAAGCAAAGTAAAATTGAATACCTATTTACAGTTAGTTATCTATTACTATGTGTTAATAATAGTAATTAAAAAACGTAGTAGTTGAGTAATGAACTAATGAACAAATTATTTTTATATCAGTATTCTCAGTCTTCAAACTACTCAATAGTAAGCGATACCTTTTGTTGGTAATACTCTAATTGGGCGACACACGGCGAGCTTATTTCAATGACCTTGTTTGACCCCTCAGGTTGGCCTAGCATTTGGTCGCATCTAAATAGATCCCCAAACTATAGCTAATATCCAGAGCACTGGACAGAAAATAGTTTAAACTTTAAATAATTGTCAATAGTTCTAATTTCGTCTGCGGTGTGACATGGTTTGTTGTGATTGGTCAGTAGGAAATGCAAGCAAGGTCGAGCAAGGTCAAAAGAAATAAAAAGCCGTCTGGTGACGCTTTAAGGATATGTCCATAAGTTTCTGTACAAAACATTTGAATCTCATGAAAATTTGTACTTAGTATTAAAATTGTTACGGTGTTACCTATTATAGTTATTAAAAAAGTACTTAAAAACCTCTTTTTAGCATGTTTAGACATCCAAAATCATAATGAAGTGCCTTCGTAGCGACTTGCAACTATTTGGTGAACATATCACTGCCTAAGTCTTGCGTTACCTACTTTAATTTAATGGTCAGATTTCTTAATTCTAATACCTTCTGATACAGTACGCGGCATCGATGTTCAGCGCTGGGACAATAAGTGGAGATCGCTTTGCGCATCTTAGACGATTATCGTATCAAAGATACGTGTACGTGGAGCTAACAACCAATCACGGCCGGTGCGGGCGCGGCGCGACTAGCCAATCACGTAATCGTAATGGTCTTCTGCGCAACTTTGGCCCAGCGCTCAACATTCGTGCCGCTAGTTGTACCTACAGATACCTTGGTATTTGATCGTCTCTGCTACAGCTGCTACATAGCCCGGCTGATGAATGAAGGAGATTGTTTAAAGTACAGTTGAGGAATGTATTCCTTACATTCATATATTCTTACAGTAAGTAATGTGTAATGGCCTCATAAGGCCAAAAAAAGCAAAAGAATTGACTAGAGCTGTGTGCGAGTACAACTTTATAATCTTATTATAGAAAGTATTATGTCTTATAATTTAGAATCTTTCGAGGCCAAACCAGCGTAACGTAAGGCGTTTTATTCGTTACGCTCGTTTGACCCCAGCCTTAGAGAATAAAGTTGCTACCATTTATCATTTTATGCATGTCTAAACTTTAAAAATCATCTAATTGCTCTGATAAAAGTACATAAATAATAAAAGCAGTTTTATGTGATATGATTTTTGTACATATTTATTACTTAATTAAGTGCCTAATTATTGTAAATAAAATAAAATGTTCAATGTTTATCTCCTAAGTTTTTGTTGCATGATGCCCGCCTATAATTTTTTTTTTGTTTATATACAAAAATAATTGGACTTTCACAGTTGGTTCAGTTAGTGTACTCTAGCTAGGTAGGTGTTGGAAAAGTGACCACAAAATCGCGCAAGCCGAGCGAGCGAAGCGACCAGTGTCGCGGTATTGGCGTGTGCAACGCAATAGCCACACTTTACTGAACTTAATAAACTCCTTAAGTTTGAACTGATTCCATTAGTCAAAAGTAGTTTTTTGCAGAAATTAGTTTTTAATTTTTTTCGTTTTCGAGAATAAACCCAAAAAAATATTTTTGTAACTATTTATTCAACAGCAGTCAAAACCTTACTTTTACCTTTAGATTTGTATTTAAAGAGTTTCTCCTTCCGCCGAGATTTCCAACTCTTAGTTTCATCTTTTGATAAGACATATTCACCGCTAACAACCGCCGAGTTTATTTTATCTGTAAATATGAAAACAAAAAAGTAAAGTTTCAGACATAAACATAAACATCATACTGCAAGAATGGTATAAGTAATGCTATATGAAACACAAAACCAAGATACTTTTTGCAAGCTTTTAACATGACATCATACATTTCCATACATTTTGTATGAGATTACTTAGTTATAACTCAGGGGCAATATAAATACAAATACCAACATTATAATATAATACATGCAAGAAATACAGACTAGAATAATAATTATGTGCATGCAGCACATAATTATAGTTTCTCTATGTCATGCATACAAAGATTTTGATATTAAACCATTTGATTGATATTGAAAGTTTAGGAAGTTCTGACTATACTTAGGTATTTTAAAACTATGTGGCTGATGTAGAACAACTAAACACATTTGTAGACAGTTTTCGAAATACAATAAAAGACTAAAAACAACACCCATTTTTTAGAAATGTATCATAAGACTAGTTCAATGACTATGCCTGACCAGACCTGCTCATGTTGCTACATCACCCAAATGTGTTAAATAAAAACTAACCATTTTCATCTAATCCATCATCATCAACCTTCCGTTTTCTTTTCTCTAGCTTCTTGGCTTCAGCATTGTGTGTTTCTGTGTATGTGTCCTTTGCATCCTCATGGGATAAGTACCCCTCAGATTCTTTGAATAATCTTACACCACCTTTTATTTTCCTTTTTCTGTGAAAATATTTGTCACAATACAACAAGGAACTTACAGCAATAAATACCACAATAGTACTTTTTTCAGAAGTTGAAAGTGAGATTACACTACTATTCGGATGCTATTAATGTATTTCAATCATCAAGAAAATTTTTTTAAACAAATTTTATAGGTTACTTACTTATGACCATTTTCTACATCCACAAATTGTATCTTCTTACTAATTATAGATGATATCTTCGCGCCTATTTGCTTCTGCATCTCTGCTGGCACCTTGACATCGTTGTAATGGCTTGCGACGTCCAGATATCGTTCAGATTTTAGGTCTGCTGTGTCTGAAGTAAAAATATAATTATATCGTTATAACAGTGTATAAATCTAAAATGTGATAACTAAGACTTTTCATATTATTATAACAATGTATCTATATCATTCAGAATCATAGTCACAGGTAAAAAAGCTAAATAAAAACATGGTATATCGTCCATACCTTTTGCCTTGCTTTGATCTTGCTTCTTTCCGCGAGACTGATCAATTAGCTTAGTGAAAGATGTATCTACAGCTTCTTTAAAGCGAGATAAGTCTTCTTCCTCTGAAGAATCCGACATAATTAGCTTATTTTTCAAAAACTCAATGCTTTTTATTTGCCACAAAAGTAAACGTGCTTTTGACGTTTTATTGTTATTGTTTGTTTACGAAGTTAGTAGATTAAGAATAGCGAGCGAATAGCGACTCTCTCTTTACGACTAACGACGAATATTTTTTTTTTGACAAACTACCATTTTAGAACAAGATTCAAAAACACTCTTTATAATGTCAAAAACAGCTGTCTTTCGAGTGTGTTCCATTTTCCCAATACACTGTTCTTTTGCTCAAAATCAATAAAAAATCTTTATTATTCTATTTTTTCATAGTAATTCAAAAATAAAACCTCGTCCATTGTAACTTTGTCACATTGAAAAAAGGAGACACTTGAACGCTCCCAATTCGAGGTTATCAAAATCAAAATTTTACGAAAAATTATAAAACTGTAATACCTACCTACTTAGGTGTTTCCAAAGATAGCTACGAAAGATGACCGAATATAAAAAGCCGCCTTTAGACCCCGATTTAGGGAAATTCTTGGAGAAAAGTGACTACGATTCCCTGGCTAAATATCTCGTTGGAAATAATACCCGATTTCGCGAAAACATTATTATTCCCAGAGTTTTAGGCCCTGTTATCATAAAGACAAACGAAGAAAAAATGATCGAAGCTACGGTCGAAAGCTGTCCATTCAAGTCTTTCACGAGTTGTGTTATTGGTAAGCATAAAATAAATAAGACTTTTTTTGAGAGGTCTCTTCCTTATCACATTCATCGTTTTCATTAGTAATAGTATCCCTAGCATCCCTACTTTCCAACCCCTATATTACTCAGTGTTACACTCAGTGAGATCTTTTTGCAGAAAAGTTAAAATAAGACATGGTGTGGTCAGTGGTGAACAGTAGCCTAAAAGACTTCTTATACTTACTGTCTTATCGTTTTGTTTGATTGATAGCATCCAACAATTAGTTTGGTCACTGCTCTCTTAATCCGCAATGAGTTTGTGATGCCTGTAACACTCAGTAAGTAGTTCCCATGAAGACAATGTTACGCTCCTTAACTCAATAATTATAAGTAACTTAACAAATTAACACCATTTTCCAGGTTATGGTCTCGGGGCAGCTGTTGGTTTATTCACATCATCTCTAATGCCGAACGTAACAGACACAATGTCCCAACAAAACCAAACTGCACGGGAAATATTAAGAGAAATGAAGACCTCCATGCTTAGTTATGCTAAAAACTTTGCGATACTCGGGGCGGTTTTCTCTAGTGTGGAATGCTGCATAGAAACAGCAAGAGGGAAATCAGATTGGAAGAATGGTACTTATGCAGGAGGAGTAACTGGTGGATTGATAGGATTAAGAGGTGAGATGTTGCTGGTTTTTAGGGTTCCTTACCTAAAGGGTAAAACGGGACCCTATTACTTAGGCTCCGCTGTCTGTCTATCTGTCTGGCTATCTGTCACCAGGCTGTATCTTATGAACCGTGATAGTTAGAGAGTTGAAAATTTCACAGATGATGTATGTCTGTTGCCGCTATAACAACAAATACTCAAAAACAGAATACAATAAATATTGATGGGGGCTCCCATACAACAAACGATATTTGTTTCCATTTTTATAGATAATGCTATGGAACCCTTCGTGCGCGAGTCGGACTCGCACTTAGCCGGTTTTTAGGGTTCTGTCATCTGTGCAAGTCTGTCAATCTGTATGCCACGGGAGTGTGTGTATCTTTCAGCTGTTACATAAACATTTGTCATTTTTATAGTGGGAATTACTATTCCATACAACAAAAATAAAGAACATTTAGAGGTTTTTACTATTTCCAGGCAATTGTAGTGTTATTATGCAGTAAAACTGAATACTTTGGCATTGCACTTGGCCAGTTTTTTATCTAAGTCACATCACAGGTCATGTACAGTGTACTGCTATTTTTTTTATTTATTTAATAACTTGTTTTTGTAATTTTGTAACCGTTTTTTCCTATAGTACAATGCTATTAGAGAGCGGCCTCTTGTGGCACAAGTGATTTCGCACTTAAAAGAAGATGGTTAACCTCCTTTTCTATTCATGTAACCAAACTTTTGTTACTTAATAAAGATTTTCATGTTCACTGCTTCTTTTAGGCAAATAAAAATTCCAAAAAATGCTTTAATTAATGTAGATGCTATTATTTAAAGAATCATAATTATATCTAACATTCAAAATTATTTTTTAGGTGGACTAAGGGCAGGTATATTCGGCGCAGCTGGTTTCGCGGCGTTCTCGACAGTCATCGACTACTACATGCATCAACGTGGTTAATCAAATATTGTAGTTTTATTGAATTAAATAATTTAGTTTTTGTTTTAATTTGTTGTTATTATAATGTAATATAATTTGTTTATTTATTTTTCTCAATAAATAAATTTAAGCCTGCGTATGAATGGATGGCCAGGCCTACTACCCACCTCAAAAGATAATACAGATAGGTAAATAAATATTGAACAACATCACTTAAATTGCTCTGATCCTAAGGTAAGTAGCTAAAGCACTTGTGTTACAGAAATCAGAAATAACGACGGTACCACAACACCCAGACCCGAGACAAAATATGTTATATTGAATAGTTGGGCCCATAAGGTTTGCAACAACCTTTGAAATCATCCTTTTTTTTTCATTAACTATAAATATCAAGATTAAGTAACGTTATTCTAACCGTTAAAAAGGAACAACAGTAAATACCGATAATATTGACAGCTGGCCACACTCTAACTGCCATTTTAAAAAATCAACAAAAGGCAACGGACCGATTGTGTGCGTGATTGATCCTTTGACCTTTTTAATTGTATTTGAACTCAAATCTCATCTATATTCTAGAGTTTTGTTTTATTTTGTCATTTTTGTCAAAATAATTATAGCTATAATGTTATGTAATATATTATTAAATACTTATTATTTATATTGCTTCAAGGCTTGTGCAAATTAGGTTAGGTCATAGAATATGATCATAATCTGATAGCTACAAAAAATCTTTTTAGTAGTTGCATTGTAAGGCTAGCCAAGTTGACTTCGATAATGTGGTATTTAAATGCATTGTTGAGCGAATAACATTTGACAAGATATTTGTTTACTAAACTTTGATTTGACACCTATGTTACTCACAGCCTATGAATTTAATTGTAATAACATTTCACTTTTCTTTGTATCAACAGGTGTTAGGTTGAGCAAAGTTCATCTGCAGGTTTATCTTCTATTTAACAACTTCAAACTATTGAGATCCTATGGATCTCGATAGTTTCACAATGAAAAATTCGGGTATACCAAACATTTTTGTTGAGTAGCACTTAGGGCTAGGATCAGCTGATTTTATTTTTTCATTCTCTCTGTAGGTTCTTTCTTACCTGCACAATAATTAGCTTGTTCGACCTTACCCCTGTATATTAAAATATATAAGTTCTGTGTAAATGTGTCTTCATGTTTTTTTTACTACTAATGGAATGTAATAATATTAAGAATACCTGTTGTTGTTACTTAAAATGCTTTTGTTTGTTAAAACTGTAATTTGTATTTAACATGTAATTTTTTGCAATGTAAGTTTTGTGATTCTGCGTGTACAATAAAGTATTATTTTGTAGTGTATTATTTTGTTTTATTAATACCGTTACCGTCCTGTAGAATACCGTTACTGTCCAATAACGCTTAACGGTATGAAGTATTTTTAATTAAAAAAAAAAGTCGCCATCTTGTTTACTAGCGCTGCGTCTGGGCTGTGGTGCATTCTGGAACTTCTACTATCGTAGATCCAATCCTAGGGTCGTTTCCTATCTGTCTTTAGACATATATTAATCTGTGTGATTGATTTTTTGTAAATTTCTCCGAAACTTGTATTGAGTAGTATCAGAAATATATATTTATTGAAAGAAAGTTATATGCTAAGTTTATATAAGTGCTAATTTGTGTAGTGCGTCGCTGTTATTAATAAAAATGAAGGACCCTTTTGCAACCGATGCCGTTGACTCTCCAGCACACAGTCTAAAGAACACCGATGGTTGTTACAATAAAAACTTATTTAAAACTAAGTCCTTTGCTAATTCCCGTCGTGCCTTACAGTCGGGGGCGGATAAGATTTCTAGGACTTTCAGGAGCGTGAGAAATACCTTTGGGAATTTGTCACAGGTGAGTTTTTCTATTCATCGATCAAACACCATGAATTAAAGTTTTTACATAGAAAATGGATTAATTTTCACTGTCCTAAATGACTACCGATCCAATTATTAAATAAATTGCACATAAGCCATTCATGATTCTGTAACAGGCCCCAAGTAAAGTAGAATTTCTAAAAACAATGAGTAGGTGCAGCTCTATTTAAAAGGTGCTTAATTCTTTTGCTTTTTTTAGTTTGAATTTATCATAGTAGATATCAATACATACTTGCTGTTTGTCGCCCTGTTCTGAAGCTATAAGTGTCTATAATAAAATTAGTAATTTGTAAAATATTTTGTGCTTCTAAGCTTTTATTTGAAGCAAGTATTCTAATCTAAAGATTATGGACCTTGCATTTCCAAATGTGGAAAATTGTTTGCAATCTGTCATCTGTGGGTGTAACAGGAAAAAGCTTCATGCTTATAAAAATTGGTGTTCAGCATTTCAGGTTGGGAGGCAGAAGGCGTCATCGGTTAACGGAGACTGGATCCCCATGCCGAGCTCCTTCAACGCCTGTAGCTAAAAAGAAACCGGTATGTACCCTGAAAAATGCATACTAATTTTGATGGTTTAATACTTAGTAGAATAAATGGATTTTTTTTATTATATTAAAAGATTACTTTGTTGTTTGTTCATTGTAAAAAGTAAAAACCCTTTGTCTCAGAAAACAGGTAGAATGTTTAAGTTACTATCATATCACATATCCTATGAGGTGCAAAAACTCAACCTCTGTTAAGTGTAGGTACTGTTTAAAGTCCATACACAGATGGTTTTTACAAATACAAAAATTCTTTTTTTACACTACACTGATACTAAATAATTATTTATTTTTCAGATATTAGCTAGAAGCCCTACAAAGCTGTATAGTCCATTTGGCATTGAAACCCCTCACAGTCGGGACTTCAGGATGTCTCCATACATGCCTGATACTCCTGAACATGGGTAAGTTTGTTCTATCTAATATTGAAATTGAAATGATGCCATCAAAAAATCATTTTATACATACAGTACTATTGAGTTAATTTATTCTCAGTCTTAGTAACTTATATCTCAGCCTAAAGTAACTAAGAGCACTGCTCCTGTTTGGCACGTTGGCTTATTGTAACAAAGTATTGACTTTTAGAGTCAACACCTCGTTACAAGTGCTCCTTTTATACCTGTGGGCTGTGCTGTTAAAAGTGCTCCATACATACCTGTGGGCTGTGCTGGTCTACAAATCCCACTTCCCATCCCACCAATATTATGAATGTAAAAGTTGGCGATGATGTTTGGATGTTTGTGACTCAATCACCCATTAACAGCTGAACGGATTTAAATGAAATTTTGCACCCACATAGAAAGGGATCTGGATTAACATACAGGATACTGTTTATCACTGTTCAATGTTCCTGTGGGATCTATGTGATATACCAAACATACTGTAGTCCACACAAACAAAGTTGCGAGGACAGCTAGTATTATAATAAATGCAAAAGTTTGTCAGGATTGATGGATGTTTGTCACTCTCTCACACAAAACTACTGAAACTACAGTAATAGTAGAATAACACATAGACTACAATTTATAAAGATTTTAGGTAATTTGTCTATTTTAGAAATAAAAAGACTAGTTTGCATGTAAATAAATAAAAAAAAAATTTTCAGACTGTCACCCAAGAGGCGCAAAGGGCTCACACACTCATGGCACCTACTAGCGAAGAAGAGGCCTCGAGCCCTGTTCCACTAAACCAGCAGTCTATGGTCACACAATGTAACAAATGTATCCCACCGCTTAATGTATAGTTAGCTTTGGTAAATGTATAGACACTTGCAGCAAGGACTGTTCTAGAACGTTTCATCATCATCATCATCATCTCAGCCACAGGACGTCCATTGCTGAACATAGGCCTCCCTTAGTGACTTCCAGATCGGCCGATTGGAAGCGGCCTGCATTCAGCTTCGTCCTGCAACCTTTACCAGGTCGTCTGCCCACCTTGTGGGTGTGAGTCCCACGCGGCGCTTGCTGGTACGTGGCCTCCCTTCCAGAACCTTTCTGCCCCATCGGCCGTCAGTTCTACGTGCTATGTGCCCCGCCCACTGCCACTTCAGCCGGCTAATCCGTCGGGCTATGTCAGCGATTTTGGTTCGTTCACGGAACTCCTCATTTCTGATTTGATCTCGCAATGAAACATAATATTATCTACCATATTGCTTTTACTTTTGTCCGAATGTACACCTAAAATTGTATGACTGCGTCAGAAAAAAAGTCTACTATCCCCAGTCAGTATACTGTACTGCAATCAAATTCAAAATATCTTTCTTTCCAGTTTATTTATATTTTATAGCAATCAAATGTTTAACGTTCAGCTCAAATCTTATTTGAAAGATCTCCAATTATACCCTCAAAATAGTACGCGGTATCGATTTTGAGCGCTGGGGCAAAGAGTGTGGATCGCTTTGCGCATCTTACGAGACGATCATCGTATCAGAGACGCGTGTGCGCGGAGCTAACCACCAATCCCGGCCGGCGGTGCAGGCGCGGCGCGCGACTAGCCAATCACGTAATCGTGATAGTCTTCTGCGCAACTTTCACCCAGCGCTCAACGTATTAGGCTAGTCGACACCACCAACCAATTGATATACTTTTATGTGCTGTCAAAACTCAAAACGCACCTCTGCCTTATAATTTGTATGGCGTTAGCAAGCTATGACGTCATAATTTAACGGCCTCAACTGCCTCTTTATTGTTTTTAAAGCAATAAAAAATCAGATTCTTTTAATTAATGATAATGTAACGAGTTATTGGGCCTAAAATATGGTGTCTGATTTAATAAATGATGTCTCAGAATTATTTATGATTGCTGTCCATATCCCAATTAACTAACTGCTTTGCTGCAAGTGTCTCAGTGTATGCGACTGGTGCTATATTCATATGTATTTATCTTTACAGCTTTGTTAATTAACCTGAATCATTGACAGGTTGCATGGAAGGCTGAGATAGAAGTATTATCTGAAAGGCTGATTGAATGTACTGGTTACGGTAAGAGATGATAGACGCGATGTATTATAACTTTGTTCGGGCAATTCAATGTATACCTAAACTACTAAAGCACTTCGATGAAAACTTATGACATAGATTTGTGGACATACCCTTGAATATAAGGTCCGATTTTATTAGTGTACATCCTGTTAACCTGTGACTAAATAGGTGAAAAGCAATCGTAAAAACCAACTTTCAAATGTCTATCATAAAAAATAAAAAGTTAAAAATAAAAATACAAAATAACAACATCTACTTCATATTGCATAAACTCGTCCAGAGTATTCCAGTTACATAAGATTAGGTCAATAGTAATGTCATAAACTGGGCTGATCCAACTATTATCTTAGTAAACATCAATCCACTTCAGTGTATTTACATACGTAGACCTAACGACAAAGGCTAAGGTGGTAGCCTTACCACTGAATGAGGTGTTTAAGCAAAACGCCAAGAAATAACAAACGTACAAACATGAATTATGTACATTTGAACACAACTGTAGCCGAGAGGCGAGAACGCCGGACTTGGTAATCTCTAACGTCTCGAAGTCGATTCCCGATCGGGTCAATGTAGAAGAATTGCGAAATTTTCTATACTGTTTCGGGCTAAGGTGTTGTAGTGCCGTCGTTGTTTTTGATTTCTTGGGCACAAGTGCTTTAGCTACTTCCCTTAGAATCAGAGTAATTTGTGTGAAGTTGTCTTATATGTATTTATTTTTAATATGGCGGTATTTAGTCGCCTGTTCAAGTGTGGCCGGCGCCATATGAGTTCGTACGTTTCTTTTTTCTTAGCGTCTCACTTAGACTCCGTTCAGTGAGGGATCTAGTACTATGGCCTTTGTTTGAGGTAGTTATGTACGTCACAAGCAGTAAAAACAAACATAGTTGATCAAGGCTTTATCAGAGGTACATACATACATGGTAAGCCCTCAGTTTGGTTTTGGGGTCGCATAGAGTAGTGTTGCCGAACTATCGATAATTTGTCTATCGATAGTTGACCTCGGAAATCATCTATAATATCGCAGGCCTATCGATACTATCGATTGTTGTTGTAATATTTAGCAGCAATAATATCGATACTGCATCCGATATTGAGCTTCGATAGTATCGATACTATCGATAGTATTGCTATACATATACCGATACTATTTTGCCAAACTGAGCTATCGATAGTATCGACATTATCTATACTATCGATAGTATCGACAGTATCTATACTATCGATTGTATCGACAGTATCTATACTATCAATTGGCCTATCGATACTATTGTTTTTGCCCAACTATCGATAGCCAACTATCGAGCGGCAACATTAGCATAGGGTGGATTTAGATAGAAACAAATGAATTGATAATAAAAAGAGTGCCAATGGATTGGAGGTGTAAGCATTTTTCCATGCATTTTATTTTGTTGGCACTCTCTATTTAATATTTAACTTTGCTATTAATTTTATTACGAAAACTAGGATAGGATTTCTAACTTATTTTAGCTTTGTGAAATTGTTTACCTGAATCACTAAAACTAAAAAGTGATAATATTATGTGAACATGGAGCATATACCCTAAACAGCAGAAATGTTATTTGGTTAGATATTAAATGGGTAAAGTCGTTAAAAATTTAACCAAGTATTATTAATTTTGTGAATAGTATTTTATAATAGAATATCTGACATAAATATAGAAAAAATAATGGACTGAGGTAGTGTTATACTATGACGTCACGGGGTCGCATAGCACGACTTTAGCGCACACATTTTAAAATTCCACCCATAAAAAACTAATCGGTCACGGTGTATTGAACAGTTTTCTTCACACGATTTAAAAAAAAATATCTAGAGCGCAAAATCTAAATTAATTCCTCATTCCAACATTATTTCTTGTACAGTCAACAGCACGTCGACCTACCCCAAAAGTCAAAAAGTCTCCAATAGATTTTCAACTTTAAGCCTGACTTGTAGGGTTCATTTTCAAATGAGAAAATTTGACATTTTGTGGTAGGTCGACGTGCTGTTTTCCGTACGGTTTAAGTGCGCTTGAAATTTGACAATTTATGCTTAGTTTATGTCAAAAAACACAAAAGGAGATAGACGATCTATATTATTACTGCTGTATAGAATATGTGCTCGATGTATATTAATCAGTATTTATACTGCCAAAATAACGTGTAAAAAGTGATTTTTATACTATTACGCTTGCTATGACAATATTGTAGTCCTGCTGTAATGCTTAGGATATAAGACTGTTCCGATTAATTTCCTTAAAATGGATTATGTATATTTAGGATTTCTGATTTCATATTTTAGGTTTATCTCACTTCTAGATTCATAAATTAACAAGGCGTTTACAAAATCGTGTTAGATAAGAACAATTTGAAATTAAAACTGAAAGAATGTTAGAAGTGAGATTAGTTTTAGGTAATAAATTATTTCTATGGTATTATTTTGAAGCTGAGTGGCTATGTGACCATTTTTATGTAAGACTGATCATGACAATGTGTATCAGTTATACAGTTTCATATACTGTAGCTGTCCTTTACTTAATAATGAGGCTCAAACAATTACTGTTTGTATTTTATTTTAATTACCTTATTTTAATACGTGAATGTATATTAGCTATATGTTACAATAGCTAGGTACGTACCTAACGTCATATTATAATTTTTTAATTCGATTTTTTGTTTTATTTACACAAAATCCATCTATAATTCGCAAAGTTCGTGCGCTACAAGTAGTACTTATCTTGGGCGTCGGGGGCGAGCTCCGCTAGGGATTTAATTTATTAAGGCATGCATCCTCACGCAAACCAACCGAAACTGTAGTCTGGAGTCGTTCGAATTCCAATTCGCATACGAAAACCCAAGATTCGTGTACAAATGTTCTAGAAGTTCGTATACGATTCTTGTTAATTTGTATGTGAATTGGAATGCTTCAAAAATACACGCCTCCTGGAGACGTGTTTTTGAAGCATTCGAAATGAATCTTGAATTCATACACGAACACGATTCGTGTGCGAATTCTATTTCTATCACTCCCGATTATACGCATTTTTGAATCACTCTAATTCTGTGTTGCTATTATGGTAAAATTTCGTTTCACGCAGAAAATTAAAACCGGAATGCAAAAACTTATTGATTTTAAAAACCGGCAATGAATCGCATGGAACGGAACGAAAAAAAAAGTTTTTAATCTGTGAACCATATGTTTACTTGTCAAAGTCATACTTCTTAACTTTCTACTAGTAGAATCGAAATACGAGTGGGTCGGACCACTCGTTGCAGAACTCACAGAATGAATTTTAATAGCGATTTTAGTCATTCGCATGCAAATCTTGCCATTTCGTATTCGAATTGGAATTCGCATGATTCAAAAATACGTCTCGTATAGTGTCGCCGCTCGATAGCCCATTATCGATAGTAGTGTAGTAACGAAATCAGCCGAACTGTCGATAACCCAATCGATTGTTAAATTACAGCAATAGTTAATTAAATACAATACTATAGATAGTTTTATCTATCCGGTATCCATGTTGTAGTAGTCGTTGATGTTGTATGTTTTAGCGATTCTCTTTACCCCGTGTTCCGAAATGCGCTAAAAGCACTTGGGTAACACCATAGAGAAAGACTAATACTACGTTAAAGTAACACTAACCCATTTAAATGCTTATTTTGTGTAATATTTGGTCAGATTCGCGCTGACAGTACCTCTACTGCGTCGTGTGTCCGTCGTTGTGTGGGTGAAGAAGGAAAACTATTGGAAAAAAAAACAGTTGTTAGGCATTTTACTTTTATTACGAAATGTTATATTTGAAGTCTTTACCATTGATAAAAATAAATCAACAGATTCTCTTTTAAATTTGATAACGTAACTCCTAACTACTTACGTACTAAGTAATTGAATACTGACCTATTTTATAGATCTTGTACTTACACTGGAGTTGTGCACGAAAATGATACATAATTATGACGTCATTGATAGTTGTCATGTAAAGGTTTAAAATGAATCAAAACCACCTTATACAGGATGATATATCAGCATCTCTTAATAATAATGACTTCAGGCATTTAATTGCTTTTGTATCTAGGAACTTTGATTTGTATTACAAATACGATCCAGCCAACTATCACAATATCCCATTTAATGTTAGTTGGATGGATCGTAATTATATTTGGCGGGAAATATCTCAGGCGAGCGCACGATTGGTTAAGGCGCGTCACGTGATCACACCCCTCGCACCCCGCAGCTACAGCGGCAACGATGTTGAGCGCTGGGTCAAAGAGTGGGGATCGCTTTGCGCATCTTACGAGACGATCATGCGCAGAGCTAACAACCAATCACGGCCGGCGGTGCAGGCGTGTCGCACTACTAGCCCAACGCTCAACTTCTAAACTGCTTGTTCTACCGAGGAAACCGTCTTACTGCCGCACTCAGAACTACTACGAAAGTGTTTCGTTCGTTGAGATAACCCAAATAAATTAAAATTACCATCTACTTGAGTCCATCTTTTAACAAAATATGACCAACTTCAATTGCTTGGATTGACCATGGTTTTACACAAAGAGATAGTAGTTTTAATTTAGACTTATTAAGTTAAGACTATATAAGTCGAAGCATTTTCGTATTAGGCCTTCAGAGACGTCATTTAACAATGCGTGGATTTACATTTTTGTTTATTCAACAATGGTCTCTATTTGTATCGACTTAAGTATTATAGGATTTTTATAGTAACTATTAAAGCTCAGTAACATCTCTCAGTGCGGCAGAGTGTTAGAGAAATCAATAGTAAGACGATATTTATACAGGGTGTACAAGAGAATAGGACACTTCCTAAAACCACGTGATCAGCTGGTCATATACAACTTTTTCTATGGGAGCAACATCGAAATCGATAAATTTTTTTTAGCTTCTCCATACAAAGTTCCTCGCATACCTCAATGATAATGTATGCATCTGAAAATAAAATCACGATTTCGATGTTGCTCCCATAAGAAAAGTTGTTGTATATCACCAGCTGATCACGTGGTTTTAACGAGTGTCCCATTCTTTTGTACACCCTGTATAAAATAAATGCGAGTGTGTTTGTGTACCAACTTTCATGTCATTATATCTTAAGATGAGTTTTTTTACATTTGTAACGTTGTTCTCCATAAATCACGATCAGACGGCCTAGTGCGAGTGCCACAAAATAATCACGTCGCTTACTTCGATCGAAAAGTCAATGTCAATTTGTATTACTTTTCGATCGTTTCTGTATTACGATCGATCAGGAGACGTATTTTTGAATCATGCGAATTCCAATTCGAATACGAAATGGCAAGATTCGCATGCGAATGATTAAAATCGATATTTTTGAAAATTCATTCTGTGAATTCTGCAACGAGTGGTCCGACCCACTCGTATTTCGATTCTACTAGTAGAAAGTTTAGAAGTATGACTTTGACAAGTAAACATATGGTTCACAGATTAAAAACTTTTTTTTCGTTCCGTTCCATGCGATTCATTGCCGGTTTTTAAAATCAATAAGTTTTTGCATTCCGGATTTAAATATTTTCTGCGTGAAACGAAAATAGTTAAAGAATTTTACCATAATAGCAACACAGAATTTAAGTGATTCAAAAATGCGTAAAATCGGGAGTGTTTGAAATAGAATTCGCACACGAATCGTATTCGTGTTCGAATTCAAGATTCATTTCGAATGCTTCAAAAGTACGTCTCCTGTATTACGACCGATTTATGTGACTTGGTTGTTTTGTGCAACTCGAACTAGGCACCCTGCTAGCGACCGTGCGAAGCTGTCACTTTATTTTATAGCCGTTGGTGCAAACAACCTGGCATGAATGGATCGAAATAATTGATAAAATGTTACTTAAAAGAACTTTATCATAATTAATAAATACATAATGATATGCGATGGGACGTGGGTTCGAGTCCCACCTGATGTCGATGATTTTTTTCAAGTGTTATTTATCTTCAATTAAAACTTGATGGAATTGCTAAAAACAAAAAAAAATCAATACGTGATGATAAATAAACTGGTCAAGTTCGAGTTGGACTCGAGCACCGAAACTATTGGCATGAAAAATCTGAAAATTTATGATAATATGCTTTTCATTAACTTTTAAGGAAAATCATAACGGTTAAGACAGGTCAGTTAGTTTATGAGTAATAGTCGTATGTATTAGATTTCTTCCCTAATAAAAATTCCTTTGAGGAAAACATTAAAAGTGTCTTAAATGAAGTAATTGCCGAAATATATTGTGGTAACGACGAGCAACTACGGAACCCTACACTTGGTCGGTTTTTTTGTTAGGTACATATCATACCAAACATCTTTAATTTAGTCCACGCAAACGAAGTTGCGGGCACAGCTAGTTTAATAATAATTTTAACTTGATACCTCCACGTTTTTTTATAAAAAGGTGCCTCGACATACAGACAGTATAAAGAACACCTAAAATGAGACATTTGCCGTTCGTTCCATTCATGCCAACTTGTTCGAATTTTAACTGCAAACTAAAACATACCACTAAATCGCTGAGGTCACTTCAATACCTAAACACAAAGAAACCTATCCTATTTACATTTATACATAAGTCTATTATAAACTTAGGATTATGAAAAATCAACGCTTAAAATTAAATATGGCAAATATTTAAATTTATGATACGCCATAAGGATTCTTTTAAGAACCTTATGAAATAAAATACTGTCACTTATTTGGCTTATTCCATTGACTTCTAGTTCTTTGCATAAAGATGAAAGCATTTTGAACCAATATTTGATACAATGAAATATTAACACAACAATACGACAGCACCGCAGTAGGTACTGTAGAGGTTTATAGCCGAGCGAGTAAAACCTCTACGTCTACCAAGGTATGTTCGAAATATGAAAGCTGCTTTTGAATATTTTTGGAGTGACGCGTAGAAAAAACATGGATTTATGCTAGAATGTTACAATGAAATATTTAAGATAAAAGTTGTAAAATAATCAAAAATAAGTAATTGAAATATTATGATGATGAAATATTGAAATCAGCTAGCAGAATAACAGAGCTTAGTATAGTTGTGATATGTATTGTGGTAGAATATAGTTTGATTGAATATACTACGAGAATCCGAAATAATTGGTATTTAAGTTATTTCCAACCTCTGAGTCTACGAACCCCGTTACAGTACTTTCGTAGTACATGGACACATCAAAATGTGTTTTTGTTCAATTTATGAACACAGAAAACTGTTTTCTGTAGTTCTACATTGAAACTGATACCTTGTTGGGGACAAAACTAGGATTAAAATGGAATAAGCCTAAATATCAGATAGCAGAACTGAAGCAATTTATTCTGGAAAATTTAAAACAGTGTTTCTAAACCGCTGAATCCTTATTCTATTAATAGGTAAGTCTGTAAGTAATATTTTTGAATTGGAATTTCTTTTTTAATACTTCCAACTACTAATTAAGAGGCTGCGCGAGCGCAACGCCGCTTTTTTGTATTTTATACAAAATGTATGGATGATTCACAAGCGGCGCAGCGTAGGCGAGGCGAAACCGAAGTGAGGGCGGGACACAGGTTGCTTTTATACATTTTGTATGAATATACAGGGTGTTAGGTAAATAGTATATCAAGGTGACACTAGCCTCTGTTACCATTTGCATTAAATAATATGGTAAGGTTAGAAATTTCATATCATTTTGTAAAAACATATTTTTATACAAATAGAACTCAATTTTTTTAATGATAATTAAAATTATTAAAATTTTATCAAATTTCTGACTTTACCATACTATTTATATGCATATGTTAGCATAGGCTAATGTCGGCTTGATATACCCTTTTCTAAACAGCCTGTAGAAAGTCGCGGTGCTTGAGTATGTCCCACGCCTAAGAACACTGTTTAAACAAAACCACCAAGCCCATAATACCATACGATAAAGTCAAAAACATTTCAACACATAAAAGTACACAAGTTAACAAATCACAGCATTATTATCCTGACTGAGAACAATTAATGTGCTATTTAATAATGGACACATTCTATGTTCTTAACAAACTAACTTACAACTATAGCTTCACTGCTTCAAAGGCAGACAGTAATCATACAACTACATATTTCTAAAATACAAGAGCTTTAGCGACTTACCTTAGGATCAGAGCAATGTATGTGATGTTATCAAAAAAAATTTAATAACGCATTTAGTATTTTACTTGTACAAATATGCGAAAAAACGCAGATTTTGTTGCTCAAATAAGACATCTTTTTCTATGAAACCGATATCACAATCTTTAAAAAACAGTCCCGGAGCTAACAACCAATAACAGCCGGCGCGACGCGCGACTAGCCAATCACGTAATCGCAACTTTCACCCAGCGCTCACCATATCGGAGCCGCAAATTTTAAAACACCGCCATTGTAGCAGTGAAGCTATACATCAAATATAATCTAAAACAAATCTATTCTACAGCTACGCTTAGTCGTTAATGAGAAAACAAAATTTTTAATTTGTCGTCGCTTTTCATCACATTTTGAGAGGTAAAGTTTTGTGGTACAAAAATATATCATGGTTATAATAAACTTAAGCATTCGCTTCAAATATACGAATACAACATTTCAATCCATGAAATTGAAGGAAAACGAGGTTGTCAAAGAATTGAAATAGCCCAATAATTGTTTCGTAAACAAACACACAAACTTTTATACAAACTGGCCAATTATTAAGCGGTTTTATGAAAAGGGTCATAAAAGCGCTCAATAATTGCATATTATTTGCTGTCGAACTTAAACTGAGTTATGTTTTTATAATTGCTAAACCAATTTTGATAAGATTTTGTATAGAGATTTATGATCTCGAAGAATATACTATGCGAGACTATATTTTTGATTTCGTTACAATTTATTCTGTTCGGCAAATATTAAAAAAAAGTTATTTTTGTTGATTCGTTTAATATTCAGAAGCGAATGCTCAAGTTCGTCAGCACCTTTGCGCTAAATATTCAAATGTCATTTTGATAGTACCGAATATAAAGTTTTATAATAATACACATTTCTTAAAGATACACCTAGCGTTAAGTTATAATGAAACATTATATACAAGGAAAGCTTATAGCGGATATTAAAACGAAAAAAAAAAACTTAAATTACAGTCAAGAATATAATCTTTTTATCCAAAGATTGTGGTTAAACCATATTTCTTACAGTTAACGTTAGTTTCGAGCTGCATCTGATAATAAGCTGATGTTTTAGTTAATAAGTAAAAAAAACATTCAGGACATGACCGTAACGAAAAGGTACGATAATAGTCATATTAACGAATACCTAAAGAGATTTGTACATACTAGAAAAAGTCCGGTCCAGATCTGCGCGGGAATTTCTGTAACAAAAAGTTACTATTTAATATCTTACAGTATTTTTTTTCTTTTTCGCAAGCACATTTTAGTTATATAAGATGATAATATAATCACAGTACATATATCTATACAGTATGGAAACTGGATACAAAAATACGTCAATGGAGCGTTATGGTTGTCTTTTAAAAAGAAAAAAAATAAAGACAAAGCGTTGACCAAAGAGGATATATATTTTCACACCTGACATCATCTCGTCTCGTATCGGCATCCACGACTCTCAGTACTCTTATTTTACTGAAATTTTTATTCAGCCGTGCACATGTGTGAGTACGTCATTTTGGCCGTTTCTAGGTAGTTTCTTTACTGTATAGATATATAATATACTGTGATATAACACTTGAAAACAAAAACCGCCTCAGGTAGGAATGGAACCCATGACTTATCGCATGCCCGGCGAGTGGTTTTTAAGCTACGGAGAACGTTAGCTGATCCGTCGAAATTTTCAAGTGTTTCTCGCTGTCGACGCCAGCTTTATATTTGACCATTATTGTGGCTATACGTACCTTAGAATTTCGTCAACATCCTATAGAGATATTGTTGCAGATATTTAACTAACAGTTAAAATCAGAACAGCCTAAACGATTTTCATTTTTGTTTGATTTCCATATGAGGCAGTTGTTTTTTTTTTAATTTAAAACCAAAAGTAACAAAAACATCAAGGATAATAATTTAACTTCTTTTTTTTAACTACTTTTATTGGGATCCGATCCCACAACCATAATAAAATAAACTAACATTATTGTTAATGTAAAAACAAAAAAAAAAACTGAAAACAAAAACTTCTCACGCTTTCACCCTGTCATCAGAAAATACGTCATACATTACCAATTTAAATCCAAGGATTAAAACGTTAAAATACATACAGGAGCGCTCGGTCCGAAATTCAAATGTTGGTGTACATGTCTTTTGATCGCCGGCCTCGGCATGCTATGCCTTTGCGCAGGCGATCGTCCACGTAAATTGTTGAAGATACTCCGGTCCCTCCAGCTACTGAAGTTGGGTTTCGGCACAACCTTCGGCCTGAACTCTTCGGAACTGTCGTTTGGTGAATTCGAGTTGCTGAAACTCTTTTGGATGGTGCACCCGAATAGTTGGACTCGACTGAAGTCTATGGTTCGGGTTATGATCGGTTCGTCTGTTGATTTGTTCTGGAAATTTCGGATTTTTAAACTTTTCTTTTATGTACCACAAATTAAAGAACATTTAATAGTCTATGGAGATTTATTGTTTATGGTGTAAGTTTCCGTCACCGTGTAACGCGATAGGTTTTTAACTTAGATCAAATTTCAATTGAAGTAGTACTTATTAATTATTGTTGTGTATTAGTATCGTTTGTCATTGCCATTGGAATACGGTACGCGGCATCGATGTTAAACGCAACACACAAAGAATGGGGATCGCTTTGCGCATCTTACGAGACGATCATCGTATCAGAGACGCGTGTACGCGGAGCTAACAACCAATGAATGACAACCAGCGGCGCAAGCGCGGCGCGCGACTAGCCAATCACGTAATCGTAATAGGTAGAAGACTACTTCTGTACATATTATTATTTCGCCCAGCGCTCAACTTCCGCGAATTATTAAAGACAAAATTACAGACCGTTAAAAATGAAGATACCAAGCTACATTACTTTACTAATAGAAAACAACTTAAAACCACGTCATCTGTTGCGAATACAAGGTGTAATAGAAATAACTCAAAACTTGGGGTGATTGTTGTTTTCAAATAGAACAGCTTTTTTACGGAACTGTTCCGACAATTAAATCATTTGAACAAACATGTTATTTTCAATTTTCCATACAAACTGATGTCTTTTCTCTTGTAAAATTGTATAACCTACATAATCCGATTGGCTTAGTGATAGAATTGGCCTTAAATGCAAGTGGTCGAGGGTTCTAAAAATCGTTTCCGTGTTCTGATTAATTCAGAAAACTATATTATAAAGGTAGCAGTCTAGACGTACTGGTAGCCATTCCTGCCAAATTGCAGCAATGTTGTACGTCATACATTTTACAATTTGCTAAGTCAGATACAATGGTCGAGTTTGGAGTATGGTAATGTGATAAGTTTCATATGTCTACCCATTCTGCATTGGGTTCGGCGGTTTTCGTAACATGATATATGAAATTAGCTTCAATGTTTTACATAAGGCCCGTTCTAATAAGTTCGCAAAGCGATCTGCAAAACTTTATTTTAAGATATTTATATGTCTGATCAGGACTCTATCTGTACCAAACTTTAATAAATACAAAATAACTTATTTTGTTTATAAATATTTATTTTATTTGCATTTTAAAACAGGCGCCAGGCGACATAAATGAACTTCTGTTTTCTCTTGGCGCTCGTTGCAGTACGTTAATTAATCCCCCCGCCCCCCAAAACAACTGTTAATTAAATAACGAATATTACTGTACTGGGTTAATAAAAATACAACGCGCCGTCGCATATGATATGAAATGAAATATATTTATTTGCGCAAAACATGGTGTGACACAGGTGTTAACATTATTGTAAAAGTACTCACGTTTTACCTTTTACATGGCATGCAAATATTAATAAATTATTGCAAATTAAACAAATCAAATTAAATTATATCAAATGTCAAGTAAATTTATGTCAAATATTTTTAGTAACTATGTCAAATTTATTAATTTATTTAAAAATGACACTAACTTCATAAAATAAAGACATAGCATAACGATAAACGACTTCGAAAAGGCTAATCAATGGCGTCGCCATACTTTTTCAACATCATACGAGAGTCTCAAGTCGCAGAAAAAAATGTTTACCTTTTGAAATAGAAGTCCCAATTTTTAAAACTTGATTTCTGAACGAATATATTGATATTTTAAGAGACACTATAGGTACAGTACGCGGCATCAATGCTGAGGCAAAGAGGGAATCGCTTTGCGTTCGAGACGATCATCGTATCAGAGACGCGTGTGCGCAGAGCTAACAACCAATCCGGGCCGGCGGTACAGGCGCGGCGCGCGACTAGCCAATCACGTAATCGTGATAGTCTTCTGCGCAACTTTCACCCAGCGCTCAACGTAAAAGGCTAGTCGACACCACTAACCAATTGATATACTTTTATGTGCTGTCAAAACTCAAAGCGCACCTTTGCCTTATAATTTGTAAGGCCTTTGCAAGCTATGTCGTCATAATTTGCGCATCTTTCGCTTGTTATAAAAAATTGGTTATATTACCTAAACGCTTTGGGAATGTCATCTTTAGTTTTTCCGTATCTGCGGCATGGAGTGCATACAATTTGCTATGTATATTTATGAATTTGAAACTACTGTTTAAAAATAATTTTTCTGGTAAATACCTACACTATTCCTTGAGCATAAACATAAGCGAATGTTTCTGAACTGACTTCAATTAGTATTATCAATTAACCTTTCAGCTGCCTAAGCACGACCAGTGCACTGCCCCTTGACTGCCTTTGCTCTGATTAGTTCTATGGTTACTATGGACACTTTTGGCCCGATTTTTAGTATTAAATATGAAAATAACTTACCATAGAGTCCAGGTTGGTTGTGTCCGGCGAAGTGTACCTTTTCTCCCTCTCACACACTAAGGGGTTCGCGTTCACCGGCTCTATCTCAGCAGGGGTGGCTTTAGGGGATGACTCGTATAGTTTCTGCAGCACTGGCCGGTTTAAAATAGCCTCCTTCTTTAATTTCAGCAACTCGTCAAACAAATTTTTACTCGCAACAGATAACTGATTCTCAAAATGACCGAACATAGAATTCTCTAGTATAGCATGGTCAGTATGTTTCACAATTTCCAATAAAGCTTCTAGCAGAGGCGGCTCGCACGGCAAAATACATATCCTCTCTAAAATTTGAGTAGCAACGTCTAAAGAAAAAGTCCTCTCCTGCTGCAGAATAAACTTCGTAAGATTAATAAACACCTGCTTAAATCTAGAAAAGTTTTGAGTATTCGCAATCACTTGCATGAAGATCTCGCAAAGCAGTTCGCCTTGGTATTTGTACATTAAAAGATCCTCGCAGACTTCTAAGTTGACACTATTCAAATGCAACAGAACACATTCGCTGACTAACACTTTTAATATACTGTCATCTCGACAGCTCTCGTTTGCTTTCATGACATAATCAAGAGCCATTTCGACGAGGATTCGTGTCAGGTCCCTCCTTATGCCCTCATTCACGAAGCACATGCCATATTTTCGTCTCAGAACTGGCCAGTTTCGCAAAAGCATATATTCCTGGATGAACATTTCCTCGCTGAGTCTCATCAGCTTAGATGTTATCTCGTCATAACTTGGGATCACGTGGGGGAACCGGCAGGGGTTTTTTTTGCAACTGGACAAGATGTTGAAAAAGCACATACCCTGAAACACCCCACTTTTCGAGCCTGTTAACGGTTTGAACATATACGACATTAGAAAAAGTCTTTTTTTAGGCACACCCGCATTTCCACTTAGCATCGGTGGGATAATCTTCTCAAAGGGCACTGAGGTATTTACTGCTGAGTATTGCTCGGAATCTTTGTTAATGGAGGTGGAATCTGCGTTTTGCTTCTCACAAACCGGTTTTGTTTTGACGTCATTTTGTTTTTCAACAGAACACGGAGGCGGGTAACTGATCTTTCTTGCCGGTTCCCACTTTTCGCTGGTCAAGGGATAAGGTATATATTCTTCAAAATCGCCCGTGGTACACATAGATGCAGCAGAACTGTTTCTTCTAGAAGATTCTATACCGGTGATGCTTTCAGCGAACAGTGATAAAGCGTCGTCGTCATCGCAACTCTGGTCGACCGGTATATACCTGACTCTTTCTGATGTTAAATTTTCTTCATCTGATCTTTCACTGGTCAATTGCGAAGTATATCGGCCAGTCGCGTTATTATCGCCAGAGTTTGAATTCATTTTCGTATCGCTCTCTTTGGTTATAGACTCCTTACTTTTGTCATGTGCATCTTCTTCACAGGCATTATCTGATAGTATTTTCTTTAAACGCCGACAGTGTTGAATCACCTCATTCTCCTCTTTCAACATTTTAAAAATATTGTCATGAAATTTCTTCCTGTCGAGATCTTTTTCTTCGTTCTCATACCCTATCCAGTTGATGATTTCCAAATCGAAATGTTTCAATTTGGACGTGAGCTTATCTATGCAATAGGTGATTTTAGCCATTTCATCATTGTCGTCACAATCTGGGCAGCTAATGGATGAGGTAGGAGTGACTGGCTGAAATGATTTGGTGGGCGATACGGACGGTGATGATAGATTCAATGCTCGAAATTCTATTTCAGGAGTTTGTGTGTTACGATTTGGAGTAACTTCAGAGTCTGAACTATCGGAGTCTGAAGAAGAACTTTCAATATCTGGACTATTATTGTTTACGGCACCGATATTGTTTAAGTCTGGGTTAACATGGCACGTTGTTGGAGTTAATTTGATGATAGGCATTTTCTTGTCAATCCGAACAATGTCTGTAGAGCAGACGGTAACACAAGTAGTTGTGCTCGAGCTAGAAATGTCTTTGGTCCATGACAAGCATTCGGATGCTAAAGATGTTTTTCGTGAGTCTATGGAACATGGTTTGCCATTTTCATCGCTTCTTGGAGATCCAGCTGATTCCGTGTTGGCTGACGTGTTTTCTTTTTTCAGGTTGGAAACCTCCACTTGTTCTAAGATAGATGGAGACTGGAGGGCTTGTGCATTAGGAGTTTCATTAGTATCGGTCTTACCTATTTCTGGTCTCAGTTTATTCTTCTCAGTTTTAGACCTGGTAACCAATGGCGCAAATGGTGATGTTTTTTTGGATTTCCCAGCTATTATCGGTGTTTTAGTAATCCCTGATTTGGCATCAGTAAGTTTGGTCTGTTTGATGGTCTTCCTTTTGGGTGGCAATGACGGAATTGACTCGTTACCTGCAACAAGCAAAATGAAGGTCATGATTCCAAAATAGCTTCTATTTTAATCAGTAAACTATTTAACCAAAAGGCCCAAATATTCAATCAGTCGGAAGAGGACAATGAATATCATAGCCAACAAACTTTAAAGTGGCACAAAAGTTCCTTTGCAATGCAGCATGCCGTTGTAGGCAGGTAGGCTGCATGACTGTTTTTAATTATTTATACTTTATTGCATGGATAAAAAAATATCGAATACAAATGGCGAAGTTAATGCTAAAAGCATTTGATTTTCTTACAGTAGGTAATGGGCCATAGGGCCAGAAATCAGATCAGATCCAGACAGAGATAGTAAATGAAACTGCATTAAACAAACGCGCTACCCTGACTGGATAACCCCCTTGCACCAGCTGGCTGAAGTGTCACGTCAACTCACTGTCCAGTCGGTCAATAGAAACGACCGACAAGCCGAGTGTGGTCTAAACACCACTGACCGAGTTTTTAGCGCTTGCTTCGTCTCGGCACTAGCCTACAATGTCGATAAGCAGTGGTAAAAATAAATTGGATGTTTCAAAGTGCTTTACGTAGGCCAATTTACAGAAATAAATTGATTTTACCGATTTTAAACCCTTTCATCTTACCAATGCGACAAGTAACTAAATTATAGTTATACCTTCGGTGACTTGAACAGCTTCAGGTTTCTTTGCAGATGCCGTAGCAGGATTTCTCCGCAAATATTTTCGTTTTTTAGGTGTTACTTCAAATGCGTCTGTAATATTTGAGACAGTTAATAGGAATGACATACATACTACTTATTCAATGCGATGAATAAAATATTATCAACGCTACATTATTGAATGCGTTAACTATTTTAAAAAAGTGACAACAAACATAACCAAAACACTTTTTTAGTTCACGCAAATTATCAGAATGACTGAATCATTACGTACAACTTTTTTTCCGATAGTAAAAAAGAACTTTACGGGACACAACACAAGACATATTTTTTGCATTAAAATGAGTTTTATTATATAAGATCATAAACATTAAGCATACCTTCAGAATCTGTGGGTAAGTTTACATTTGTACTACCACTAGGTTCTGTTCTACCACTAGGTTCTGTACTACCACTAGGTTCTGTACTACCACTTGGTTCTGTACTACCACTAGGTTCTGTACTACAGTTAGGTTCCGTAGTGGCAACGGGTTCAGGTTCAGTTTCTTGTATTTTCTTTTTCCTTCCTCTCCCTCTCTTTGCTTTTGGTGGAATTATCTCAATCGGAGCTGTTTCTAATATTTCAAGTTGTTTAATACCCAGTTGAGCAGCAGCCACTTAAAACAACAAGGTTAAAAATACAATTGTAAAATAAAAAACCGGCCAGGTGCGAGTCGGACTCGCGCACGAAGGGTTCCGTACCATTACCTATAAAAAGGGCAAAAAAAACAAGTTTGTTGTATGGGAGCCCCCTTGAATATTTATTGATTTCTGTTTTTTAGTATTTGTTGTTATAGAGGCAACAGAAATACATAATCTGTGAAAATTTCAACTCACTATCACGGTTTATGAGATACAGCCTGGTGACAGACGGACAGCAGAGCCTTAGTAATAGGGTTCCGTTTTACCCTTTGGGTATGGAACCCTAAAAACCCTTAGCTCAGTTTCAGTCATGTTGTATACTAAAGGAGTTTATTTCCTAATTATTGTCATTTTTTATTTAAGAAATTAAGTTACAAAAGGTTAAATTTTGGAACATCTCATAAAAGTATAAAAATTTATGTATCTTTAAATTTATAAAATGGCAATCCCACATGCCCTGTGTGTTCCTACACCTGCACACGCGAGGATCTTTACAATAGTGCTATATCGGTGGCTGAGTTTTGGTCCTCAAATATATGAAAGCCTGAGTCGACACATTAAGAAGAAGAAGAGATTCTTCTTTATTAAACTTTAGTTCCAGATATTAAGGTCCAATAATAAATAGCCTCCTCTTTGTGCGCATTTGCTATGACTGGTTCAGGTCCTTGTGGTTACAAACTGCTTACTTATGAGAAGAGTAGGTAAAGCATAAAGTTGTAAAATAGGTAGTTTTGTGCAACTGTTTAAGTCAATTACAAAAAAACTTGCTGATTTATTCAGTTCTGTAGTTATAATAGTTAACATTTGTATGTGTTCTTAATTGGAGTAGTGTGAAACAATTATTGTTAGAGATAGAGGAATATATCCAAGGACTAACTGATGTATAGAATGAAGAACAGGACTGAGCATAAAATTTAATTTGTTTACATTAAATTCAAGGCAGCCCACAAAATTCAAAATGTGTTTTAAACAAATAGCTACTTTGGTTTACATTTTTTACTTGCTAACTGCAATTGATGTTAATTTTATTGAATAAAAGAATAATATTAATATTTAAACCGGTTGAGGATCATAAGACCGTCGGCGGTCGCATTCGCATAACAATGGAGATTCTATTGTGTCTGATATATCGAGGCGTGAGGGATTAATTAAATTTCAATATCAAATTCACCCTCTAATTCTTGATTTGGTCATAAATGTCATGTTTCAATCAATCAGTCACATTTATGGCCAAATATAGTAGGCCAAATGGATTATTAATGCAATTGTATAACTGTAAAATTATTATTCTTGCACCCCCAAACCATATTTTGACAGGCATACAAAGTTAACCAGTCACTACTAGAGAAATGTTCGAAGTTTTGAATTTCATAGGCTGCCTTGACAGATCTTTATTAGCAAATGTGATACTATGTCAGAATGTCCCATAGCAACATACCTGAATATTTGTTTATGACAATATAATACAGAAATCAAAAATATTTGCACTTCGCTCAAGCAGAACAGTAGTCTGTGTGACACTAAACTAGTAAAATTAAATATTTTTTATAAGCTTGACAATGCTGTCAATTAAAAAGCAAATGAAGGTATTTTAACAAACTATTACATTTACATAGGGTACAGATCCACACGACATAACTTTGCTTTGTAAATTATGTTTTACTTTGACTTATGTTCATAAAAGAATTAATAACACAGTTTATTGAGTACAACAAATATCTAAACCTTCATTTGCAGCGATAATTTAAAATCCTATTTATCTATATATTTAAACAAAGTTTACCTTCATTGGCCAACTCCAGCTTCTTCTCCACAGTCAACTGTTTCTTTGTAAGTTTTGGAGATGTGTCCTTATGTATTTGGAAAACTTTTGGAGACATATTTTTGGAGTTATCTACAAACAAGTTAAATCTTTTATATTTCCATCAACTAGTATTTTATAATAACAGTTCAGGTTAAGTCTGCGCTGAAGACACATGATAATTATGAGAAGAAAACTTGAAAATATTGTCTAGCTAAGCAAAATTTACTTACTCAAACTTTCAAATGGAATCTTTAGCTTTATTACTGTAGGTGTTTTCAGTTTAGGTTTCAATTGTTTGACTCTCGGTTTTGCTGACTTTTTCTCTTGAGATTTCGTAGTAAGACCTGTTGTTTTACTTTCAAGATTTTTTCTTGGTGCCATTTTTATGAATTTCGTTAGAAAGGTTATAAACTTTTGCGGTTAGATCTACAACATCAAAATATAACTTTTAAGAACATTTTCGAGCAAATACTCAGATAGAATAATTGTTTTCTCTGATTTCACAAAACCAAAGTATTCTATCAAATTAGTTTGATTGAAAAATGTACAGAATTACGTTTTGTTTTGAGTTAGCAAAAAACATATCCGAAAAAGTATCCGAATACAAAAAAGACATAGGCTGTCCACAGATTACAGAAGAATTGAGAACGTTATTAGAAGGTTAGTTACGTTTTGCGGTATTTTATTTGTGAATACTTTTATTAGTTCAAAAAATTACAAATAGAAATATTAGTTAGATTATAATTCTGTTCACGCGGTAGCAATTGGAAAAACAAATATCATTTTTCAACCTTTTATTATCAGTAGGTACTTAATTTAATAAGAACGAAAATATGAAATAATAACGACGTACCCACAGGAAATGTAAAATCGTTAACAATGCGTTCCCCTTAGACCAAATCATAAAATATGTGTTAGAATGATAATGTTTTATTAATTTATCTTTCTATTTATGCATGATCAATTAAAATGCAATAAAATGATATTTTATTGCATTTTAAGTAAACTGCTTTATAAACCCGACGAATTAGTAAACATCACGCACGACGATAAAAAATAAAATACAAATATTGCTTCCATTATCTATATTTTGGACTAGTATCCGAAATTCCGACCGAATGGAATTTACGTAAAGGTTAAAAAGGTGACTTCTGTCAATTTTTGAGAAGGTCGACGTATTGAAGAATAGCCGGTCTTTCTATAAATTCTAAGAAAAATTTACTCATAATGCCTGGAAAATATAAAATTGTAATGATTCGCCACGGCGAAAGCGAGTGGAATCAGAAGAACTTGTTCTGCGGCTGGTACGATGCTGATCTTAGTGACAAAGGTGGGTTCATTGGAGATATTTGATGGGCTGTGATTATCTACTGGGCTATTACTGGAGTAGCCGTATTTAGAGAATTTAAATTTTGTTGCACAACTTAGTTTGACTTAGGCATGGCAACAGAAAAATGCAAAAATTAAAATTATCCTACTTAATAAAGTCTGTTCCTATTTTTAATTATACAGGATGTCCCAAACTAAAGTGCTAAAATAAATTCCAGAAATAAAGCACCTCTAGATGAACAGGCAAGTGCATGCAATTATATTTATCTAAAGAATCGTTTCATAAATAATTTTTAATAACAATTTTTACAAATATTTCTTAAGTTTTCATGAATACTCACATCATTTTTTTTTTCAATAACTTGCATGCATGCAAATATATTAGGTAGGTAACTTTTTTGACATCCGGGTTACATTTTTGTTTACGAGGTTGTTATTTTGTTCCTACATATTAAATTAATGAAGAGAAAAATATTACATATTTATTGATTTTTTTAGTACATAGTGTTACAAGTACATACAGTTTTTAACCGACGAAAAAAGGTTTTCAAGTCGACGCGTTTATTTGTTTTTTTATGTATGATCACTCATAACTTTCTAGAGAGTATTCCGATTTTGATAATTATTTTTTTATTAGAATGGGTACCTCGAAATTGGTCTATATAAATTTTAAGAAACAAAACATCCTAAGGGTGGGAAAATAGGGGTGATTTATTGTTCACTCTCAGATTTTAATGCTGATCTTATATCCACAGAAAATCATGAAATACAAAACTTAAAAAAAAAATTAAACCGCCAAAAAACTGAAAAGCGAAAATAAAAACCTTTTTTTCATTTAATCTTATTAACGAAGTTCCTAAACTAATGTAAATCTACCTAATCAGTTCTTTTTGGAGTCAGTGTGAATCAACACATTTTAACTCATAATGGCTGGCAACGATTTCAAAAAAGAGTTGATTAGGTATACTTTACATTAGTTAAGGAGCTTAGTTATTAAGGTTCAATGAAAAAAAGGTTTTTATTTATTGCTTTACAGTTTTTCGGCGGTAAATTTCTTTTGTTAAAATTTTTTTGACGGTTAAGTGTAGACAATTTTACACTTACTAAAATTTTGGGATATTAAATTGGAACTAATTTTTTTAGTTGTCTGTGTTATTATGAATTTCACAAAATAATAATAAAAACAAAATAGTTATGTGTCTGAAAATAAGGGAGAGACTAAAAATAAGAAAAAATTGGGTAAATCAATTTTATTTTCAGATAAATGTATTATATTTATAACCGCAATTTTACGAAAGTACCGTTTTTGAGTTATGTAGGATGAAATTAAAACTGGACCTTAATTTATAAAACACAGTCGGGTTTGTTACAACACTTATAACTCGAAAACACTGCTGAACCGATTTTCATGGTTGATAATTTGTTAGATTTGTCTTCGCCCTGAATATCAGAATAAATAACAAAAACATTGGAAAAGCCGACGAAGAAAAAAACTGTCAGGTGGTACGAGGTTCGCAGTGTCAGCTAGTAGGTATAATGATAATAAATGATCTGACCATAGTTCTTCCTTCGTTCCCTATGTTTTATATTACTTTTAGTATATTTTATAATACTTTTAGATACTTAATAATATATTATAAACTATTGAACTTAAAAGGAACGTGATTATTACATTTCTAGGTCGGGAAGAAGCTACCGCTGCTGGTAAAGCGTTGAAGACTGATGGTTATCAGTTTGACGTCGCACACACATCAGTCTTGAAACGAGCTCAGATCACCCTGAACTCTGTTCTACAGGAGATCGGGCAGACTGACCTGCCAGTGCAGAAGACTTGGCGCCTAAATGAAAGACATTATGGTGGACTCACTGGCCTTAACAAAGCCGAAACCGCCGCTAAGTATGGTGAAGCTCAGGTTTGTTGTAGACTATTTTCTTAAATCTTAGAAATCGAATAATTTACAGTCGCAATATTATCCGTTCTATTCGCGCTTTATCAGGTACAAATCTGGCGTCGCAGCTTCGACGTACCTCCACCACCCATGGAAAAAGACCACCCATATTACGAGACCATTGTCAATGACCCCAGGTACGCTGGCGACCCAAAACCAGAAGAGTTTCCCATGTTCGAGAGCCTGAAGCTCACCATTGAAAGGACTTTGCCCTACTGGAATGAAGTTATTGTTCCTCAGGTAAGAAATAAATCATGCGTAACATAATGCATTTTCAATATTGCAAGGAGTAGTGGTGTAACAAACTTATTTAAATATGATTTTCAGATCAAGGAAGGGAAGAGAATAATCATTGCTGCCCACGGAAACAGCCTTAGGGGCATTGTCAAGCATTTAGATCGTACGTATAAAATAGTAATAACGATAGTGATTCATTGTCAGATAACTCGTAGGTAGTGTTATAAAATAATAACATTACATCACTTTTATTACATAAGATATGTAATTTTTTCCCCTTTAAATGTATTTAGAATTGGCACTGATAATAAACGCCTGAAATAAATTATGTAAATTAAATTGTTTACTGAAGAGACATTGTAGAGTTGTTTTTTTTTTCACTTTTTCAGAGCTCAGTGATGCTGCAATAATGGAGCTAAATCTGCCCACTGGTATTCCATTTGTTTACGAACTCGACGAGAACATGAAGCCGGTGGATTCAATGGTCTTCCTCGGCGATGAGGAGACAGTAAAAAAGGCTATGGCTGCCGTAGCCGCACAGGGCAAAGCTAAGTAAATGATAACTATCATTTAATGTATATTAAGAATACTAATTTATTGTTGTACAAGATCTTGAGGATAATAGAATATTAAATGAGATTTTATGATATAAATTCTTTAGCTCTATCTATCTATGTATTGAAATTTTGTTGTACGTCGTATGTATTGTAAGTTTTATTACCCGAGAGTATAAAAAGCAGCGTTTAGTTAAAAAACCTTTGTTACTGTTACCAGTCAATTCACACACACACCACCATTCAATTTTCTGCCTCGCCCCATTGTTACTGATAGAAAGCCTTAAGGCATTAAGTCCGCCAATTGTACACTTATTTCGTGCAATACATAATGATAGAAAAATAGATAAATTAGGTTTAAATATAATTTGTAAGATTCACTCGAATCAAAAAATTGGCGAATGGGATACTTTTTGGATCAAGCTGCTCTAAAATTCTTAGCAGTATAGTCATTTTTATTACTGGAAGTATGCCAGCATCATGAGTTAGCGTAAGTATTGAGTGTAATGTGCTTGTGAAATGATAATAAAATTTTAGGAATAAGTTTATGGTTTTATTGAGGCAAATTTCTTTTTAATTCCTCCATTGCGTCATCCATATTTACATCTCTAAGTGTTTGGTTTTCTTCATTTTTGGTAAATTTTCGCCCAGTATACTTTGCAAATCCTTTCTGTTTACTATTTGTAAACATAAAATTCTTTTGATCACTTTTAGAACTTTGCGCATCTAATTCCATATTCATGTCATTTTGTTTCTTCTGTTTAGGTTTCTTAACTTTCTTGTGTTTTTGTTCAAACCTAAAATCTTTTGGAAGTTTGTGAATTTTGACACAATGATCTAGTCGCTCATCCGTAGTCTTGAATTTTTCTTTGCATTCTTCAATGTAGCAGCAATACTGGAATTTGATAAAAATGCAGTGTTATTAGGATAATTAAATGATTTGACGTTTTAGATGCTGTCGTACAATGATTTTAGCAGACGACTTACTAACTAACGAATGGTCTCAGCCCGGCCCCAGGTTTGATTCTAGAAGGGGTCACTTAAGAGTACATTATATTAGGTTGGTATAGGAAGTAAACTATTTGCCTGAGACGTGACTGCTAGTCATTTTGTACGTCGTCATATACATAGTTAAGAAGTTTTTATGGTAACGATAGTACGTAAGCTACCAAACTCGAACGGATATACATAAAGGACAGTTTTCAAACTGTAATAGGTTGACAATTTTACATATTTTGTTTGTATTTGATAACCTATTTTAGACCAAATATTGGCAAACAAATTTGATCTAAAAACTGGCCTACTACCTATATGAACTCTGCTGAACCATAGCCTACTCGTTTGAAGTTTGTAATGATATCGGACGTGTGACGCTCATTGCACAGTATACGATATGATACATATTGGTGTGCAAAGTGCAAGTTCGTCCGAACTATCTACAAATCGATACATTGGATGTTACACCCTACTTATATTATAAATGCGAAAGATTGTAAGTATGGATGGATGTTTGTTACTCTTCCTCGCAAAAACTACTGAACACATTCACTTAAAATAAAATAATAATTTACCGAAGGTTTTCTTTCGGCCATAACAGCAAAGAAAGAATCGTGCGTTTCTTGTATATGCAAGTCCAACAGATGCGGCGATGGCAGCATCTTCTTGCATTGACTGCAAGCATACCTGTGGCTTGCATTGTAATGGTTCTCGTATTCTAACAAAGTTTCTGCTGTGAACTTGCAACCGGGAACGTTGCATGTAGACTTGATTCTATAACAAAATGCAGAAAAATATCTGTATCGGAATACGGCGTGAACTTCCAGACAGAATGATGACTACAAATACTGCACAGAAGCGGTTATTAAGCCAATGAATAATAGGCATAACTATAATTACTAATTTAAATAGAATGGTGAAACATACTTGGCTTGATGGTGATGATGGTGCTTTTATCATACCCTAGGTTAGACCTTACAAAACTGGCAAAAAACAATGTTTTGAATGAACAGAAGAAGAATGTCGTCATGTTATTTCAATAAATAAATATTTTGATACTCTTTAATAATAATATGTTTATGATGTTACACCATAGTCCTTATCAAGCCATTGCATTACTTAAGTAGGTGTTATGAATGTAAATAAAATTCAATTACTCACATCTCGTGGCACAAGTTTTCCTCGTCTAAATCGTAGACGCCAAGTCGAGGCGGTGGTTTATCATTTACGAAAAGATCATCATCAAGTTTACGTCGGCCTACTCCGTAAAGTTTTAGAGTCTCTAAAAGACTCGTATTCGAATCGAACTCCATTTCAGCGGCGGTGGCCTACTTTTAGCGATGGCCCTGAAAAAAAGTTTTGGGTTTACATGATTATTGAGCGTGTTTTGTGATAACTATTTAATGCAACATCTAGAATCATCAAGAATACGTTATCTAGAATCTGGAAAAAGGTAGAAAGAGGAAAAGACATTATTACCTATTGAGGTAAACTATTTTTGGCATAGTATCTACGGTACCACCTCATAGTTGAGGTGAGGCCTGTGCCCTGCAGTGGGACGTATATAGGCATACTTTTATCTACGGTAAGATTATTCATATACAAAGACATCTATCTGCCGAAAGTACCGTAATGCTCTTACTCACACTTTGCTTGCTAAATGATCGCCGAATAAATATACCACATAATATAACAGAAATTCAAATTTTCTAAAGGAGCGTTATCGACCAGTCACGCACGAGGCCATAAGAATTGCATGTAGATTATAAACATTTACGCAACGATGACTCTGCGTTTTTCAGTAGCAACCAAAGTAGCACAGCAAAAATAAGATAAATACATCGTAATTTTTAGAGACACTATCTCAGTTCTTATCCAAGCCGGTAGTAGACACCCTTTCTTATCATTAATATAATTGCTCTGTCTCTAAGGTGTGGGAGTCAAGAGTTAGTACTGTTTACAGTTAGCTTATGTTCGTGACTTCAGCATGGAGTCGAAGTAAAACAGAGTACAATACTTTTTCTAACTAACTAATCAACCATGACCAATATCCACATGTTACCGAATACAGATGGTGTATTGAATATATTTTAAACCTATAGGGGAACAAATCCAAACAAAACAATTAAAAAGTCATGAAATTCATTTGATTTGTTCCAGTACAGCTTGCTTTATGTGTTCAAAAGTAAATCGAACCCACAAGTCCACAACCGAAACTACCAATCAAGATAGAACCCAAAAAGACACATTTGACAGTAACAGTTGTCATTTTTTACACTAGACGCAATGAGGGGTAGGTATTTGTAGTTTGATTTCTGGTTATGGATGAATTTCCTTTCCAGACACAACAGATGTACGAGGTTTTCAATATAAAGCTAGTTTAACTGACACCATAATATAATGACTGACATTACATAATCAAAAAACAATAATTTGGGAACACACAGATACCTACACAACACAATAAAGTGCTGTTTTGTTAAGTCATTATAAAAAATGATTTATAAAGCAATTATTCAAGAACCAACTTTAAGTGCAGTTTCTTCAAGTCATTATGTTCAAGGACTTTGATTTTATTACCTAGATTATAACACGTATGATAAGTGTAGAAATAATAATGTAACACATATATCTTTAAATATCTGTCACATTATTAAAAATGTCTTGCAATAGATATCTCCCGCAAGTTATGCTGGCGTATCAGCATTCAGCAGTTACCACTGGAAACTCGCCACTTAGCAAACATGCCAAACGACTGGTCTGAAGCAAAACTTTACGAACTCGGACAACATTTATCAGTTATCAGTCATTGGAAAGAGAAGAGGAGATTTAGGAACTTTCCTTTTAGGCGGGGATCAAGGCTGCAGTACCCAGATTTAAAATTAGAGTAGAAAGAAGTTTTACAAACTTGTATATTAATAAAAAAATAAGCTTATAGTAGAGGAGACACACCCGGTATTCTGTTTTGATGATGGTGTTTTTTCTTATATTTGTTTTAAAGATTCTGGCGTATTATTTAAACTAAAATGTTAAATTTGTACTTATAACGTCACTTTTAAAAATCTTAACAATAGCTGCTATTGTTGTTGTATCTTTAAGTAGGTACCTATTCTGCACCCCAAATAATTTATGAATAAATTCACAGTCTTTCTTTTTAGGGGAACAATAAATCCTAATCGAAAATTACTTAGTTGCTTTTTTATCCTTTACTTTACACATTGTAGACTGTATTCTGTATAGTAGGTATAGGCTCTTACTTATTAAAAAACCAAAATTACTTATACTAGCCTTAAGAGTCGATAGGTAGTGTAGTTTCCTACTCAATCAATAGTAGTTCCCTAATAATTGTCAATATGTAACTTTAGGTCTACGAGACAAACTATAAAACCTACTCAATAGATTATCGTGTTCAAGGTCAAATTCATAGCCATGAATGTCGTCTACAAACGTAATTTGAGATGAGAATCAAAAGTAGGTATGGATAGAAAGAAGTATCTGTGTGTAATAATGTTTTACGAACAATCATTCATGAAACAGTTTCATCAAATACTTCAAGAGGTTTCCTAACCTAACCGTAATGTGTCGGCATTGGTTCCGAAGATAAAATAATACTCTACAAATTATTGTTAATCGTTATCATCATTAAGTTAGTTCGTAACTACGTAGTCTGTGGTGCGCTCGCATGGATGGATGAGTATCATTTTATCAGCCAATGGTATATGTACTCTCATCATTGATTAGTTAGTGTACTGTTTATTATACATTATAAATTTGTTAAATATAGTTTGATAAAAGTGCTATGTGAATAAGTGACAATTAGTTACTATACATACCCACTTTATGTTTGTAACCAAATAAATCAACTTCAAACAGTGTAATTTATCAATTTTGAAATATTGGCAAAAGTCTACTAAAATGACTACATCTGAAATTCGCAAAAGAAAGGTAAGAATAAATTATTTGACTATTCGTATTTTTTTATTGTTCATTACATTTCTTATCTTAATGTCCGACGAAAGTGAAGTTAAGTTTTATTAACATTTCTTTCAGGTTATGTTTTTAAACAATGTCACACTTTCCAAATAATATTAACCCAGTTCCACATAATATTAATTGAAGAAACGTATATTATTACAAGATTTTTACTTACCGTTTAAAAAACAACAGCTCGTCACAAAGAACGATAACAATAATACAGTTTTTTTGTTTGTTATTTGATATCCGAATTCCTAAGTGTTCTTACGCTTGAAAAAACTAAAATATCCGAAAGTTAATAATGTCAACAGCACGTCGACCTACCCCAAAAGTCAAAAATTCTCCAATAGATTTTCAACTTTAAGCCTGACATACAGAGTTCATTTTCATATGAGAAAATTTGACATTTTGTGGTAGGTCGACGTGCTGTTGTCCGTACCTACTTCATATCCGAACCCGATAGTTAATTTCACATCAAATAGAACGCATCCATAGAGAACCGGAAATGGTTGTTCTTGTTATTGCTACTTATGTCACAATCGATCGTTATTCCTTGTTCCGATTTATGCCACTGATTATTTTTTTGCGAGCGTGTTATTCGTAATGCCATGTCTGGTCAACGCCATATATCGTAGGATTAGTACATATTAAAAACGAATAGGTGTCACTTCAAGGCTCATTAGGATTGGGCTTGATATCAATGAACTATAACTCTTGATAAAAACGTTATCAAAACACTTTTTTAACACTTTAGTTTTTTTATAAATGAAATTTTAATATAATATTTACATTTATTTCAAAACAAATCATTTAAACTAAAATTTAAAACAATTTCGGTATAATGCCATCTACCGGTTTTAACTTCAACTATATTTTATGTAAACGCAACGTCAGCTATTGGATTGAAAAAAACTAAACACGGCATTTATGTTGATTATAGAGGTAATATGCATTTCGTATTATTTTATCAAATAATTTGAAAAAATAAATAAAGGAAAACCAAATTTTAAAATGTAAGAATATATTTTTTAAATGAGTAATTATATACTCTCTGGTAATTAACGGTAAAAGCAAGAAGCTTCAAAATAATGTAGCTTTTCGACAACTGTTAAATATTTGTTTGTAGGGCTACCAGTGTGAGTATTGTAGTTTTATAATATGGGGATTTGTTTTAATATTTGGGAAGTGATTTTAAAAATCAATTTTTAGGAGAAAAATATGGATTACTAATGTTTAGCCAAAAACGTTTCCCAAAATATCACAACCCAACTATTTTACACAAATTTTCATTTGGCAAAAAAACATTGATAGATAGGGATATTATTGTTTAACAAATAATTGTTTGTCATGTTTCATTATTTGGCATAACTTTCTCTTTGCAAAATATTGCATGGCATACGATTTACAAGCTTACTCTCTAACTTAGAAAATATCATGCTGCATCGACGTTTGTTTTACATAAAGTAAAAAAATAGTTAAAATGGCTAAAATGGCTTTAAGCGATTTTTCTTTGATCCCAAAGCAATAATTTTTGGAATAAATTCTTAAGGTTAATCTAAAAAAAGACAATTTGGTAACCCTGTTCCAATTTTTTTTATCAACTTTGATAAACAATGAATTTTATTTAAAGGCATTTGTGTGTCACGCACGTCCAAAGGTCACGTCTAAATGACGTAAATATGTCATAAACGGTCGTTTCAAGCTATAACCTAATTAGTAATTTCGTTATGTATTGTCAAGTATCGATGCCCAAAGTGCTAAGAACTCGGGCTTATATTCCATGGGCGCGACTTCGAATCTTAGTCGGCGACGATATTTTATCGAAATCCAAACTTGTATTAAAATAGTTTGATGAAAATTGTTTATTCACATTTATAACCATTTTTAATAACTAAACTCCGTACTGAACTTTTGATTATTTTTTTTACATAATATTCACAAAATAAATAACAAATAGAAAATGGGTCCCAGCTCGCCGTCATCAGTTTTCATAAAAATTAGGATCATACTCAGACGACCTCCGTAGCCGAGAGGCGAGCACGCCGGACTTTAAATGGCGCCGCCATCTCTGAGGTTCCGGTCGGATCAATGTAGAAAACGAACTTTTCTATATTGGCTCGGGTCTGGGTGTTGTGGTACCGTCGTTGTTTCTGATTTCTATAACACAAGTGCTTTAGCTACTTACCTTAGGATCAGAGCAATGTATGTGATGTTGTCTAATATTTATTTATTATTTATTTATTTACTCTAGTGAAATCAGCAACCGACTAAAATGAAGATAAAATATAGTACTTAATATCTTAAAAAAGTTATGGATGCGCAAAAAAATTTATTCAAGATAATATAACAACTTGAAAAAAGACCGCATCATGTGGGATCCGAACCCATACCTCATAGAAACTACGAGCGAATGCCTTTTCAACTAAGCTACGAGGACGTTAGAACGATTTTCGAAATTTGTCAAGTGTTAGTTTATATTTTTTGACAGAGTGTGCAAACAATTGTAAACCTTATGGTGGTTTGGCATTCTATGACGGACCGAAACAGAAATTTATGTAAATTAATGTTCTATTTTGACGTAGTATAATTCTTTCTCTATGGTTCTATGAATTATGGGCATGGTTATCCATCATTGCGCAGATAGTGCCATCTAGTCAGAGAGGGAAACAAACGATGGCGTAGTTATATTTTAGTTCCATTTACTCATCACCTTCGCTGTCTTTCGCGCGAGTTAAGGTGGAAATTTTCAAAGTACCGAGACTGTCCCTCTGTTTTACGTAGTATTATTCCTTCTCTATGGTAATGCCGCGTGCACCATTGTTGCCAGGTGACATTCTTGGCAGGCAGGCAGACTGATATCGGCTGAATGCGATAGTCAGTGCCACCGTAGTCGCGCGACATCGCCGCGGCGGCACGCTGCACGAGCCCTTAGGCTCGGTCTATACCCTGCCGGAATCCGTAAGCATCCGAAAGAATCGGTTCAAAAAACGATCCTATTGCTTAAGCGATGGATTGAATCCGCGTTTATCCGGCCCGGTTTCCGGCTGGGTATAGACCGAGCCTTATAGCACCGTTATCGGTATTTGGTATTGCACCCGAGTCAAAAAGACTACGTGTAGGTGAGCGCGTGCACCCACCTGCACACCTAACTTAATTTTCATGAATGAATTGTGTGATCGTTTAAAGTAAACAATTTTAGTATTGTATTCAAATTTCTGAAAAATATAAAAATAAGCTAAAGCTCTATTAAATAACTGCAGCACAGATAACATCCTCTGCACTCACGTTACACGTCTATTAATCTATTTGATCGGAGTGCACGTGGCGAAGTGGAGTGGCGAGCCTCGGTGATAGTGCGCTCTTCAAAAGACATAGAGAAAATATTTTATTTTCGTTTGGGATAGAAAACCATTGCGTAATAATGCTTAATAGTAACTACTACATTAATATAATAATATAGAAAACACTTATATAATTACGCAACCAATACCATTATCCTCATAATAATATTAAAACAATAAGTAGGAAATTTGGTACAAGAATTGTCATTACATAATAAATTAATGAGAAAAGAAAAATCAGTTAAAACCAATATTAACTAAGCTATCAAAGATACACTTTCTAAATTGCGTTGGTAACAAGTCAAAAAATCAATATTAGTAAAGTATTAATATATGCAGTCAGTAATCACCGTAAAGGAGCTCGTTTGCCAGATATGAATCAAGCAAAAGGGAGTAGTCATAACAAGCGCACAAGGTGCTCGCACGAGGCGCTACAGTTGACTCTAATTTCACCAATGTCATATGCACGTCAAACGCGATACTTTGACCACACTACATTGTACTTTTAAACCATCAACATATTCTTTACATCTACTGTAATTATTTTAAGTATATTGTTAATACAGTTAGTGGCAAGGAGAAATCCAAAAAAAGTAACGTCTACGAAGATATTTTGTTAATCCATTTAAAGCTGAGAGACTTTTATGTCAATATAATACCTATTATCAGAGATCAAGAAAAAACCGGCCAAGTGCGAGTCGGACTCGCGCACGAAGGGTTCCGTACCATTTTCTGAATTAATCGTATCAATATTATTTTCGTAAGAGTGTGAGTACGTCTTGGATGCACCCGCGCCGCAATTTCATAAGGCTCGAAATTACCGCTTTCGGAATCCGTTAGCATCCGCAAGAACCCGTTTAAAAACGACCTTATTGCTTTTAAGCGATGGATTAAATCCGCGTTGACCCGGTCCGATTTCCGGCTGGGTATAGACCGAGCCTTACTTTTGTTGGACTTTTTATTTCGTTATTGTGAAAGTTTGTGAAATTTGCCCAAAAGGAACATGACAAATATGACATTGACATTTAGGACAATTGACAAGTAGGTACAGTGATGACAGCAGGAGATCAATCACTTCCAGTATTTACGGGCAGCAGACAGTATTTATTTTCTTTCTTCGAGAGTATCGAAAAGTCAAAAATGGTTAAAATATATTATGTTATATTCTATTCGTATATATAAATTAGATAATAAGTGTGTAGTGTGGTTGTGATGTTTATGTTAAACCAGTATGGGAAAATTCAGTACTTACAGGTATTTAGAGGTAAGTGAAGTCTAGATTTTATTTTAATAATATTAAAAGTAATTAGGGTTTCCTTAACTTCATGCGTAAAATTATTACAAATAAATAATCAATTGATTTTTTTATTAGCCGATTCTTATGGTACCTTTTTTTTTAATTTATATTTTATTTTTATAAGTGTATATAAGTAAACGTGACCCTGCAATTTAGTCTGCGCGGTGGACAGTAGATTTCACATCATTCAAACACCATTTTACCCTCATAAAGGCCTTTTGGCATAAGTCTCCATCTGTCTACACTGAGCTCTATACACTGACACTTACCCCATGGCAAGCCTGGCCAAGGCATCATTTCTATAAAAAAATCCATCTTCTCCTACCTAAGTGGATTTTTCATTGTGTTAATAATAAATAGCTTTTTCATTTACATCTTGAAACATCTTTTAAATCACGAGATAATGTATGTTTTACTATTCTTGGTTATTTATTTTTAAAAACCATTGAGGTACTAATTGTTTTGTATTACTCATTACCCCTGCTTAGATAAAATTATACTTATAACATCAGAGAACTGTACAATCATGATTTTCTTTATAATTCTTTTCAAGAAAAACATCTTCTAAAGATGCTTCTACTTAACTTATGTTCACAACCTTTTACAATCGCATATTAAACAGCAAGTAGTTATGTGACTAACATAAAATAAAGTCAAATACCTTTTCTATAGTACCTAGGTATGTAAGACTAAAAATTCAGAAAGTTGTCAGTTTGTAAATATTTAAAAGATAAAAAAGCCTGTTAACCAGTAAAAAATAAACATTTTAAACTGATAATATGAACAGAAGTTTATACACATTAGAGCATGTTGCACACATAGTCTATAAAAGATGTTAACATAGGTATAATATTTAGGCAGTTGTAATCATTTAAAGGGAACTCGTTATGATAACTTAGATGTATTCCTTACTATGTCTAGTAATAATAAATATGAATTCATATTATTTTTCTATTGGGAAACTAATTATTGTGTATAATTGTTGTCTATTTACATTTTTACGTTTAAATAATATTTCTTTTGCTCACTGTGCATATTGTTGGGAGGCCTGGGAAGGCATTTGTCCAGCAGTGGACTTGTAAAGGCTGATGATGATGACGAGTGAAAAAAATACATATTTATTTTATTTCTTTCTTATAATTAATTTTAGAAATATTACTAAATTAATGTTCCAATTGTAATTTTTTCAAAATTGTATTTGAATAGTTTAATGTTATTGTTTTTTTTTTCATTTTGAATTTTATTTTATTTTGCGAAAACTATATTACTTTGTATAATATGGGACAATGTCCTGAAATAAATGAATTTTATATATATTTTTAGAAGTAATAAATCTGCTGAGCAATACTGCTACTGGCAGGTTGAAAAGAAATAGGTGGACTGCAATTAAGAAGGATGCGGGTCTTTAAAAGGACTCAGCCCTGCCAAATATCTGACAACAAATCAGCTAAACTGATTGCAGATCACATAAACTGAAAAAAAAAATTATTGGTTTATAATTTTTTGTTGTAACACTTGTTATACATATTATATTTTATTTTCAGTTAAAAGATGATACCGTTACTTCAACTCCACATATCAGCGCTAGGAGCAGAAGCATAAAGCAGCCGCGGCGGTTGAAGAAAGTATTCATTCTACTATTAGTATTAGCCCTGTTCGTCACTTACTTCTTAGGTGAGTATTTACATTTTTAATTTAAATTTAGTTTTAGAAATTACATAGTTACTCTATGCAAATAAAATAGGTAAATTGAAAAAAATTAAACGTTTCAGTTGTGAAATGACCCACATGTGGAGCCTGTTTTAGTTTTAGTAATTTATTACAGAAAAATAATTATTAAATACAATGGAAAAAATAATAAAATGTGTTATGGTAAATGTGAAAAATTCTTCTACAGTTAAGTAGAAACAATATGTAGGTACATATTGTTTTTACTTGAATAAGCATTTTTTAATATGAGAAAGAGAGAAATCTTTAAAGAAAAAATTGTTTTAAGTTAATAACATTTAATGTTTTTTTGTTTAATTTACTAATTTATACATATGATAGAGAGAAATGACGACAGTTAGAGGAAGCCTTTGTCAAGTAGTAGTATCAGACAGGGAGTCGATGCATACTAAATTAGTAATTAATTAGTGCAGTGTTGTGAAAATCATATAAGTAATGTAAGATTTAACCGAATAAAGGCACATTTTTTTTTAAGTATTCATAAGTAGAAATACCTGTAAAAGTGTGTCCTATATTTAAATCAACACCCTGTATGTTATTGGAGGTCTTTACATTGAGTATAATAGCCTACAGAACAGTAAGGGTTGCTACACACATAGCCGGGCCGGCATTCATCGGCAAAGCGGCAACACCATCTGTCCGGCGTCGATATGTCTGTGTGCTGAGAAATTATCTCAGCTGTCTTAAAAATAGTTGAGGGACTTTTGGATCGGGCTTATGACGTTCTTCTTCTTCTTAGTCGCGCACTCTTGGCAGAGTGGTTGCCCCTGTCCACCCTTCGGACTACGGCCCAAGCCGAGGTCCGAGCCTACAGAGGCGCCCTTGAGGCCCGAGTCCGGTTTACCCCCAGATCCGCCAGAAAGGAGCCCGACGGCGGTCTGGCCTGCCTAGGCAGTCCCCGGCCGCGCCGGCGCCACCACTGGCGGGTTCGCCGCTTGGTAGGGTGCCTTACGCACTCCACACTGGCCCGATCGCGCCCGCTAGTATGGGGCCCGACACGTACGAGCCTGCCACATTCGGACGGGTCGCGGAGACCGCTAGTGGGGTGGACCTAGGCTGAGCGCCTTCAGTGCTCGCCGTCTCTGCCCGGTTGTAGCTGACAAGGTCTTTTCATTGGGCCGTCAGTGACAGGCCCGTCCGAAAAAAATAAAGGCAGAGTGGTCGTGGTCATGTCTCGGTCGATTCTTGCGTCACCGCTGTTCTTGTGATGCGTCGCCATGTAGCTCGATGTTTGGCGGAGCGAGAGCAATCGGTGATGTTGGCTTATAAACGTAGGGTTAGAGATAATCCCGACACCTCACATAGATAATATATTAATTAAACGTGAAAGTTTTTAAGGGAACATAGATTTAGAAATTAAATAAAAATTTTCCTTCTCATTTATCTACCCTTACAGCTAATTGGACACTGTATAATTATATGAAATGGCAAACTGACTGACTAGATTATATACAAATCAACGCACAGTCCAAAATGCGGGATCTAGGGACTTGGGATTTTGCAAATAGATACCTAAGCATATAATAACTAAGCATTTTAATTTTGAAATTGTGGAATTAGAATAGAATAGAATAGAAATCGTTTATTTGCTAAAAAACACGGTAAAAAGGTTATTTATTCATAATTAGATTACAAATATACAAACTTCTATCATACAACCTAATTTTATTTTATAAAGGCGTAATTGAGTTTGTTTGTATATTGTACTGTATTTTATTTTAAAAAGTGCTACATTGTTATGTTATCAGACTAATAAAAAGTGCGTCGATGTCTCGCGCTACAACCTATAAAACACAGTATACGCTGCCTTCTTTGATATTTAGAAGTTTATCTAATATCAAAAGTTTATCTAATATACATATAATGGATATCAGCATTCTAATAGCGATTACACGCCACTACACCGATAATCTTCCGGATGATATAGACGAAATTTAGATGGCTATCAAACAGCTTCGTTAACGTTACTGGGAATTGATCGCAAACCAATTATTTCACTTAATAAATATTCATTCTTGAGTAGGGTCTTTACATAAGAAATTTAGAGGTTAGCTTGCTTAGCTCTTGAATCGCTGTACGCAATTTTTTAGTTTTTAAACATATTTTATGCATTTTGTGTTCATATTTCTTCGAATTTCGACTCCAGGTATTTGAATCAAAGAGAATGAAAACCACTACTTGAATGCCTTCCGAAAACAAAAGTTTTTTCTACGTCAAAGAAAAATATTCAAAAGCAACTTTCATAATTCGAACATACCTCGGTAGTCGTAGAGGTTTTACTCATTCGGTTATAAACCTCTACGTGGGGTGCCGAATATGCTCAGAAGAATTAATTGAAATGAGGAATATTTATTGGACAAGTGATTTAGGTGAGGGTCTCATTGAAAAAATATTGCATTTTAGAAGGAGAGTAAGACTTTTCGGCTTCAAAGCCAATAGAAATTTACCATTAATAAGTGGTGAATAATATGACTTTTTAAATATTTAGGTATTCTTGAGAATTAGTATTACAGGAATCACTTAACTTTGAAACCTTGTGTGCGATGATAATATGGAACCACATATGTTTCTGTTTTTAAAATGGCCGTTTATATGGTTTTTACTATTTTAAATTGTAAGACGTTTCATTTTCTGTTTGGCCCACGTTATTTTAATTAATCCAGAAACAACAGTTTTTCGTAGACCATATTCTGACCATATAATAGCGTAAAATCAGCCCCTGCGCCTAGCTTTTGTGGACTACGAGAAAAGCTTCGATCGATTCTGACAAGACCTGGGTTGTTTTTGAAACCTTACAGCGCTGCTAGGTTGATTGGCGATATGAAGAGGTGCTGAGTAGCCAGTACTTATAGAATGGCATCGATGACTGTTCAAGTCCAAAACCAAAACAAGACTTATCCAGTTGCTCAGAGGCGTAAGACAAGGAGATGTTATACCAGTGGCGGGCATTGGTTTTATTTTGAGGTAGGCAGTAATATTTTTATTGATGAAAATCTGTGGTGCTAGTACCTATTGCCTACCTCATTTCATTTATCAGGTAGGCACTGCCTAATTGCCTATATGCACCGCACGCCCCTGTGTTATACATATCTCCAAAGTTGTTGACGAACGCACTGGAAGACGTCTTCAAGACACTGTATTGGAAAGGAACGGGCAACAATATTAAACTTACATTAACTACTACATTAATTAGTTATTATATAACTAACTTACATAAAGTAGGGTCAACGTCGCAACATAAAAAAAAAATGCTCTTCATTTTATCGTCGAGATAAAATGATTTTTTAAATTGATGAATGAACTTTTTTAACGATTTGAATGGTACCATAGTGAAAGTTGTTAATTTTAATGGGTAGAATATCCTGTTAAATTGATTCCTTCGCCTAACCAGTCAACCTGTAAATGTCTGAAGCAAGAGGTAGTATAAAGGTTCAGCTTTTCAGGATATGCTTCATCATCATCATCATTTCAGCCACAGGACGTCCACTGCTGAACATAGGCCTCCCCCAGTGACGTCTAGATCAGCCAGTCGGAAGCGAACTGCATCCAGTGTCTTCCTGCAACCTTTACCAGGTCATCTGTCCACCTTGTGGGTGGACGGCCCACGCAGCGCTTGCCGGTACGTGGCCTCCATTCCAGAACCTTTCTGCCCCATCAGCCGTCGGTTCTACGTGCTATGTGCCCCGCCCACTGCCACTTTAGCTTGCTAATCCTCCGGCTATGTCAGGATATGCTTATGTCCAAGAAATTAGACAAGTTTGCCAAAGAAGCATGGGTCTAGAGATGAATGATTTTGGATTACCCATGTAAACTGCCCAGGCAACGGTGGAAGGTTCAAAGATATTTGTCATATTTGCCAACTTGTCATTTGTCATTATCATTAGTCACGATTTGTTCTCCATTGTTGCTTCAATCTTGTGTCAACATGGGTATTAGGACATGTTGGTTTTGATATTATGTAAATACTGTCTTGATAATACATTTGACTGCTGGGTGTACAGTTCAGTCCTAAAATATGTGAACCTTTTTGTCAGCGTTTTCTTTTTTCTTTGATTAATTTATCTATCTTTGTTAAGAAAATGAAATAAACGGTACCACTAATAAATAAAAATAAACAAGTAAGTATAAAACAAATGAATGCTATTTGATACAAAATGGAACTTTCATTTGTTTTTTGATCTAATTTCTGGTTGGATTCTTATTTTGCGAGTCTATATTTAAGGTACATTAGGTACAATCCCCGGCACCTATGTTAAGCGCTGGGGCAAAGGGTTGGGATCGCTTTGCGCATCTTACGAGACGTTCATCTTATCAGAGACGCGTGTGCGCGGAGCTAACCAATCCCGGCCGGCGGTACAGGCGCGTCGCACGACTAGCCAATCACGTAATCGTAATGGTCTTCTGTCTTCTTCGCCCAGCGCTCAACAGTTGTGCCGCTAGTTCTACTATGCGACGCGACGTTTAAATTCATCATTCAACATACCAGTGGTATATTTATGTAACGTTGTCGGGTTGTAGAGAAATTGCATAAAATATAATAACTAGACTTTCACATCTAGGATCATGGTTAAAGGACTCCGTCTAGAAAAGGCACAAAGTGTTTGGAGGAAGATATTTTTACAACATATCTCAGCATGATAAATTGCATTGGCGATCTTCAAATTTTAAGCATACATTTACAGTAAATAAACGGATGTATAGACAATAAACCATATTTACACATTCTGAACATGACGCCCGAATTATCATAACTAAGAATGTCATCAAAGCATGAAATGTTTCACGTTTTGAATATTTTAGTTCGGACCGACTGGATGGTATTGCGCGATAGCTCGTTTGTGTGGCCTAAAAGTCTATTGTTATTTTTTGTAACTACGTTGCATAGCGACCTTAACACGAATCACGGAGAAAATGCTACTTTGTCTAGTAGAATATTCTACTTAAGTTGGACCAAACAGCTTCCTACAAAATCGTTCTTGATTTCCCAAAACCCGCCATACTTGGCTGCTAACGGCGTATAAACATCAGAATGACATTTAGTTGTATCGTCGTTTTAACCCATGTTCTCTTGGAAAAGTTTTTTCTATTAACACAACCATATCCTCAAATACGGCCAAATCTTTTTTACTCGTTTGATTTAAATGAAAAGAACGTACCTTGTTGTAGCTTATATTTTACGATCGCTCAATATCGTATTTCGTAATTAAATCACCCAGGGTTATCGTTGTTTGGTTCTACGCGTACATTGTTTGGAAGTTTGAAACAACTTACCGTTAGTCAGCCGGTGCATATCAAGTTTCTCAAGTTGAGTGACCACAAAGGAGCCACATTACAATACAGCTTGTAAAGGGGTGTAGGTGCGTTTTTGTAGTTACAGCGAGTGATAAACGCCTGGCCAGTGTTAAATTAAAGTGGTGTTCTTTATTTAAATTTTAAAAGCAAATTAAACTTTAAAAAGACATTTTAAGGTCATTCGGGACATATTAAGAGTAATGTGTAACATTTTAGGGAAAAATACTTACTTGTTAATTAAAATACTGAATTAATGTTTCAGTCGAAGTGTAGTATCGCGTTGTTAATAATACCGTCAATTTGAGACTTTTTATAGTGCTGATAATGGCGAACAAAACAGTTATAGCTCGTACATTTCCAGTTTTAATTGCAGGTATATTCTAAAACTCCGTAGTGAATTTAAATTTAGTAAAGAACAGAATATAATTTATACAGAATCATGCACACGATCTTATCACAGAAAATATAACTTTTATTTGAAATTTGAATGTTATGGTTAACTCGTAAAACCCCAAGTATGCCTGAGACCGCATAATAATAACATTTCCTTTGTCTCCACTCCTTTGGCTGGTTAATGACTTCATGCTTATTACGAAGAAGGTAAAAGCACTAAAAAAGAGGTGCCTTAAATAGTTGAAGGCATTAACAAATTCTCATTTCATTTTGCACTTCCAACGCTTCGAAACAAGTTTACACAGTTATTATTTTTTAAAATAAAGATAACTATTTATCTATGTGCAAGACCTTAGTCAAAAATGTTTATTAATTGTTACTACTGACTGTACCTTAATATTTTAATAAATATTAGCCACAGCCTCCATACCATATCATTTAGTCAGTTTTGCAACACATCATCGTCCGATTAAATCGTGTCATTAACAGATTATAATACCAATTTTACTTTGCTTTGCTTTAAAGAGTTTCTATCTGATAAAAAAACTAATTTTATCTGTGTCCCACCAAAAAAGCGCGCGAACTTCTGTTTTTTTTTATTATGCACACAAATGTGGCAATGGTGTTGTTTATGTTCATCCTGGGATCGTGTTTCGTAGGATTGTTCGCGGGGCAGTCGCAATGGCTGGACGGCATCGCGAAGAGTTTGGGCTACGAGAGCGTCCACCACTATGCTGTGATCATCGACGCTGGTTCCTCAGGATCCAGGGTACTGGCGTATAGGTTTAGGGTACCATTTTCAGGTAAGAGTTTAATTTATTTAATTTTCTATACTTACTTGCATATCGTAATTATTTTATTACGATTTTTTTCCGATAGATTATCAAAAAGCATATCGTAATGGTACTTTTCTCTTCACTCCTATTTGTAACAGGACGCTATTTTAGACGATAAGTAGGTATATCATATATATCTGCTGTCTACTTTTGTAAAAGTTTGTTTATTGTACATAAAAGTTTTTCATATTAGAATAATGTAAGGTGCCTAAAATGTAGCCCATTATACATTAAATCTACCTCCTCTACATCTATAAAAACCACATTTATAAAATCCTTATGGAATAAGGATAATACAAAGTTTAAGATAACTTGAACGACAAGAGTGCATGTTAATAACCTACCCAGCTCGCACTTACACTATCTTGTAATTGTATTTCCTGTAATAAAATCAGGCTGACAAAGGTGACTGAGTTTGTTGCGCCGCTTCTTCTCACCACCACCCGATATGTAGTCCCGAAGCGGTGGTAGGGAAAGAAAATTGGGACATGTAAAAGTGCCATTAATGGCCAATTTGCAGAAATAAATGACTTTGACTTTGACTATTAAGCCTTCACTACTACTTCTTCTTGATTACGTGTCGACTCAGGCTTTCATATATATACGTGAAGACCAAAACTCAGCTACTACTTCACTACTTATTCCTTGAGTACTCGTGACTTAAAAAACATCACAAGAAACACCACATTTCATTTTATTCTTTTTCAGTATTTGGCCCAGCCAATCTGGATCTGGTTGAAGAATACTTTGAGCATTCAAAGCCGGGGTTGTCGTCTTTTGCTGATGACCCTGCAAAGGTATGTTTACTTCATGGTTAATTATTGTAATTTTAAAATACTTTAGTCATTAGCGCCCTTAACTACGAACGCGAAGGTAGCTGTTGTAAGATCAAATCTCGCAACGGACAAATGTTTCTTTAATCAGAACAAATTTTTTATAAAATTTTTGGACTTTTATAAATATATGAATGTGTTCCTCAATAGAAACAACTTTTTCTATTAGGTCAACAGCGGAATCGTTTTTTTTTGTTTCTCCAATCTCGATGATAAAATGCGTGAAGCAGCTTTTTTCTTGGTTTTGATATTAAAAAGTCTTACTCCTAGACTTAGTAAAATTCGTTTGTATTGATAAATACATTCACCTCCTTAAAATTTGCCACTGTTTTAAATGTACCCCTGTATTTATTTTTTCAGGGTGCAGAAACTATAGTGCAGCTAATAAAGAAGGCGGAGTTCCTAATACCAGCGGAAAAGAGACGAGTAACCCCGCTCATTGTCCGCGCCACCGCCGGCCTCCGGCTACTTCCAAAGGACAAAGCGCAGCAACTGCTTGTAGAAGTCGAGAAGGCTATAGCTACGTGAGTATCTTTCGAATATCTGAGAGAGATGGTAGAGTTCCTTGTACTAGCGGAAAAGAGACAGTTGACGCCACTCATAGTCCGCGCCACCGCCAGCCTCCGGCTTCTTCCAAAGGACAAAGCGCAGCAACTGCTTGTAGAAGTTGAGTAGGCTTTAACTACGTGAGTACCTTTAGAATGTCTGAAAGAGATGGCAGAGTTCCTTGTACTAACAGAAAAGGGACAAAACGCCTTTTAAAATCCACTGCTGGACAGGCGTTCTCTATAGACCAATTTATATCAATGTTTGTTTTAGAAGTTTTTTTAAACAGATTATTTGTAAAACCATTTATAATAGATTATTTGTATCGTTTCATTCCAGACTAGGATATAATGTGGGGAACCACAGCGTTGAGATTATGGACGGGTCGGATGAAGGAATCTTCATTTGGTACACTTTGAATCTCTTACATAGTAAGTACTAATTAAGTTATCCTTCCTTTATAGTTTTAAAAACCGGTCACACATTTCTATTAAAAAACAAAGCTTTTGTTGCAAATTGTTGCTTTTGTTTCTTTTCACAAAAGAATATACGGTCCAGTTATACTTTCTAAACTAAAGGATTACATACTAAGGACATACCGGGGACACATAAAACGAAAGACCCTGCTCCTTTTAATATTAATGCCATAAACCATTTTTGATTTATATTTATTTTTCCCCTAATAAAGCCTGACAAAGGAGAATGATTTTTTTCACTATAGATAAGTGAATAAAACACATTCTTTATTCATTCTTCCAATCCAGATTTTTTAAAATAATAAAACTGGATGTGTCCTTAGCAAAAGTCATTTTTAGTACCTGATGTTTTTTTAATACGTGTGCTTTGCTAAGTTGAAACAAAAGAATTTTGATTATCTAGTGCCTCTTACGTAACAAATACAAGGATGTAAATTCTTTACTTCGAGACCATGATAGTCAGTATGTTGTCTGGCACATACTTATTTATTGGTTACTGTTGCTATGGTCCTGTGTACCTTTAATATCAATATATGTAATGCTCAACTAAAGCTTGCATGAGTAAAGTAACTAAGTTACTTATATTTATTTTTAATGTTACATTAATTCAGTGAAATGTATAATTAATTACTAAATTGAATTTTACATATAAAAGTTTAAACAGGCGACTACCCGCTTGCAAACTTGTATCATCATCATCATTACCAGCCTATATTAGTCCACTGCTGGACACTGGCCTCTCCAAAAGGAGGATTTTGCGTCAATCGCCACGCTTGGCAGGCGGGTTGGCGATCGCAGTTTGGCCAATGGTGGAGAGGAGACGCTGCTGCTCGTCTTCTTATGGCGGTTCTCCTGTAGTCGCCTCTTACGATACCCATTGGAAGAGAAGGGGTGGTGCAATTCTTTTAACGTGCCGGCACCACACGGCACTTGTATAAATTTATGTAAAATACGTCTAGGATAAATTTACACTGGATTTTTTACTGTACTTGTGTGTTCTTAGGTACTAAATAAATATCTTTTAAATTCGAACATACTCATTTATCGATGGTTAACGAATCAGACTTAATGGAGGGCTCGACGATGGCAGCGCTGGACCTGGGCGGCGGCTCCACGCAGATCACGTACCAGCTCGCCGCCGCCGACGCCGCGCACTTCCCGCGCCGCGACCGGTACGTCGTGCCGGCCGCCGGGACCAACATCACCCTCTATACGCACAGGTAATGTATACATTGTTAGTTCGTACTGTATACACGCACAGGTAATATACATACAGGTAGCTCTTGGTCACTGTATACGGACAGGTGATGTTCACATTGTTAGCTGTAACTAATACAGATAGTCACTGTATACGCACAGGTAAAGGTGTGTCCAAAACACAGCGCGGTGGCTACGAGTACGCGCGGCATTCGCAGGACACATCATCTTTTATAATGCGCACAGCTAAAGATTGGGATTCCCTGCCTGCGTCTGTAATTTCGAGTGCATATAACCTGACTCTCTTTAAGTCCAGAGTGAATAGGCATCTTCTGGGCAAGCTCGCTCCATCGTAGATCCCATCAATGCTCTAGAGCAAGATTGGGGTCAAGAGTAAGCCCATCTTAAATTAAAAAAAAACACAAAATTGCCGCGTGACTAGTTTATAGATATATCCGGCGACCGCGCGCGGCTGTCATATTATCATAGCGCGGATTTGTTAGCGGACTAAGAGTCACTGTATAAACTTAGGTAATGTAGATAGTCTTTGCTAATGTATACATATACGATCACATCGCGCATTGCAGCGTCAACGCTTTACGTTAATTGTTTACCTACGTACATATTTCATTTGTAATTACTTAAGTTTTTATAATTAGTTCACGTTCGATTTTCATTGTGTACACACATCAAGAATAAATCGATTACAAGTTGACAAGTGTTTTCCTGCTTTCACTACCATATTTCTTTCGCTTCCACATCACCCTGTATATTCATTATAAATGTATACTTAGGTGGGTTAAGTCACTGTATACACACTGTTAATATACACGTAGGTAGGTCCTAATCACTGAAAACACACAGTTAATATACATGTAGGAAGCTCATGTTTACTGCAACAGCAACATCACCATACATATAGTGTATACATACAGGTAATTTAATTTTATTTTATTGCTTACCACCAATTGTTACCAATATTCTTACACAGTATACACAGTGCTAGGTATCAATCTAAATGCACAATTTTTTAAGGTGAACACCGCATGCAAAATGGTTTCTCTTACCCAATTATAAGTAACATCAATATTTATAATTTCTCTCAAGTATTAGACGGTACTTAGGTATAATTTGTGACAGAAATAATAGAGGATAATTTAATTACCAAACCAACTAAAAAAAATATGCCAATCTATTCACCGACAATGGTTTCTCGCAAGTGCTTACGAACGTTGTAACGTGCAGGTAGCTCTTGGTCACTGTATACATACAGGAAAGCTCACTTAATTTTTATTAGTCACTGAACAGGTGCAGAAATTTTCAGAAGGTAGCTCTTAGTCAATGTATACACACAGGTGATGTTCATTTCGTTAGCTGTTAGTCACTGTATACACACATGTGATGATGTACTTTGTTAGCTCTTAGTCACTATATACACTCAGGAGATGGCTGTTAGTCACTACATATATATGTAGGTGGCTCTTAATCCATGTATACACACAGGTGATGTTAATTTTGTTTGATGTTAGTCACTTTATCCACACAGTGTAATAACAGATTCTGATTGAAAACTAACTGTACCCGGTACCTGATTTATTCGCGTCCCGATTGGGCTCGATTCTGGTGTATCTTCTCATTAGTAGATTGATTGATTATAAGGTTTAAAAATAATATGACAAACGTGGCTCGTACTTTGTTAGCTCTTAGTCACTGTATACAAAAGTAATAGAGAATGTTATGTTTGTTTGTTGAACCCTGAATATTGTACCACCACCTTAACGGACGGAAGACACAGTAAAATTGGTTTGTAACTTGTGTTTTTTTTGTATACACTTCATACATAAAGGTATCAGTCTCTTGTCAAAGAGGTTACCAGTTTTGTAGGCATAATGGAAATTAATCAATAACATTATTCGTTAATTGCTTTATTATAAAAAAGATAAACTAAACTATTTCATTTTGTTATAGTTACCTGAACCTAGGGCTGCTGGCGGCCCGCTACGGAATTTTTCAGCTAGAGAAGAAAGAGGAGGGAGGGGCGTCGAACGCGACAGAGTTCACTTCCGTCTGCGTCGACCCTATCGTGCAGCGGGAGAAGTGGACCTATGCGAATAAGCAGTACTATGTTAGGTATGATTTTCGTCAAATAAAAAGAACGCTGGAGGGTGGCGCTACTTGTCTCTACCGAAAACTAATAGCAGTATTAAAAAATTTATTTCCTATTTTGACCACCGCTCTTTTTACGTGACGCCAAGTATAAGTCAGTTTATCAATAATTCGACCTCCGTAGCCGAGAGGCGAGCACGCCGGACTTTAAATGGCGCCGCCATCTCTAAGGTTCCCGGTCGGGTTAATGTAGAAAACGAACTTTTCTATATTGGCTCGGGTCTGGGTGTTGTGGTACCGTCGTTGTTTCTGATTTCTATAACACAAGTGCTTCAGCAACTTACCTTAGGATCAGAGCAATGAATGTGATGTTGTTCAATATTTATTTATTTATATTTAATAGGATATTTTACTATGTAATTTTACATAGATTTACAATATTATTTTTTTGTCTTCAAACAGGTCTTAAAATTTAATAAAATAAAATTCATTTTTTACACAATAAAATCGAATTAAAGCTTCAGCTCTACTTCGATTTGACCAACCATTTGAACGTTATTTCATGAACCGGACAAAAAATATATTAAGGCTTAATCTTATCTTTGTGCTTATTAAAAAAACTATTAATTCCAGCGGGGCGCCTCGGCAAGGGCTCAAACGCGACGCAGTATACAATAGATGCCACGCGCTAGTGAACCGATACGTTAAGAATACACTAGACTGGGAACCTTCGCAGCCTCCGAAAGGGAGCGTCGCGGCCATGAGCTACTTCTACGATGTGGCCGCTGATATTGGGATGATTGGTGAGTAATTTACACGAAGTGCGACAAAATATACATCAAGTGCGTAAAAATAAACACGAAGTGCGAAATACATTAAGCGCGTCGCAATATACACTAAGTGCGGCTTAATATACACTGAATAATATATATACTACAAGAAAATACACTAAGTGTGACAGAAAATACATAAGATTTACAAAAAGTGCTTCAAAATATACACTGTGACAGAATACATACAAAGTGCGACCAAAATATACATCAAGTGCAACAGAATATACGAAAAGTGCGTCAAAATATACACCAAGTGCGACAACGACAATATTCAAATAATGCAACAAAGAGTGCGTTAAACTATAACTCTACTAAGTTTTTGCACTAAGCGTATTGATACTGTAAGTAGTCCTGCTGTCTACTGTAAATTAAAAATATGTAGTGTTTGTGGACCAATAAAAATTGTTCTACTCCAGGGATGGCGACCCTTTATGTAACAACGTGCCATTTGTTCTAACTAAAGACTTAAGAGGTCGTAGACGTGCCATCAAATAATTTTGACTTTGTGATCATTGGGTTGATAGTTCGTTGGAAAGGTAGTCGCACCCGAACACTCCATAGCGTAGGATCACTCGCGTTCGCTCGGCATATAATACCTACTTCACACCTTTTTAGGGTTCCGTACCCAAAGGGTAAAACCGGACCCTATTACTAAGGCTCCGCTGTCTGTCCGTCTGTCACCAGGCTGTATCTCATGATTCGTGATAGCTAGAGACTTGAAATTATTACAGATGATGTATTTCTGTTGCCGCTATAGGTAACAACAAATACTAAAAAACGGGATACAATAAATATTTAAGGGGGCTCCCATACAACAAACGTGATTTTTTTGCCGTTTTTATAGAAAATAGTACGGAACCCTTCGTGCGCGAGTCCGACTCGCACTTGGCTGTTTTTTTTTTCTTAGAGCATAATGAATTTTGTAATCGGTGACGTGCCCAAAATTTCTGTCGCGTACCACTAATGGCACGCGTGCCATAGGTTCGCCATCCCTGTTCTATGCTATCGTTCATCACCTTCCAGACGTAATGAAAGGCGGCACGGTCTCCGTAGCCCAGTACAGGGCGAGCGCAGTACGCGCGTGCTCGAGCTCCCAACGTGGAGCAGCCGTGGGCCTGCGCGGACCTCGTGTACGTGGTCGCGCTGCTGCAGGACGCCTACAAGATACGCGACCACGAGCCCGTCTCGGTGAGTACAACGCGCTTGCTCGAGCTCAGACGTGGAGCAGCCGTGGGCCTGCGCGGACCTCGTGTACGTGGTCGCGCTGCTGCAGGACGCCTACAAGATACGCGACCACGAGCCCGTCTCGGTGAGTACAACGCGCTTGCTCGAGCTCAGACGTGGAGCAGCCGTGGGCCTGCGCGGACCTCGTGTACGTGGTCGCGCTGCTGCAGGACGCCTACAAGATACGCGACCACGAGCCCGTCTCGGTGAGTACAACGCGCTTGCTCGAGCTCAGACGTGGAGCAGCCGTGGGCCTGCGCGGACCTCGTGTACGTGGTCGCGCTGCTGCAGGACGCCTACAAGATACGCGACCACGAGCCCGTCTCGGTGAGTACAACGCGCTTGCTCGAGCTCAGACGTGGAGCAGCCGTGGGCCTGCGCGGACCTCGTGTACGTGGTCGCGCTGCTGCAGGACGCCTACAAGATACGCGACCACGAGCCCGTCTCGGTGAGTACAACGCGCTTGCTCGAGCTCAGACGTGGAGCAGCCGTGGGCCTGCGCGGACCTCGTGTACGTGGTCGCGCTGCTGCAGGACGCCTACAAGATACGCGACCACGAGCCCGTCTCGGTGAGTACAACGCGCTTGCTCGAGCTCAGACGTGGAGCAGCCGTGGGCCTGCGCGGACCTCGTGTACGTGGTCGCGCTGCTGCAGGACGCCTACAAGATACGCGACCACGAGCCCGTCTCGGTGAGTACAACGCGCTTGCTCGAGCTCAGACGTGGAGCAGCCGTGGGCCTGCGCGGACCTCGTGTACGTGGTCGCGCTGCTGCAGGACGCCTACAAGATACGCGACCACGAGCCCGTCTCGGTGAGTACAACGCGCTTGCTCGAGCTCAGACGTGGAGCAGCCGTGGGCCTGCGCGGACCTCGTGTACGTGGTCGCGCTGCTGCAGGACGCCTACAAGATACGCGACCACGAGCCCGTCTCGGTGAGTACAACGCGCTTGCTCGAGCTCAGACGTGGAGCAGCCGTGGGCCTGCGCGGACCTCGTGTACGTGGTCGCGCTGCTGCAGGACGCCTACAAGATACGCGACCACGAGCCCGTCTCGGTGAGTACAACGCGCTTGCTCGAGCTCAGACGTGGAGCAGCCGTGGGCCTGCGCGGACCTCGTGTACGTGGTCGCGCTGCTGCAGGACGCCTACAAGATACGCGACCACGAGCCCGTCTCGGTGAGTACAACGCGCTTGCTCGAGCTCAGACGTGGAGCAGCCGTGGGCCTGCGCGGACCTCGTGTACGTGGTCGCGCTGCTGCAGGACGCCTACAAGATACGCGACCACGAGCCCGTCTCGGTGAGTACAACGCGCTTGCTCGAGCTCAGACGTGGAGCAGCCGTGGGCCTGCGCGGACCTCGTGTACGTGGTCGCGCTGCTGCAGGACGCCTACAAGATACGCGACCACGAGCCCGTCTCGGTGAGTACAACGCGCTTGCTCGAGCTCAGACGTGGAGCAGCCGTGGGCCTGCGCGGACCTCGTGTACGTGGTCGCGCTGCTGCAGGACGCCTACAAGATACGCGACCACGAGCCCGTCTCGGTGAGTACAACGCGCTTGCTCGAGCTCAGACGTGGAGCAGCCGTGGGCCTGCGCGGACCTCGTGTACGTGGTCGCGCTGCTGCAGGACGCCTACAAGATACGCGACCACGAGCCCGTCTCGGTGAGTACAACGCGCTTGCTCGAGCTCAGACGTGGAGCAGCCGTGGGCCTGCGCGGACCTCGTGTACGTGGTCGCGCTGCTGCAGGACGCCTACAAGATACGCGACCACGAGCCCGTCTCGGTGAGTACAACGCGCTTGCTCGAGCTCAGACGTGGAGCAGCCGTGGGCCTGCGCGGACCTCGTGTACGTGGTCGCGCTGCTGCAGGACGCCTACAAGATACGCGACCACGAGCCCGTCTCGGTGAGTACAACGCGCTTGCTCGAGCTCAGACGTGGAGCAGCCGTGGGCCTGCGCGGACCTCGTGTACGTGGTCGCGCTGCTGCAGGACGCCTACAAGATACGCGACCACGAGCCCGTCTCGGTGAGTACAACGCGCTTGCTCGAGCTCAGACGTGGAGCAGCCGTGGGCCTGCGCGGACCTCGTGTACGTGGTCGCGCTGCTGCAGGACGCCTACAAGATACGCGACCACGAGCCCGTCTCGGTGAGTACAACGCGCTTGCTCGAGCTCAGACGTGGAGCAGCCGTGGGCCTGCGCGGACCTCGTGTACGTGGTCGCGCTGCTGCAGGACGCCTACAAGATACGCGACCACGAGCCCGTCTCGGTGAGTACAACGCGCTTGCTCGAGCTCAGACGTGGAGCAGCCGTGGGCCTGCGCGGACCTCGTGTACGTGGTCGCGCTGCTGCAGGACGCCTACAAGATACGCGACCACGAGCCCGTCTCGGTGAGTACAACGCGCTTGCTCGAGCTCAGACGTGGAGCAGCCGTGGGCCTGCGCGGACCTCGTGTACGTGGTCGCGCTGCTGCAGGACGCCTACAAGATACGCGACCACGAGCCCGTCTCGGTGAGTACAACGCGCTTGCTCGAGCTCAGACGTGGAGCAGCCGTGGGCCTGCGCGGACCTCGTGTACGTGGTCGCGCTGCTGCAGGACGCCTACAAGATACGCGACCACGAGCCCGTCTCGGTGAGTACAACGCGCTTGCTCGAGCTCAGACGTGGAGCAGCCGTGGGCCTGCGCGGACCTCGTGTACGTGGTCGCGCTGCTGCAGGACGCCTACAAGATACGCGACCACGAGCCCGTCTCGGTGAGTACAACGCGCTTGCTCGAGCTCAGACGTGGAGCAGCCGTGGGCCTGCGCGGACCTCGTGTACGTGGTCGCGCTGCTGCAGGACGCCTACAAGATACGCGACCACGAGCCCGTCTCGGTGAGTACAACGCGCTTGCTCGAGCTCAGACGTGGAGCAGCCGTGGGCCTGCGCGGACCTCGTGTACGTGGTCGCGCTGCTGCAGGACGCCTACAAGATACGCGACCACGAGCCCGTCTCGGTGAGTACAACGCGCTTGCTCGAGCTCAGACGTGGAGCAGCCGTGGGCCTGCGCGGACCTCGTGTACGTGGTCGCGCTGCTGCAGGACGCCTACAAGATACGCGACCACGAGCCCGTCTCGGTGAGTACAACGCGCTTGCTCGAGCTCAGACGTGGAGCAGCCGTGGGCCTGCGCGGACCTCGTGTACGTGGTCGCGCTGCTGCAGGACGCCTACAAGATACGCGACCACGAGCCCGTCTCGGTGAGTACAACGCGCTTGCTCGAGCTCAGACGTGGAGCAGCCGTGGGCCTGCGCGGACCTCGTGTACGTGGTCGCGCTGCTGCAGGACGCCTACAAGATACGCGACCACGAGCCCGTCTCGGTGAGTACAACGCGCTTGCTCGAGCTCAGACGTGGAGCAGCCGTGGGCCTGCGCGGACCTCGTGTACGTGGTCGCGCTGCTGCAGGACGCCTACAAGATACGCGACCACGAGCCCGTCTCGGTGAGTACAACGCGCTTGCTCGAGCTCAGACGTGGAGCAGCCGTGGGCCTGCGCGGACCTCGTGTACGTGGTCGCGCTGCTGCAGGACGCCTACAAGATACGCGACCACGAGCCCGTCTCGGTGAGTACAACGCGCTTGCTCGAGCTCAGACGTGGAGCAGCCGTGGGCCTGCGCGGACCTCGTGTACGTGGTCGCGCTGCTGCAGGACGCCTACAAGATACGCGACCACGAGCCCGTCTCGGTGAGTACAACGCGCTTGCTCGAGCTCAGACGTGGAGCAGCCGTGGGCCTGCGCGGACCTCGTGTACGTGGTCGCGCTGCTGCAGGACGCCTACAAGATACGCGACCACGAGCCCGTCTCGGTGAGTACAACGCGCTTGCTCGAGCTCAGACGTGGAGCAGCCGTGGGCCTGCGCGGACCTCGTGTACGTGGTCGCGCTGCTGCAGGACGCCTACAAGATACGCGACCACGAGCCCGTCTCGGTGAGTACAACGCGCTTGCTCGAGCTCAGACGTGGAGCAGCCGTGGGCCTGCGCGGACCTCGTGTACGTGGTCGCGCTGCTGCAGGACGCCTACAAGATACGCGACCACGAGCCCGTCTCGGTGAGTACAACGCGCTTGCTCGAGCTCAGACGTGGAGCAGCCGTGGGCCTGCGCGGACCTCGTGTACGTGGTCGCGCTGCTGCAGGACGCCTACAAGATACGCGACCACGAGCCCGTCTCGGTGAGTACAACGCGCTTGCTCGAGCTCAGACGTGGAGCAGCCGTGGGCCTGCGCGGACCTCGTGTACGTGGTCGCGCTGCTGCAGGACGCCTACAAGATACGCGACCACGAGCCCGTCTCGGTGAGTACAACGCGCTTGCTCGAGCTCAGACGTGGAGCAGCCGTGGGCCTGCGCGGACCTCGTGTACGTGGTCGCGCTGCTGCAGGACGCCTACAAGATACGCGACCACGAGCCCGTCTCGGTGAGTACAACGCGCTTGCTCGAGCTCAGACGTGGAGCAGCCGTGGGCCTGCGCGGACCTCGTGTACGTGGTCGCGCTGCTGCAGGACGCCTACAAGATACGCGACCACGAGCCCGTCTCGGTGAGTACAACGCGCTTGCTCGAGCTCAGACGTGGAGCAGCCGTGGGCCTGCGCGGACCTCGTGTACGTGGTCGCGCTGCTGCAGGACGCCTACAAGATACGCGACCACGAGCCCGTCTCGGTGAGTACAACGCGCTTGCTCGAGCTCAGACGTGGAGCAGCCGTGGGCCTGCGCGGACCTCGTGTACGTGGTCGCGCTGCTGCAGGACGCCTACAAGATACGCGACCACGAGCCCGTCTCGGTGAGTACAACGCGCTTGCTCGAGCTCAGACGTGGAGCAGCCGTGGGCCTGCGCGGACCTCGTGTACGTGGTCGCGCTGCTGCAGGACGCCTACAAGATACGCGACCACGAGCCCGTCTCGGTGAGTACAACGCGCTTGCTCGAGCTCAGACGTGGAGCAGCCGTGGGCCTGCGCGGACCTCGTGTACGTGGTCGCGCTGCTGCAGGACGCCTACAAGATACGCGACCACGAGCCCGTCTCGGTGAGTACAACGCGCTTGCTCGAGCTCAGACGTGGAGCAGCCGTGGGCCTGCGCGGACCTCGTGTACGTGGTCGCGCTGCTGCAGGACGCCTACAAGATACGCGACCACGAGCCCGTCTCGGTGAGTACAACGCGCTTGCTCGAGCTCAGACGTGGAGCAGCCGTGGGCCTGCGCGGACCTCGTGTACGTGGTCGCGCTGCTGCAGGACGCCTACAAGATACGCGACCACGAGCCCGTCTCGGTGAGTACAACGCGCTTGCTCGAGCTCAGACGTGGAGCAGCCGTGGGCCTGCGCGGACCTCGTGTACGTGGTCGCGCTGCTGCAGGACGCCTACAAGATACGCGACCACGAGCCCGTCTCGGTGAGTACAACGCGCTTGCTCGAGCTCAGACGTGGAGCAGCCGTGGGCCTGCGCGGACCTCGTGTACGTGGTCGCGCTGCTGCAGGACGCCTACAAGATACGCGACCACGAGCCCGTCTCGGTGAGTACAACGCGCTTGCTCGAGCTCAGACGTGGAGCAGCCGTGGGCCTGCGCGGACCTCGTGTACGTGGTCGCGCTGCTGCAGGACGCCTACAAGATACGCGACCACGAGCCCGTCTCGGTGAGTACAACGCGCTTGCTCGAGCTCAGACGTGGAGCAGCCGTGGGCCTGCGCGGACCTCGTGTACGTGGTCGCGCTGCTGCAGGACGCCTACAAGATACGCGACCACGAGCCCGTCTCGGTGAGTACAACGCGCTTGCTCGAGCTCAGACGTGGAGCAGCCGTGGGCCTGCGCGGACCTCGTGTACGTGGTCGCGCTGCTGCAGGACGCCTACAAGATACGCGACCACGAGCCCGTCTCGGTGAGTACAACGCGCTTGCTCGAGCTCAGACGTGGAGCAGCCGTGGGCCTGCGCGGACCTCGTGTACGTGGTCGCGCTGCTGCAGGACGCCTACAAGATACGCGACCACGAGCCCGTCTCGGTGAGTACAACGCGCTTGCTCGAGCTCAGACGTGGAGCAGCCGTGGGCCTGCGCGGACCTCGTGTACGTGGTCGCGCTGCTGCAGGACGCCTACAAGATACGCGACCACGAGCCCGTCTCGGTGAGTACAACGCGCTTGCTCGAGCTCAGACGTGGAGCAGCCGTGGGCCTGCGCGGACCTCGTGTACGTGGTCGCGCTGCTGCAGGACGCCTACAAGATACGCGACCACGAGCCCGTCTCGGTGAGTACAACGCGCTTGCTCGAGCTCAGACGTGGAGCAGCCGTGGGCCTGCGCGGACCTCGTGTACGTGGTCGCGCTGCTGCAGGACGCCTACAAGATACGCGACCACGAGCCCGTCTCGGTGAGTACAACGCGCTTGCTCGAGCTCAGACGTGGAGCAGCCGTGGGCCTGCGCGGACCTCGTGTACGTGGTCGCGCTGCTGCAGGACGCCTACAAGATACGCGACCACGAGCCCGTCTCGGTGAGTACAACGCGCTTGCTCGAGCTCAGACGTGGAGCAGCCGTGGGCCTGCGCGGACCTCGTGTACGTGGTCGCGCTGCTGCAGGACGCCTACAAGATACGCGACCACGAGCCCGTCTCGGTGAGTACAACGCGCTTGCTCGAGCTCAGACGTGGAGCAGCCGTGGGCCTGCGCGGACCTCGTGTACGTGGTCGCGCTGCTGCAGGACGCCTACAAGATACGCGACCACGAGCCCGTCTCGGTGAGTACAACGCGCTTGCTCGAGCTCAGACGTGGAGCAGCCGTGGGCCTGCGCGGACCTCGTGTACGTGGTCGCGCTGCTGCAGGACGCCTACAAGATACGCGACCACGAGCCCGTCTCGGTGAGTACAACGCGCTTGCTCGAGCTCAGACGTGGAGCAGCCGTGGGCCTGCGCGGACCTCGTGTACGTGGTCGCGCTGCTGCAGGACGCCTACAAGATACGCGACCACGAGCCCGTCTCGGTGAGTACAACGCGCTTGCTCGAGCTCAGACGTGGAGCAGCCGTGGGCCTGCGCGGACCTCGTGTACGTGGTCGCGCTGCTGCAGGACGCCTACAAGATACGCGACCACGAGCCCGTCTCGGTGAGTACAACGCGCTTGCTCGAGCTCAGACGTGGAGCAGCCGTGGGCCTGCGCGGACCTCGTGTACGTGGTCGCGCTGCTGCAGGACGCCTACAAGATACGCGACCACGAGCCCGTCTCGGTGAGTACAACGCGCTTGCTCGAGCTCAGACGTGGAGCAGCCGTGGGCCTGCGCGGACCTCGTGTACGTGGTCGCGCTGCTGCAGGACGCCTACAAGATACGCGACCACGAGCCCGTCTCGGTGAGTACAACGCGCTTGCTCGAGCTCAGACGTGGAGCAGCCGTGGGCCTGCGCGGACCTCGTGTACGTGGTCGCGCTGCTGCAGGACGCCTACAAGATACGCGACCACGAGCCCGTCTCGGTGAGTACAACGCGCTTGCTCGAGCTCAGACGTGGAGCAGCCGTGGGCCTGCGCGGACCTCGTGTACGTGGTCGCGCTGCTGCAGGACGCCTACAAGATACGCGACCACGAGCCCGTCTCGGTGAGTACAACGCGCTTGCTCGAGCTCAGACGTGGAGCAGCCGTGGGCCTGCGCGGACCTCGTGTACGTGGTCGCGCTGCTGCAGGACGCCTACAAGATACGCGACCACGAGCCCGTCTCGGTGAGTACAACGCGCTTGCTCGAGCTCAGACGTGGAGCAGCCGTGGGCCTGCGCGGACCTCGTGTACGTGGTCGCGCTGCTGCAGGACGCCTACAAGATACGCGACCACGAGCCCGTCTCGGTGAGTACAACGCGCTTGCTCGAGCTCAGACGTGGAGCAGCCGTGGGCCTGCGCGGACCTCGTGTACGTGGTCGCGCTGCTGCAGGACGCCTACAAGATACGCGACCACGAGCCCGTCTCGGTGAGTACAACGCGCTTGCTCGAGCTCAGACGTGGAGCAGCCGTGGGCCTGCGCGGACCTCGTGTACGTGGTCGCGCTGCTGCAGGACGCCTACAAGATACGCGACCACGAGCCCGTCTCGGTGAGTACAACGCGCTTGCTCGAGCTCAGACGTGGAGCAGCCGTGGGCCTGCGCGGACCTCGTGTACGTGGTCGCGCTGCTGCAGGACGCCTACAAGATACGCGACCACGAGCCCGTCTCGGTGAGTACAACGCGCTTGCTCGAGCTCAGACGTGGAGCAGCCGTGGGCCTGCGCGGACCTCGTGTACGTGGTCGCGCTGCTGCAGGACGCCTACAAGATACGCGACCACGAGCCCGTCTCGGTGAGTACAACGCGCTTGCTCGAGCTCAGACGTGGAGCAGCCGTGGGCCTGCGCGGACCTCGTGTACGTGGTCGCGCTGCTGCAGGACGCCTACAAGATACGCGACCACGAGCCCGTCTCGGTGAGTACAACGCGCTTGCTCGAGCTCAGACGTGGAGCAGCCGTGGGCCTGCGCGGACCTCGTGTACGTGGTCGCGCTGCTGCAGGACGCCTACAAGATACGCGACCACGAGCCCGTCTCGGTGAGTACTATCTTCAGTAATGTAATCCACCATTTTGTTACGGCGGCCATCTTGGACCGATTTTCACTAATTAATCATTCAAACAAAAAAAAAACTAAATCAAAATCTGTTCATCCGTTCGGGAGCTACGATGCCAGAGACAGACACACACACAGACACGTCAAACTTATAACACCCCGTCGTTTTTGCGTCAGGGATTAAAAAGTCTCTACGCAACCATTATCTTGGCGGAACTGATTTTTATCTTTAGCCTTAAAAATTAATTTGTTTCATTTCCGAAACTCTTTTACTCATCAATTTTTCGACTTCCCGTATGTATTTTTAATATTATTTATATATAAGGTCCGATTTTATTATTATTCATCCTGTTAACCTGTGACTATATAGGTAAAAAGCAATCGTAAAAACCAACTTTCAAATGTCTATCATAAAAACTAAAAAAGTTAAAAATAAATTACAAAATAACAACATCGACTTCATATTGCATAAAACTACCTATCTTCAACTCTTTCTCGCTCTGTACAAGGGGAAGGAATAAGACAGATAATCAGATGGTTAAACGTAGCAAAGATAGGACGAGTTTATGCAATATGAAGTCAATGTTGTTGATTTTTATCTTTTTTAGTTTTTATGGTACACATTTGAAAATTGGTTTTTACGATTGCTTTTCACCTATGTAGTCACAGGATGAACACTAATACAATCGGACCTTATATGTAGTAAGTATTTATATATATTTATATACAGGCTGTACAGGAGAATGGGACACTCTTTAAAACCGCGTGATCAGCTGGTCATATACAACAACTTTTCCTATGGGAACAACATATATACATATACAGCAACAATATTGATGACACACAAATTCGACTATAATTCGTAGTTCATATATAATGATTGAAATATATTCCAGTTGTTCAAGAAAGTGAACGGTCACGAGGTATCGTGGGCGCTCGGGCTCGCTTACACAACCGTCATGAACCGGCTCGCTGCCGCCGCAGCCGCCGCGTGATTTCACACTTTATCACTATAGCAATAAGGTCGCTTTTTGCGTGATCACGTGCGAGCGACGTGCCACGTTAATTGCTACTCTATCACTTTAGCGATAAGGTCGCTTCTCGCGTAACCACGTGCGAGTGACGTGCCACGTTAATGGATAAACTATCACTAACGATAAGGTCGCTTTTTACGTGACCACGTGTGAGCGACATGCCACGTTAGTTGCTACGTTATCACTAAAGCGATAACGTCGCTTTTCGCGTGACCACGTGCGAGCGACGTGCCACGTTCATTGCTACTCCATCATTATAGCAATAAGGACGCTTTTCGCGTGACCACGTGCGAGCGAAACTGATAGATTACTGTTATACTTAAAAGCCGCGGTATTGCTGTGATACATTTGTGACACAAGTGAATGCTTACATGTTTTTTAACAATATTTTGGTAAATTAAAAAGGACTTGATTGGTTTTAACCAATTTACCTACTACAAACTAATCTATATTTACTAACCTAAAAATCACAAGGTACCGTGCCTTTTAAGTATTACAGTAATCTATCAGTATACACTATAATAATTACCTCTATGGTCGATATTACGAATGTGATACATATGTAATAGTGCTGGACATTTTACCTTTCTTTTGATATCGATGTTTTACCCAATGTATTTAATATTTATAACGAAGTCGACATACTACAATTATGTATATTATTATCGTAATAACTTATGAATGTAATTGATATGTATCATATAAATACAGTGAAAATGTAATAGGTAATCGCGAATAAAATTTGATATTTTTAAACGATGGATGTGAAATAGATTAAAAGCTTCACATAAAATTTAAATAATGATATGATAGCTTCAACACTTTCGAGCTGGCACGAATAGTAGTTTTTATGAACACCTCTTTTGAAAGTATAAATTTTGTGAGTGCCTATGTAACTGCTAACTACTAATTCGTTTAAGGTAACTCGTGGCTTTGCCTTATTATTTTTTATTATTGTAAAGTGAATCTTATTGCAAAGCACTAGGGTTCAAATCCAGGTTCTTGTGGCTACGCAGTGATTTACTATCAAACACTCTATTCGTGCTAGTTCAAATGAATCGAGCTAAAAATCTTTATAAGAAATATAAGGTCCTTCTTTTATTAGTAACTTCTTTTAAGAGGGTTATTTTTACAGCTCTTATACAATCACATTTGCAAGAGATTAAAATTGAAACCTAAAAAAAATCGACAAAGCTAACCGAGTTAATTTAAAGAATTTAAGAAGTTTTTTTTTCAATTTTTCTGTTGTTCCCAAGTCAAAGTTGTTGTATTAAAGCAGTATAAATGATCTTCTTACAGCAAGTTGACTATAAAATACGGGCTTATATAAACTGCAACTGATGATCCAAGAAAAAACGCTTATCTATAATACTGATTGTGAAGTCGAGTATATTCGAGTTAAAGCACATATTTATTTATATACTTGCACAATTTTAAATATAACGTGACACGTGGGTTTGTTTATAGCATTTTATAATGTAATCTCGTGTTTATATTTAAAACAGGTATTTATATATAGCCAACACCGTTCGGGTTGGTTTAGTTAATTTTATAGCTTAATTATGAAAGCACGCTTAGTAATATTTTACCGCTTAATACACATTAAGATGAATTAATGTGCTACAAAATAAATAAAGAAAAAAATATTAATTTTTATGTCAGATGACAGTTTTAGTTGAAGTTTTTTTGGTTTTAATTACGATCGCTTAATAAGTGTGGCAGTTGCATTTTGTTTTAGTTAGTTTCAAAAGCGTTTTGATTAAAAAAAGGGATTATTATCAAAGAACACATTAATATTATGTTAAGCCTGACTTGCTGTTCTCAGCATTTGTTTTTTCCAAGGTTGTCAAGGTTCCAAACTATGCAGTATTGTAGATGTTTAAATTGCTAAGCGTGCTTGTATTTAAAAGACATAGTTATATTACACAACCAAAACAATTAGCCTAATTGTTTTGGTCACGTTTTTGCATAATGTCTGGTAATGGGTTGTCGAGTGTGTTGTGATCATTAGGTTTTCAAATGATATTACTTACGTTAATCGGCTATATTTTAGCCCGTAACACATTTTCTATACCATGGCTTACGATTAAAATTATTTTGTATAAATATTTTAAATAAATTAAAAACACAATAACGTTTTACGTGTCAATTCAAATATTGCTGCAGATAATCTTTATTAAATATAGGACGATTTCAAGTAATTTTATTTGCTTTTAAAAACATTGATTTTTGTCAAAAATTTTCGTTCATTAAAATTTTAGGTTGTTTTTATCAAGCACCAAAAATAAACGAGGTTGTAAGTACTTTATTTAATATCAACCTAGTGTTGCCGTTCAATGTATACTGTCGATAAATATGTTGTTTTTTTTTTTAAACTAAGTAATCGATAAATATCAAAATATATTTCATATTGTGGTTTAAATCTAAAAATATCGTTAGATTTATCGACTGTTGGCAACACTAATCATAACTAATGTAGTTTTATATGTGCGTTTTCATTTGTTGTAACGATCGTGAACGTGTCAATGGTAATGACCCCTCAATGCAACGGTGTAGATGAAAATAGCGAAAGGGGGAGAGGTATCTAACTTTATAAGATTTAAAGATAAACTTATTAGATTGAAAAGTACTTATTTTGTACAAGATTTAAATAAGTCATGTAAAACTGACAGACAGTTTTCTATACAAATCTCTAAAGTTTCAATTCTACACAGAAGAAAGAACTAAAGGTCGTAGCACACATATCAACTCGTAAACGGAACGTAAACGTATCAACTCTTGCAATTCAGTATTATTTGTATGAAAACTCCCTACTTCAAAGCACACTTATCGGAATCGTAACGTAATCGCCTCGCCTCGAGACAAGCTCACGAACCGCGGTACAGTGCGTGGACGGCTTGCCGTACCCGCGCTTACGTCTCACCGTACGCTATCCTTCGACTTTCCGTTTCCTCGTGCACGCCCCGCGCCGCGGCTACCGCTGCGTCGGCGATCTGCTGTCATAGGCAACTTCCAGTCTTGTTGCGGCCGTAAGCGCGGCGTCGCCTAGCCGTAGCCGAGTCGACTCGGAGCTGCTGGTCGGTTGGTAACGCGCTTACGTTAGGTTGACGCTTGGTTGACGGCGAGGCGATCCGGTGACGATCCCTTTCCGAGTTTATATGTGTGCTACGACCATAAGGAGTACAGTCAACAACTAACTTGCATAAAACGTCAAATTTCCTTATTTGATGTTATTCGAGTCTCTATGTTGTTAAGTAAAGTTGAAAATCCGTTGAATAACCTAACTTTTTTTTAAGGAAGTTTGACCTAGCGTTGACTTTGCATAGAGAATATCCACGAGACCTATTTTTGAAGTAATAGCCTTTTAAATAGATTTTCTTTTCTTTTTAATAGATTCGCCAACATATTTCTTAGGAGTATGTGTACGAATTTGAAAAGCGAACGTTTAAATAATACGTCTCTTGGACAATAGCCATGTGTCCCATTCGAAAACGCAAATGTACAACTACCCTCAATGTAATTTCTTATGACTTAAGCACTTTGTAATATAAAAGTTAATATAAAAGCTACCCGATATTTTTATGAAAATATCTTTTTCCATTTTCGAGGCTATATTACCGAGTTTTTGTACTAGCTTTCGTGCACTTTAGGTATTTTTATGTACCTAGCGGACGTGGCAATTGGTGTTATGTGTAAATTGTACAAATTTAATAAATGTTGAAATAATATAAGTATTTTATTTATACAGAGATCCTATAAAATAGACAGCAGCACGTCATGGTATTGAAAAGTGTCAAGTTTATTCAATCGATTTTTAACTTAATTTCGAGTACCTAATAGAGTTGATTATTCCTTGTGGAAATTTTTCAGTTTGTGGCAACTTCATGTGCTGTTGTCAGTACCTATATAAATAATCTGAAAAATATTTTTTTGTACTAAAATTTCATCCAAAACTATCCAGAGGTAGCGGAAGTCATGGGTATTTAAATTGACTTTAAATACCCATGCTATTATTGCTATTAGCAGAAAAAACTTCCCACCCACGTCCCACCTGAGGTCGATGATTTATTTCAAGTGTTATTTATCTTCAAGAAAAAACTTGTTTAAAAAAATGCCACGGACTCAAAGCTTGGTCCAAATTAAGCTAAAACTTTGTTTCGAATTATTTTTACAGTCGCTGTTGTCATGAAATTAACGTAATTAAAAATTAAAATTAAGGTAATTCAAATGTCAAATTAACATTTGTAATTCTTTTGAAAGCAAAAATAAAACTTTCAATTTTGTTGAACGGGTCCCTCCTTTCAACAAAATTGTTAGTTTTATTTTGAAAGTGTTTTGGCTTTCCGAAACCTTAATAATAGCGAACTACACCTAATCAATTAAAATAACTAGTTTAAAGTCCTTGTTTTAAACTATTGTCAATTTTCATAAATTGAAAACGGACGTGTTTTATACACGTTGTTGTACAGTTGTTCATGTTTTGTAAAATGATTGATACAAGTGAATGGTTATTTTGCTTTCGAATGAACAAAACATTTTGGTAGCAGGCCTTCTTCGCCGCAAAGTCGCGAGACTTAAAGAGTGGAAGATAGATAGATACTCTTTATCGCACACCAAACAAAGAAGTTGCAGTTGATATTTACAGAAAGAATTACAATTTAAGCAGTCTTATCGCTAAGAGCGATTCCAGACAACCTTCAGGCAGAGGACAACTATAAAGAAAGGGGAAAGTGGTGCAGAGTGTTTAAAGTATCATTAAAAAAACAGACTTAAGTTTTAATATTTATTAAGAACCATTTAGTAGGTACAATAAAAATGTTAGTCTAACGCACTCGTCACCGCAACGGAGTCTTCAGTCTCTAAAATATTAATTAGAAAATTATCGAGATTACATATAGGACCTATATTAGAAAGTTATATTGATGGAAATATTACAATGTTATACTTGATCCTCGTACTCATAAAAGTTGGTTTTGGCAAGGGCAAAAATTTACTGAGCGAAAGTTTTTTATGCTCTTGTTTCGCTACTAAAATCTTTAATATATAAGGTCGCAGTTTATAAAACTGGTGAAACTTTAACAGAACTTCTAATTATTTAAGATAAACGTTTTTCCTAACAAAAAAAAAATTTGAGAGCATCCTGTCTAGTCTGAGACACCCCTACGTCATCGCCTCTGTCTCTCTTATTTCAAAAGTGCCCCACTCTTCCCTCATTATATTCAGCAAGCAGCACTGGGTGGTTTTTATACGTTGAAATCGAAATTATTTTTGGCGTTTTTCTCGAAAACAAGCGTTAATTTTTTTCTTTAAAAAAAAAATTATATATTTTTATAATTGCCCTTTCACCAGTTTATGAAAAGCGACCTTGTATTTATAATCTCCATTAATCCTTGGATGTTATGGTAATGCATTGACTTTTAGTTGCCTTAATTTTTATGACACTTGGGAATAATTTCCATCAATATGACTAATTAAAACATTTGAATTGAAAAATTACTTATGTTAACACGAATCATAAAAGTGTTTCTCTAAGAGCTATACACGCTTGAGACAGTGTCAAGTTTAATAAATATTTAAACGTATTTGTCAGGTCAGGGGTATCAGTTAGATTATTATTTGCAAAAAAATATTTGCCGTACTTTTTTATGAAAATTAAACCATTGTAACTTATAAAATAAAAAAAATATTATAAATTATAAATGTTTTTTTAAGTTACAAATCATAAGCCAGAAAAAAATGATAGTATAGATATGTTTAGGTGCTTTCGAAGACATTTATACATATTAGAAAGAATCACCATACAAAATGTTTAATTAAGGAGTCGTCATAATTTATACATACATAGTTCCCTGACAAAAATACTAACAATCATTAGATAATTACACGGTCTAATGTTATTAAGTTTATGAACTAATTCCTCGATATCACATAGACATGACACGCATGGCATTGCAAATGAATCAATCCAACAATACAGCTAAAACTTTGTCACCGCGGTTTAGAACATTTGACATAACAGATAGCGACATCTGTTGGTGCAGCTATATGTCTTGTTCTGGTAGGACTTGTAAATAAAATTTGACGAATCGACAGGCTGATACGGCTAGGCCCCCGTAGCAGAGAGGCGAGCTCGCCGGACTCGGCGTCGCCATCTCTGCGGTTCGATTCCTCGGTCAATGTAGAAAACGAAATATTAGCTGTTAGGTCTTACAATTTCAGCAGTTACATAATATGGACCAACAATGACCCAACCCAACTAAACTCTATCGCACATTTTTTCAACTAGCGTGTAACCGCTTTTAGTTTTAAGTTGGCATCGTTTTTTTGGATGTCACAAGTCCCTTGAGTGTAGAAAAAGTTAGGTAGACCAATCTATATTAGGTTACCATATGTGATGACCTGTTACAGCAGAGTATGGAATCTTTATAACATTTCCTCATCAGTTATATCATGGTCAATCAATCTTAAATTCAAATACACTTGCCTTTGTGCCATGGCTGTCGCAAAACTATTTACATTGGAATAAGAATCACGAGTCTTTGGTACGAAATTACTGGATAAACACCTACTAACTACAATCACTTTAGAAATATACTGGTAATGGTACTTAGTGCTAAGTTTTGCTAGGCTGTACGCTGCGTTGAGCGAGAACCGCCTTCTCTACGGCCAGACAGAAGAGAAGCATCAGCTCCTCTTGGAGTTTAGAAATATAATGTATTTCTAAACTCAATGAATGTATGCGAAACAGGTGTATACTGTATATACTTTAGTAAACCAATGCATAGTTTCGAATGGCCACATTAAATCTTGTGTGTGACTTATTGTCACGTCCGAGCTATGCTTGGTAGGTACTCTTTTTGACGTGATAACGTCTTACACCTAAATCGATGAACGCCGGTTGCAAGCACGAAAAAGTGTCACGTTCCGCGTGCGAGCGAGAGCGCGGAACAAGATAGAGAGGCACGATTGGCCTAAGCGTTCATCTAAGCATCTTCTTTCTTACACTCCATCGGCCGATGCGTCTGAAAATTATCGTCCGTAAACAGACTTTACAGACAACCAATTTTATGATACTAACCGAATTTTCCTTTGTGGATCAGGCTCAATGTAGCAATCAGTCTAACTTAGAAGCAGACAATCTAATAATTTCATCGTAAGTCTATCAACTAGAATACCTCGATTTAGCTGTCTTAGCGAATCCTTTTTAAATTGACCAATATATATTTTTCATTAAATGAAACAATCAGTAATACGTGAGTGACCTTAGTCAATTATAAGGCTGCCTTCACACCAAACGTATTATCAGTATGTACGAAGGCTCAGTGTGGTCATGAACTCGTTTTATATAGTTTCTATAGAACTATTTTTTTTTTAATTTGATAGTTACTACCTTGCTATGTAGTCCTTTATGTGAAAGCAGTTGTCTGCGCCCGCTCACAGTCCGCGGCTAACAATCCGTTTGGTGTGAATGCGGCCTAAGGCGAGAAAGGTCAGAATATAAGATAATTATAAATCTACAAATCACTACACAGAACACTGTCGATTTGATACTCTAACCATATTGGTATTATTGAATTTAATTTGTAACAAGAAGACTACGTAGAAAATTAAAAAGAGCATAAGCTGCTGGAATTACAGCTTCTTGTACCAGAAGAGATAATGCTCGCCATCTTCAACTAGTAGATCGTCCACACCTGAAAATATTAAAATGAAATAACTGAATTTACACGATAAGAATTAACTGAGACGTATTTTGAACCATTAGAATTCCAATTAAGTAGATTGCGAAATCGCAAAAATCATGTACAAGTTCTTTGGATATCGCGTACGATTCATGGGATTTCGTTTGCGAATAAAGAATCTGTTGCTTCAAAAATACATGTTCTGTTTGTAAATTGTAAGAATTGTACTTAAGCCTGTAGACACTTTAAGTAGGTTAAGGGCGATAGCACACCTTCTCTGCGAAACCATAACAGCGGAACCGCAATTATTTCGCCGTGTCAGCAAGTATGAGAAGCGGAACACAAGCGAAATTGCCTGTTCTAGCGCATTGATTTGACTACAATGCTCTCTTTCCCCTCGTGGTTTCGTCGATCTGCTCCGTCGGCAGTCACACTTCCGCCATTTTGTTGCGGCGCCGCATAGTTTCTGCATGTGTTTGTCGATGTTGACAATTTTTAAGAAGCGAAAGTTCGTTTTTAATTAAAATAGACATCAAATTCACTGAAAAATGTATCCAACACGTCAGAATTATAGACCTATTCTGTACTTAAGTAAGTAAGTAAGTAAGTAAAGTAAGTAAGTAAGTAAAGTTTATTATTAAAATACACATATTAAAATTACAGTACAGCGACTTCTGCACTAGGCTCGCAGGCCTGTATCGCAAAAGCCAGTGAGTGAGATTAACAGTTGGTTGTTTACTTTTACAATGCTCCCGTTTTACTGCTACAATCAAATTATAAAACTTAACAAATAAAAAACTAATGAGATCGAATAAAATTTTGGCATGTGTGTGTGTGTGTGTGTGTGTGTGTGTGTGTGTGTGTGTGTGTGTGTGTGTGTGTGTGTGTGTGTGTGTGTGTTAGCATGTCAGTTAGTGGATGGAAGAATTTCCTCAGTTTCAGAGTAATTACGGTCCAGTAACCAGGTTTTAATGACGTATTTGGCTTTATTTGTCGGTACGTCTTTTAAGGGACATTTACGAACTAGTTTATTGTATATGTAAGGTTGAGAGAACATGGGAAGACGCTTTGCGAACATGGTGCGTACAGTAGGTATGGGTATTTGGAATACACGTTTTTTGAGAAGGGATTTGAGGTCAGGGGAGTTTAACGTTTTTTTATGTTGAGCGCAACCAACGCGCCACACATAAAGTTGTCGGACTCGAAGAATCTTTGCTTCTTTGTAGAGAGTGTCGGTGGGGAATCGAAATGGTTTGTGAAGCATTACTCTAAGGATCGCACGCTGTGATCTTTCCAATTCAATGAAGCTGGTTTTAATTGAGCCACCCCAAACACCTATGCAATAGATTAGAATAGATTGGCACAAAGCGGTGTACACCATGTTAAGCACCTCCGGTGAAGCAGCTCGTCTAAGGGCTTTAACAATGTGCAGCATTTTTCTGAGTCGTGCGGATAGGTAAGTAACTTGCTTTTTAAAAGATAGCCTTTCATCTATTTGAATCCCTAAGTATTTTACGCAAAGGGATCTTTTTATTGACTTGCAGTCGCAGGTTCTAGCAGAAGGATTTATTAAAACGGGTACAGTAGGTGGTTTTAAGTATTGGCATTCGTGTATAAACAACTGTGTTAATTTTTTTGGAGATGAAATATTGGTTTTATGGAAAGCTAAGAAGGTTGTTTTATTTGTATTTAAGGTAAGAAGATTATTGTCCAGCCAGTCTGCAATAATTGACATGCCATTTTCGGAAAGCTTTAATGTGTTCTCCCAAGATGTATCGTTGAATAGGACTACTGTGTCATCGGCATAGCATATGATACTGGCGTTGGGTAAAGGTAAGTCTAGGAGATCGTTGACATATATTGTAAAGAGATTAGGGCCAAGGATACTTCCTTGAGGAACACCGGAGCTTATGGGTAAGGTATCACTAGTAGCATCACCTACTCTAACGGATTGACAGCGGTCGGTAAGATAGCTATCGAACCATTTTAGTGTAGTTCCCCTGATACCAAAGCATTCCATTTTACGGAGTAATATTGACGAAGAAACGGTGTCGAAAGCCTTGGCTAAATCAATGAAAACTCCAATACAGCAATCTTTCTGATCTAAGATTGTAGATATGTTGTTAACTAGTAGAGAGGCTGCTTCCTCTGTCGAGACACCGTTTCGAAATCCGAATTGTCTACCTGAGATTAGTTTGTTCTTGTCTAAATAGGATATAAGACGTTTGTTGACAATCTTTTCAAGGAGTTTTGAGAAGATAGAAAGGAGGGAAATGGGTCTGTAATTAGATGATTCCTTTTTGTCACCGTCTTTATGGATAGGAGTAACTATTGCTTGTTTCCAGCGTTCAGGAAATACACCTTGAGAAAGACTAAGGTTAAATATATGGGCTAAAGATTCTATAATAATAAACCGTATGTTTTTGATTAGTTTTGGAGTATATCCATCGATACCAGGCGCACTGCCATCTCGCAGACCCATTATTAGTGAGTTAACTTCCAGCGTGTCGGTCGGTTGCATGTAGAAGGACTCTGAAGGAGAGTTTTTAATCGTGAATTTAGAGGCTAAATCTGATTCGTTAACATTAAGTTTAGTAAGGATTTTTTTGGCTAGGTTTTTACCAACTGAAGTGAAGAATTCATTTGTGGTGTTTAAAGATTGAGTAGGGTCGGTTTTAGATTTAGTAAGTTCAGTTGCATTATTTATTTTACCAGGAATGTTGCAAATATCCTTGACCGTTGACCATAATTTTCTAGAGTTATTTTTGTTATCAGTTAGCTGTTCATTTTGATATTTAGTTTTAACTCTATAAAGAAGTTCTGTTAGGAAATTACGGTAGCGCTTATAGCTGATTTGTGCAATGGGATCTGAAGGATTCTTTTTAGCCTGTAAGTGCAGTTTATCGCGAGTTCTTTGACAGCGTAGTAATCCGGGGGTGATCCAAGGTTTGAGAATGGTGTGCGACCGGTTATTCCTGACAAATTTACAATTATTCAGCAGAGCTTTGTCGAGTATATTGGAAAAACAATTGGCCGCTTCATTTGTATCGTGACTTTCCAATACAGTAGACCAGTTAGTCGCAGACAAATCTGAAAGCAAACCCTGTAGGTCCATTTTGCGTCGGATTTTTTTATTTCGGATTTGAGGTCTGGATGACGTGGAAAGCCCGGCAATGCTGATATCATGATCCGTAATATTACTACTACATACCATTCCTATAGCGGAGCTAGTTGCATTTTTAATGTAAATATGGTCAAGACACGCTGTTTTACGTGTTGGTTCCGTGATCGCTGCGATCAATTGGTGCTCGGCCATCAGGCATGTATATTCAGTTAACCTCTCACAAAGGTTATCACTAAGGATGTCTATGTTCATGTCACCTGCTAGAATAATCGTTTTCATATGTTGGTTCTCGGTTAAAATTTTATTAAGTGATGATAAAAATCTGTCAGTATTGACAAAGGAGGGGGATCGATATATTCCCAAAACGAGTATATCATTTACTGAAATGGCCAAGTAATTGCATTCATCACATAACGGCTCGTGAACAGTAGGGCTCCATATTTTATTTATATAAGCTACAATCCCACTGCATCTGTTTATAGAGTTTTTTGTGCGATAAGCACAATAGCCAGGTAAATCAGGGATTAAAGTGCCCTCTCTGAGCCAGCACTCTGTAAGAATTAATATATCAAACTCTATGTTGAGCCTTTTGAAAGTAATTAGGAAATCGTCAAAGTTGTGATCAATACTCCTGATGTTTAGGGTTAGGACCTTAAAATTTAGGTTGGGTGTGAAAAAAGACAAACAGCTTTCTGGTCTCTCAAGTGTGTGGCATTTAGTAACTAAAATCTGGTCTATATCTAGTTGTAAGTCAAACATTGTTTAAATTTGAATCTCAAAAAACAAATGCCTACACTTGAGAGTATAAAAGCTGTTGAGATAAAATGCGGAGAAACTTTGATCAGTATCGTGCTGTTTTGACTAAAGACATGCTGGGTAATGGTTATTTTATGTGTCGTGTTGTAGTTTGTGTAAAGAGTTGTGTTGTTTAGTGATGAAATGTGTGTGTTCAATGTGAGTGTGTGGGTGAGTGTGTATGTGTGGGTGAGTTTGTGTGTTACAAAAACACAGTTACAACTAAAATGTGGAAAAATTACTATGAAAGAAGTAATAAGATCTGGAGAAGATACTAGTTTAGGCAAGATCACAAAAAGTAATACCGGGACCGATTTTATGATCAAGGTCTTCAGAGTTCTGGATGCGGATTGCTGGTTTGTTTTCTCCTTGTCGGACATAAACGGAGCCGTTTCGAACCCAGCAGAATTGAAAGTTGTGCTTTTTTGAGCGAAGTCTTGCTTCTCGAAACAACAGTCTATTCCCTCGCGAGAGGCGCTCGTTTATGTATATTGGTTTGTGCGGACCTGAAGTGATTCCATCTGTGGTCATTTTCCTTTTGAGTTTGCTCGCCTTGATGAGTTCGTCTCTCTTCATACGACGCACCAGCTTTACAACTATAGGACGTGGTTGAATATCTTGACCTGGCTTAGCGGGCTGCTGACGTCTGGGTCCAGCTCGGTGTACACAGTTTACGTCGGCCTCTTTTAGGTCCACCCCCAGTTTGCTTGAAGTTGTGGTAATTACATTGAGTAAGTCTTCATTGTTCTCTTCTGGGACGCCGGCCACTTCAAGTTCATCACCTAGTGAGTTTTGTTCTTGCATTTCAAGGTCTCTCTGAGACTGAAGTATCGTGCACTTTAAAGACGAGATCTCGCGTTCGGCATCGTCCAGTTTTTTCTTAAAGTCGAACAATGTCTCATTAAGGGTGGTAGAGATTGAATTAACCTGGGTGCGTAAGCTTACAAACTCCTTTCGCAGTACTTTGATCTCGCTGACCTCCTCTCTTAGTTTTCCAATTTCATGCAATATGTCCGATAAGTTCACATCGCTGCTAGCACTCAAGGTTGTCGTTGTCTTTTGCCTACTTCCTCGCGTTGTGTTAACATTTTCTGACTCAGCTTGAGCGACGCCGTGATTAGTGAAGATCGGGCGAGCAGGCGAAGCAGAGTTATCTTTTTTGGGGAGGGAACTCGAGCAAGTGGGGCACAGCCATTTGTCTTTTTGGTTCTGCGACAATTTTTTCCAGACATCTTTCTTAGTCCCAAGGCATAATAAGTCATAGAACTTTTTGCATTTAGTGCATTCCATGTATTCGAGATTTTGAATAGCATTCTTACAAGCCGAGCAAGACTTAGGCATGTTTATTTCGTGCAGTTTACGCGCGGGGTCAATGACACGGCACGGCACCGGGCAGCGAGCGACGGAGCGAAGGACGTTTTATTGGACCGCGGGCGGCCGTTTAGATTTTTTAATATATTTACTTGTAGCTTCGGAGATAATTGACCGATTTTTAATCGGTTTTCACTAATGGCAGGGATTTTATAAAAGCTTTAACGTGGTATACAGTTTATTATGGCACAAACACTTAAAACAAACGAAACTAAAATAAATTACGGGAGCTGTGTAAAACGTGTCTGTTGCGAGCCGGGGCTCTAGCGTCCTCTTCAAAACTTGCTTGACTTGCTTAGTCATCCAGACTATAATGACTTTTCAATCCGATTGTCTCAACCAAACTGACTGACTTGCATTACCTACGTTCCGCGCCGCGGACGCTTATCATTCTACACTAGATCGCAGCGGAATAAATCCAGCGGTTTCGCTACTCGTGTTTCGCAGCGGAGGTGTGCTACGATATATGAATATACTCGTAGGTACTTAAGGAATATGATTTTTTTTACTAGCAAAAGTAACATGATGGGAGGTTACAGTCTAGTGTTTTTTTTTTTATTAGATGATGCATTTAGCCAGCATACCCAGACTCAAGTTTATTTAGGGAGGATTGGTTTTTGAATTAAACCCACTCATGTCTCAGTGATTAAACGTTTTGGTAATGAAATACAAAGTTTCTACTTACCAACAGGAGCAACCAGCTGATTCCCTGGCGGACTGGCCGGGTCGGGGATCTCTGGCAGGCGGTACAGCAGCCAGTAGTGGTAGCCCATGGGCTCCTCCTTATGCCCCGCCAAGGTGTGGACGTAGTGCCCGTTCGGCCACTCGCTGGCTTCGAACTTGAACTTCGGGTTCTGGTCTGCAGCCATTTGCATCACGTGGTAGAATGATATGTTTCTGAAAGAATTAGTGCATATTAGATGAGATGTACTAGTTTTGTCATCATCATAATCAGCTCATTTTAGCCAGTTTCCTGGACATGAGCAATGATCGCCACTGAGCTGGTCTTTATGGTTTAAATAATGAAGCGCGTGAGGGCTGGTTAAGTAGGTATAGTTTGGGAAATGTATCAGAGTAGGTTCTTTATTTTTTTTGCAAAAGTTGATACTTAAATTAGTTCCATTTTGCGAGTATTACCTATCGGTCTTATTAACTGTTGAACTTCAATTAAGTTAAAAGATACAGCTTAGGCTACTTTTAATCTTTAACATGATAAAGATAGTTTTCATACAGAGTCGTGTTTACTATTTTGTTCACCTTGATTTGTGGGTGATAGCCTATTCCATCAATGCAAACATCACCGACTCTGTTATAAACATACCTTGGAGCGACCATGTGAAGGGTGAAGTACTCAGTGACGTTGGTGCCGAGCCACAGTGTGTAGGTGAAGGAGACGTTCCTCGCTTCCGAGTCGTTGCTGGTCTGCCCGGATTGGTAGGCCAGCTTCAGGCTACCGTCGCCGCCGTTGCTGTCTGCGAAACGTTAAATAATGATAATACTGCCTAACTGCTAGAATCTCTACGACCAGACAAGTGATGGCTTCATTGAAGGCAAAAGCCAGGAGATTTGATGCAATGTGGTAATAACACTGTCGATCAAAAGCCCGTTAAGTATAGAACATGCTATGTTAACATCTTAGTGTTTTTCTATTTCCATATACAGGATACATAATAGGATAATAATACCCTAGGTCACGACTGTGCTAAAAATCCACTTAATCACTCGGTGCAATGGACCTAACACGGAAGAGAGCAAAATGATAATTTAATCAAATTCTAAATTTAACACAGTAAAATATATACAGGCTGTACAAAAGAATAGTACAGTCCTTAAAACCACGTGATCAGCTGTTGCTGATATACAACAACTTTTCCTATGGCAGCAATATCAAAATCGTGTTTTTTTTTCAGATGCTCCATACTTTATTCATTTGGTAAACGAGTCAGTTTGTATGGAGCAGCTAAAAAAATCAGAAAAGTTGTTCTTTTGACCAGCTGATCACGTGGTTTTAAGGAGTGTCCTATTCTTTTGTACATTCTGTATATTGGATGATGTACCTACTGAAACTGGCATGAAATTTATATAAATACTTTTTATCTGCAAATAAAAAACATCTTAAAAAATTTAGCTCTTTTATTTGCATGTTTACCAGCATAACCCTTACCCAAAGGCTCATGCCGGCTATCTAGTAGCTTATCGCTGCAGTGCGGAGGCCGCACTGCGGCCAGCGAGGCGGGGGTCAGCGCGGCCACTGCTGCAGCGGTCTTGGCCACGTCCCCCCACCCGCCATCAGGGTTCTGACGCTCCAACAACCACTTTCTAGCAGCTGGAAGGCTCCAGTGCTGGTGAGCGCCTGGACCGCTGTCTGAGTCTTCGAGAGCCTGAGATTTGGAATATAAATAACAGAAATACTGTTTTTTTATTTATAAAAAAAATATAGCTATATCTTCAGGAATTGTCTAACTTGTCAGTCTATGAAGCCTAAGGAGCAGTCAATCAAAGTTAAACCTCCCTAGCTAGCTATCGTAAGAAAGTAAAGTAAAGTATGTCTTTATTACGTCTCACTGCAGGGCACAGGCCCCACCTCAACTATGAGGTGGTATGGTTTGAAAATACTCTTCTACCACGGGGGCCCAGTGCAGATTGGTGAAGGGGTGTAGTAAGGCCAGTGACTAACCTTCGTGTCATATGTAATCTCACCGCTTTAAAGCCTTTGACAGGTTTCACGACTAGTATCAAGTTATTTTAATCTGGACCAACTTTTAACATGCCATCGAAGCACAGAGATGCTTGTCATAAATTTCCCTAAATTTGGTCGGAATGATCACCCATCCACTTGCAACCGCGGCATGGGTTGCTTAACGTTAGTAATCATTATGTACCTCGTAGTACCTCTCTAAATATCTTATTAAGTAAGTTCATTTGCTTTTACATACTTGTATAGCCAAGGCAGTGGTGGTAAGAGTCCCGAAGCTACCATCAGGGTGCTGCTGTCGAGCCAGGCCAGCCATGGGGCGCCGCACGAAGTGGATGAGGCTACGGTGCCGGTGGTCTTGCACCACGCAGCGGAGAGCCAGGATCACCATGGATATCGTATCTGAAATGCAGAAGTTGGTCAAGGCAAATTCCTGATCTTGTCATCTGTCTAACTAGAAGATGAAGAGGTGGGTTTGTGAAAGTAAAGCTAGAACAAAGTTGCTATTTTAACCACGAAGATGCACGAGGTCAAGTGTGCTCCTGTTAGTTAGGTACGCTTGGCAATACCGCGCTTACACTTTACAAACAAGCACAAGCAAATTATAAGTTCACTGCCATTCAACAACAAATATTATTATGCTAGTCCTGATTAATGCAATAGCTGGATCTCAACCCAACACCGAGATAATAAACCTCATCACTTTTACTTTACGTAGCATCTTTAAAACATTCATTCACAATCAAACTCAGGAGATTTTGTCGCCTCAGTTACGCTCTTACGACCACTTACCAATGACAATGACTTGAGGATTGACGGATGACCTTAGGAAAATAGCTGGTAGGTGAAAAAGCAGGAGATCATGCTCCTTGGCTATACTGACATAATGACGATAATGATGAACGTCTTTTTAATACTAAACCATTTATACCTAGACTATGATCAGCGGCGGCGTTAGCAATATCCAGCAGCCGACGGATGTGTCGCCGACGCACATGGGCAGCCGACGAGCAAGCAGCCAGGGTCGCGTACGCAAACTCCAGGTCGTGAGGGGGCTCGCGGTGAAGCAGGGCTGTGACCAGGTCCCGGCCGTGGAAGGAGCGAGGGTCCTTGCAGAGGGCGCCGAGGGCAAGGGTGTAGGCAGCGAGACGGCCAAGTGGTGGGAGAGACTCATGGTGCCTGCAAAAATAGCATATCATCACATTTAAATAGAAAAATTATCAGCTAATGTTAGCAGCACCGTTAAGCGCTGGAATGACGACGGTTTTCAAGGGTTGAGGGCAGCTAGATGCAACACCCCAGAGCCGCTTTCTGTAGCGTTCTTTAAGGGAGGCTTTTTTCCAGCCACGGACTTTCAAAGGATTATGATGATAAAGATGCTTGAAACATCTGTGTTTCACCAAACTAAGTAAGTCATTAACCTGCCGATTGACGGAAAAGATAATCTAGTCTGGAGCTCTCTCTGGAGTGGCTACGCCCTAAAGGACATTTAAGCTAAGTTGTGATGTGATTTTTATCAATTATTATGATCATAGTATAACGTAGTTGATACACCACTTACTTAGACATCATGAGTAGTATTTCTATCTCCATCTGCTTGGCTGAGAGCTGCATCTCCAAACTTTGCTGCTCTATTTCCTTGCCAGTGTTATTCGCCAGCTGGAATGTTAAAATAAAACATTTTTAGACCAGTGTTTCTCAGCCTTTTTTCTCGGGGTTCCATAGAAAAAATATCTATAACAGGCGGACCGTATAAACGTTTGGCTTCATTAGTAAGCTCTTTTACCTATTAGAACTTCGTTTCTTTTCGTTTTCCTCTGAGATAGTTTGGTAGAGATAGAAGGGATAGAGATAGAAATAAATGACTTTGACTTTGGTCTTGGGGATAGGTACAATGTTTTAGACTAACACTAAACACTTCACGGGTAATAATGCAACACATATGTACCTCTTGTTTAGGTAGTGTTAGTTTTAAACAAGAAAGTTTTAAATGTTTAAGACGATGATACGTCCGAAAAGATAATGAAAAACTACTCAATGAATGCTAATTGAAACTCTTAATATACAAGAGGCATACTAGTGTATTTGTTCTGGATTTGTCGTCTATTGATATTTAGTGAGCCGTGAGGCGTTTTGCAGACGGCGGGGCGGGCCGGGCCGGTCTGTCCGCGAAGCAATAACGACCGCGTCTGCCCGCCGATGTCCGCGGCTGCCCTCGCCACGAACACAAAGCAAACCGCCGCGCCGCCAGTGTCCGCCGAGCACCTGCGGCGCGGTCTTTTTGTCCTCCGTGTGCGTTGGTAGTATAGGATTCCCTTTGCGCTATCCTTCGCGGTGAAATTGACCGGCCCGGCCCACCCCGCCGTCTGCAAAGCGCCTAACTGACTTTGAACTGTGATAGATTATGTCGTTTCGTTTACGTTATATCGCAACTCCAACAAAGCATTAATAATGGTCTTCAGCTTAGTCTACAGCCACATAAATAAGTCCACCTTTTCTACTCCTTTTCACTCAGCAATAAAGTTTAAACAGGCACCTGAAGAGTGAGCATGACATGATGCGTATCGTTTCCCCAGCCCCAGTCCGGCTGCCGGTGCTGCAGGAGGTACAGCAGCGCCTTCTGGATGGCCTGCCCCTCGTTCAGGGTGTCTTCCCAAGCGACTGTCGTCGTGGTGGTCGATGCCACCGTCGTGGTAGGGGGCGCTTTGGTTGTTACGGTCGTTGGCGGTTCCGTCTCTGGAATTTCAATGACAAAGCGTCAAATTTATTAAATTACCCCTCTTCAGAGCGGTTTTTGCACGTCTCAAAAATAGCTTTGCCTTTTGACGAGGTCTTTATTAATCGATAAGTTAAAACTTGTTAGCTACTAAGACACAAAATTTTATTGAAGTTTTATTATTACGTGCACACTTTTTGTATTATTATTACAAGATGTCCGTCCTACAATAAACTTGTAACCACATATTTTATATAGCATGGTGAGCACTTTTGGTCAATAACTCTTAAATACCATAGGGACATATATAAGGTGTAAGTGAATTAGTGTCAGATATTTTTAGGAGTAACTTAGGTAGACTATCACATGGATCACATATAAGATAAATTTAAAATTATAGAACAAAATTAAAAGAAACGAAAAAATAAAAAGTTTAAAAATAAAGAATCTACATCATCCTGTACATGAACTCAAACACCACAAGAAGACTACTCACACAACGCTAGCCCATTCATAACCTCTCCAGAATTACATTAATGCATTCAAATAATCATATTACACTGTTCATCATAATACCATATTACTTGGTGCGTGAATTAAAGTTTGTTCTATGATTTTAAATTTATCTTATATGTGCCAATGTGATTTGACTTTGTGAAAATATTTCGTAGTGTCCTCGTATGCATTTAATATTGAGTTTAACCGGTCTGTATTTTTTGATTGACTAAGTACAATTTATTTTTCCTGTTCAAAATATATTGCAAGAGCAACTTACCAGTTTGACCGTAGACGGTGGAAAGGAATAACAGAAGACTGAAGAGTAGTTTGCGAAGATGTCCCATGTTGTTTATCTGTAACAATTGAAAATATAACTTTACCGTCATATAAGTACTAAAGGAAAAAAAATTAGAGGGAGTGATGAATAAAACGAATAATTACAGTTATCTACCAAACAAACAAAAAAATACTTCAAATTGAGCAGAGTTGAATTCCGCGTAACAATACAATTTTTAAATACGTATCGTATGTGTCTTTTTGCTCGGCTAAGGAGTTAATCATCATAATCATGTCAGCCATTTTCAGTTCAACCGAAAACCACCAAATTAGTAGACATTGTTAACCGACTTCAAAAAAAAGAAGGAGGTTCTCAATTCGTCTGAATGTTGTTTTGTACTATGTGTACTACTTTGGTCTTCTGCCGGATGACCTCGTTCTGAATTAAACCCCTAACGACGAGTCTAAGCATCGATCTTTCTAAACTCGCTGAGTGACGTGAAGTCAGGTTAGTGATTATAATGAGATCAAATAAATCCATTCAGATTTCAGAAGCAATCTAAGAACGCCTCACAACTGAAACGATACCTTCAGTAGTTTGGGCCTGAAAACCTAGAAATGGCTATACAGTCTGACTACGCAGACGAACTCACAGGCCGTAGGAGTTTATACTTTAAAGAGTAAAGTCTTCTTCTACTTTATCAAATCCTCATGACTGAGGCTCGTGACCACTTCGGGCAGCATGATCGATCAGCAATCTCCATGCCGTTCTGCGGTCTGCTGGGCGTAGGGACGCTTGCTCGTTAGTTAAGGTGATCTCTTTCACCATATCCAGCCATGCCTTTGCTCCTTCTGACTTTCTTGGCCCGACGACCAGAAGCTTTTCAAAGTTTTCTGGTTTTAAACAGTAAATTAGTGGCTTCTAATTTGATTGATATAGTGTTTAAATTCCTGAATTTTCAGCCAGTAAATGGACCCAATTTGCAGTTTCACATGTGAAAGTTGCAAATTCGCGCGGTCACGGCACGGCGATGGAATTTCGGTTCGTGATATGGCACGAACGTACCCGATCGGAGATTGCAATCATAGACCACAGTGTAATTAGATGCAGTAGACTTTAACCACAAGAATACGTGCTCCGCATTATCTTATAGGAAATATAGTATCAGCAAGGACTCAAAAATATTAATTCCTGATTTGACTAATCAAATATTGTACGCCTATATAATAACCTATATTGTACCTAAGTACAATATAGGTTTCTACGTGATAATTATATGTTAAGTGATAATAAAAGTTTACTTGCGTCCAATTGCGTTGCTTTTCGGTTTCAGCCTTCACAACACAAGGTTCTCGTCATGAGGAAGATTGACGTCTACCAAACACACCTTCGATTGCACCTGATCCATCAGCACTATATCAGGCTTAGCCGTCCTGTTAGTGATGATGATCATATTATTACGCATTTTAAGTGCAACATAAAGTATTCCTATTTAATTACTGGGTGTTTACATATTCGACGACCTCCGTAGCCGAGAGGCGAGCACGCCGGACTGTAAATGGCGCCGCCATCTCTGAGGTTCCGGGTTCGATCCCCGGTCGGGTCAATGTAGAAAACGAACTTTTCTATATTGGCTCGGGTCTGGGTGTTGTGGTACCGTCGTTGTTTCTGATTTCTATAACACAAGTGCTTAGCTACTTACCTTAAGATCAGAGCAATGTATGTGATATTGTCCAATATTGTATTGTATTGTATATCAAGCGCAAAGTGCGCGCAACGTACTCGTGTGTCTGTAGCCTAATCATACAATCACTATTAACAAAAAGTTTAAAATACTGGTTTAAAAGGCCATGGTTTGGCGTGTCTAAAGAGTGACACTACTGAATAGACATCTACTGTGCCTAGCCAGACCAAGTTAAATTACCCCGGCATATTCCAAACGAAGATGAAACACGAGCAAGTTATAATATGTGCAAATGTTATTCAACTATTCATATTTGTAAGACTAAACTGGCTATTACTCTTAGTTCCCGTCAGACTGAAATGGAGAAGTCTAAGAACGCCGTTCTTAAAGGAATTAATCTAAACTTCAAGCTGCTATAAATCAGGATTAATGAGATTTTAAAAATACTACATATAGTTGTGTATACTTGACGACCTCCGTAGCCGAAAGGCGAGCACGCCGGACTTTAAATGGCGCCGCCATCTCTGAGGTTCCGGGTTCGATCCCCGGTCGGGTCAATGTAGAAAACGAACTTTTCTATATTGGCTCGTGTCTGGGTGTTGTGGTACCGTCGTTGTTTCTGGTTTGTATAACACAAGTGCTTTAGCTACTTAGGATTAGAGCAATGTATGTGATGTCGTCCAATATTTATTTATTTATATTTATTAGACTTACAACAATAACAACCTTCCCTTACGGGTTGCATAAAGCTCTACTGCCGCCATCAATAGCATTATTTTGTAACCTTATTTAAATATTACTCGGAAGAAAAATACTTTACAAATGTACCCATTCTAATATGGATTGAATACAATCTTTTCTGATTTTAGAAATCTCGGATTAACGTAGAGCTTGTATTGATAGATTACAACGGCCGAAGTACAAGGTGGCATATAAAGAACAAATCATAGAAGCTTACCTATGATTTGTTACCTTACTTCTTTGAGTTACAACGAAGAAGTATAAAAATTTCCCCACAGGGTCTAAAACAGCCGCAATTGATGTTTCATATTCCGTTCATGATATGTTTCATTTAGCAAATCTTAAAATGAAATGTTATTTGATGAATCATAAAATGAGCCTCGAACATTTCATATTTGCAGTTCATCTAATTTGACAGTTTTGTATGGAAATTCGTAATATGTTCCACTTATTATGAAAAGAGTAATTCATATTAAATGTCAAATTGGTGAACCACCATTTCAATGTTATTTTTATTATTATTTTGTATTGATACTTGTAGAACACACAAAACTTGAGTATTTTGGAACATTTTGTTCCTCTGTGTTGTTAAAAACATTCTTTTTCACAAAAACCGTAAAGTAAAATTGGACGCGTCACTATATTTTTAACGTCATCAAATATTATCCATTTAATGAAATGAATTGCATATGATTCATTTATTAATGTGGCCGTTTTAGGGTTTGTAAATCATTTCCGCTACATTTCACTAAATGAATCAGATTAAAAATGAAACATCCAATGCGGCCGTTTTAGACCCGCTGATAGCAAATTTAAGTAGGTATCTCAAAAATTATAAAAAATTGAAAAGAATTAAGGCATACATTTGAATGCAATCCTTACTGTCAAAAATAAAATAAAACTATAAAAGCTCGTTCATGGGCAGTGAAATGGGAACTGGTGAAAATGTAAACTTGATTGTAACTCTTCTTAAGTACCTACAGGACCTTAGAGACGAATGAATACACTATGACTTGCATTGATTTTGAAAATGTTTTTTTACGGGTTTTTTTGGGTGGTCTTGCAGAATCTAGGATCATAGTAAGGTCACGGACGTAAAAAAAATACGGACGTAACCTCGTCTAACCATAAGTGAAACATAATAATGGCCGCCCGTTTAGGCTGTGTGCGTGATTTAAGGGTTGCTATATAAACGATCAATTTTCCTGCTGTTTGGTAGTGCCAATCGATCTCAGTTAACTTATGTAATTTAAATATAGTTTTTAACAGAAATATAAACGGTTGATCTATGTTGACCTACCAAACATATTTTTTATGATCACTGTGATAGAAAATTCAAACACATGTAACGTATAAAAAAATATATTTTTACACATGACATTATTAGTGATAAGGCTATGACGATCTATAAAATATACCCCTTAATAACAAAAAGTAAAATTGAAAAATTTTGAAAACCCCACGACGCTTAATACCTAATTAAAAAAGGATAAAAATTCTACGAGTCAGCCCAAAAACTGACGAAATCTGATTTCAGAGAGTCGCATACATGGTTTGTTGCATACAAATATAGATTTCCCCACCTTTAGGGTAATTTTCCCGTAAATAAAGTGACAACACTGTTGCCTTTTACCTCTAGAATTCTCGGCAAAGAATTGAAAACATAAATATATTTTTTTATCACGAATCGTAATAACTTACGTATGATAGGTGATTCCATGTGACTTTTTACGTTTACTCATGTAGTTTTACATGATTTAACAACACAAGACGGCATTTTTGAAAAATAAATCGTTGACGCACCGACTGCATTTACTACGTGTCACTGGCGCCGTCACTCGGGGCGAAATGGCGGCGGGTTGTCGTACCTAGTGTGTATGTGTGAGTGTAGATCATATACAACAAACGAAATTGTAGTACCTTGCATGCTTCACATTTTTTAATGTGATGTTACGTCCGTATTTTTTTTACGTCCGTGAGTAAGGTGTACCTCAGTACGGCATCTAGAAGTGGGATGAAGCGCAGAAGGCAGATTCATTTATGCTTCTATGTTTTTTGCATTTACTTATAAGCCTGTATTGATAGATTAAGATGCCCGAAGCAAACATGACGGTGCAATCTTCTCTCTTGTAATAAATCGTCCTTTCTTACACTGTACTTTCTCGGAAAATTGTGTTTCGGGATAATTTGGAACAGATTAACGTAGATCGACAAGGGTTCGCTACGTTTTCATTAAATTGACCTACACAGGCTTATAAAACTGCTACAAAAGAATTGATTTAGGAATTCAGGGTTTTTGGGCAGTCTGAAATATATTTAATTTAATGAAACTTATTTGTAGCTATGAGTAGCTATTTAAATATCAAAGATTTTCATAGCTTTTAAAACTGTTACTGTATCCCCTGCATATCATAGCTGCAATGAATATATTCTAAAGATTTGAATTTCTTTTTGGTCGAGCTTCTGTCAGTTTGTTCTATCTATATAAGGTCCGATGTTATTAGTGTACATCCTGTTAACCTGTGACTGTATAGGTGAAAAGCAATTGTAAAAACCAACTTTGAAATGTCTATCGTAAAAACTAAAAAGTTAAAAATAAATTACAAAATAACAACATCGACTTCATACTGACGACCTCCGTGGCCGAGAGGCGAGCACGCCGGACTTTAAATGGCGCCGCCATCTCTGAGGTTCCGGGTTCGATCCCCGGTCGGGTTAATGTAGAAAACGAACTTTTCTATATTGGCTCGGGTCTGGGTGTTGTGGTACCGTCGTTGTTTCTGGTTTCTATAAAACAAGTGCTTTAGCTACCTACCTTAGGATCAGAGCAATGTATGTGATGTCGTCCAATATTTATTTATTTATATATATTTATTAGACTTACAACAATAACGACCCGAGCCAATATAGAAAAGTTCGTTTTCTACATTGACCCGACCGGGAGTCGAACCCGGAACCTCAGAGATGGCGAGACGCCAAGTCCGGCGTGCTTGCCTCTCGGCTACGGAGGTCGACGTTGGAGCTATTTATTTGTTTATATGGCTGATGCTGTCTTGCGCTTGCTATGTGATACCGTACTAATATTATTAATATTAAGGTTATAAGATGTAACTTACTTAGTTAAATGATAGGATAAAAATTGTAGACGAGAACTACTGCCGACAAACTGCCCCGCAGTTTGGCAGATAAGAATAAGTGTATGTTTTTTATAATTAGAGAAATAAACTTTAAAAAATATATATATGTCGTAGCAATTCGAAAACTTGTGAGTACGGATAGCACGGGAGTAAGGGTTCCAGTAATTAGATACCTTCGAGCTGCTCCGATGATGAGGAGGTAGTTAGTGGAAATCTTAAATCCCTATTAATAAAACCACATTGAAGATTTATGTAAAAAAATTAATACATTTGTATATGCTCTTAGAAGGCTAAGGAAAACGACGTCACAGCATACAGCTTTACTTGCTTACCATGGTTATGTAGATTCAGTTCTCAGGTATGGTATTATTCTATGGGGCAATAGCACTGATTTTAACAAGGCCTTCGTTACACAAAAAAAATGTGTAAGAGCAATCTGTATAGCACATCCATTACAAAGCTGTAAATCTTCATTTAAAAAATTGAATATCCTATCTTTGCCATGCTTATATATCTATAAAATGTCATGTTTTGTAAAGCAGCACATGTACCTTTTTAAAAAAGCTGCAGAAGTATACCCTAGGAATACAAGAAATCCTGATAGGTTAGTACCTACTTAGTAGCGCTCCTAGAATGAGATTATACCAAAAAATTGCTACGCAATGGGCATAATAATATAGAATAAGTTGCCAGCCCATGTAAAACTTTTACCATTATATAAATTCAAAAAAGTCTTGCATGCATGGTTAATTCTTTGTAATTTTTACACTGTAAGCGAATATTTGAATTATAAAATTTAGCAGTTTATTAATTAACTTTTTTACAATGTTTGCATGCTGGAATGTATACAGCGAAACATGGATCCTACTCTGTACCTGCCATCTTATGTAACCTGTTTCTAGCAAATAAATTATCTTTATCTTTACCTATTTGTTTAGGCTCATCATCATATCAGCCTATTGCAGTCCACTGCTGGAGGTAAGCCTCCACCAAGGAGCGCCAAAAAGCACGATCTGCCGCTTTTTTCATCCATCCACTGCCAGCCATCTTCCTAAGGTCGTCGGTCCATCGAGCTGGGGGGGCTATCCACTGCCCATCGAGCTGAGCTACACTACGTTTGCCTAGGCTAGTTTTGGCGCATTAGATTCATTTTGACGAGTCCAATAGGGAGTCCGATAAAGTACGTTTTATAGTTTTTTTATGTAAGTAGGTATATGTGTGTAGAACTGAATAGCACAAAATTGTAGATTGCTTTTGATATAGGTTTAGGAACTATAAATAGTACAAAATTGTAGATTGCTTTTTATAAGGTTTAAGAACTATAAATATGTAGTACAAAATTGTAGATTGCTTGTTATATGGTTGAAGAACTATAAATAGAACAAAATTGTAAATTGCCAGTTTTCAGAGAGACATGCCTAACCAGGTGAACTGGCGGTCCCACCGGCATCGCTGCGATGTGCCTCTGAATATGTATGGCCACGAACGTCGTTTACTTGTTTCGTGTGGGGCTCCTAAACTAGTGGGACTATGAATGGAATGAAAAAAAACTAAAAAATCAGAAGCGTAAATAAAGCACTAAATAAAAAGAACCTGTCCGCTATCTCTGTCTTGTTATATGTAATTCTCATGGCTTTTTTGTGTGATAAAGCATATTATTCTATGTAAACAAATAAATGTTCTGGAGATCGTCAGACTTGTGCTGACTGCTGATGAGCTTAGGATATTAGTGCAAAAAAATATTGTGATCACAGTTCACATAAACCTGGCACTTTTATTTGCGCCTGAAACATGTCTAGATAGTTAACTAACAAATAAATTCTTGTTAGAATTACACCATTCGTCTAGCAATAAACTAAGGACAGATTGTACTTTGGCTACTTAGGTCCAAATGATCACGCTTGTCATACAACCATTTCGCAATTGCCTATCGGTGTGATAAATGACTGTCTGGTGTAGAGGTTTCGCGATCCGGGCCACAAGCTGGTTGCGGGTTCGGTTTCCGCTAGGAACAAATATTGTGTAATGAACGCGAGCGTTTGTACCTCAGTTATGTATGTTTACAAAAGTGGTTATTTATGTTTATCCGATATCTAGACGTCATAGTACAAGCTTTGCTCAGTTTGAGGCTAGCAAAAACATTTTTTTAAATAAAAAAGATTATCGAAGTATCTCTTTACTTTCATAATTCCAGTCGCCTATTTAATGGCCCCGCCACCCATTTTGGTTATTTGTGTACATTGCAGAGACAATCTATCCGCCCCGTGCAACCGTCCGTGTTTGATCTGACGGCTGATTGATGCTCCTCGTGCCGCATGCGCGCCTGGTACTCCAGGGTAATCAGCATCCGATAACATCTTCCCATGGAAAAGATTTTTTTCCGAATATACCACCATGCTTGTTTTGTAAAAGTAATGCCGCATATTTTCAGTCTAGGGAAAAACACCCATCTACTTTGTTGCTGAAAAGTTCTTAGTGTAAACACATTATACCTTGTCCTTGTCCACCGGTCGCAAAAGGCCTCCTTCGCGAAATGTTCTTTTGTAAAATGTCCTTCCTCAGAATGTCATTTTCGCAAAACGACCCTCTCGCAGCATTTCCATTTAGCAAAATTACCCTTTTTATTTAACGTGTAATATTATTTGTATGGATATAGGTAAGAAAAAAAAACTTAGCACAAATCACATTTATTTCTTTACCTTATTTTTAACCGACTTCAAAAAAAGGAGGAGGTTCTCAATTCGTCTGAATGTTGTTTTTTTTTCATATCCATACCAATAATGACTTATATTTTATTATCAAACCGTCTTTTCGGATCGTGCTAGCAGGGAAAAAAATAACTCGCAATAAAAGACAGTGCCACTACTAATACTTAATTGGGATTGATTTTCCTTGCCAGCTTAGTTAATACCCGTGTAGTGTATTGTGTTATGTAGTTAGCTCTCTCTCTCCAACACCTGAGGTAGGTAAGGTAAGATCACAAGGGAGTATAGTTGAAAAAGTGTCCATTTGTAAGCAGTAAATGAAAGTTCTAAAACCCTCCACAACAGCGCTAGAGTCGCTAGAGGGTCCTCTTCCTCCTTAACTATTTATTATTTATTCTGTGTTAACTATTGAATTATTGATTCTGTGGTACATACTGAGGATAATTTCTACATGACATTCTGTTCTCTCTACTAGATCTATACCAATACCAAGTTATAATTACAGCACGGTTATTACCCCGGGCTAATATTACGAGGTAATTCGTGCTCGATGAGGTTAGGACCACGTAATCGCAGTAATCTACGGTAACGCAATCTAACGCGTTAGATTACGCGCCAGCATCCAATTAACCTACAAATTGAAAACGCAACATTGTAAAATATAGCTTACCAGGCACCACAGCTCTATTAATAAAACCGAAATAAACTCCATTCATAATACAAATGATTACTGTGAAAATTTAATTTAATTTAATTGAATTAAGCTATATTATTGTCTAACAAAAAGCCAGCCGCCATGATCCATAATGTTGTTGTTGATGTGTTTACCAATAAGGGACCCCTAGACGTCGTGGCAGCGTCCAATCAGATACTGTCTTATTTAGAGTGCATTTGCTAACTCACGTGGTTTTATATTTACTCACTTTTATCACTAGTTTTAAATAATTTATGAAATAAACGGTTATGGCTTGTCGCAGATACAGAGCTTGCTGCGTACAAGTTGCTTCGACGGAATACGAAACGCCAATGAACAAAAATGGCGTCGCACTTTTTAAAGAAAACTAAAAAAAGCGCGCGGCCGCCAGGTGTCGCCACTGGGCCGGAAACTAGAGGAATTAAAAGTACGAAAACTGGTAAAAAACGACGGAAACGGATATGCTATCTCAATATAAAGCTTCCAGTGACGGTCAAGTAGTTTAATACTTAGAATAAACCTAAACCGCCCCAGGTCAACAAAGATAAAGATCTAAAATACAGATCGGGTCCTGTGGGAAATCTGGGAGGTCTACTATAGACAACCGATACCCTATTAGGTCCAACCCATAAATAATGCGGACCTCTGAATATCTCCACAAAAACCGGCTGAGATACGTGACTCTTAGTATTGACTCCGCATTCCGAATTACACTAAAAGCACTGTCAGCGCGAATCAGACCAAATATACCTACCTAATAGTCACTAATATTACACAAAACAGGGTTATTTTGCCTTACCTACTGCATTTATATGGATTCGTGCTAATAGTGCTATTAGTACAATACGGAACACGGGATACTGCGCGATTTTAGTCGTTAAACTAAGAGCATATGAGAGTATAGCAGCTTACGTATAGAAAGCTGCTTATCAACTTGTTAAACATTACTTAGCTGAGAAAAAATTTAAGTTTTTAGCACTAACCGTGTAATTAATTATTTTTGTCTTTATAAGCGCCTCTTAAAATATTGGACTTTTAAGAGTCCTTTTGTGATATAAGATCTAAGATAATAATAAATATAATTAAAAGCCTTTTGCCTTTTCGTATTTCTTGCAATTTTACAAAATTACGTACCTGAGTTGTTTGAAAAGTAACGTAAAGGTAATACTCTTATATACTTATGTGTTGTTGTTTTATCCTATTATTAATAAATAAGTATTTTAGATATGTTATTAATACAAATGTTGTGTAGTTTCTTCATCATAAGATACTATAGCACTTTAAAAAGCCGACCGTCTAAATGGGAATAGTCTCATCTCTCTAAAGATACACCCCCTTCAGAGAGACGATAAACGTAGCTGCGTAGGGTCGATTAAGACCAGGGCCATAACCATGAACTCTTAAAACAATATCAAAGTTGTCAAATCTGTCAATTTTGGTACGTCATTTCATACAAAATTTGACAGAAATGATAATGTTTGACAGATTTGAGATTGTTTTAAGAGTTCGTGGTTACCGCCCTGAGGCTGTCTATTTTCTTAAATACATTTTTATCATGATTATCGATTAGCCAACTAATCTATGATGTTTGTCACTATTATCAACATGTCCAGAGTTTAACAAAGTTTATCCAAGTAATCGATATACTGGTTTAGAGTTTAAAATGATTAATCAGTTAATATGACAGATCTATTCATATCGGTTTTGATACTGTGAAGTACAAATTTTAAAACGTTTCACAAAATAAAGCAGCAATTTAATTTAGTAAATAGGTTTAATCCATCCCCGCAAAATAGCGCAAATGTAATAACTGCGCCATAAATTAATTATCCCCACATTTGTTTCATTCGAATTCAACGCAGCGCAAAATGCACAAATGTTCGAGCCATTACATTAAGCTACGTAAATCAGATTCTATCCGTAACATGATTAGTGCTGGGAAAATCAGGGCGCAGTGGTGTAAGCAAGTGCCGTTTTCACGGTTTACCGGGCAAGCGCGCCAGACGGGAAATTATCGCGCTACAGAATTAGCGCGAGCGAGTTAGTGCGTTCGGCTGAGCAGCGTGCAGCGTATGGTCTTTTCCTTCGAAATAAGTGGAGGTTCTCTATTTAGGGCCGATATTTTTAAGCGTTTTATCTGACAAATTAAATTGACGTTTGGACAGATCGTCATTAGTAGCCCCAAAAGACGTCCACTGATTCCCCCAATGAATTCCAAATTGGCCGGTTGGAAACGGCCTGTATCCAGCGGCTTCCTGTAACCATTACCAAGTGAATGTCCACCTTGTAGGACGTCCTACCCTGAGCTTGCCAGCAATGTTTTATAACTACAAAACAACTACAAACTTTTATGTTAATGCAGTTGCGTTTTCACGGTGCGAACAAGTGCGCCAGCAGGCGGGAAATTATCGCGCTACAGAATGATAACACGGCGCCTGCTGAGTTATATTAATGCGTTTGACAGACCCGCATTTTTATGATATAAGTAGTAACTTTTAACAACATTGCTTAACTCCATTGAAGGTGACACGTGTTGCGCTGTATGTTATAGAAAATGTTTTTTTAGTTATCTTTTCTTAACACACATACATACACGGTTAAGTTTAGGTTAAAAAAGTTTTACCAAAACCGTTTTAGTTCCTACATGATGTTTGAATTTTGGATAAAAGAAAAAAAAAGCTTCCGATTTCGAAAAAGTGCCTGAGATAAAAAAAACTTTTTTAATCGTCTCTTTTAGCCGGATTCAGGCCAAATCTAGATTCTAAAGTTCTTGAAACTCGTCAATGAATATGGCATTTCATATTGACTAAATTCGCCGCTACATTGCCTAAAAAGATTCAGCGTAAAATAAAAGCTTCGACGTAAAAAGTGTGTAGGTTTCGTAAACCCTCAGGCACATTCCTGATTGATGATAGGCATAAGCGCTGTATTAATCTTCTTTTTGCTTCTATATGGGACGCACCGTATCTTGAATGTTTACCTACGAAAGGAAATGTGTTTCGCATACGAGCGAGTGAAACATTTTTCATTCTGATTTTCACGCGTTTTCGTAATCGACTGAAGATAGACGGTGTTTATTGTGTATTATTCACCTCCATCATCACGATCAGAGGGTTTACAAATACTGGCTGGCATAGTGTCGCTATAATTTGTATTTGCCGGTAGGATTACCGGTTTGAGTCTGTTAGAAGAATGAAATTTTCTAAATTGGCTGAGGTGTTATTATGCTGGGAGAAGCCCCTGACAAAATTAACTGTGGTACTTCGAGATTACTTCGAGATGTCAATGTCAATTTATTACTTCGAGACGATGACAATTATTTATTTTATTTATTAATTAATTAGTGTGTTGTCTGTCCCATATTTATTTATATTTGGCCTTGTTTCTTTGGCCAACTCGTTACCTTTTATGGCCACATTTATATTTTTAAAAATTGTTTTTTATCCTTAGAATTTACTTTTCCTAATAAAAAAGTACTAACATAGACAAGTTATAAAGAAGCAGCTAAACTCTCAATTGTGGATGAGCAGAAATGACTTCCTTCATAATTAAATTTGCCCATTCCGACCCATACTTACAATAAGCCAACAACGTGGAACAATTAAACATTATACGTTCACTTGGGATTTCAAATTACTATGACAACTCTAAAAATAAATGCTACTAACATTTTGTACCTACGTTTTTTGTTTCATTGACATTTAAGGTACTTTTAGGCGCCACAACAGTGCTTTGAAGTAATTACCAAAGTTAAGCAAGCCACGCCGCAAAGCAGACTGCCTTATTAAATTTTTTTTAATGACAGTGCTTTGCCATAAATTCTTTATCCATCTTGTTCCAACTATAGTCACGTGGGCGAAACAAAAATATCCTCCTCTTTTGGCAATTGGATAAAATAAAGTAATTTATTTGTCAGATATATCTTACAAAATGTGTTATGCATGTCAAAATAAACATCAAAAAATAGTAGGGGCCGCAAATATTACAGGAAACGGTCCGCCAGATTCCCGGAGGAATGTGATGTGGGGTCCGGGAAAATATGACGATGTCCGTAACTTTGTCGGGCAAGGGCAGATTGCATTGGTATAGTCAACCGCTCATCAACTTATGACAGAACTTTCAATTTTCTCAATTGAAATTCAACTCTAAATGTAGAACTTTACGTTGGAAATCATTCACAGAATTAGTACCCTATAAATAGTAGATTGATGTACGGACAATAGCTTGTCGACCTACCACAAAATGTCAATTTTCTCATTTGAAAATGATCTCTATATGTCAGGCTTTAAGTTGAAAATCTATTGGAGATTTTTGGGTAGGTCGACGTGCTGTTGACTGTACTTGCAAGGTTTTGCATTCTCTGCCAGTCCACCATTTGGGCTTAAAAATTCAACTATTTTTCAATTACAATATTTCATATCCTATTAAATTTAGTACACTATATAGAAGTACCTATACACCAATAATTGTGTACTTATAAGTAACACTTAATTAAAATCAGAATTGACCGATATGGATTGTAAAATACTAAGGAACGTTATTGAAGAAGTCATGGCGATTTCATAAGAGGTAGAAGGTTAATTAGCTTGGATGATAAATGTATGTGATTAAAGGAAAAACAAAAAAAAGGTACATTAAATAACATTTGAGTCATCCATATTTGGGTCATTCCTAAATTGGAATAGCATTTCCCTCCGGTCTAAAATACTCTTGTCTATTTTCCCAGCGTTTCCAAGCGACCTCCCAGTTATCTGATTCTCTTGTAAAAAATATTATTTTTAGTGCTCCACAAATTTTGCGAGTCCGCGAGACAATTTTTCAATAAAAACTGGGCTAGTTTTGTAGTTCTATATTCTGTTTTGGAATTTTCAATGAGTTACGAGTTTTAAATTGGGAGTGACTATAAAAATGAATGTTGTTTACCTAAAATTCTGGCTTCAGAATCTGAATACAGCTGAACAGATATATGAAACAAACATCGGTCAGATACGAGCGCCCCCAAGCCCCTTCCATACTCTCGTGATTTCTTAGATAACAATGAGTTCAAGTGGAGTCTATTTATCGTCAATCGTAATATGAATTGCGGTAACCGCCAAATGACAACTTTACAGGAGAGGCAAAAAACAAAATTTCAATCGCAAAAACAGTTGTGTTCTTATCCTATTGCGTCACAAAAATAAGTGTAAATGAAAAAAAAAACTACCTAAATTTTGTTAACGTATTTGACAATTTTTCAAGACATCGAGATTTTAAAGACACCAATCGACAGAGCTGAAAATTTGCAGTCGAACTGTATGTATAACTCAATATCGCCGTTTTGGCGGTTACAGCAATTCATTCATTACGTACGAAATTTGACAGATTTGACAAGAGTTGACAGATTTGAGATCGTTTTAAGAGTTTGGTACCCCCTAGGCTTGTACTGGCCACAGTACAAGCCTAGGGGGTACCAAACCACATTACGGATAATCATACGTAAATACGTAGCACATCCTTATTTCCGGACGTCTGTGCTAATCAAACAGACATTTGCTTGCTGGATTCGAACCCGCAACCGCCTGGGTTAAAGTCCATACCGCAAACCACAGTACGTGAACTAATTAAAATCACAAAATTTAATGAGAGCAAAGTAAGATTTTGAACAACAGACAAAGCGTTATGGCATCCTGAAGACTCCAAATTAAAAAAAAAACTCTTCTAATAAGTATGTAATGTGGGACGTCGGGTGACCAAATAAAAGAGGTGTTTGGCCCGCACTGTAGATTATAATGAATAAATATTATTATATACTAAGTTATGTACTTAGTGTGGGGTGAGGTGATACACACCCTACAAGTAGGACTGTTAGAAAATGATTGAAATACTCCACTGTCTGTCTAGAATTCTAGATAACCTGATTGAATAACATGAGACGGCCGCGCTAACTCTCTTATTGAAGCGGCGAACACAAAGCAGACTGGAACAGGAGGCTCGTTTTGTGATAATTGGATTATTGTAGAGGCGTTGTAATTTGTCTTTAGAAAAAATATAAAAGAAAAAAAGAAAAAAGATATTTTCTGAAGAATCGAGGACTATTGATATTATTGTAAATAATAGGAAAATATAAAAAAAATATATATATTGGGTATGAAATACGGTAAAAGAAGTAAAATAACAGTAAAGTCAAAAAACTATAGCTCTGCCATATCGGAAAAATGGGAAAGGCTCGTTTGGTGAAGCAAGCATTCTTGAGACGACCAATTGGCCGATGACCTGACAAGGTTGAAGTGCTCGTAGCTCAGTGGCGGCAGGACTTCGGTATCGATTCCTAAAGTTAAGTAACCAACGCCGCGGTTGTGAGTTGTTGGGTGACCATTCCGACCATATTTAGTGACATTTATCATGAGCATCTCCGTGCTTCGAAAGGCACGATAAAATGTTGGTCCCGGCTGATATCGCTTGATATAAGTCGTAAAAACTAGTCAGAGGCTTTATGGCAGCTTGATTACAAATGACAGTAAGGTTTAGTCACTGGCCTTACAACACCCCTCCACCGCCCCGCACTGGGCCCTCGTGGTGGAATATGGCCCAAACCACCTCATAGTTGAGGTGAGGCCTGCAGTAGGACGGATATAGGCATACTTAACTTTACTGTCAAGGTTTCGCTGGGGAGATGAGGTTGTGAGGGTCTTGCGTGAGCTCAACGTCGATAATTGACGAGAGGTGGACAGATCAGAGTGGAGGAGAATCCTCTGGAGATGGTTATTATCGAAGGCCAAGACTCATTTTGGGTCATTGCGCCATCTTAATAGTTTAGCTGTTATTGGACGCCTTATATTGGACATACCTGGTGTTGTAGACGCCAGGTATGTCCAATATAAGGCGTAATTTTATACCTTCATTCAATTATTCGTGGAGGATATTAAATACGGTCCATATCAAATACCTACATTTGAATTTACATCATATCATCATCATAATTTCAGCCACAGGACGTGAGGACGTCCACTGCTGAACATAAGCCTCACTTCCAGATTGTCCAGTTGGAAGCGGCCAATCTGAATTTACACCAAAAACAATTCATAGCAGCCCTAAGTTTACTGTTTTCATCTATGGTATGGAAAAACCGGCTAGATTCGCCTCGGACGCCTGAGGAATTATTTATAAGGCTCAGAACTCGGCATTTATTACGATTAGGCCCTTTCATAATTTCACTATTTATGAAAGGCCACGAGTGGAATATTTTAGGTGTTCTTACTCTTTCTTTTGTAAGACTGCCGATGAAACTGAAAATGTTTAAAAGATGGCCTAGCTAGTGTGTTGTAATCGCAATTTTCGACGTGGATTATTGATGAAGTTGCAGTGATCAACATGGTTTGATCACTCAAACAGACGAAAGCAGTAACAACGCTCAGTCTCTACTATTTTAGTTTTTTTTAGAGTTCCGTACCCAAAGGGTAAAACAGGGCCCTATTACTAAGACTCTGCTGTCCGTCTGTTTGTCCGCCTGTCACCAGGCTGTATCTCATGAACCGTGGAATTTAGACAATTGAAATTTTCACAGACGATGTATTTCTGTTGCCGTTATAACAAGAAATACTAAAAACCAGAACAAATAAATATTTAAGGTAGCTCCCATACAACACGTGATTTTATTTGTTCATTTTTATTGATAATGGTACGGAACCCTTCGTGCGCGAGTCCGACTCGCACTTGGCCGGTTTTCTTTTATTTGGTCTCTTAGTGGAGACTGTGTACTGCGAGTAGGCAATTAGTATACTCATCTTTAAAAGAACACAAGAATCTAAAAACCCAGTTTAGATTGATTTGTAAAACTTGGAAATCAATCAATATTTAGGTCAGTTTTGTCACTCCTTTTTGTTATGTCCTCCACCAGGTTATGGACAGTTGATCTTAAGTTGGAAGGTGTGGTAGATATGCTAAATACAGAGAACTGGACTGTACATAATCAAGAGATAAATAAATAAACGTTAAATGTTAAATTCATTTTTTAAGATCACAAGTCGGGACACAATACTCGGTCCTTATAGGTCATGTCACTTGGTCACTTGTACATTCTTTTTATTTTATTTTAGTGTTACCAGCACAACCTCACCATGTGGTCATAGTCATATATGTTTATTGTATCATGTTGGTACAAGGTTCTTAAATCTAGGGTGTATGTAAACATTTCAAAGGATTAATTACATGTACTAAAGTTCAGATAAGATACATATTAACAATAATTAAATTGCATTACGTTTAATTAAAAATAATAGACGTGAGATCAGATACATTTATTAGTTAACTTACAATAAAAAAAATATTTAAGTGAGTAACATTTTTCTGCTCAGAAAGTAATTTCGCTGACAAGTAACTTGACCAGCAATCTCGTCGAGGGTGTTTTCAGACGGACGGCTTTCAGCGAACATATCATCAGTGATACTTGGCACAATGCCTACTGGAATGTATATACTGTGACATTGTTTAGACTTAAATACGTTTACCTAAATAACCTTACAGCAATTCGGCAAATTCATCTTAACCTTCGCCTCAGACAATTTAATAAGCTCGAAATTCCTCATTCATCACTGTATTTAAAAATGTACGCGCTAAAATATGAATACCAAGGAGCAGGACGGCCATTTTGTTAACTTTAACAAAGGGAAGACGAGGATTATTTTAAATATTTATTAAAACTAGAAATAAGTAACTTAATTTTGATATTACATAGTTGATAGTTTTTTTTTACATAATTGGCAAGTTGCCACGGCCTTTATATGGTAATAAACCCTTCTCGTTTACCAATAATACTGAATTTTCATTCGCACATAAATAAATATGTTTTAAATTTTAACACTCATAAAACATAATCTATATTTTTGTATTAAGACCGTTTTAGCCTTACTACTAAAATATAAACTAGATTTGAATACTTGTCTAAAGATTCCAAGTCAACCAATTAAAAATGTTTGTTCATAACATGTCTCGAATGTCTGATGAATCAACATTTCAAAATTGACTAATTATAAACAAGTGTTTAACACTAGTCTATCTCTTTTTGTAGTAAGGCCAAAAACGTCCGATTCGTCTCTCACCGAGCGAGACTGAGCGAATTCAAAAGCGAAATTGCCAGTATTACGTTGTTTACTATTCCCATTGAAAGTTATTTTGTATTTGCGTAAAATCAACCTCTAGAAAGAAGCCAACTTATAAAATTATAGACCTTATTTGATACCTTGAAACATAGTTTAAAAAAGAAAACATCAATTCTGTCGTTTTGCTAGCGTCCTTATTATATTCCCTTCCTTCATACTATGTGCTTCTTGTACTTGTAACCTGCGACCGACAGACAAAAATTTCTTTTCATAACAACGACTAAAGAAATGATGCAAAAAACTGGTGAAATCCACTTTACAAATGCTTATCTCAAAGAGAAGGGAACGAGAAAATTAAGATAAGCCGTCCTTTTCGGACTTTTTGCGAAGATACCAGCCGGTTATTGCATAATTATTGTATGTCGCGGGGAAAGCGGCACAGACGTTGCTGGAATTGGCTAGGTTTTTAGCTAGAACTAGATATATTTTGTACATTTTATTTGTAGAAAGTACTTCCTAAACAAGTAGGCCACAGTTCGACCATAGACTTTGGTTTATGTCAAACTCTAAACAGAAAAAAACAATGTTAAGGTAATACCTACCATTTGCTTCAGAAAGAGAATGGTTTGAAATAAAACTGGCCAAGTGCCGTACCGTTATCTATAAAAATGGAAAAACACTTTTGTTGTATGGGAGCATTGGGAGCCCTCTCAAATATTAATTTTATTTTGTTGTTTAGTATTTGTTGCTATAGCGGCAACAGAAATACATCATCTGTAAAAATTTGAACTCTCTAACTATCAAGGTTCATGAGATACATACAGCCTGGTGACTGACGGACAGACAGATGGACAGCGGAGTCTTGGTAATAATAGGGTCCCCTTTAACCCTTTGAGTACGGAACCCTAAAAATTGTGAAAACTGACAAAAATATTTATCTTTCAAATGAATGAAAGAAATCTCACACAACTTTTGCTATCAAACATAACAAAAGAAACATAAGACTGCTTTTAATCCCAAAGTACAAATTGAATCGTGTTATCCCTTAACAATAATTGAGGAATTCCTTCGGCATCTCATGGATTCCAACTCAACGACATGGATGTGGATACGACATCCACCAAATTTCTATGGGACCATGACTAAAATAACAATTTTCCAACAAAAAATATTGTAAATTGATGAAAATTGGGATACACGTTGATAATAAATTTTCCGAATAACCTCCTCCATTTTGGAAGTCATTTCACCATACTCAATAACCACCCGTAACGCTTCACGATTGACACCTCATTCATCAGAGTCGGACGAATAGTTTAGGTACGGGTGTAACATAAGTATTCGTAAATCTATACATTAATAAAGAAATAGAAATCGCGTGTTTCTACATTTAATAAAATTATCAAAAAGTGAGTGTGGGCGATATGAAAAGAGCAACAAGACACTAAAGATATTTTTTTATACCCCTTCCTTTTGGTTTTGCCCTAGTCGGGTAAAAGTAGCTTCAGAGGCACAATCGATAAACTGATGTAGGTAATACCTTGATGCCGCTAAAACTCTGAACACTACTTTGGACCTGAATTCTGCGTCAATCATCTGTTTTACCCACATTTTTCCTTAACAATATTTTCGCTTAAACTTTGTATCCAAGACCGATAAATCTGACTCGATCTTGGAAGCACTCGAAAGTTTTCTCGCTTGGGAGACTAAGTTATTTTTACGTGCAGGAATAATGTAGGTTGCAAGTAAATCCGAACTAAAATAAAGTGCGTATTACATTAAAAGCGATTTAAAAACCTCTAGAAGGTCAGGCATGTTGTAGATATTATTTTGTTAAATGTTCTTACATCGTCATATACATACAGTTTACTTGATAATTCGATAGGAGTATAATAGATAAGCTTGTGTACCCAAATAGTTTGAAAACCTAATCTTTTTAAAAATGATAAGCCAAACCACTTCATGACGAAGTTCTGACAAAAATTATACTTCAACCCCCCACCAACATCAACTTTGTTATTCACTCAAGTTTGTTATTGAGAACTCATTACACATAGCCTAAAGAGTTAAGCCACCTCAAACTGCAATTATATAGTCATCACTAAAAAAGGGATCTGGTTAATCTTATCAGCCACCATTTCACAAATAAATGATTTGAATTTGATGAAGAAGCGTTAAAAAACTTAAAATTTGTATTAGAACATCGATCGATAACAATTCATGAAAAATTGCCCCAAATAATGTGACAACTATGTACTGTAAGTACATTTAAAACATGATTGCCTAACATTTCTTATAAGCGTAATTGTTGATTTTGACAGCGGGAAACATTTGAAAGATTTCGTTGGGCCAGCTAGCGTATCGGTAGCTTAGTTGGAAAAAGCACTCGCCCGGTATGCGATGGTCGTGGGTTCGGATCCCATCTGAGGCGGATGATTTTTTTTTCAAGTATTTAAAATCATAATTGTTGACTGACAGAGAATGCCTCATGCGGTTAATTCTTTCTTCTAATGGATTTAATTTGTACAAGCTTTATAAAAAAAACGTTTTTAAAGAGTTTATTTTTGGTTTCTACATGATCCGCCTTGTAGAGGGCATTCTACCCGATAGATGTAGTGACGTGGTAATTAGCGTTGTGCGGGTTCCAGTTCCAGGAGGCCTAATACGAAAGCGTATCGTTCGTTCGGTAGTATGATCCGATCAAATTAAAATATCCATTCACTTGTATCAAAGGTTTCACAATTTATGAACAATAGAAAACGGTCGGGTTTTTTACACAGCTAGATTGAGTTGGTCATATTGTATCAAAGGATTGACACATAATACTGTTTTTTTTTAATTTGTTAGGTTTATTCGTACAAACGAAAGATACATTTTTGTGCTAGGCCTCCAGGTTATCGTCAATTCAAGAAACAATCTTTTCAAAATTTCTCGAGTCGTGAGTGTGCTGGGACTCTGGGAGGCGTCCCTGGCAAATAACATTATCTGGGAACTCGTAATGCTAGGGCCACACTACCTTACGGTTTACCGCTCGTTTACCGAATTAATTGTGACATGAAATTACGGCCCAAATTATCGCGTGCTGTGGTTCCACTAGAGATTTCCAAGATACGGCAATGAACTAGGCAATCATAATGTCATTTTTCAAGATGGAGGCTGAAGCTGCGGCTATTAAATTATATAGCTGTCAATTACTATTAACATTAATCTTTTATATTAATACAAAGCTAAACCAAGTCTTAATAGAAGATGGTAGATGATAAAAATAAATAAATAAATATAAGCACGTGCTTTTTGGTCGAGCTCATGTCGCACACTGAAAAAAACGTGGTGTGGCCACTTCACGCAAAAATTACCACAGTAATCGTCTTTGATGTGCAAAAAAGACCGCAACCGGACCTATTGCCTACCTACCGTCGTATGCCACATTGATTGACATTGTAAAATTATGGCCATAAATCGTGGCTATACCTAGGTCTTGTTTCAATTATGGCCATAATTATTTCCATATCACGGTAGTGTGGCCGTAACATAACACGAATATCAATTCCTTTAATTAAGACTGTTACGATTGGTGTGTTGTTTATAAAAAAAATATAAATTAATATAAACTAGTATGACCGCAAAAAAAACTTTCAGTCTTCACTCAACGAAAATAAAAATGGACTAAAACGTAAATTAATTAAAAACTTTTATTTTACCCAGCGGTTTCAACTCGGCGCTTTCAACGAGTTCCGATTACTACAGGTTCAACTTTGTTATCAACTACAGTTTATTATACTTAGGCAAACGTAGTGTAGGACGCCCCCCGGCTAGATGGACCGATGACCTGAAGAAGGCAGCTGGCAGCGACTGGATGCAAAGTGCGGGAGATCGTGCGCTGTGGCGCTCCTTGGGGGAGGCCTATGTCCAGCAGTGGACTGCAACAGGCTGATATGATGATAATGATGACAGTTTATTATTAACAACTCCTTAAATTTATAGCTGGAGTTCGTTTCCCCACTTCAATAAGTGAAGTCATTATGAACGTTGAGGAAAAAACAGCAGGAGTTGCAGAGATTAAATCCAGAGGTGACTGAGTTTGTTTTTTCGTTTCTTATCATCACTAGCCGATAACAGGCATTCATGGCTGTCCCAAACCGGTGGTAGGGACAAGCTATATTTTAGGGACACGTGCCCCTGGTCATAGACATATCCGACCTATCAGATATCTATAGAAATCAGAAACAATGACGGTACCACAACACCCAGACCCTGGACAATATAGAAAACGTCGTTTTTTACATTGATCCGACCAAGGATATAGTCTAGGACAGTGTTTCTAAACCTTATTTAAGGGAGGACAGGGCTCCGCCCTTACCAAATACCTGCAATCCCCGGACCCATTAAACCGTTCAACCGCACTAATTAGCTTCTACATACTATTCCTTTTTCTCTGTTAGCGGACCCCTTGAGATAGGTCGGCGGACCCCTGGGGGTCCGGGGACCTCAGGTTGGGAACAAAATTGACAACCTCCTTATATCCTAGACTCTAGGATATAAGGAGGTTGTCAATCTTGTTGGGATCTTTTAAGGTCTCGTTATATCACCTATTTTTGCAATCCAAAGAGCGGTTTTGTGCCCGGATTTAGGCCAAGTGCAGTTGGTCGGCTCATTTAATAAGTCTAACTTCCCTCTCACCTTCAATGCGTAACGTAGCTACCTACAAACTAAATAGGTTCTGTGAACGTACTTTTGACGATTCAGCCCCTTGTCTGTTCATCTGTAGTTGGCAAATATTGTAATAACTGTATGTCTTTTTACAAAAATATCGGGGTCTCGCAAATTTACGAAGTGTAAGCACTGAAAAGTCGTTTCAGCCAGTGTTCTAGCTGTTCAATTCACACTGTGACTGTTTTCCCACAAGATGGATTTGGTTTACTTTACAATATTCCACTTTGTTACCCGGTAGTTTGTTATTGGAACTCATTATAATCCTGTCTGCGGTAGACATTTTTTGAAGCGATATTTTTGTTAGCGGAGTTGCGAAATGGGTTTTTAATATGCTTAGTAAAAGTGCTTTTATAGTCGGTTTTGATTTAATAAAAAATAGCGAAGGAAGTGGGTAACTTTGTCAGAGTACAAATACATATCAAATAGAGGGTATACACAAGCTTTACACAACGCTAACTCCCAGACCCGAGAGAACATAGAAAAGTTTGTTTTCTACATTGACCCGGTCGTGGATCGAACCCGGAATCTTATAAATGGCAGCCCCTTAATATTCGGACTAATCTTTAATATATAAAACAAACTCGGGTTTGTTACAACACTTATAACTCGAGAACGGCTGAACCGATTTTCATGGTTTATGATTTGTTGGATTTATCTCCGCCCCGAATAGCAGAATAAATTATAATTAGGTGGTGATAAATAAAGTGATATTACCGTAGTACCGACAATTCATTTATTTTAACAAGGGATAACAGGACTTCCGCTTAATATAAAACTTGTTTTTGAAAAGTAAGCCGAGAATTTCTAATGTTTGTAGGAAAATGTATTATTTAAGTAATCGATCAACCAGACTGGAGCAATCGGCTACTTGATCGATGTGCAATCGCAACTGTAAGTAGATGGTTTATTTCTGGCCGTAAGAATTTCAATTTGCGACTATTTTTAGTTATTACGTCCTTTCTCTGATCTGAGGTTATGACAATGTGTACTCCATAAATTTGTGTGCATTTATTTTAAATTTGGATACATGTTATTATAATGGCATTATTATAACAATGTATTCATAGGTTTATAGTAAAAATTTTCGTTGAGAAACGCTAACAAAATAAAGGTTTTAGTAAAATGGACGTGTAATATACAGTTCTAAGTTAAACAAGAACATCTAGAGGTTGTTTTTCTCGCTTAAAAGTCTTTTAGTACTAATCAACAGTTATAAAATGAAATCGCGAAACATTTCTCAATTGTACTAGACGACAGTAAAGTTAGTGAAGTATTCCAGAAAGGACTCCTAGTACTCAAATCCTTGCTTATTTAGAAAAGTTCGTTTAATAAATTGTCCTAAACCGGGAATCAAGACCGGAACTTTCTGCGATCAGCTCAAATCAAAGCGACTCGACGCCAATCATAAATCGTATTCGAGTTTGTGAAAATAATCCGTAGAATGGGGAATTGCAAATGAAGAATTGAACTAAATAAGGACAAAAATACAACATAATATAATGCGAGAGTCGGACCCTATAGGTTAGACACAATCAATACCAAGACGTAGGTAAGTTCCCGATTCATCGGCAGCAGTAATCGGTAAGTCCCATGAACGAAGTAATCTCTCTAATCAATCATCGTCTAACGTGGTAGAGAAATCAAACTTTGACACGAAAGGGACGCCATCTTGACTAGTTATTTAAAAATACATTTGACACAAAAAATGTGTGAAATAGCTGCCATAAATGCAGAGATGCCGACCGGGATATTTAGAACAGAAGGACAACAGAAATAAGGTAAACCATAGAAAAATCAAAACTCAGATTATAGGCATTTAAGAACCGTTAATAAAAAAAATGCGACATTAACTCTTCTTAACTATTCTACATTCTCTGTGACACTTTTGCCCTCTAATATTATTCGGTAGAGTTGGCCCTTTTTCATTAGACGATAATTCGTTTTCCCTCGCAGACGCGATAGTTACGCAGCGATAGCTTACAAATTGTGTGCATGCCGGGACAAATGACTTGCTTATCGGGACACAAGGCTTCAAACCGGGACATGTCCCGGGTACTTCACCACCACTCTACCAGTATCACCCCGTGTATATTCTGTGGTTCATCGAAGAGAAGTCCAACATACTTAAAAAAAAACCCAGGAAGACACATTATGAAGGCCTTTATTTGCCATGAAACTAGACACAATAGAAAAATCGTTGTTTGGGGGTCACCGGCGACCCCCGTGGCACTCAATCTGTTAACGAGGGATGCACTTTTTACGACTAACCTAATAGTATCTAGCATACCTATTAGACCAGGAGGTGATACAGACAATGGTAATGTAATGGAAGGGTTATGATTTTGGCAGTCTATGTATGTATGTATATTTGTATGTTCCAACGTAGCGCCTAAACTACTGAATCGATTTTAATGAACCAAGTGTCAATAGATTTCTAATAATGGCCCGCCCAGGTAATATTTTTTATCAAAATTTTATGTGACGGAATTCAAACCTCAGATTCTAACCTCGAAAAAAAAACTGAGATAATCATAACGAGTTTGGTATCAAAATAAATTTCTTGGCGAGCACATTATACATATTATGTACCTATATTATATCATATTGTTTAATTCAAAATATATCTTTAAAATGCGGTTGTACTGTAAGCACGGTGTTGTCGTAAGTAGTCGGGTTATACATAGTTAAAAAACTATAATTATATAGTTATTTAAATGCAAAAGCAACTCCTTGTTTTTAAAATTGTAATATTGCAAATACTTTTAAAAAATAGCACCCCATTTTAAATCAAGTATTCAGCGCCACTAAATAATTCTAACGCTAAATTATGAGTGATTTAATATTCGCACACTAAATTGCTCTCAATTTAATATTCGTAAAGTAAAGCGCTTCAGGCGATTAAATGCATCGTTGTATGAATTATGGAGGAACGACACAACAACTGCATTTTCGTACCAAAGAGGATTTGAATAATATTATTTTGTTTCTTTAATTATAGTGAAAATATAAACGGAATTTCGCTTGTGCTAAGAACTTTACATTTACATTTTCTCTAAATAAATATTACAAGCCGAAACTAGCTTAAGATAACATCCATATAAATATTATGTTGAAGTCAAAAAAATTGATATCATCATTTTTGAAAAATAAGGACATTACAAATCAAATTAATTTTTTTTTAAATTTAAGAATTAAAATTAGTATATACAATTTCTGACTGCACCATACTATTTATGTAAATATGTTAACAAAGGCTAGCTTCGCCTTGATACCATTTACCTCACAAACTGTATAATTTAAAGAAAGAAAATCAAACATTTGCTCGTTTGATTAAAAAGAAGGATTTAAGCCGTTCCACGTACAAGATCTTGGCGGGACACGTTTTGAGAAGGCTGAAAAACGGGACGTTGTCCGGCCAAAACCTTTTCCTCTTAGGGTCCTCTTGAAGGTTGTCAAAGGAAGAGATTGCTTTAAGCGATGAGACTAAATTTTGTATCTTTCTGTAAACATCAATCAGAATTTCACATCATCATCATCACATCACCAGCCTATAACAGTCCACTGCTGGACACAGGCCTCTCCAAAAGGAGGATTTTGCCATAATCGCCACGCTTGGCAGGCGGGTTGGCGATCGCAGTTTGACCAATGGTGGAGAGGAGACGCTGCTGCCCGTCTTCTTATGGCGGTTCTCCTGTAGTCGCCTCTACTAGTAATCAGAATTTATTTGCCATTAAATAAGGTACATATGAAGATCACAATTTTATATTAGTCTCACTTATCCAGCTACTGACAATAGCATGCAAACGTGTTACAAAGTAATTACCGCGTATTATTTCAAAATTACACAAAGTCCAAAATTAGAAACCGGTAAACAAAAATAGTATGCAGATTAATTGCAAACAAATTAGTGACCACACTTCAGGAACTAAACTTCTTTGTTTGGTGTGCCATAAAAAGTATCCTATCCGCATGATTTGGACGCGTCAAGATATTACTAGGATAAAACATTAAAAATTAATCAAGGTTTTACTATCTTTTAGGTCATACGACTTACGAATATTCAGACCAAAACCAAGAACTGGTTACTAACAAAAACTTTGCGCTAAACCAATCTATAATTGAAGCAGGATTGTATTCAAATCTACCTTTAAGCCCCAATCTGGAGAAAACCTTCGGTGCAGATAAATCCTTGTTAGGCTAATGTCATAGTTAGAACAGAACAGCTAGCTCAAAGCAGTGTTTAGTTAATGCAAATTTTTAGCTCATTAAATTACTGCTTACATTTCTTTATATAAAAATTGAATGTAAGCATTAAGCCTAACATCAATCTATCTTTTAATAATCGTTTGGAGTCTTGACTAGGTCACACCTAAGTCGTACTTCTAGTCGTACCTCTCTAGTAAGAATCGTACCTCTACACTTTTGGAATCTATGTATAAAACTTGTTTGGTGCAGCGGTTAGGAAAAATATTATCGTAATGAAACCTTCTCATTCAAATAACACTAGATAAGTGTGATTTTTACCTATGCTCGAAAATACAGATAATGGAGGTGTGATGTTAATCACTATGCACTGTTCATTCAAACATCGTTAAAGAACATACACACAGAGAGTAGGACCTTATGCACACAACTTATTTAATGGAACATGCATATACAGGATGTACAAGAGAATAGGACACTCCTTAAAACCACGTGATAAGCTGGTCATATACAACAACTTTTACTATGAAAGCAACGTCAAAATCAAGGCTTTTTTTTATCTACTCCATACAAACTTACTCGCATACCTCGATGATAATGTATGGAGCATCTGAAAATAAAATTACGATTTCGATGTTGCTCCCATAGGAAAAGTTGTTGTATATCACCAGCTGATCACGTGGTTTTAAGGAGTGTCCCATTCTTTTGTACACCCTATATGCAATCACAAGGAAATCGTGGATTACAATAACCAAACACTGTGACATACACAAATGGACTAGCTGTTGTAAGCCGAGCTATGGTATTGAGAACCGTTTTGGATTCTCGTTCACGAAGGTCTTCGAATGTTAAATCTCACTTAGGGTAATGCGATGGTACCTAGATGTTAGCACTAGGTCTTTCTGAATTGCTGCCTTGGGTTTTGGGGTTCTTATTTATAGTGTGTTAATGTATATTGTAAATGGTTCGCAGGTAATAACGAAGATTGCGAATACTTGATAGATTTTAAAGTATAATAAACGATTGTAGATTTTCTAGTAGTTAAACCGGTGTTGAATGATTTTTAGAAAGAGTTATTTTAATCTGATGGATTAATACATCCGACTGAACGATACATATTCGTAGTCTGAACGAACGAAATATTTTCATAGTAGGCCCCCTGGTTCCCCTGATTTGCTGCATAATAATAATCATAATTGCTGCATCAACAACAATTCTGATTTACCCCGACCAGAAATGGGACAAAGCGCTAGAAAAAACAACCTTTTTATTTTAGTATTGTTCGTTACCAGTATAATACAATTTATTATATTACGATTGTTGAATGTTATTAAGTAATATTTCTAAAGTAATATCATCCATCATACTTTGGCCACACCGTGTGCAGAGGCGACAAAAATCTAGAAAAATTGATCATGGTTAGGAACACTGAAGGCAAAAGATCGCGCGGCCGTTCGCCAACAAGATGGGCCGATCAAATAAAAGACTCGTCATCTGAATTTCACTCGGTTGTAAGAGACGCGCTGGACAGAAACCGGTGAAAGCAGATCATCCGCTCCTGATGCAACCCTAATGCTGACCACGATCCTCAGACTTGAGGGACCGACCCGAGAGAGAGAGATTCATCCATCATTATCATCATCATTCAGCTCTCCTCCCAGTTCTCAGGTCATTTTGAGTTGGCGCAGTATGTTTTCCATTTCCATGAAATCCGATCACTCGTCATCGAGTCTTTCACTCCCTTCTCAGATAGGTATATCAACCCTCAGTTCTCTCAAACCCATCCATTTCTTCTTAGTTAGGGCATTCTCCACTGCTACACCTATCAATATTTATACCCATTTTAGATGACGGCATTCATAATCAGACATATTACAAATTTTTCGATAGTAGAATAGGCTCTTATCAAGAAACATGCTTTAATATCGGTAATTTATATCGCTGGCATGAAATAATTATCAATGAGCAGTCTTATCCAAGGGTGTACAAGGCAAGTTTTGCTTAGAAGAATCCTATTTACACGAACAAGAATATTAGGTTATCCCCATGACACGAGAACTCAGAACGGCAACCTTCAGCATGTAATCGATCGGCATTCGTCTCAAAACGTATTTATCCCGTGACATGACGCTAATCCCGTATCGGGTGACGCGACACCAGTCGACCCTTGTGTTTGAATTATAGCACTAAAAAACACAAAAAATATGTAGGCATATTTAAAAATTCGAAGGGTCTTAAACCTATCAAAGAGTCCACAGAGGATTAATCTGGTGTAACAGCTTAAACTAAAACTAAACCGCCAACAAGTTTATGATATATGACCGTTGATAGAAGTATATTATTATTAACTAGACTAATTACGCCTTTTGTTCGAAAATTTAAACCTCGCTGCACGTCTTTTACTTACTAATTTTGTCGTTTTGGCTATGCTCCTGCAAACTACGTGAAAAAAAACCGGCTAAGTGCGTGTCGTGCCACGCGAAGTGTAGAGTTCCGTAGTTACCACAATATATTTCAGCAATTACTTTATTTGAGTAACTTTTAATGTTTTCCTCTAAGGAATTTTCTAATACCTACATAAGTTGAACGACTATTACTCTTAAACTAACTGATTTATCTTAACCGTTATTATTTTCCTTGACAGTTCTTAAAAACACTATTATTATGATTTTTTCAGATTTTTCACAAAAATTAACACTTTAAAGTTTAATAGTTCGCAAATGGATGATCTAAATCGAAAAATAGTCTTAGCAACCCCTAAATCATTTTAAAGGACCTATTAAACGACACGATGAGGTAGGTAGACGATGAAAAAAAAACATCCCCACGTTACATGTATGGGGGAAATACAATAAAAAAAAAAAAAAAAAATTTTACCTCTTTGTCGGCAAGATTGATTTACATGGTGCTTCCAGAAAATTACAGCTCTCTAGTGTCAACAGCCTCCAAGCAAAACCGCGGACGGACAGACAGACGGACATGACGAAACTATAAGGGTTCCTTGTCAGGATTACAGAACCTCAAAAAATGGCTTTTCGCGGGTGTAAAAAAATATTATAATTACTAGAACATTTTCAACGTTAGAAAATAAAATGTGGATTACTTCGGTAATTTAGATTTTGGTTGGTCGTGGTCGGTCGGTAATTTTAATTCAGATATTACCAACGAGAAACCTAATTCAGAAACTAGTGTTATTGTATAATTTGTACCATAAATTTGAAAAATCCAGTGCTTTATTTCCAAGATGCCTACAAGATTCGATCTCCTTGATTCCCTACGTTACGCTTGTGGGTCTTGGCTTGTATGAATGTATGATGTATTCTAGCAAATAAACGATTGAATTTGGAAGACAGAGGGAAAGCCATTATATTCTAAGACATATATTCTTAATGGATCCTACTCCATCCAAGGTTTTTTTGTGGAATTTTCGACTTTCTTTGTGAACGTTTCTGAGGAATCTTTGAACAAAATATCAAGATTTTAGACCCAGTGGTCTGTAGCTAATGAAACCTTTTGCAAAATAAATTGTGTTACTACTCTTTGTGTGAAAAGAGATAAAATTATTTTATGACGCATTTTCGTTAAAGTAACACAAATTGTTTAAAGCTTCTATTAAAAACAACCTCAAACCTTTCTTTATCCTAAGCGGCTATTTCTGCCAAAACAATTTTTATACCTTATTCTTTGCATATTAAAAATGAACTCCAGAGATATTACATATTTTACGTATCTAAAACCAGTAATAAATATGGATCTGAGAACGCGACAGACCAAATAATTTCAAGGTTGTCAATGCGAGATGCAAAAAAAACTTAAAAGAGTAACACATATTTAGGTAAAATAGGTATATTAATTGACTAGTCAAATAGGTCGGATTCAGCTAGACAGACCTATACAGACATATAAGAGACTGCAAACCGGGTGAATTGAACTAAACTAAACTAAAACTAATATTATGCAGAATTATATCCCCACGATCGGGTAAAATCTTATCCGTGAAGGTGTGGTTTTTAGGGGCTACACTTTTAGGTTATTTCTTTTGATTTATGTATCAAACACGATGAGTGTTTCAGTTTTGTTTGATGAAGAAAACTACCTATTTGAAAGTTTTTATTTTATATTTTTGATTGTACGAAGCGGTGACGGTGGCGGTATGGCTGAGTGGTTTTGACTACTGAGCATTAAGCCATACTACGGGTATGAGGCAAGACTTTAGCCCAGTGGATAGTTTTGCACGAGATATTAGGTCTTGCAAGACGACGCAAGTTTCTATGGGTTATACCGTATGGGTTCAAATGTAATGAATGTTTTAGATTTTCGAAAGCTTTGTACGGATGCTTGTATGTTTAAATCGCTTGTTCGGTGGGGGGAAACCTCGTAAGACACCATTCAGATAGCAATAAGTATAAGTCCAAAATAGTCTGACTCCAGACGGTTTTATGGAGATGTTCAAGGGTTTACGCAGTTCTGATGTAACAACTTGAATTACTGAATCATAGCAAAGCGTATGTTGAACGGACGGGACATAGCGCTAGATGGCAGAAGTATTGTATATATGAGGCACTCACTTGCCTTTTACTTAAACCAACTAAGTTGTACTAATGATCTAAAGGCCTCGGCCTGTTTTTTTTCTCTTTTTGTTTTTAAGATTTAATTAATAATTTGTGACGTCACTGTAACTAAAGAATTAGATAGAGGCAACCCTGTCTCCTCAAATAGTTCGGCTCCAGTTTTTGACACCCGCTCTAATTAATGTTCAGTGCGGATTAGTCGAACTAGACTGAGACGCCAAATTAAACTCATATGGTTATAGTTTTGCCTGACAGGTATAAATGGGTCTGGGGTTCGGATCGTACCATGTTCTGGATTTATTTATAATCTATCTAAGTTATAAATTTGTGTATGTTTATAAGTGTATTGCTTGGCTTTCTGACGGCTTATTACTAAAATATTTTTATTAAGTTGTAGTAACGCTTAGTTAAAAGGTTGTATCCTGATTTTTCTTTTCCTTTGGTGTTCAAGATTTAGTGGACTGATTTCGATATCACTGTAGTTAATGAGTAAGATAGAGGCAACCCTGTGTCCTCAAATAGTTCGGCTCCAGTCTTTGACACCCGCTCTAATTAATGTTCAGCGCGGGTTAGTCGAACTAGACTGAGACGCCAAATTAAACTCATATGGTTATAGTTTTGCCTGACGGGTATAAATGGGTCTGGGGTTCAGATCCTACCATGTTCTGGATTTATTTATAATCTATCTAAGTTATACATTCACATTTGTGTATGTTTATAAGTGTATTGCTTGGCTTTCTGACGACTTATTACTAAAATATTTTGATTAAGTTGTAGTAACTCTTAGTTAAAAGGCTTGTATCCTGATTTTTTTTCTTTTGGTGTTCAAGATTTCGATGTCACTGTAGTTAATGAGTAAGATAGAGGCAGCCCTGTCTCCTCAAATAGTTCGGCTGCAGTCTTTGGCACCCGCTCTAATTAATGTTCAGTGCGGATTAGTCGAACTAGACTGAGACGCAAAATTTAACTTATGTTTGCGTTTGCAGATGAGAGTAGACTGTAGTAATGGCGCGAAAATGGGCGGTGAGTCATTTAGTTTCATATTGACAAAATTAAATTAAGATATATTTCAGTTGATTTTATTCGATGGTTTATTTATAAGTAGGTATTTTTTATTTATTTTCACAACGATTCGCACACTGTTCCCGCCATAGATATAGAATATAATAAGCGTAGCGTCCAGTCTATGGTTCCCGCGGTGCGAGTGACAGCCGTGACAGTGACGTTTGCTAACAAACACAGGAGCACACATAGATATAGCGTAGCGAATGCTTAGTCTATGGGAACACACGAAACAGCGTTTGCATGCCAAAGTGCATACACTACAACCAAGAAGCAAATTAATTTGTTTTCAATTACATCTGACAGCAAGACGACAAAGTCTAGTGTTGTGCACTCTACGATGCAAATTCTGCACTTTTTTATAGTGTAGTATCATAATATTAAATTAAAATAAATTCTTTCCAGCATCACATTAATTATGAAGCTCTGAACCAACAAAAGCTTGTACTATTGCGGCTTCGCTTACTATTTTTTTGCAAATTCAGAGTTTACTTTTTGATGACGTAACAGTAATTTATACAGTTTATTACGTAACCACGTATGTTTTGTAAAATTTTATCTCTTTTGAGAGTGTAGAAACGCTTTCAGAGGCAAATCGCCAGTGATTGAAGGGTTCTTTGTCCGTTTCGAGCAGTTTTGGGCAAAATAACGAGTGCCCGAGCGCTTGCCGTAACTGGGTCAGAGCTAGTTTGAAATGGGATTTGTTTGATATTTTGCATTTTTGTTTTTTAAAGTTTGTTTGAGGTAAGGCTAGAGCTGGGGAAAAAATGATCTCTTATAGTAGTATTACCTACTTTAACCACATTTTGTTTGACTGTAAAGAGTTTGAAGAAAAAATGAAACTGTTGTTGTAATGGCAGGGAAATGCTGTTACGAATAATCCCAAACCATCGTTCGGTCACCAGGGGCTGCCGTGGGTTATGTAGGACTTCCTTAAAGTGCCGACTTGAATGACGGCCCCCGTAGCCGAGAGGCGAGCACGCCATACTATATGTATATGGCGTCACCATCTCTGAGGCTCTAGTTTCGATCCCAGGTCGGGTCAATGTTGAAAACGTACTTTTCTATATTGTCTCGGGTCTGGGTGTTGTGGTACCGTCGTTGTTTCTGATTCCTATAACACAAGTGCTTTAGCTACTTACCTAAGGATCAGAACAATGAATGTGATGCTGTCCAATATTTATTATTTATTTATGATTTAAAATTTTAAGTGAGGTCCCTCTACCCACTTAAAACCTAACGGTGTCTTTTGGTGCCATCGATTGAGATAGAACTGTGGGTTATGGCCCAAGGATAGCCCTGGGTATTCGTCCGCAGCTGTTCCTTTGTACAGGTATGCTGCACGCAATTTTATGCGTTTATGTCAGTATGTAGGCAAGTTTTTTCGTATTCATAACCTCAGTATAACTACATAAAGTTCATTTGACGACCGTCTGGTGTAGTGGTTTGCGCTCCGGACTACAATGCCTGGCGGTTGCGGGTTCGAATCCCGCGAGGGGCAAATGTTAGTGTGATGAGCACGAGCATTTGCACCTAAGTCATGGATGTTTATAAACGTATTTAAGTATGTTTATCCGTTATCTAGTCGCCATAGCACAAGCTTTGCTTATTTTGGGGCTAGATAATTGGTGATTGAAAAAAAAAAAAATTGTTACTGCCAAATAACAATAATTTTTCGCAATTTTGCCTTAACAACTATGCTTGATTACAAATTGCATTTACGAGAAATGTTGTCCAGAATTTTGAAACGGTCCAGTGTATGTGCTCTGCATTTAAACTGAGCCAATACAAAAGAAATTTCAATTCTTAAATCACGTTAAAACTGACCCAGTTTTATAAAATACTGCAAGTGTTCCGTATCCCGCCGGATCCGGACCGGACATTGCCGTCCGGCGCCTACGGTGAAACACTGCTTCGGAACAGACAGGAAATTGCACTTTTGCAATAACTCTCGCAGCGGCCTCTTTGTTATCTGTACTATTATCTATGCCTTTACCACTCGAGTGCGCAATGTTTAGGCTTTCTGTGAAAGTGAAACTAATGCCACGGTATATATTATATTTTTAGAGTAAAAAAACTACCTATAAACGGTCAAAATGACGTACTCACACATGTGCACGCCTCAACAAGATATCTCAGCTGTGAGCAGAATGCTAAGTCTATGGCTGAGAGCATAGATATAGAATGTCGTAGCGAATGCTAAGTCTATGGGCATAGTAGAAGTCGTAGTTGCCGAATACTGCCGATACGAGAGGAGGTGTTGGCGCCGACGCGGCCGGGGACTGCCTAGGCAGGCCGGACCGCCGTCGAGCTCCTTTCTGGCGGGCTCGATCTGGGGGTGAACCGGACTCGGGCCTCAAGGGCGCCTCTGTAGGCTCGGACCTCGGCTTGGGCCGTCGTCCGAAGGGTGGACAGGGGAGAAACGGTCAGGCATACGTCTGTGTCGGCCGAAATGCGAGCTACTGTGTTGTGTAGTAGTTGAACTGCTTAAGGCGGTGTTGGCTGTTGTGACAAACGCGGTGATATCATCAACCTGGTCATCGAGTATGTGGCGAGGCCGACGGAATCGGCGAGCGACATCCTTCTGAGGCGTATACGTGGCGGCTTTGACTACGAGTGGATTGGGGTGGTTTATGGCCTTATCAAAGAAGCGCTTCGACGCTTCTTTCATATAGAGGGCCACAGACGGGATGTCGAAATCTCTGTGGAGATGGTTACGGCGCACAAACCACGGGGCCCCCGAGGCTTGGCACATGAACTTATTTTCGACTGTTTGAAAGCCCTTAAGGATCGATCGGGGGATGTGAGCAAACACCGGACTGGCGTAAGTCATCACATGTCGGATGCAGGTCTTGTAAATTGTAAGCTTATTTCTAAGCGACATTTTACTCTTTTTGCTGACAAGGTGGTATAGTCGGTGGACATAGAACTTCGCTCGTTTAAGAACGCGTCGGACGTGAAATGATTTGTTCTGATTTCTGCCCGCCTTATATACAATTATTTTGGCTGGAAAATCCCCACCCACGCAGTCACTGTGTGAGTGAGAGGTCGGTGGGAGCGAGAGGGGAGAAGGCATGTGTTTGCTTTTCGCGGTGAAAAGGCAATACCGACGGGAGAGCCGCATGCCATCTCTTTTTAGAAAAAGAGGGAAATAGAGCGGGCTTAAAGCTGGAAACATACTATCGGACGCGACTTACGGACGCGACTTACAGCCGCGACTGATCAGTGTGCACGGTCCTCGGACGTTGCTTGCGGACGCCATGAGTGTGACCACTTTAGTGTGACGATGATTTAGTAGTAATTTCAGTAGAAAATCTGTATCGTTTAGTAGATTTTGGAAGAAAATTCTGAAAAATAGTAGCTAATCCAAAATACAATTATCCAGGCCAAAAAAACCGACCAAGTGCGAGTCGAACTCGCGCACGAAGGGTTCCGCACCATTATCTGTAAAAACTAGTGTTGCCCAAATTCAGTCTTGGTCTTGGAGTCTTGGTCTTGTTCTTGCGTTTTTGCAAGACCAAGACCAAGAACAAGACCGCGTATTTTTAGCAAGACCAAGACCAAGACTGACCGTGCAAGACTTGAGCAAGAACAAGACATAGCCTGCAAGACTCTTGCGTCTTGCAGCTAGGACTTAGCGCTATTTCACTGAGTAGTTAGGTGTAACAGTTCGGTGTATAGGTAGGTACGCTTAGGAATTCTATGAGACGCAAAAAACTGTATCAAAGAATATGAAAAACTGGACCTATGCGCATTACGACTAATACCATAAGCATAGCGAATAAAAAAATATCTATTAAAATCAAACTGAGTGCATGCATAGTTATGTTTTAACCATCGGCACTTTGATAATGCGGCATCAAAGGTTTTGTACTTACTTCTCAAAGAAATTTGCCGCTTTTCGGAAGTACATGGTTATGATACACGCGCCGGCGGCTTCTTTTGAAATCTAAAACAATCGTTGCCGCCACGCCGAAATCATAACATTTGACACTATTTTATTGCCGCCATAGGGCGTAGGTATACTCATGCAAAATAATTTCGAATTTTCGAAGTTATTGTAATTAATTTGTTTTTTTACTTGTTTTAGCAAATGCAAGCTTATAAATCATAAATGTTTATTAAGAAACAGTTACTTCCATGGAAAACGACATATAGGTCAGTTGATTTTTCGAATTTCTTATCAAATCTTCAGTTATTTATTAATCTGCTTGATCTTTACTATGGCTATGTTAATTCAAGCTCACAATGTTCCAATTCTAATACGTTTTTCTAAGATTTAAAGTAAACTTTAATAAATAGTAATAGACTAATAGGTAATTGCAAGACTTGCAAGACTCTTGCTGCAAGACCAAGACCAAGACCAAGACTGGGAGCGCAAGACCAAGACCAAGACCAAGACCAGGTGTATTGGCGCAAGACCAAGACCAAGACTGGCTAAGTCTCGTCTTGTTCTTGCATTTGGGCAACACTAGTAAAAACCGGTGAAGTGCGAGTCGGACTCGCGCACGAAGGGTTCCATTACCATACCATTTTCTATAAAAACGGCAAAAAAATCGCGTTTGTTTTATGGAAGCCCCCTTAAATATTTATTTCAACTTTCTAGCTATCACGGTGCATGAGATACAGCTTGGTGACAGACGGACAAACAGACAGACGGACAGCGGAGCCTTAGTAACGAGCAAAATAAATCACTTTGGTTGTATGGGAGCCCCTTAAATATTTATTTTATTCTGGTTTTTAGTATTTTTTGTTATAGCGGCAACAAAAATACATCATCTGTGAAAATTTCAACTGTCTAGCTAACACGGTTCATGAGATAGACAGACAGACGGACAGCGGAATAGTAATAGGCCCCCATTTACGCTTTGGGTACGGAACCCTAAATAAATCTTGTCCAGGTCCCGGAGATTTCCTGTAACATATTACTGAATACGGTGATAAGCGGGTTTCTTTTTCGCATACGTTATCAAATCGCTAGCTATCTTAGAATAAAAATGTTCATGCAATCAATAAGCACGTGCGAGCTCTCGCGCAGTCGGCGTCCTTCTGACCATTCTGACGCTCGGACGCGTCCGCACCCCGTGCATACCGTCCGCGGACGTTTTCGGCTTACAGAAACATCCAGCGCGCCAGATTGCTGTCGGACGTCCGAGCGCTCAAGGTCAGCGAAGGTTACGTCCGCGACTGACGTCCGCTGGTTTGCACACCTTAGTGTAAATTCAATACCTAGATTCCTTTAAGTCGCGGCTGTAAGCCGCGTCCGTAAGCCGCGTCCGATAGTATGTTTCCAGCTTAAGTTTTGAGTCTAAATGATAATACAGTTAAGAGAGCCGCGCCCTATTTCCTATTATTTTCTAGTCCTCGTTAACCTATACGAGGGTGTGTGCCTACTTAGGGTGTGTGTCCTAAACCCCCGGCTGTTACTTTATTTATTCAAACTTTACAATAATTTTCACAATAAAAGATACACAAAACATAAAACATAAAATACTTACAAACTATTTTAAAAACAATTATACTTATAAATCAATTAACAAATAAACATTGTTTTACAATTTGGACGCCGTTCTGTACATTAAAAGACAAACAGGGCCTAGTTTCCTACTGTATAGATATATGTACTGTGCTAGCCGAGTAAATAAAGGAGTTTTCTTTCCACAAAGAGTGGAAATGTTTTATGTGTTACCTGTCTCTAACGTGTACATGCTGCACACGTGACATTGGCGGGAAAGTTTAGCCCACCGATGGTAAACCAAACTTTCGTCATCATCAAGAAGAGAAGAAGAAGAGTGGAAATGATATTGTATATTGTTCGAAAAAAAACCCGCCATTATTTAATCAGAGACGGTGCTGTTTTAGTATAGGTGATAAAAAAATGTTAAATAAAGTTTTGAATTAAATATTTAACAGAAAATCATATCGTGAAAATGTTAAAAACAGCCCGTTAAATATACGAGATTAAAATTTATAGCAAACCCAAGTTATTTTAGAGCTTTTGTATCGTTAAAAAGTCCAAAGGTTCCTACGATTGTAAACTACAGGTGTACGTACACCTATTACTGTGCTATGTATCTGAGTACATATTCCTATTAAGGACACGTTTATAAAGCTGTTCAACAAGATGTTTTTTATTGTTAATGATTGTCAGTCAAACTCTTTAGTCCACTAATTGTGCACGTATTTAGCTTATTGCGCGATTTAAAGGTGATCGCGCATCTATGAGCACTGCAAGACCCGCAACCACCGCAGTCAATGCATTTTAAATTTCTTTGTTTGGTATTGTATGGAACCTCGCGCACCTAGCCGCGCTCAGCGCGAGCAGCGAGTGCATCGGTCGCATAATGAGGATGGTTGCAGGTCTTGCAGTGCTCATAGATGCGCGATCACCTTAAACATCATTGCGTCTTTACCAACGTCAAACAAACTGACAGCTACTGTAGAATAATGTTTAATCCCAAACAACCCACTAACGCGCTATTAAGTTCGCTAGAATGATGTTTAATAGCGCGTTAGTGAGTTCAGGATTAAGATCGCTAATCCTATGTCATTAACCTTTCTACGATATCGTTGGTAGAATGCTCTAAGACGGTATCACATAATTTGAATGAACGTGGTGAAAATTATTTAAATTTTTGTGACTTAAATACAATTTCCAATGTAACGGATAATAAATAAACGACTCTTTGTGCTTTTTTGCGTATCAGCTATCAACTTCTATGTCTGCTGACTCACAGATAAGTTGGTCGCATTTTAATTTAGAAGATTTGGTTAGTAGTGGTACTGGCACGTTCTCCGCGTTATATATCGGGTGTAAAAAAATGCTTCACCAAGCCGAATACCACATATTCTACGTATTATTACGATCATTTTTTTCTTTTACACTATACCTGGGAAATGAAGGGTTACAGAGTTATTGACAGTCAAAGTAAAAATTTTTTTTCAAAGATTTTTACAAAATAGACTTCTGTTTGATAATACTAAACTTTGTTACAAAGAAACATGATAAAAATTTTTAGTCCTTCTTTCATAAAAGGCCTTTAAAGGGCACAGCCGGCAATGAATCGTGCGCAGTGCTCACACACAGGCATAGTTTGTGGCGTGCGCGCTATACATTGCGGGTTAGAAATAAGTTATGTTTTTTGATACCCAAAAATTAAAGTCATTTTCCAGCAATTATTTTGTTTGCATTCTACTTGGTTTTATGTATAGAATTCGTGGTTTAAGGCTTCGTTAAGCCTTTTTTTACACCCTGTATAAGCATGTCAAGTTTATTGCCGATTTTACCTCTCGCCAATACGGCGGGGTTGTTTATTCATAATGCCACTGCATAAATTACTGTTCAGAGCCGTCTATAAAATAAAGCTGGGTAGTAAAAACGTGGAACAAAGCCCGGAAAGTACGCCATTGGATTCGTATCGTGCCCTCGTGGTTGAGAACGCAACCGGAGTGAGCACTCGACATAGATCCAGCTTGGAGCGACTACTACGGGACTGGAACTCGATTCGTTTTGGAGCGAGTTTGCTTCGAAATGAGCGTGTGTTTGTGAGTAGCTTATATTTTATCCTGACGGCAAAGTAAGGCAAGAAATAAAGTTGGCAACAATTATCAAAGCTTTGTTGTAGGCTTAAATATCAAAATACTGTAGATAGTAGAATATAGTGGTAAGTTTTTCGTTAGGGGTCACGTTTAGAATTTAAAAAAAAGTTTAAGTTTAGTAATGACTTGATGCATACAAGCAGTAAAACATATTTTACATGATAACGGTCATGTATTTAAAATATTAATAATTAGCTGCTGATTTTGAATCACATCATAGTAAAAGCGGTATTTGAGCTGTAGAATCAGATCCATTATAAGTTTACTTAAATTATAAACTAGGACCTCTACTTTTACTAATAAAAACTTGCATTTAACCTCTTTTCTTGATATTGTTGAAAAGTAAGATATTTAAAATCAAATCGAGTTTCCATAGTAGAGACCCTGTTATTGGAGGGAAATGTTACGGATGCAGCACACAGCGGCTGCGTTTGTAAATTATGTATTGTGCATTCACATAGCTGCACTAGAGAGCTATAGCGATCGCGGGCGATTGTTTTAGAGCCTAGGCTTCGTTAGGGGACGGTTTGAGAAGAGAATTCAAAATGGCGGAGATGCAATGCAAAAAAAAAAGTGAAAGGACATTATGAAAAAAAATACGAATTTGGCTCGGATCTGAGTGTAATGTTTATGTGTCATACTAAATTGTAAAAAAAAACTTTAAATTTAACGTTCAATCTAATTAGACTTTATTATTAATTAATAAGGATTATTTACCTTGAACTCTACCAACTCTACGATCGGTTTCAAGGTCTCAAAACTCACAAATAAAATTTACAAGGTGTAACAAAAACCCTGTTTATACCGATACATTTTATTCAGATTTTTAATTGTCTAGAACATGGCGCATTGTTTAAAATCTCATCTGTGACTAGGTTTAGGCATAACAGTATTCATATTATATTAAAATTATGTAGGCATTTGATAATATCGAATCAATTTGTTTTCTCGAGTCCTCGAGTTAGTGTTAGTCAAACATTTTAATGTTTTTTGGTATTTCACTACAATGAAATCGATTGCTAATGAACGTCAAGTACAGAAAATCGATCATGGTAGGGGTCCTTGGAGTAATATGCCTTCATTTCCTTACCACGCCAGACGTAACCGAACCCTGATGGCCACATTATATTTTATTTCGTCCATAAATCGCACGCTAGTAATGTTTAAAATTGTCTGATTTTACTGTACAAGGGTAGCCACCAAGAACTAGAATAAATAAATGAATAAATATTGGACAATATCACATACATTGCTCGGATTCTAAGGTAAGTAGCTAAAGCCCTTGTGTTATAGAAATCAGAAACAACGACGGTACCACAACTCCCAGACCCGAGACAATATAGAAAAGTTATTATATATTTTAGGGGGACAAAGGGCTATGGAAGTCTGATGGTATTCAGATATAGGCAGTATCATGGACAGGCAACTTCTAACGGAAAAAAATCGCTGCGAGCTACCTCAACTTTTAATTAGATTCGAGCTATACAACTAGTGGCACAAAAGTTGAGCGTTGAGCGAAAGATGCCCAGAAAACTATTACTATTACGTGATTGGTTAGTAGTGTCAGGCGCCAACATCGCCGGCCGGGATTGGTTGTTAGCTCCGCGCACACGCCTCTCTTGTACGTCACGATGATTGTCTCGTAAGATGCGCAAAGCGATTCCCGCAGATATAGGTATTCATATTTTCTCACAAAAACCTTCAAAGAGTACAAGCTGATTTCATTTCACGTTCATACATTTCGCAAGATATTCTCTGAAGTTTACCGCAAAGGTTATATATTATATTACCCCAACAAAAGTTTCTGTAAGGAATACGATGATATTAATGCATCCGAGCAGATTCCGTGAACAATAGCGCACAAAGAGAAAATGGCGTGTTCGCTCACGAAAAAATTCACTTACGACATGAAAGAGAGCCGAGATCAAGAGAACACTTGCATGCTTTCATTAAAAACTTCTCTGTAATGTATATTGGAGTGTATAAAATATTGTGTTGGTATATTTTCTGTTTCGACAGTAATCGTTCAAAGTTAAGGGAATTTTTTTCGTGGTGATATGTTTTATGAGGATAGTATTATCTTGTACTATCAGTCTATGATTATATCTAGAATAGAAGTGCGTTAAATTTTGTCAATAGCAAGTTTTTAAGGGGCATACTGTATTTATAAATACACTGTTAATTGTCATATAATGGCGTGTACATCAGCTGCTTTCACACATATTTATAAACCAATTTCATCTTCAACATAAGTGGTGGCGCCACGAGGAGCAGCGCTTGGGAAAGGAACCTAGCCAGTGTAGCCAGCCGTCCCTTTATAAGGAATGCTGGAAAATAGCCTGTTGTTGAGTCGAGACCTCAGATCAGAGAAAGGACGAGACCCTCGAGGAATGGACTGTAAGTTGATGGTTCGCGATTATATTTTTGTCTAAACAGATAGGAAACAGAACTATAAAAGGAAAACAGACGAAATACACAATGTCGACGGCGAGCCAGTGACACGTGATACGTACCAGGGTGAAATAATTAAATCTAAAAAAAAAGACTTCTCCATTCAAACTGATGTCAGCCGATCGGTAATTTTGTATGGGGAGGTGATTTCTTTAAGCAATAATCGCGCTCTCATCGCCCAATCGATGCTAAGTGATAAATTTATTGGCAGCACTGTCACTGCTATGTTTTTTGCTGTCAATTAGTGATTTTAACCAGAATTGTTCAGTTTGCGCTATCGCATTGCTTTTGCAAGAAGGTACGTAATAAGGAGGGTGCCGGTCCGAGTACGTATATAGCTACCCTAATAAAAATAAACAAGCTTTCTTTACAGTTTAGTATTATTATAAAAGTATTCTAATCATATAGGTATATTATAGGTAGGCGTATGTATGTTTCGGAGAATACAATACGAAGGGGGTTCGCTCATTGGCATGGTTAGTTCGCGGCAGTAATTCTCCCACGGCCGTGTCTCATCGCGGATTACTAAACAACGACATACACCTCCTAGCTATTGATAACATCCTGGTACTTTTTGACCGACTTCGAGGAAATTCTTCACATCAACATGGAAAACTGCGTGTATGCATTGAAACAACTTTTTTTTCTATCGAAGATGGAACTTCCTAGTGCCAAACCACAAATATTTACCGTGGCCAAATAGTTCGGAAATAATCCCCGCTATGTGCCTGTTCGATTTGAACCATAATTTCAGGGACATCCTGTATAAAAAGCGTAAAAGCGCTTAGTGCCTATTTACAGAAATAAATTGGTTTTAAATGGTTTTAAACAGGACGAATGATAGTGACCTCATTAATTAGACTAAAGAAATATTGCGCCAAATATGTCATGTAAACTGAAAATGGACTGAAATATTAACTTAATTATTAGTTATAAATTTTGCTCTGTTCATATTAAAAAATATAAATTATTATCTGCCAAGCCTGCCAAGCGTGGCGATTATGGCAAAATCCTCCTTTTGGAGAGGCCTGTGTCCAGCAGTGGACTGATATAGGCTGGTGGTGGTGAATTATTATCTAGTCCTTCTTGTTGCATGAATATAAAAAGGCGTTAGTTACATATTTCCCCCATCTTCTTACTGTATTGAATTGATTATGAGTAAGTAATCAATAATTCAGGCACCTTATACGAGTACAAGTTGGAAAAAAAAGTCGAAGTCGGAGCTTATTATACCGATTTCCTTATCTGAAAGATATATGAATCTAGATTTATTTTGTCACCAGCAAACGGATCACATTTCACATAACGTCTAAGACGGATTCGTATTCAGTCTTTTGTGAAATAGAACCCTCAACTGTGTCTCGAAATAGATATTGTATCCAAATCTTCTCTATAGTAGAATTTACTATACACTACCGTTAAAATGGCTGATATGATGATGAAGAAGGCAGCTGGCAGCGACTGGATGCAAAGGGCGGGAGATCGTGCGCTGTGGTGCTCCTTGGGGGAGGCCTATGTCCAGCAGTGGACTGCAACAGGCTGATAATTATGATGACCGTTAAAATATTTGCGGAACGTAAGTAGGTATTCTTAGCACAATAAGAAGTGTTGTTGTTATTGCTCAAAAGCGTTAAATTCGCGCTCCAGACTCACACTTTTACCTAATCATAGATATTGATTATGTTTGCTTGTCGCTATACAAGCTTTAATTAGTTCGGGGCTAAATATCTCGGTTGGCAGACTGTCTAGCGCAGTCAGACACCCGGCCTCCCACTGCGAACTTCACTTGGTCAGTCCAGCGCATCGGTGACCTGCCGCGCGATCTGGTTCCCTCCACTTTTCCCTGCACAACCGAGAGAGGTGGCGGGAGATCGTGAAGAGAGCTGTGTCCGCCTCCACCACAAACACGGACGCCTGAACGTGACCACGACCGCTCTGCCAAGAGCGAAACCACAGAGAAGAGAAGAAATATCTGGCGATTATAGCAAGTTTTTTTTTTGTAGAATAAAGTTAAAGCCTTATATTAGACAGCCTTACCCGACCTTTTTCAAGGGCGTTTCCCAAACGCTAAAACTACATAGAATTTCCTTCCGCCTACCTTAAAAATGCTCGGCTTCTTATTAAGGTCTTCTAAATTTCCTTTTTTTTTTGATCGCGAATCCCCTGGTATAAGTAGGCGAACCCCTGGTAAGCAGTGGCGTGCATTATTTTTATTTCGAGGTAGGCAGTAGATATTTATACAGGTGTTTTATTGATAAAAACCACTGATTTTCATTAATAAAACATCTTTATAAGTATCAACTGCCTATTCATCATGTGATGATGAAAACCACAGATTTTCATCAATGAAACACCTACCAAGTACCTACTGTCTACCTTATTCCGTTTACCAGGTTGGCACTGCCCAATTGCCTATATGCACCGCACGCCCCTGCTGGTAAGACACCATAGACTTGGGGCTAAGGAGTTTCACGATACGTGACACTAGCGTCGTGCGATGTTGAGTGACGTTGCCCAACGTGCCCTGATCTTGTCTAACTTAGCTACAGACTAAAATTGCAGCCAGTGCAGGGGCTGAATGAGGCAATGTGTATCTATTAGTGTTAAAATAGTGTTTTTCGTACCACGAATGCAACATATTTGAATAATAAACTTGTAATTACGAGAGAAAATTGCTCAGATAAAATGCATAACGTTTAGTCTCGCTGAGTTTTCTGCTATTCAGCAGAAATACTAATATAAGCTTGGAATTTTGAAACTCAAAAACATTTCAGATAATGTTCAAATATTTTAACATTACATTACGTTTGAATTTAGCATTAGTTTTGCAATTCTGCTAAAAGTTGTGAGCAGATTCGTAATCAGTTCAATCGAAAAAATATTTTCTAGCATTAAAAAACTTTGGGGGACTGTAAGTGATTTTGTTAGAAGTTATTGTGACTTATAACAGTGATAATTTACGTTTTGAAAATTGAAATCGTAGCACTATGTGTTTGACCAGTTTGAATGCTTTTATTGACAAGTCTTACAGAGACTTTTAGCCATGAAAAATGCTAATTCGTGTATTCATCATTCATGCTTGTAAAATTTAAACATTTTATTGTAATAAGAAAATGCATTAGAATAAAATAAAACTTTTAATTAAACTAACATAAATCGTAAAACTAAATGCCTGTTTAAAAAAACCGTATCCGTGAGGCAAGGAAGCAAGGAGACTGACATCGTTTTCTCGCTGAATGGCTAAACTAAGCTGTTGTGCAAGGAACGACCACCATTTTTATTTTTCGAAACAGATATAAATTTTGGTGGTACTTTGTCGAAAAGTTATTTAGCATTCAAAAAACGTCTCTCCGCCAAATGGCGCAAACATATAGTCACCTGCAAGACACTACTTCACTTCACCATCATCGTTCATTCCTTCATTTAACTACTGATAATTATTTTAATAAATAGGATTGCGAAAATATTAACAGAAAAATAGATTTTGACAATATAAAATCTAAAATACTCCTCTCCCCACAATACTAAGCCATTAAGACTCAATTAGTCGAAGTAAAGAGCGTCCGGGAGAGCCTTCCTGGAACCTGGATCATTGTGCACTCGCCATGATTAATGCGCCGACGGAAAAACTGTACAACGTTATAGCACGGGGATTACAAGGAAATATAGTCCTAGGACGTAGTTGGCTACCAGATGGTTTACTTTTTATTAAGTGATCTAAAACTAACTGGGTATTTATTAAAGATTATGAAAAAAATATTTGAAAGATGCTGTTACGATGTGGCCAGCCAGTCAAGATTGAAGAGCCAGAATTGGAATTTATGAGGTTTTTGGTGACTACAATTAGCCCAGTAAAAATCGTATTAGGTCTTATTACTTAGTTACTTTTATTAAGGGGGCAATAGGGAATACGAATAACTTCTTTCTTCGTCTATCAGGTAGATAATCAAAACATATTGGACACATATTTTTTCTTTCTTCACATTAATCACAATAATACAGAGATTTATTGATTTGAAATGTCGCATGACGTCACGCCTAGGTACAATTTTTACTTAGAAGTGACGTCACGAGACTCCCGAACTCTCCCGAACTTTGACTCGCTTTACCATTGTAATTTTTTGTTTGATTGACAAAAGAAAAAATAAGTGTCCATTATTTTTTTATATTCTCTGACGGACTGAATAGAATTTTTTTTTTTACCCATTCGTCATCCTTAAACTGTTGCTAAAAAAAAACCTACCTTTTGCTAAATAAAAATACCTATACCTAACTTCCCTACACCAAACCACGGCAGTTGAAGATAATAAAAGCCCACCCACACATCTACAACATTGAAAAGGTAACGGCACGTAATAAAGTTACATGAATAATAAAAGTACGGACAACAGCTCGTCGACCTACCACAAAATGTCAAATTTTCTCATTTAAAAATGATCTCTATATATCAGACTTAAAGTTGAAAATCTATTAAAGAATTTTTGACTTTTTAAGTAGGTCGACGTGCTGTTGACTGTACAAAAATATGAAAAAACGTGCTACTCTTAGCGAGATTCGATCGTTCGTTTAGACGTATATCAAATCAAAATAACTCACTGGTATCAAACTTTTGACAATTCGTGAACCATTGAAAACGGTCGTGTTTTTTATACGGCTAGTTTAAGTTGGTCATATTTTGTCAAAGGATTTATACAAGGAGATGGTAAATTAATCTGTTAGGTTTGTACGTCCGAACGAACGAAACATTTTCGTAGTTGTACTTCTGTTGCTTTCGTATTCTGGATCTTGTACTTGCCTACTATCAGACGGTCATTTATTCTGTCTGACGGCAGCGGTCGGAACGTGTGACTCGCAAAAAAGTCGATAATAAACCCGGTGGAAATAAAGTTATCTCTCACAGCCACCGCGTCGGAAGCTGACAGCGCCGTTCGCGGTTTAATGTCTATCCATCGAATTGAATGTCAGTCGATTCTGCATTTAACAGGAAGAAACGACTAAAATACAACTGATTGGGTACATAAGTACCTACTTTAGTATGATTCAGTAAAAAATCATTTTTCGAAAACCGTGTATAGTTACTAGTAGTTATTACATTAATATTTTTTCTTTTGAAACAAACTCGGAAAATTCGGCAGAAATCTTCGAGATTCGATTCCCGTGGACCAACTTTTTACACACTTACATTTTGTGAGTTAAATTTGAACGGAACCATCGGCTTGCAAGGCCGACTCGCACTTGGCTGGTCTGTTGATTGTGTTTTGTTTCCAATCAAGTTAAAAATATTGACCTTTTAAGCCAAGTTCCACTTCCAACTGGATTTGGAAAATGTTGACACCAAGGTCAAAGTGCCGTGTGGGGACGGCCGTAAAGAATACACTTCCCTACCGCCAACAGGAGGCGTGTCGTAAGAAGCGACTAAATCCTGTAGCACGAGACGGGGAGCAGCGTCTGCGTGCGAAATAATAAATAAAACTGCGCTCGCCAACCCCCTGCCAAGCGTGACGAATATGGCAAAACCCCCCCGATGACAGAAGTCACTGGGGGAGGCCTATGTTCAGCAGTGGACGTCCTGTGGCTGAAATGATGATGATGAATGATGAAGGTCAAATTGGAGATACCGCGTCGTTATGACAAGATCAGTCGGAATAGTTCAGTTGTTCACATTCGATCGTACAGCTAGCGGCACGTAAGTTTAGCGCTGAGGCAAATAGTGGGGATCGCTTGGCGCATATTATGATCCGATCATTGCTGACGCGTGTGCGCGGAGATAAAAACCAATCCCGGTCGGCGGTACAGGCGCGGCGCGCGTATAGCCAATCACGTAATCGTAATGATCGTCTGCGCAAGTTTCGCTCAGCGTTAAACTTACGTGCCGGTAGCTGTAACCGTCTAGTCTACAATAAATTTAAAGCTACATCCACACAAAAACCAGCGAGCACACTTTTGCATGATAATGCTTCGCCTACCTACACCAACTTGAAACGCGGCGCGGTCGAAACTTGGACTTGCCCTATTTATACCCGGTCCGGATTGAATTGAATGGAGATGCGGTGTGAATACCGAGATAGGAAAATAGCGAAAGAGGAGGTAAAAACGTTTATTAGTGCAGCGGAGATTTATCTCTTTTACTTAGCACGTAAATTTCATTTTTATTTTTTACTGTAAAATAAACCGAGACCGATTAATTGACATGGTCGTAAAGTAAGGAATTAAATCCTTCTGTTCCGAGGGACCATACAATTATAACCACTTCTACCGAGAGAAAATTTAGAATTATTTATAAATGTAACCGAACCAAGAATCGAATCAGGACCCTTCTACGTTTAAGAGGAATCACCGCACCACTAAACTATCGGGTTGTCAAATGATAATGAGCTAAGGAACAATGTGTGAAGATTTCTAAATTACTTGCCCAGAATAAAAATTTCTGTACGATTCGTCAAATTTGTAAACGACAATTTTTTTTGCAAGTCTATGATATTCTTATTCTAGTGGACTGTTATGGAAATGATATCAACTGTAAAAAATATGTAATCATTTACAATCCACGACAGCTTAGGGCCAGGGAATATGCCATGTTATATTCACTGCCACAGCATTATTTTAAACCTATACATTTATTGTTCGCGAATTTCCAAAACTGTTACTCATAAAAAACTATAAAAAAATCCTACCACAGTCATGAATGCCTTTGCTAGTGTTTACCTAAAGTACTGTGTAAAAAAAAATGAAGCTCGTACACGAAGGGCGAGGCAGCGCTGCTCACTCGCTCCGCTGGATAATCTCCGTTTGATCCGCGCTCATGCGTACCGTGGGCACGTACCTTTATGATGTTCTATTTAAATTGTGCGGTCGTTGAATGATTATGTGGTGACAGCGAGAAAAAAACCGGCCAAGTGCGTGTCGTGTCATGCGCATTGTAGGGTTCCGTAGTTGCCCGTCGCGTCGTTACTATAATATATTTCAGAAGGAGTGTTTATTGCATTTAATTGTTTTTATTTAAGTCACTTAATGTATTTTTTCTTAGGAATTTTTATTAGGTAAGAAATTTTCAAATACGTAAGTTAATCGACTATTACTGTTAAACTAACTGATTTATCTTAACTAACCGTTTTAATTTTCCTTAAAAGTTTATGAAAAGTACTATTATCAAGATTTTTACCAGATTCATCAATATACTGGATGACTTTTTTACCGTCAAGAAAATAAACGTGTGAGATAGGTAAACGATATAGGATGATAACATGATAATTTAAAAAAAGTTTAATTTTTTATTTTATTTTTATCAACTATTTATCCTCATAACCATCAAATTCTAAGTTAATTTCGACTAACTAAACATTAAAAAAAGAATATTGGTAAAATAATAATACAAATATAAAACCGACCAAAACTCAAACGCATATTCACTGATGTATTCTATGTTTATGCATTTTTTGGACATTTCAAGATTTATAAAATCAGTTGTATTTTATAAACACAATCACATAATATCACATAGTTTTAGGTAAAGAATACACAGTTATTTTTTCCGGACGGTAAAAAAATCATCCAGTATTATTTCGCAAACGGATCCCTAAATCGAAAAATATTCTTGTCATTTTGAAGGTCCTATTCAAGGAATCTCGGACGGACAGACAGACAGACGGACATGACGATACAATTAGGGTTTCTTGTCAGGACCATGGAACCCTAAAAAACGAATGGCCAGTGATTTATTAAAACATGTAATTATATATAATATTAATAAATTAACAGACAGACAAACATATGAACATCGAAGTTATCATATACGGGTTTTCTCTTATTTTAAGCCTTTACCGTAACAAAACGATAAACGAAACGAACGTGAAATTGACAGTTTATTTTTTAAATTAATTATAGAACCGCCTAAGTTTGAGTAATTGTGGGTCGCAGGTGTTCTTCGCGAGGATTTCGACCGCAACTGGGTGAATTTGCGGTCGAAATCCTCGCTAGCCCTGAAAAGGGTTTACTAAGTAGTGATGTTACATACTTTAGTTAGGTAGTTTATCCTAACGTGTAACTCCAGATACAAAAAATCAACTTTTCATATATGTTTTATTTTATTTGGGAAATTTACGGCGTTACAGAAAAAAAATACCTTGAAAGTTCTTAATAAATATGTACAGCTAATTACAAATTTCCACAGATTTCCTAATACAATAGCATAAATGCAAAAAATAAGTAAAGGATCGAAACCAAAATAATATTTTCAAAATTTGACGTCGGTGGCCAAGAAATTTATGGACTTTTTTAAAGATCTCATTAACGTCGAAAAAAATGTTTTACTTTGGTTACCTTAGTCATGCCCTAGGAAGTTTTGCGTATTAAAAGTTAATTAGTTTGAAGTGTGCAAATAGCTTAATATGTACGATCCTACATCCAAAGTTTCACGATTAGTACGTACGAGTACGATTCCACTCGCTGCAATAATAATAAAATGGTTTTATTGTTGGAGATTCATTACAAACGTTGCGTTCTTCAAGTTTGTAGTTAGTTTAGAACTTTAGAGTAATAAAACCTATTTGTTAGGTAAAGTAGTCACTAAATATACGTACCTACCTACGCTATGGACAGGAAAATTGTACCAAAAATGCCTTGCTAACAAGCGTGTGACAGAATTTCAGCATACACGGCCCCAAGTCTGCTAAATGAGAAGTGGCATAATTGAATATCAATTGGATGTCATTGTACTTTTTTGACGCATTTGGTATTCTGATACAAATTTAATTTTTAAATTTTAGTCTTAAATTAGTAGAAGAATACCAAATGTGTAATTGTTTGATACATTTGGTATTCTGCAAGTGCTTTTAGTCTTAAATTTAAGTTACTTAATTATTAGCAGAATATTAAATGTGTCAAGCAATTACAATGAGATCCAATTGATATTCAATTATGCCACATTTAATTTAGCAGACTTGGGGCCCAGTTATCTCTACAAGCGCTAACAGAAGCTATGAAAAACAAACAGCCGCCATTTCCAACTTTTAAAAACGTTACCAAAATTTTTCAGGCACCTAATTAAGCTGGGTACACAATGCCGGTATTACGGCAGAACGAGTGTTTTCGCGTTGTTCTATGTTGTTCTGAAATCTGAATGCATTTCATTCAACATTCAGCACGCGGCCTTTTATATCAACCTTAATTTTGTGGGCTCTTTCATGTTGTTTTTGTTTTAAATGTGGGCTTGGTTATTTTATTTTCTGGCCATACGGGTAGAGGACATACGGCTTAGCAGGTGGACATACTCTTATTAGTCCACTGTTGAACATAGTCGTCATCCAATTCACATCATCATCATTTCAGCAAATAAAGTGTACGAAAAAAAGAGAAGATATCAAATTTCTGAATACACCATAGTATTTATATTATTATGCATATGTTAGTTTCGCCTTGATTACCCATTAATTACTAAACATGGTGTTTACCCTGTGTTTGTCAAGTCGCTATTATTTAAGTAGAAATATCAGTATTACTTGCCAAAAACTTGTGTTATTATTATTTGTGACACCCCGCACTAAGCTATAGTTTCTCTAGTAAGAAATAGTGGGGGTTTACAAGTAGAAGTTAGCAAGATTTAGTTACCTGGCTTTACATTATACCTAAGCTCGTTTAATTAGATATAGAAATACTAATTTATTTGTTAACAACTTAGTCTAGTAAGTCATGCCTTGTCTATTGGAAAACAAAGCTAATTAAACGATTTATTAACAAATTAGTAACACAAAAGAAAGTTCTAACATTATTATTTTACCAGTAGGTAAAAATTTAATGATATTATTTGCTAAAAGTTGGTTTTGTCCAATATTTATTTATTTATTATTAAACAAAACCGACTTTCTTTTATAAATAGATAGAAGATAAATTTTGAAATATTATAGTTCTTTATTTTATCGATAACCCATTATAACAGTGAAAAACCCTTTCTATTGGTAAAGGGTGTCCCAAAAATAGCTGTTTTCGAAGGGCGTCGTTTAGGTAATTACGAGAAAACTTCGCAGGCCCAGAATATTGAGAAGATTAGCGGTTGACGGACTGACCGGTTTTAGTCAGTTTTCACTTCAAGAGAAAATGTTGAACATTTTCTACACTTAATTGCATCTACAGTTTATTGTCTTCATAGGGTTTGACACAAAATAATGTATTTTTTTAACAACAGAATAAGTAATAAGTGTTAATATTTCTACTCCTAAAGCAATGGCAGAATATGTTGTACTTGTGCATTATAGCTATAAGATCTTATGTTAAAACCATGTTTTTAGAATCACTGCTTAGGTTACTGTTTAGATGTCATGGTTAGGCCCGTGGATTTATATTGGTTCATTTCTTGACATTGAAATTGACTCGTTTTGAATTATACAGGCTGTACAAAAGAATGGGACACTCCTTAAAACCCGTGATCAGCTGGTCATATACAATTACTTTTCCTATGGGAGCAACATAGAAATCGTGATTTTATTTTCAGATGCTCCATACATTATCATCGAGTTATAAGAGTAAGTTTGTATGGAGAAGCTGATTTTTTTTTATCGATTTTGATGTTGCTCCCATAGAAAAAGATGTTGTATATGACCAGCTGATCAGGTGGTTTTAAGGACTGTCCCATTCTCTTGTACACCCTGTATTTAAGATGCTGATAGAGATAAAAGATCCACTGCCCTAGTGGAGAGTGGATGGAGTGGTCCACTGCTGGACATAGAACCCCTCCAAATACTTCCAGGTTGGCCGGTTGGAAGCGGCCTGCGTCCAACGTCTTCCTGCAACCTTTTCTAGTCTTATACCTAGTGGATGGATGGACGTCCCACGGTGTGCTACACAAGAATAAATAGTACAAAAAGTTTTCAACTCGCAAATAGAAATTAAATGTTAATTACTTTCACGATTTTCAGAAGAACGCATCTAAAGTTAAAATCTAAAAGTTTATATTGTATGAGTACAAAACAGTTTGGCTGCAGTTTCCTAAGGCTGGTGTCACACTCAAAGCAGGGTCCATTGGTTGCTAGCTAGATCTAGTTCAGAAGAAAAACAAGAAGAAAGAAGGAGTAGACCGGTACATTCACGTCATGCTTGATATTATACATATCGGCGAGGGCAATATTGGAACAGGCAGCTCGCGCTCGCCATCCTTAGCCATAGCGCTATCAGTGGGCGTACGTGGGAAGTGTCGGTAAATCAAAGTTCGTAGTTTGCACAATCACGATATAATTCGAACAGAGTCTAAATCTAAAATCACAATAATCACAAAAGATAGGTCGCGCGACAGATTCTAGATAACTTTACTGTTCGACCATTGCATGAAGACTGAGCTAGCCTCCGCCACTGATCAAATAATACTACGGCCTCCGCCGACCGCTTTGTCATAGACTCTGTCGAGCGCCGACTGGGGGCGCTGGCTTCCCACTATAGATGGCGCTAGCATCGACATGTGTTAAAGTTGCTTTGTCTGCTATAATAACATTTGTTACGGTGAAGTCTACTTATTAAAATGTAATTATTATTATTAGCCTATATAATAGGCGTAAGTATTTTAATCTGTGCGTACCTATACAAGGCATAAAAATAGGATACTCCTTAAAACTATGTAATTAGATAATGAAATTTAAAAAAAATACTATGGAAGCAATATCGAAATCTTAATAAATTAAATGCTCTATAAGTGAGATGCGCGTTAGTTTGTGTGATACACATTAAAAATACGATTTTGAGGTTGCTCCCACAATCAGTGGCGGGCATTGGATTTATTTAGAGGTAGGTAGTAAATACTTATAATGTGATTTATTGATGAAAATCTGTGGTTTTCATCAATAGTCCACATTTGTAAGTACCTACTGCCTACCTCATTTCAATTATCAGGTAGGCACTGCCTAATTGCCTATATGCACCACACGCCCCTGCCCACAGTTATAATTTTTGTATTTGAGCAACTGATTCCGTAGTTTTAGGAAGTTCATTTAACATACTGTATAAATTGAGTAGTGGCAAGCCGTATCCCAAGAAATAAAAGCCACGAGAACTGCTAGTAAAAACTAAACATAGAACGTCAAAGTGTGACAACAGCCTTACTTTTTACAACTGCACAAAGGAGTTCGGTTGCAGTTTCCTAAATGTTTCATGTTCGCTCTAAATGCAGAATAAATATTGTGGCGGATGTTAAACGTGCACGAAGGAGGTTCCGCTTCTCATTGCTGAAAAATTTACAAATGATATTACAGTCAGATGTACTGACTGAAAATCAGTAAAAGTTTCGAAGAACTGATAGTTTATTCTCTCTCGAATTATTGCAGTGGCACATTTTAAAACTTGATTTAGTCACTAGTTGAAACGTAGGATGCAGTTTTGGCTTCGATTTTGATATAAGGGCTTTTCAAAATATTTTAATGTACAGAATAATTGATCTCTTACTGTTTTATAATAAGTAGATTTCAAAGATATTTGAGCTCAACTATCAAATATGGAAATTGTTATTTTTGGACTACCTAGTAGACTTTTTTTGTAATTTATTGATTTTAAATCCTTGTGTTTTAACTGATAAAAATAGCGGAGCGTAGCGTAGCGAGTCTTACTTGTTCTGTGTAAAATTCGATTGATAAACATTGTTACTTACGTTTCAAGTTGTATCGAAAAAGACAAATAATGTCAAAATCTTAATTTGAGAGTCCTAATTCATATTGATTTATACCTATCGACAGTTAAAGGGTTATATATCCATTGTTGTTAAGATAAGCATAGATAAATGACAGATAAAATTAATTAAAGTTGCCCAGTTTTCAATTTTCCAAAGGATTGCATTATGCACTAAAGAGGCAATATCGTAAAAACCCGTCAAAGTGAACCGGCTCTTATTGCTTCAATAATTAATTAATAACAGCATCGCTCGGCAGCCAATCAGCACACGCCATTGCTTCGTTATTGGATCACCAATGCAGGTATGTGTTTACTTATGAACGACCAAACATACCTACTAGACATGGAACGTGAGTATTAAATATTTGTAGCTATTCCCAAAAGGGAATTATAATTGTTATGTATTTACCCTATGTGTGACCCAAAATATCACAAATAAACATTTTTGGCCTTACTACAAAAATATAGACTAGTGTTGAACACTTGTCTAAAGATAAGTCAACCAATTTGAAATGTTTCTTAATAATATGTCTCGAATATCTGATGTGTCAATATTTCAAATTGGTTGACTAATCTTTAGACAAGTTTTCAACACTAGTCTTTTTGTAGTAAGGCCATTTGAGTTTGAGTTACTATCTATTTATTATAATGTCGAGTCTATCTACCGCTCTCTGACTTGTGAAAGGGTTTTTACACAAGCACAATGTTTTTGAACGACCTTTCTCACCCATCCAGTGACACCTCGAAAATGGGATCATCATCATCATTCTAGCAATAGGACGTCCACATCTGAACATTTATAATAGGTCTCCCCCAGTGACTTCCAGATCTGCCGTTAGGAAGCGGCCTGCATCCAGCAGTTTCCTGCAACCTTTACCGGGTCGTCTGTCTACCTTGTCTCACGTCCCTCCTACGCTAGCCGGTACGTATGGCCTCCATTCCAGATCCTTTTTGCCCTATGGCCCTCAGTGTACAAAAAATGGGTTAGACGAATAAAAAAAGCTTTACCTACGTGCAGGGAAAGTAACCAAAAAACAAAAAAGAGTTTTTTTTATTTGTTTATTTCGGCTACCAAACAACTGTTTTCAACACATTAATCCAAGCAAAATCTATATTATGTGTATTATTTTACTTTACCACAATCGCGATGTCGGTAAAATCTATATACCCATGTCGAATTACAGCTTTCTAGTACATATTAAGAGTCTCTGAGCTAAGCTGTGGACGGACAGACAGTGTTGGCTACGGAATCCTAACAAAGTTAAACAGTACTGCTCATGCTTGCATAACACCGCCCGGCTGATATTGGCAATCAACGTGCTCGATTGGTTCCTGGAATCGATACTGTCATTAATGAATTTAACGTTAAGCTTAATTAGTGTTAAATTAAGTAAGTATACGAGTAGTACTATAAAAAAATGCAATTTAAATGAAATTAATTAATAAAAAAATAAAAAAAACCCGACTGCGTAAAAAGTGAACTTAAAATATGAAAACAAGATTGAAAGAATCAATTTGCAGTCGGAGGCATCAAATCCATGTTACTTGATGAAAACAAGATTTAAAGAATCAATTTGCAGTCTGAGGCATCAAATCCATGTTACTTGATTCGACTTTTTCTACACGACATACCAAGTCAAACATCACTATGTATGATATGATGTATCAATTTAAATCTTCAAAGGAGGAACTGAAGGACAAACAATAAAATTTCAAGATTCAGGTACACAACAGCACATCGAGTTACCACAAACTGTTAAATTTTCTCAATGAATAATAAACTTTATTGTTTGAAAATTAAATTCCAATTCATTTGAAGAAATGATGACTTGATGAATGACGTGCTGTGTTGTCTGTACTACGCTCGTGCTTATCACACAAACATTTGCCCCACACAGGAATTGAACTCACGACAACAATTGTTTTATAATTATTTATAAAAAAATAAAAATTTTAAATTTCGATATACTTTACATTAAAAAAGTGCGTGTCGTGCGCAGTGTAGGGTTCCGTAGTTGCCCGTCGTTACCACAATATAATATTTCAGAAATTACTTCATTTGACTGGTCATCTTAACCGTTATGATTTTTCTTAAAAGAACATGAAAAGGACTACTCGTTTAAAAATTGGCCCCACGTTACATGTATGGGAGTTACCTTAAATTAAAGCTCTCGAGTCGAGTCTCCAAGCAAAACCTCGGATGGATAGACAGACCTTGTAAGGACTACGGAACCCTAAAAAACAGCTAGATTGTTCTCGATCCGGGAACTCGGTGAAGCCAACATAATTTGATGATTAATTTTTTCGGGGTGGCGCGGCAAAAACAAATTGATACTTTGCAGAAAATAGTCGTGTAAAGATAGTATACTTTGGAGTTTCAATAATTAATAATACACAATTGCGCTTTGCTGATGTTTTTAAATATTTTTTCATAGTTTTATGGAATTAGAATAGTATTATAAAAAGTAATAATATCTTCCTAATATTAGCCCTCATCAGAGCACTGCAAGATAAAGCCTCTCCCAATGCACCACCATATTCAAGTTCTATGTGCATCTATAGCCATCATCTTCATCATCATCATTTCAGCCACAGGACGTCCACTGCTGAACATAGACCTCCCTCAGTGACTTCCAGATCGGCCGGTCGGAAGCGGCCTACATCCAGCGGCTTCTGCAGCCTTTACCAGGTCGTCAGTCCACCTTGTGGGTGGACGTCCCACGCTGCGCTTGCCGGTACGTGTAAATCTAAAGTCATGGATGAATAGAATAAGATGACGTGTAAGTCGACACGCAACTATGAAAGGAGGTGAATCTGTATTCTCGTTGAAGGCGGAGGATATTGGTGAACCTAGAAGAATATTATTGGTACAATAAATAATGTTTTAACAGGTAAATTGTTTGCTTTTTTCGGGCACTGTGTGGTGTAAAGATAGCTCCACATAACAAAATCACTAAGGTATATTTTAATTAGACGAGATCACAAGTGTAACAGTCAAATAAAAACCGCCTTAATATTGCTGAATTTTCCGAAAATGACCAGATTTTTCCAACTAAGGAATAACGAGTCACCGCTAATAACTTCCCAAAGGGGTTTTGCCCCAAATAACAAGCCCTTTCACCAATTTTCGTCAGCAGTGCGTCGGCAAGCAATTTGGTTGAGATCAGCTGTCACTTACAGCCATGATCCTTTAGACGCAGGAAACAAAAATCATTGGCCTGCCTGAGGAGTTTCGTTTTGTAATTATTATGTATAGAGAATAGAAACTCGACTGGAGGGTTATATTACGACCCGTGGCGTAGTGGCGTTGTGATTCGCCTTGAACACAAAGGGTATCCGGTTCAATCCCTTTTTGAGGTCATTATGAAAACTTTTTTTACTTGATACCTATGCTAGAAGATGTCCCTAGCAAACTTATTATCTGGTGCAATAGGCAAGGATGTTACTTGCTAATTTCGAGATCATGACAAAATGATAAATTACACAATTCTTATTATAAAACGAATAGGTTTTTAATTGGTAACATGAATAAAACATAACAATATCATTCTCAAACGCAAAACTTAAAATATTATTCTGTAGATACCAAAAAAACAAATTAAAAAGTTAAAACAAAAACAAGTCACTAATCAAAAAAGGTCCATCTGTTTTCAAACTCCAATAGCTTTCTCATCAAAATGTTTAACGGGCGCCCGACATAAGTTATGGCGTTCCGTTTTGCACAAAATATTAGGGAAGGCAATTTTTCGAAGCCTAGCTGTCGTTGGCAGCTGCGTCTGCTTTCACGATCCCTATTGTGTAAACAAAAATAAACAGCAACGACTAGTTCGATATCGATAAAGCTCGTGTTCATTCCTGATGACACGTCGATAAATGTAAGTCTTAAAATTAATCTTTATTTCGTCCAACATTAGAGAGTCCAGAATCAGAATCAGAGTTTTATTTGCTATGAAAGTTATTACAGTTGGGTCTTATTATATATAGGTTATATAAATCGTTTAACATTATACACATTTTTCAACTATAACATAGTAATATTCTAAATTACAAAATAGTTAATCAAAAATTGATATTTAATTCGAAAAATGAAAATGCTGGTTCGTTCCTCGCACTACGGCTTAGTTTAGCCATTCAGCTAGACAACACTTTCAGGCTCCTTGCTTACTAGCCAATTTGTGATATATCTAGCAAATTAGAAAAATATTGACCTAAAGTTAAAAATAGTACATATAATTTGATTGGACATAAAAATGGTTAATTTGTCAGCTTGCCGTCATTATTGCCATACTTTTCCAATGTACAGACAACGGCAGGTCAACCTTCCCAAAAAGTTAAAGGTCAGCCAACTGATTTTCAACTTTAAATCTAACACATAGAGATTAATATCAATTAAGATTTGACGTTTTGTGGTCGGTTGACGAGCCGTTCTCTGTACTTAATATTTTCACCCAAAAAATGTCCACTGTTTAACATAGGTTTCCTCCAATGACTTCAAGCACAAATTACGTATAGCGGCGCGGTGCGCCTTCTAGGTTGGCCAGTTGGAAGCGGTCTGCATCCTCTTTCTGTAACTATTACCAGGTTAAATCTTTTCATTTACGTCACAATCTGATACACTTATGTATCACGTACCCTCATTAGATTCCTCTACTACCTAGTAGATTACTTTTTTAGAGCTTTAAAAGCTCTACTAGTTAGCTCAAGAGAATAAAAGTTTCGAAAGGGAAAACTTAGTACTACAATTAGCCAGGTGTACCAGGGGATCATAGCTTGCGAGAGCTGGAATCAACTCATTAGCATAGCCACAGAATAAATTTGTGAGAGCTCCGAGAAACGAGTACGAAGTTAATCTATTCTTTTATTATGCGCTCCTGGTACTTGGCGAATTTATTTAAATGTTAATGGGCTGTTTGTTACATTGCCACCTTATATATTCATTTGCCTGTTTTATTTTAAGTTTGTTTTCTCTATTTTTAGATGGTTGGTCGGAGAAACTTAAGGTACGTTAAGGGCACACGTCATGATATTAAAATTTGTTAATACCACAAAACAAGTAAGAGACTCTCTACGCTTGAACCCTTTTCTGTGGACGGGGGGGGGGGGGGGGGGTAACCATGAACTCTTAAAACAATCTCAAATCTGTCAAATCTTTAATATTTCGTACGTAATGACGTACGAAAGAGTTCATGGTTACCCCGCAGTACTCATAAAAGTAGGTAATCAACTTGTGTTTCGAGTGTTTTTAGCGTAGTAGTAATAAATTGTAAACTTATCTTCCAGGCCACCACAGGCGGTACAGTACAAAAGTGATAAAAACATTATCGCTTCCCGGATAAAGGAAAATCAAGCGTCTTTGAAAGTTTAATGAAACTAGTGACTTTTCAAAGAACTGGCAAACTTCGTCGTAATTCAGGACAATAGTGCAAGTTTCCTGTTGTTTCTAGTTCTTGCTGAACGTAATGGCGTAGAAATACCTCAGCTAAATCGCTTTGCACACCGCAAGTACTGACACAATTTATGATGGTATACCTAAATAAACGAATAAAGTTAAAATGTAGAGGACTTGAGGTACTCCCTTTTTCTTTTGCTTTTTTTATGATCGTATTCGTGATTTTGTAGAGATAGATATGTCGCAGTATGATAGTTAAAGCCGTATTATAGTTATATCCCTAGAGATATTTCATTGTAACATAGTTATACGAAAGCGACTTATTACTTCTTATATTATAAATGCGAAAGTTTGTAAGTATGGATGGATATTTGTTACTCTTTCACGCAAAAACTACTGAACGGATTTTGGATGAAATTTTCCATACATATAAAATATGATCTGGATTAACATATAGGTTACTTTTTATCTCCGATAAATGATCCTGTGAGATACATTGAATAAACTAAAGATCACGCGAGCAAAGTCGCGGGCAACAGCTAGTATAATTATAATACGATTTAAGTTTAGTGATATTATTATATTTGTATGGCGATATCGGATTATGACATCACTATCCGATAAACTCAACTGCCTCACTTTACGATTTTAAAGCAACAAAAAATCAGTTTGCCTTTTAAATTAAATTGTACTAAGTAATTAGGCCTAGCATAAAGTGTCTGTTTTAATAAATGATGCCTTAGAATTATTTATGAATGGGGACAACATCCCTATTCAAGATGTCATCATTCCACGTCTTGCCAGAAAGATATATAAAAATACTTTTAAAGAAGATTGTTTCGAAACTGTTGAGTTATTAAAACAAGTTTTTTTGATAATGAATAACTTTTCGAAATTGTGTTGTTCATGCTTAACTCTCCCATTCAGGTCGCGCACAAATGTGAGACGTGCGGTGACGTTTCTTTCCGTAAACTCAGCTCGAAGCTTTTGATCGAAGAGATAAGTTAGTTTTTAATATTGATCCGACCGGGAATCGAACCCGGGACCTCAGAGATGGTGACTCGAAGACCGGTATGCATGCTCGCCTCTCGGCAACGGAGATCGTGAAAATATTTTGCGTTGTCGCTTAAATTTCCAATTTCACATAACCCACCTATGCGGCCTACCTATTGTAGTTACTGTACATACGAAAAACAGTGCACGTCCAATCTCGCGCTGCGCATATAAAATGTTCAAATGCCGTCCATTCAGTGTTTGCCGACCGTCTAGCTAATTCATTGCTAATGAAATGCCATTGTTTCCAGGACAAAGACAGGTTAGCTCGATAGACTCCGCAGGTCAGGTTGCCGCGTCTGTCATGATTTATGATTATTATGTGGATTGTGATAATGGCATGATTGAGCACGTGCATTTAGCGTCTTATATTGTAGGAAAAGTTTTTTGTTTTTACATGATAAAAAGAATCTTTGGAACTCTGGCATCATTAAGCTTATGCTAAAGAGGCCTAGTGTGAATTTTTGTGATCTGATCTTAGCTGCTAATAACAACAAATCCGCACGTTGTTCATTTGATTACATAAAATAATTAGCAAATATAGTTCTGGTAGATTTGTGGTCGTCTTCTTCATCGCCCTCTTCACTTTAAAAGATGTGAAGGCTTTTCACATTCGGATTACAATTCACCTGGCAACTATCAATTCCACCACTTTCAGGAATCAACATCCTTGTATTACGAGGTATGAGATATTTTATACTTTTACTAGGGACGTCTCCAAGCATGCTTAGACCCGAGCCAATAAAAAAAATGATTAATTGACCCATTGCGTTATTTTAAGCGAAATCAACGTACCACTGACATCTGGTCGTAAAATTTAATGACTAATTTTCACTTAAAACGGTCACCCTTGACGAAATCTACACTACTTGACTCACAACTCGAATGTTCGACGCCGAATACTCATTACACGCGAACGCTTACGACAGCCTCAGCCGCAGATTGCAGGGTCTATGTTTACTAATTTGTCTGTGAAAATTAGTGCTTAGCGATACACCGCGCCCGTTTGACGAATGAAAATTTGACAAGCGGTGTAATTATGTGAATTGCGGTATAAGCTTACATGGTAATGTCTGTTAATAAGCTAAATTGATGTTTTGTGGCATTAACGTTATTGGAAATTGATGATAACCACGCCTAAGTTATCATAATTTGGAGATAGTGGCTACTTATTAGCATTCACTAAATATATCAAATGGAAACCAATTGGTTCCACACGCGATGTCAATAGTATTATCAGTGGGGCAAAAGTTGAGCAAGAGACAAATATAAGAGTTTTGAAATCGTTAGGTAGGTACTCCTATAAATTAGACCGTCAGGGATATTGATAAAAAAACACATAATTGTTAGTTTGAGCATTGGAAAATCGATGTCCCACTGTTTTTGATTAGTGAAGTAAAATTATTCTTTACCTTGTAAAAGAAAATAAGTAGGTTGCGTTTATTAAAAGTTACCTATTTTTCTCCGTAAAAAAGAAACCGTTCCCATTTGTCGTTCATAACTGTAAATATTCCGTCGTATGCTATAAATCTCCACAAGCCGCCATCTTGAAAGTGCATTTTCCTCGTAGGTGGGTAATTTCCCGGCTGGCAACATTTGTCATCATTTCGAGCGAGTGGCAACACTAAGGCTGAGTATACACTACGGGTTTGTTCATTCGTTTTCTGCTAAAAAGCCAAGTTATATGAACCTGTACTGGTTTCAAGAATTTGAAGCTAAATTTTGGTTTTGTGTGTTACTGTATGTTGATGCCTGCTGACGCTCGGGGTCTACTACGAAAGTATATCGTTCGTTCTTAGTTATCAAATCAAAATAACCTAAAACTACTTTGATGAGTTTAGCGATACATAACCGAAAGAGGGAACCGAAGAGAATAATGGGAACAGGACTTATAATATTTGTCCGTTATTTTGTAACTGCGCCCACAAGGTGGACAGACGACGTAGGTTGTGGGAAGCCGTTTGATGCAGGCCGCTTCCAACCGGCCGATCTGGAAGTCACCGGGGGAGGCCTATGTTCAGCAGTGGACGTCCTCTGGCTGAAATGATGATGCTAATTTTGTAACTATAGTAAAAAATAACAGTCTAGTTTGCGGATAGTGAAATTGGTGTGTTTAAAACAACAAGATCTTTGTACCAACATGTTACACAAAGGCGGAGCAGTGATATATCTACTCAAGTCTCCTGGCAGCGGATGAAAAATAGTCGAGGATCGGGCGCAGTGGCTTGTATTGGGAGATGCCTATAATATATGTCCATGATCTAAACCAGCCCCTCTAGCACGAGCAACAAAACGCGATATGATACGATATGATATAGCGATTTATCGCCTCTTTACTTACAAAATATGATAACATAGCCGCCATTTTGAACTTTAATTGAAACAGTAAGCATGTCCGTGCCAGCTACGTCGCGGTTATGCCCGCTTTTTCGATAAAAAATCATATTTTAACAAAAAATATGCGATAAATCGTTATATCATATCGTATCATATCGTGTTTTGGTGCTCATGCTAGAGGGGCAGGAGTGTAAACAGTGTGTTCCTAGCCTAAGGTTAACGCATCGAGTGTAATGTATCGTCACGTTTATACCTGTTTGTATGATTATGATGTATTTTTTTTTCCGATAATTGTTTAGAGTTTCGTTTTTTATATCTACGGGTAGTTGAATAAGTGTCACTGTAACTATCACTCAAACTAAAGCAATATTCAAAGTAAAAGATATGCGAGAGATCTTCGTTAAATCTAATTAATTGAGATAACATAAATTTCGATTTTAATCTATTGATAATTCAGCAACACTAATTTACCGTATTAATTTGTTGGTTCAAACTGGTTTATAATAGTCATTTTGTTTAGTAAACTTTCAGAAAGCATTGTCGTTACGAGAAACCAATTTCCACAAAATCTTTGACGCTGTTATTAAAACTCATAATTCAAACTATATTATTTAGCTCACCTTTGTATTATTTTAACAAAGTTCCAAGTGTAATTATAAAATAATTCACTTGGCACAATGACTTGTAATGTGAAATAATTAAAAATCTTCCATGAATGGCATAGCTCGGATTTTCCACCGTAAATTACACTTCAACATTAATTTTGCAGGCATTTTGTTCGGCCTTGTGGTGGGAGAAAGGTGAGAAAATATGGCGGGGTAGTACATGTATAATAGAAGTAGGTATAATATGCTGTTTCTACCTACTACACGCACACAGGGACACAAATGACGAGACACGCAAAGGCAAAGAATTTCAGGAGGGATAAGTCACTAGTTACGGAATAAAAGTTGCTGAAAATAATAAAAGTTGAATAAAATTGTATGAATACGCGATGAAATTTTCTTTGGTCTAGGAGCCATTAAAATTCAACTCTCCTGCTTAAATACAAAACATGTACGTACATATACAGGCTACCCAAAAATAATGTCATGCCCAAAGACAGAATATCCTGTTTTGTTTTCAAACTAACTTTTAGATTAAGCCGTAGATTTTGTCATAATCATATTGTGTAAAACTAATAAAAAAAACTTACCGAAGATGGTCTTATGTAAAATGGCGATGAATTTTGTCACCTGTAAAAAAAAAAAAGACACTTTTTAGTTGTAGTTGTGTACACCTTGTAAGTACTTAATACTGTTATATTTTGAAAAAAAAAATATTAGTAACTTTATATTATCTGTTATTATACAGGGTGTACAAGAGCATAGGACACTCCTTAAAACCACGTGATCAGCTGGTCATATACTAGGGGTGTTCAAAAAGTAGTGAGAATGAAGTAGTAATGGTGGGTACTTGAAAAAATATTTTTTATTGTCACGGAAAGATTAGTTCTTTGTCATAATACCCTCAAATAATTAGCTTTCTATTTTGTCTGTGTCAGTTGAATTCATTATTTGTTTCTGACGTGTCGATAACTCTCGCTAATATGGATAAATTTGAAATCCGTGCGGTGATAAAATACTTTTGCTTGAAAAATTTTAGTACGGAACAAATTTCTAAAGATTTACGTGAGACATTGGGGGAGTCTGCTCCTCCATATTCCACAGTGGCTCGGTGGTGTGCAGAGTTTAAGCGTGGTAGAACATCGGTTAAAGATGACCCGCGCTCTGGCCGCCCTTCGACGTCAGTCACTCAGGAAATGGTCGAAAAAGTTGAAAAAATTGTTCAGGATGATCGCCGTGTAACAGTCCGTTTTATAGCTGAAGAGTTGAAGATTTCAACAGGTAGTGTGCATAGCATTTTGCAAGATCACTTAGGAATGAAAAAGGTATCCGCGCGTTAGGTCCAGAGAATGCTAACGGACGCACAAAAACAAACGCGACTCAACATTTCAAAGAGCTCATTGGAACTGTTTCAAGGAGATCCTGATCTTTTTTTGGCCCGATTCGTAACAATGGATGAAACATGGCTTCATCATTATGATCCAGAAACGAAACAACAATCAATGTCCTGGAAAAGACCGTCATCTCCCACGCCAAAGAAATTCAAGACTCAACCATCTGCCGGCAAGATCATGGGCTCAGTTTTTTGGGACAGCCAGGGGTAATGATTGAATACCTTGATCATGGAGCCACTATCACAGGAAATGTCTACGCAGAACAAATAAAAAAATTACGTCAGGAAATTCTTAAAAAGCGACGAGGAAAACACTCGAAAAAAGTTTTGTTCCATCAGGACAACGCGCCGGCGCACAAGTCTGCAGTTGCCATGGCAGCAATCCAAGATGCTGGCTTTGAGATCCTCGATCATCCGCCATATTCACCGGACTTAGCCCCTAGTGATTTCTACCTATTTCCGCGTTGGAAAGAACACTTGAGAGGCACAAAATTTTAAGATGACGAAGAAGTGAAGGCCGCCGTAAACGATTTTTCAAGTACTCAAGATGAAAATTTTTTAAAAAGGGAATTTTGGCCCTAGAAAAAACATTTGCTAAATGTATTGACCTAAAGGGTGACTACGTCGAAAAATAAAATTATATTAAATAAATTCATTTTCTAACATAGCTATTCTCATTACTTTTGGAACGCCCTAGTACAGCAACTTTTACTATGGGAGCAACATCGAAATCGAGTTTTATTTTTCAGCTTCTCCATACAAACTTCTTGCATACCTCGATGATAATGTATGGAGCATCTGAAAATAAAATTACGATTTCGATGTTGCTCCCATAGGAAAAGTTGTTGTATATGACCAGCTGATCACGTGGTTTTAGGGAGTGTCCCATTCTCTTGTACACCCTGTAATGTGTCCAGTTTAATCATTCCTAAAGAGATTATCATCGTCTTAATATAAGGCTAGTTAGCGTTTATGTCGGCGGTGTAAAGTATAATGTAATAATATGCGGTCCCAACTGTACGTGGGAACCGTTGCATAATTCATGCATAATCTGGATACGTAGAATTAATCCTCATTTCATCGCGGCTCTGCGTGATGGACGGCCTTAAGCCGTGGGCGCCCTGGGTTATATGCGATTGTGTTATTAGATTAGCGATTCCCAGCGCCACCAAGAGATGGCGCTGCCGGTATGTTAGTTCGCGGTACTTAGCCTAGTTATCAAAATAATATAGATCTTTCTCAATTAGATTACTCAGTGACAATTCCGATCATTCGCATTGTTTTAAAGTATAATAGCTGTATGTGCATGTTTTTACAGATTACAATCTAGGTATTGCATTGTAAAAATAAAATAAAAAAAGCCTTTCCTATTGAAAGCCTGAGCCGTTAGCCGTAGCCGAACCTTGACTAGGATGTCAGTCCACAGAGTAGGAGACCTGGATAAGTAGCCATAGCATGTTTAATCTGGATACGTGGAAATTAATCCTCTTTTATCGCGGCTCTGCGTGATGGACGGCCTTAAGTTGGGTTGTGTTGCAATTAGATTAGTTATTTGCCCCACCAAGAGATGGCGCTTCTGACATGTTAGTTAGCGGTGGCAATTATGTACTTGATTTCAATAAATTTAAGACATATTCTATTACCCTTGTAGATTATTATAAATAAATAAATATATAAATTGACTAGGACGTCAGTCCACAGAGTAGGAGACCTGCCAACGCAATCGCTGCGTCTTTCAGTTCGTGGTCGCCATTATAGAAAATTTCTCCTTTTAGTGAGCCTAAAATTGAGTAGCTACAATAACAATTTTAAATATTTATAACCTTGAAACGTATAATTAAAACAAATATCTGATACTTTCAAAGGACACTATAAATTCTGTCTGCCAGCGCATACATAATAAGTATGCGTAACATTAGATTAATTGTATTTGCGTTAGTTCGTTTCGCATTTTGCGATAAAAGTGGAAATTATGCGAGGCCATGGTCACGTGTGTGTGGTAGGTGCTGAATTTTGGATGAGGGTGTGTCTTCTCATACAGCGGGTGGGTAGCGGCAGCGGGAGCGTGAGCGAATGAGCCACACACAAAACTCCTCTGAAACCTAATGAATGAAATCCAAATGTAAAATTTAATTTTATAATGTATCATCCAAATATTATTTCAATGTATTACTCTACCATTTTCATAAAATTTGTTTTGTCTGTCTGTATGTTTGTATTGAGATTTAAAATACTTTATGGCTTTTTAGTCATGATCTCTAAACTAGTTCCTTTTAGAAGCAGTGTTTGTTTTATGTAGTGTGTGCACAGTATAATTTATATGCCATTCTCACTTCAATAAAAACAAAGTTAACGAAAGTTAAAACTGAACACATATTTACAAAATCTACGTGTATTTACTTTAAATGGAAAAAAATTGCGATGCAGGCAAAATTTTAATACAAAGTTAATTATTTTTATCGCTGCACATTGAGCCTGTCCGCTAACCGACTGAAAGAGTTCGCTGTGTTACATTTTTCGACGTAATCCTATTAACTTACCCAAAAAAGTATAAAAAACTAACAACGTCGTCAAAAGTTGTACGTAGTTCGACAAAGACAAACACTCCACTTGGTTGTTGAAGGTCCATTGATATAGCACTCGTTAAAACCTATTTTGGAAAGTAAGTTAAATTTAATACCAATCGTTTGTTTTTTTTTCCTGCACGAGTCATTACTTGTTAATGGTTATTTCAATCTTTACGTGTATAAGGTGTAATGTTGATTAAATATATAATTTTTGTTTAACTCTTTATAACACACACCGTGATTAGTCAGTTAAAGGCAAAGCCACGATAGGGATGAAGTGCCAAACGTATGCCAACGCCAATGCCACACAACCGAATTAACTGACGATGATGACAAATATATTGCTCACTTTAATTTTTTTTTCGTTTTCCATGATAGACAATAAATGAAAATACTTGTTAACATCTGTCATCAAAAAAACATATAAGTAATTATAGATTGCATCACAAAAAAACAAACACTTTTTTAAATATAAAATAAATGGCACGATAATTTGAGAAATAAACTTGTATATTATAATATTTTCTTTGCCTAATTTGCAAGTTGTGCAGCCTTTGTGATTAAGTTTTTTAACCCAAATAGTTTTTCTCAAGTTACAATACGCTGGCTGTTATATTTGAACTATGGCCGGCGTTTGTGAAATAACGCCATGTTTCGTATAACATTTTTATGACTGCGATCCAGTGACTAGTGGAGGAAAAATGCGAAATATTTTTTTGGGAGGTCAAACTGCCCCTGTCCGGTAAAATCTGGATCCGATAAAGCAACAAACGGCAGTATTTCACGGCTGAAAATGTGAAAATGTGACGAAAAATATCGCTTTGATATGGAGTAGCGAATTAATTTTCAATTTTTATGAGGTTATTAAAACGCAACGTGATTATTTGCAGTTAACATGCATTATAAATTTAGTTTGGTTCACAGACCATGCTTAGGCACCTACTACACTTGATGAAAATTGACCCTTGGGTTCGATTTTCAGACAGAAAAAGTTTTATAAGCATTGTTTTTCTAAATTGGTAAGAGTGGTGTTTGTTGAGTCGGAGACCCTGGCAAAATTCTTTGCTATGTAGGTACCAACCACGTAAGTAACACAAGAAACTAAGACTCCATAGTATTTTTTTTCAACTTGTGCAGAAAAATCTGCTAAAACGGTTCCACCCATTACCAAAGAATAATAATATACATTTATTTCTCTCACATATAAGTAGGTACACATTATTTACAGTGACAATTTAGAAGGATACAATAGTTGCTGATTTTACCTTGTGTGTGAGCGACTGGAGCCTGAGATAGGTTTCCTTAGAAACCCGTATTACAGGTCTCCAGAGCTTCCCAACCCCCAAGATAATTAACTTTAATTAATTTCTTAGTATATTATATCTAGGCATGCAAGTGCTATCAATGGAGTAATTATACATGCAATGGATGAGAGTGGTGTATAAACTCATGCAATAAGGCGCATCATGAAGCTTATATACAGGATTTTTAATTGAAGAATAAGTTATAGATAGTAACAAATTTCCAACGCCAATCTGTTCCGAATTTGTGTCCGTGGACGATGTCGATGTATGCATTGTTGAATGAAGCTTATAAGTAACTTATTTTTTTGTGCTATCATCCTGTATTAGCTATAAAATATTTAAGCAGTTTCAGTTCACATAAATAACTACGTTACATGTCTACCCGCAGGATTGCTAATCGCTTTGAATAACTTTGAAGTAGTCATATTGCCAGTAACTGTCATGGGAGCCTCGAAAGCCTCTTATGTATCTTTACAAAGGGCTTTCTTAGTGTTGTCCGGATCCGAAACATTTTCGGATATGGATTCGGGTATAGTAAAACCAGTACAGATTTAATTTTGAGGACTCAATACGCCATCACTATGTCATGTTGTGGGTTTTAATTTCTTGCCATGTTGTGGGTTTAAATTTCTATTAATTTCCAGCACTGGGCTCCGCGTTCGATTCCCGGCCCGGGTCAATTTAGAAAACAACAAACTTAATAGGGTCTTGATGTGCTGAAGAGCGCTCCAGGGTCAATTAAATTGCACGGTGAATTAAAAAGAAATGGGTGTCGTAGGTACCAAATAAAATGATTGTGTTGGGAAAATTCACGCGTCAAATTAAGGCTTTTTTATTTAAAAAAAAAATTGTAACTTGACACAAGCTTAGAAATCATTTCGGATATTTTCGGATACTTGGCCTAACCCACATCCCTTAACGTTTTTAGTTTCATTTAATCTGCTTATGATGGCTCGCAGACAGGATAGGCAGGATACACAAACGAGGAATGAGTATTATGCTATTAATCGCCTTTCATTTCATATTTTGACGGCTGGTCAATAATTTAGTGGGTTTTTAAGCCGATTATAAAAGGACCTTTTAGTAGGTTTTGCTAAGTGCTTCCGTTGGCTATGAATAAATGAAATTAGTATTGTATGACGACCTTCGCACACGGGCTTGGTGAATTTAATTCCCGGTTGGGTCAATGTAGAAATATAACTTTTTTATATTGTCATTGGGTCTGGGTGTTGTGGTACCGTCTTTGTTTCTGATTTCTATAACACAAGTGCTTTAGTTGTGTTATAGAAATCAGAACCTTTAAGATCAGAGCAATGTATGTGATGTTGTCCATCATATCATCATCATATCAGCCTGTTGCAGTCCACTGCTGGACATAGGCCTTCCCCAAGGAGCGCCACAGCGTACGATCTCCCGCCCTTTGCATCCAGTCGCTGCCAGCTGCCTTCTTCAGGTCATCGGTCCATCTAGCCGAGGGGCGTCTTACACTACGTTTGCCTAAGCTCGGTCTCCATTCGAGAACCTTCCTGCTCCACCTCTCGTCGGTTCTGCGACAGACATGGCCAGCCCACTGCCACTTCAGCTTGCTACATTTTTGGACAATATCCGTCACCTTAGTCTTATGTCGTATCCCTTAATGAGATCCCCAACATAGACCTCTCCATAGCACGCTGACTGTCATGTTCCACGTTTCGGCTCCGTAGGTTAAAACTGGTAGGACGCATTGGTTAAACTCCCGGCTTTTCAGGCACTGCGGCAGTGTCGACGTGAAGATATGACGCAATTTCCCAAATGCTGCCCAGCCAAGCTGCACTCTTCTGGCGATTTCCCGCTTGAAGTTGTCTCTACTGAGCTGTAGTACTTGTTGTTGTCCAATATTTATTTATCTATCATGCAACTAAATATAAATAAATAAATAATAAATATTGGACAACATCACATACATTGCTCTGACCCTAGGGTAAGTAGCTAAAGCACTTGTGCTATAGAAATCAGAAACAACGAAGGTACCACAACACCCAGACCCAAAACAATAAAGAAAAGTTCGCATTCTACATGGACCCGACCGGGGATCGAACCCGGAACCTCAAAGATGGCGACGCCATGATATAGTCCGGCGTGCTCGCCTCTCGGCTACGGAGGTGGTCAACATTCCCAATACAAGTCTAAATAAGTAAATATCAGATAACATCACATACATTGCTCTGATCCTAAGGTAAGTAGTTAAAGCACTTGTGTTATAGAAATCCAGAAACAACGACGATACCACATGAAGTTACCTATCCATCAAGTCTTTGTACCAATGTTGGACGTCGTTCAGCGGTGAGTCAGCCATGAGTCTGTGACTCAGACAGACTAAGTAAAGCCCTAGGCGCTCTACACATAAATATACAACACTTGAGGAAGGGTCCCGTAGGGTTGTCAGTTAGTTGCCACAAAAATATTGTATTCATTAACATCTAAGATTTAAATCATTATTATTAGTTGCAAGAATCTACAGTTAGTAAAAGTGTTCTAAAATTAAAAAATAAACCAACCTACTAATAATAACTAAGCATTATACTCGTAAATCTATCTAATGCTGCGCATAGCTAAAGCTGATTTGTAATTTAAAACCGGGTCCGGTTAAAACCGGTGCTGATTACAAATGTGGGTGCTGATACGAAATCATGAAACGCAAACTCGATAGACGCTTCGTGGTCTAGATTGTGTATATTATTTATCATTGAATTAATAATAATTATTACAAGGTACTTGTTTTCTATTGGTATTTTCGCTCTTGTCATAACACATTGTCTGGTACCTCTAAACACGTTTAATTTCTTCGTTCAAGACCAAGATATTTGATGGGTTTTCCAGCGTCATAATTACTTTTTTTTTATCGTTTTTAATAATAGTTTCCACAACACACACCAATTAGCTAGCCCTAAACCAAACTAAACGAAGCTTGTACTATGGTGACTAGATAACGCATAAAAAAAACTTAAAGACGTTTTTAAACATCCATGACTTACAAATGCTCGTGCTCATCACACAAAAATTTCTCTCTTGCGGGATTCGACCGCAACCGCCGGGCTTTGTAGTCCGGAGCGCGAACCACTACACCAGACGGTCGTCAAATTATTATTTTCGTGTCTATGACAACCCTACAGCATACAACCCGCTAGCGCACATAGGTACCGCGATTTATCTATTAACAGATTAGAGATACAGTTCATACGGTACAGTCCACACAATGCGGCGACTTGTGCATTCATAGCTCAAGATAGTACTGTTAAGTGTGAGTACCTACCGTCAGATGCATGTGAAATGATTTGTGAAATCGAATTCGTGAGACTTGTATTCTTAATACTGACTGAGAAATTCGTAAAAATACTTAGAATGTAGTTAAAGTTGTAGTTTTAGTAAGACTTAAAAAAAAATCGTTGGGTTTTTGACCCCGCAGCCATGCTTAATTAATACAAAATTTTACAAAAATCTAATAGTTGAGTTTTAATACAACATTTTATAAAGTTTATTAGTACATAACCCCTCAGCCTATTGTAACGCAATACATACATAGGTCCACTTGGCGATTAATGTTTAAAATAAAGTCACATGTTCCTTAAATCGATTATATTTTTGTGTTATGGTGCTCAGAACGTTAACAATAATTTTGTTAAAATTTATCGTGTTATTTTTCGTAAGTGATTGTAAATCTTTTGAGAAATTAATAAAATATCTTAAACCTATTTTCCGTGATTTTTAGATAAATTTTGACGTTACTTCCCGTTTACAATCATTGATGATTAGTGCTGATTGTTAGTGCTAATGAAGTCCAGAAACACACTTACTCGATAACACTGGTAAGATTTAAAAAAATATGTATGTAACAATACCGTTTTTAGGGTTCTGTCTCTCTGTCTGTCCATCTGTCACCAGGCTGTATCTCAAGAGCCGTGATAGTTAGACAGTCGAAATTTTCACAGATGATGTACTTCTGTTGCCGCTATAACAACAAATACTAAAAATAAGAATAAAATAAATATTGAAGGGGGCTCTCATACAACAAACGTTAATTTTTTGTTTTATAAAATAAGGGTTCCCTTCGTGCGCGAGTCTGACTAGCACTTGGCCGGTTTTTTTTATATTCCCTGACTCCTAAGTTGGAAAATTGTTTTAGGAACCAGTTCAGATAGGCTGCGTGTCTACTGATTAAACTTATCTTTTATCTGTACTTTCTATCTGTTATATACTAAAGCCAAAACCGTTCGGCGTCAGAAATAAGCCATATGGTGGCGCCCTTGCAGACGAGTTTACAAAGCTCTTCCGGTACGCTAGAGAAATTTCTTTGTTCTACTAAATGATTTGATTCTTTTATTTTTGTGTTTGTATCGTGCATTTTTACTAGTATTTGATGCAGTCTGTAATAGTCAGGTTCCCTGTCTAAGGATGAGGAGGATCTAAAAGCAATCACACAACTTTTTAAATCAACTATATTAAAAAGCTAATTTTGCCGCATCTGGCCAACCGTACACAACTACAAGTATGTTTTTTACTTCTAAAAGTTTATATTTATCTATTCAGCCTTTTGCAGTCCAGTGCTGGACGTAAGCCTCTCCCAAAGAGCGCCAAAGAGCACGATCTCCTGCTTTTTTAATACAGCCACTGCCAGCCATCTTCCTAAGGTCGTCGGTCTATCGATCTGGGGGGCGTCCTACACTTCGTTTGCTACTTTTGTTTTTGTTTAAAAGTTTATTTATTAATTAAAGATTTTTTATCCGATACCCGATAATTATGTCTGTTATCAATATTAATGGGTAGAATAGATGTGACAAATTTATAATATTAATATCTTTAAATTGTCATATCTATATCTTTGAAGACCTCCGTAGCCGAGAGGCGAGCACGCCGGACTATTTAAGGCGTCGCCATCTCTGAGGTTCCGAGTTCGATTTCCGATTCGATCTCCGGTCGGGTATATGTAGAAAACGAACATTTCTATATTGTCTCGGATCTGGGTGTTGTGGTACCGGCGTTGTTTCTGATTTCTATAACACAAGTGCTTTAGCTACTTACCTTAGAATCAGAGCAATGTATGTGATGTTGTCCAATATTTACCTATATTTATATCTTGCGAGCCACCGCACCTCTACAATAACGTATTTAACGACAGATCCATTTCAATGCGAACATAGTCTGGTTTTACCTAGTGTTTAAATAATATCCAAGCACGTTCAGAATCTAAAATGCGCCTCTGTATTCCAGCAAGTCTCCCGAGGTTTAAACAATACGCGACGTCCTACGGGAACTCGCTCTCGGTTTATTGAAACGGGGATTATCTCTTGGCAAACTTGTTACTGTTGTGAACTCTTTGAAAAGGCGACACTTAAAATGGAAGACATTAAAAGTGCAGACGTTAATAGGAGCATTTATTTAAAAGCAAGCAATGCACAGGGTTTTTAGTTGAACTCATTTAGTAGCACGCATTTTTCAAAAAGAAAATATTGTTTTTAATAATTTTATACAATGTGATATGGGCGGTACTTCTAACCCGTTAAGGCTAAGATCGGTATCTAATTTTATTGACAAAAAAAGTAGCTTGCTTACAAATCTGTAAAATATATATTTTTTTTTTATATTTAACTAAAGACATCGATACAGGCTTGTATATAATAGTGCCCCAAGACTGACTTTCTATCAAAAACAGTGTAATGCAATGTGTATTAAAATATTCAATGCCATTCCAAATGAAATCAAAGATTTACCTAGTACATTGTTTAGACGAAAACTAGAAACATGGCTCCATGACAAAAACTTTTATAAAATTAATGACATTTTTATCAAATAATATATTAATTATGTGAAATTATAAATAACTGTAGAAATTCCAATTTTAGATTTAATATGTGTCTATTGGTTGTAAGACACTAAAATTATTAATTTGTTGACATTTTAAATGTTGTAATTTTATTTTAATTAATAATTTTAATTAGTTATGTATACTGTTTGCATGCCACAACATTGGTAAAATATGAGAAACTGTACTATTTTAATATCTTGTAAACCATATTTTAAGCAAATAAATAATCTTTATCTTTATCTTTAATATTCATTTTACTTTAATTTTATGTATTTTTTTTCTAGCCAAGGAAACCCTAAATACCAGAAATGAAGTTTATGGTCAGTTACTCTGTTCTTTTAGCTATCTTGTGGTATTTCTTTCATGTTTCTACGACACATAAAACCTTTGTTATTGCCTAAAGTGTTGAAAAACCAAAATGGCCGTTATTCGTAGGGAGTGAGGGTTTGACCTCCCAAATTATTATTTTTGTCGATAAAATTAGATATAGCACTTAGCCTTAACGGGTTAGAAGTACCGCCCATATCACATTGTATTTAACAAACGTTAGCTTCATGGGTACGGTAATGATTTTTCCTATTTAACAAACTTTAGCGTTAAAAGGCTAGTTCACGAGATTTTAAAGTTAATAACTCGAGGTGTAAGCGTTCAAAAAGCTTAAGACACAAAATGTCGACCTGAAACCTTTCTCTATTGGAAACGGCAAAGTATACCTAAGTGTTAAAAAGAAAATTACTAATATACTAGCTGTCTTTAGTTTCTTCAATATATCCTACAGGAATATTCAATCGAGGTAAAAAGTATGCTATATATTAATCCAGACCACATTCTATATGTGTGCAAAATTTCATCCACATCTGTTCAGTAGTTTTTGCGTGAAAGAGTAACAAACATCCACTCTCACAAGCTTGCGCATTTATAATATTAGTAGGATCATAAGACCTAATTTACACCCATGCATGATATTAACAAAAAATACACACATTTAACCAGTCTTATCGCTAACATAAATCTCTTCCAAATAACCTACGTAGGACCACTCCCATTCAACACACGATTCATTCAAGCATTGTAAGGGGTACTGATTATAATGATGTCTCCATGTTTACGTTCCTCAAAACCTAGTGAACCCTACGAAACAATCGTTAGGCCCCGATTTGTCCGCGGGTCTGCCGGTCTGTCCGTTACAAATAGATCTTTGGGTACGAACCATTTATCTATGCCAGGGTTGTCTGTTACGAGATAAATTCATACTTTTTTTCTTCTTTTGGAGTGAATTTGCAATCTAACAATGTTAAGGACGCAATTCCGTTGCTTTCTTCTTTGTTGCAGTGCCGGTTTGCAAATTTATGGCCATTCTGTGTCACATTATTAAAAATTAAATAGAATATAATGTAAAATGTTTTGTTTTTAGCAATTCCATGCAAGTTTTAATTGAAGATAAATAACACTTGAAAAAAAACATCGAACTCAGGTGGGACTCGAACCTCGTCCCGTCGCATGCTGGGCGAGTGCTTTACCAACTAAGCTACTGAGGACGTCACGTGACACGATGAAATTTCTCTAGTGTTTTTTCTCGCTGTCGATGCCAGCGTATCTCTGATTAATGTTGTAGCTATATGTATAGTTTACTACCGTCAACACCCGATAGAAATATTTTTACAAATATTTGACTATTGGTTAAGATCAGAAATGCTTAAACAATTTACAAAAAAATGTTTTTAGCAATTCCATGCAAGGTTTAATTGAAGATAAATAACGACCACCTGAGGTCGATGATTTTTTTTTCAAGTGATATTTATCTTCAATAGAATAGAATGTATTTTTTTTGTCTCAAGGCAGATTACAGATACAACATAATATGAAAATTTAATGCTAGACAAAATGATCTATGGCTCAGTGGATGCACGAAACCTGCAAACTTTGTTATTCTGCCATAGCCTTTTTTAAGATAATTTATACAAATTGTAGAAAAATCTTTACTTACATCTACAGGGTTATTTGTAAAACATCAACAATCATGCAAGACTATAGGTATATATACATACATCTACTACATAAAAGCAACAAAAACTGAATACAAACCTGTTTTGCATTCTGAACACCGCGAATTTGATGACACTTTCTAATGGTAAACACAAAAACATTTTCTATGGGAGCAACATCGAAATCGAGATATTTTATTTTAGTTGCTCCATACAAACTTAGTCGTACCACAATCAAATGATAATATACGGAGTATATGAAATATAAAACACGATTGTGATTGCGATGGTGCCCCATAAAATAAATAAATAAATAATAAATAAATAAATATTGGACAACATCACATACATTGCTCTGATACTAAGGTAAGTAGCTAAAGCACTTGTGTTATAGAAATCAGAAACAACGACGGTACCACAACACCCAGACCCGAGACAATATAGAAAAGTTCGTTTTCCACATTGACCCGACCGGGGATCGAACCCGGAACCTCAGAGATGGCGGCGCCATATACAGTCCGGCGTGCTCGCCTCTCGGCTACGGAGGTCGTCAAATAAAAGAAGTTGTCGTATACTGAGATTTGAGGTAGTAGTTTAGCGGTAGGTTTTATGATATTGTTCGTTTCTGATGAATTATGTGATGGCGACCAATATTATTTCTAAAGTTTATGACTAGAATTGACAACCCTACGAGTTAAGATGGCGGGCCGCCCAGTACACTCCGTGACCGTAATGATAGATTGTCGCCGGGATGTAGATGTGATTCCTCCGATGTAACATTATACGATTTACGAATACTTAAGGCACCTTTATCTTTGTGATATGAATAATAAAATTCAGTTTGAGTAGGAATAATTTTAGTAACTTACGTCTTAAGGTATGAGGTGACATGAAATATTAAGTAGAAAATAAATAAATAATCGTGAGCTCTACCTATAGAGAGCGAATCGGGATTCGGGACATATGTTTTACTTGTAAATATTTTTTTCTTTTTAGGTTTGAGCTTTTATAAATTAAATGTACAATTTTAGAATATTTTTTTTTAGAATACTTACCATTATGTAAAATTGTGTTCTTGCAAAAAATAATTGATTTGCTTTGAGAGTAAGTTTGAACGCTTATTATGTTTATGTTTTTTGTTATAAATGTTATTTCTCAGTAAGTAAAATATTTGTTATATTTTTGTTAAAATAAAGTTCTTAAACCACTAGTCATTAGTATTAGTGGGTGTTTGTAACCTAACAAATGCCGTTAATGCGTATTAACGGCTAAACGGCATAATCCGAAATTTGGCGCACATTTTGATCTCGCTTAACACATACGATTAGATAAATCCCAGATAGGATTAATCCTGGTTTCATGTTCCCGTGGGATGATTATTAACTCCTCTTTGTCTCTATTCTAAAATGTACGCAGATAAAGTCGTGGGCTAAAGCTAGTGTAGTACATAATGATAAATAGATAGATAGATACTAGGGATGGGCTGAATATGGTTTCAACCGAATACGAACTTCGGCCGAACATTCGGTAAAAAATTAAAATTCGGCTTAACTTCGGTTCTTTTCACAACACTTTCTCGGGTGCGACAAGTCCTAACTCGTTTACGCGTTCACTTGCATTATTGGTAAGTAAGATACATTCTGCCCGCAACCCGCGCAACCCCCACGTGTCTCTTGACCGGCCGGTCATTAGCAGATACGTAATCTACGCGACACGTGCGCTATTGTTTACATTATTTTCTTACGTAATTTTTAAATAGACTAATGAGGTCTATAGTAATAATTATAAAATATTTTCTTATTGTGTCTATACAAAGTGATTGTTTTAGTATTTGATCCAAAATAATCGAGATTTTACGCTATTTTCTTTTACCGAATGTTCGCCATTTAAACCGAATGTCGGCCGAATACCGAAATTCGGCTCAAGCCGCCGAAATTCGGTTGTACCGAATGTAAAACGAATTTCGGCTCATCCCTAATAGATACTCTTTATTGCACACCAACACAAAATAGAATAGACGCCGCCGCTATACGTAATTTGTGACACCAAGCTATGTAGTTACAATTGATATTTACAGAAAGATGTACAATTAAGGCGGTCTTATCGCAAAGAGCGATCTTCAAGACAAACTTCAGGCAGAGAACAACTTTATAGAAAGGGGAAAGTGGTGCAGAGTGCTTTTTGTAAAATTTCATATACATATATACATACTACAATTACAATATCAAAAGACAATGGTGACATTTCAAACGATTGTCTGCGTCCAGCCAAATCCGGTGAAATAGATTCGTAACAAAAAAATATGGTAACCATATTGACGACCTCTGTAGCCGAGAGGTGAGCACGCCGGACTTTAAATGGCGCCGCCATCTCTGAGGTTCAGGGTTCGATCCCCGGTCGGGTCAATGTTGAAAACGAACATTTCTATATTGGCTCGGGTCTGGGTGTTGTGGTACCATCGTTGTTTCCGATTTCTATAACACAAGTGCTTTCGCTACTTACCTTAGAATCAGAGCAATGTATGTGATGTTGTCCAATATTTATTTATTGTTTATATTTATATTTGCTATAACTACGAAAAGAGCTACACTGCCTATGGCTGCTACGGTCAAGCTCGTAGCACTCTGTGTTGTAGCCGCTACTGCCGTAGTAGCTACGGATCAGACAAGGGCTTTGCTACGACAGTTTGAAATCAATTTATTTGCTAAAGTGGTACCTACACGAGATAGTACTGTAGTACAGGACATCAAGGTATCCAAAACGGTCAAATTTATTCAATCTAATTTCGACCTAATATTTAAACAATAGAGTTTATTATTTATCGGGAAATTTTTGTCAGTTTGTGGTAACTTAATGTGCGATGTGACTGTACAATAGAAAATAATTTTTTATTATTTTGCACGAAAAAGTTTTTTATTATTTTGCACGCAGACGCTGCTCCCCGTCTAGTGCTACAGGATTTAGTCGCCTCTTACGACACGCCTCCTGTTGGCGGTGGGGAAGTGTATTCTTTACGGCCGTCCCTACACGGCACACGGGTCGTGACTACGAGTTTCGAATGGTGCGTATACTTGACTGCGAGTTAGAATCTTTGCACGACGCATTTTTAACTATTTGAAAAAAAAAAAAACTCTGCTATAAATAGAAGGATACAAATAATTCCGTGGACGTTTTTCTATTGTTTTAGACAGTACTTAGTTAATTTAATCACAATAGCCCCGATATAATAGCGCTATACATTGCATTCCTTATTATCGTTTGCACACACCCACACGCACAATTTTACTCCATTAACACATTTCTTAAATTAACTCACTTTTCTACAATATAACTAATCAACTAATAATAAAAGTATTACTAAACTTACCACCTTATTAATAAACTACCAAAAGAAATTAAAAACAGAATTAATAAAAAAAATATTAAACGAATCCTAAAAACATATTTCCAATGAGCATAATATGAAACCATTATTATACCAGCGTGTACTAAATTGGAGCATCCTTTATAGGTTTTGTAGGTGCGCGCGCGCACATGCGGTGGACGGCTGCTAAACGGGTAGCTTGTTATAATAAGTGCATGCACGCACACCAATGCCAAATGCAACCGGCCACCCGGCCGGGCTGTGTGAGGTGGTAGGTATACGTATTAACGCAGAGTAGCGTTATCGCTGTGCGCGCGCGCTCAATAACAATAGAACATGTTTGCATAAAATTGGATGCTTATATTCATTTTGCTTAGAGAACATAATAATAGTGTCTAGACAAACCTAACATAAGCTTTAACACATTATTAACCAAAATTATGTAGTAACTTTCAGAAAATAAATTTATTCTATTCTATTCTAACTTCCATCTCTGTAAAAGTAGTCTATGTATTTGTTTATAGTATTATTATTAATGTCGTACGGTCCGTGATCTCACTCAGCAGGGGCAGGGGCCCACTGAAAACCAGCGTCGTAGCCTATGTAGTGGGCAACGACTTATGCTGAGTGAGGTCCTTTTGCGAGGGGCTTCGCGACGCGCATAGCGGCACTGTTCGGCCATTTTTGTTTTTATTCTTTATATGTACTATGTTTTCTTTTTTATTATTATTAATATTGTGTACTGTTCTGTTTTGTGTCGTTGTGATGTCCTTTTTGCAATAAATATTCTTTATCTTTATCTTTATCCTATCTTTATCTAAATTCTGACACTTAACCGTCACTAGCAAGTTTAGGCCCTGTTTCACAATGAACGGATAGTTCTGAATAAGCTATTTTCTACTTATATAAAGAATAAATACGATTTTTGAGTTTCACCACCGTCAAATAGCGCCATATGATTCAAATACTTTTATCGTCTACATATTTTTATCTGTTACATAGTTTAAAACGGACATTGTGAAACATAACCTTAGTATTAGTTCCATAACTAGAAAGTTAGTACCCAACACCTTTTGCATTCGTCTGTTTCGCATGCAATTTGAGGGAGGGAGGGCGGTGCTCTTTGCATTTGCCTGTGATTGTCCTCAGATTGTGGGTTACAGGTGGTGTAATTGGGGTTCCTATGCCGGCGTAACTAAGCGGAAGTTGTAAGCAAAATAATTACATTTTCATAATTATTTAGTTATGGATTTCCGCAAAGTAACGCCTGATTCTATCAATTTTAGTTCCATAACCTGATGATAAGCCTTCCAAATACTCTACAGCGCGCCGTAGAGTGCTTTTGCTACGACAAGCATCTTACTGCATACTAAAACTTACTACAAGTTAGTTGAAAGCTATTAAAAATAAATCTATCATCGGCCAGCTGGCTGTCCCAAGTTTCTTAACTCAATTCCTCTCGGTAATGTCGACTAACTGAGTGCATAGTCTCCGTTCTACCACCGAATAGAATTCCTCTATAATTTTGCAAAGCCATTGCAGGCGTAACTAAGATTCCCTGTGGCTGTGAGTTGGTCTAAATAAAGAGCTAATAGCGATTAGCATTGATACTAAAATGATTTAGCACTTTAAGTGGCACATTCGCCGTAGAACTGATAACTAGAGATCGGATAATCGGATGCACATCTACCTAAAGTTTCATTGAAGTGTTGGCTGTTATGGAATGCACTTTTGTATCGAAAGAATCCCGCGATTTCGGGAGTATACTCCCAACCAGGATATTAGTAAATATTGGACAATAACATCACATACATTGCTCTGATTCTATGCCCCTATGGTAAGTAGCGAAGGCACTTGTGTTATAGAAATCAGAAACAACGACGGTACCACAGCACCAGACCCAAGGCAATATAGAAAAGTTCGTTTTCTACATTGACCGGGGATCGAAACCGGAACCTCAGAGATGGCGACCGCCTTATAGTCCGCCTTATATTAGTAGATATGGTATAAAGATAAGCTTACTTTTGTACACTTGAAAAAAAATGATATTTATAGTACTTAATTAATTAGAAAATAAATGAATGTTTTGTATCCTGTAATTATGTGTAATAAAGTATTATTGTATTGTATTTTTTTTTAACTTACTCTCACTATTATTCCTCTTACACTCTACATCTACTTAAAATTGATAGCGAGTTAAAAAAATACTTCAAGTAAATAATAATAATAATAAAAATACCTACAAATGAATAATTATGTGATCCTGAAGTCCCGGATATTTTAAAAGAAACACACACAAACTAAGACGTCATTTTCACACCATGTTACCGACTAGTTTTGCATTTCCGGATTTTCTGGAATCCGGGAATTCATATTTAAAAAATCATGTTTTAAGAAGCCGCTTCCAACATTTAATAGCCAAAAATCAGCATTAGGTAAAATGCATCCGATTATCCGATCACTGCTGATAACCATAGGGTAAGTTGTGTTTTTGTGCAGACAGCGACTTGAAGGCGCAGCGTAGGGCGCCCTCCGGCAAGGTGAAGCGATGAGATACATTATTTATCTGTGAAAAACTGCTGGCAGTGGATGGTAAAGAATAAAGCTGGTTTATAATCTTTTGGGTTCAGTCGCTTGCACTGGGAGATGCATATGTCTAGCAGTGGGCTGGCGTGGGCTTATTATATTAAAATATTAGACAACATTGTAGCTAAAGCACTTGTGTTATAGAAATCAGAAACAACGACGGCACCACAATACCCAGACCCGAGACAATATAGAAAAGTTCGTTTCCTACATTGACCCGACCGGGGTTCGAACCCGGAACCTCAGAGATGGCGGCGCCATTTACAGTCCGGCGTGCTCGCCTCTCGGCTACGGAGGTCGTTCGTATTATGATATAATGAAAATATAATTTTAAAAATATTAAAAAAGATTTTTACTTTTTTTGTTTGTAAAATACTAATGTTATTTTTATTGTTATTACCGATAGGATATAATGAACTATTTAATCTTCTCTTTTTTAACACGTACGCAACAGTATAAAACGCAATAAACATATTAAATTTAATTGACAAAAGACGATATTTATGCGGCAAATTATCGCCGCATTCTCTCAGTTGTGCAGCAAAAGCATTTAGTGGACAGTGGCGCTAAATCCCCTAAGATAAACGTATAATCCTGCTTTACCCTGTGTGGTACACACTTCGGTCCAACGGGATTTAGTTAATCCAACATACACATACTGAGGCAACATTTTTGGTTATTACAAGCTTTGCGCGTTGCAATTTTATCACCTCACTAAATATCGATCTCTGTCATTACCAAAAAGAGTCTATTTCTTTAAGCTGTTATAGGGTGATATAAAATGACTATATCAGGCTGTTTACTGAAATAGTTATTTTGTTAATTTTCATGTTGGATAAAAGAACGCAATTTGGAAGGGATTTGTCTTTTCTCAATTCAAATTATCTATGAAAACTAGAGACAATGCCTTCTAGTCTGAAGCTGTCTGCGCTTGCGAGCGTACTTCACTCGTGTGACGTCTGTCACACACATCATAATGGAGTCGTAAAGAAAGCGTGCGCATCAAATCAAACCAAAACAAATAATTTATTTACTTAGAAACACGGTACAATAAGATGAATAAATATATAGTTTTGGTATTTCAACATGTATCGCCATTTTATCAACGGTGGTGTTAAAATTCGGCAGCCAAAGAAGCGACTGCCAGCAGATTGAATTTGTGTCTAATGAAGATTAAGGGATTAACTAGCGGCCTAAGATAAGTATATCTAATATTTCGGTCTCGGCACACGTATATATTTCTTTTCCCTATAACACGGCGGACATGCTCGCTGTTTCGATAATAGTTTAAGATGGCGGCTATGCTATCATATTTCGACAGTTAGATGTCGATAAATTACTATAACATATCATATCATATCGTGTTTTGTTGGTCATGCTAATATGAGGGCATTATACATACAGTCTATTTTAAACTTCAACGACTAAACAAAACATTAACAAACTAATCATCTAAAGTAGTTTAAACAGAGTTTATTAGTAGTCGGGCTATAGTCCACATTCTACTAACGACATAGCTACCTCCGTTTTACTAAAAGCCATTCCGCACATAGGATAATAACTTGTCTGCAGGTATATACATGAAATTAGCCATTTATCAGGCCCCTGGGCCATTGCGGTGTCCAGCATGCTCTTAGTTAACCATATGGACCTTATCACAGGTAATTAAAGTCTAATTTTAGTTGTATCTTGCAACAGACGCTCATAATTTGTTGTATATTAGGCATTACCTTATCAAATATGGAGTTAACGTTTTCGCGGGCTTTGAGAGTCATGAATTAAAGATGCGTCTGAATAGGGTTGTCGATTGGGGTGATAATGTACAAGATTTTTCTTATTTTTTAACAAGGAATTTTCCAAAATGGTTTACCAAAGTTTGTCGGATCTAGTTCCTCAGAGTTCTATCGTAAAGGCATTAATGAACTTTCGATTAGATTGCAACAATGTATACACAATAGGGGTTAATGTTTTGATTAAATAAATATATACATTTTAGAAAAAACTAGTTTTAATTTTTCAGTAAAAAGGCTGTTTCATATTTTAACCCCTAGTGCGTTTTTATACATTGACCTGACCGAGAATCGACGCCAAGTCACAACGCGAGACGTTGTGACTTGGCGTCGATTCTCGGTCGGCTACGGAGGTCGTCGATAAATTGTTAAAGATTTTTAAAAATAATAAAGTTACTATTACTATTTTTTACATTATTTAGTTCTATAAAAATATTTGTAATAATATTAGTGATAGTTTTCTTATAGTTTTTACGTCTATCAAAATTTAACTATCAAATAGTAAGTATTAGAAACTGTCGGTGCGATAGGATCCTTCTAAGAACAGTGGTACAAACTTTTGTTAACTTAATATTAACAATCCAAGATATCTAGCCGACTAAGTTTAAATTAGGCGGAAGTGAAACTGACTGCACTGCTATTTGATGTTATACAAGTAGTAAGTAACTTAGTTCTTACTGGTCTATTCAATCTCTTGGTTAGGTAAGACGTAGGACATAAACATGAATCGTTGGGAGTTGGAAGGAGGAGCAGCGCATCGCCCGCACCATGACTGTGGCACGCCTGCACCTCACCCGTGGTATAATCGCGCCACGTTAATGCCATGCCCACGCTACGTCCGTGCCACACCCGCGCCATGCCCGCGCCACGCCCAAACCAGAACCGCGTCACTTTCGCGCCTATTCCGCGAAAATATGAAGACTTTAGTTGCACAACAGTAGTGAGTTTTTCTAAAATAATAAAATTTAATTAAAAAAGTACGATCGATTATTTATACATGTGTATTCATATTGTTGTTTCTTACATTTATGGCACTGTAATAAATCAGTTTTTAAGATAAGCTCAACGACAGTAATACTTAAGAAGTTATTGTTGAATGTTTATAAAAAATACTGCAGTCACAAACCCAAAACTTATTACATGCTTCCTACATGACCATGCTACTTTCATTTGAATTTTACGTCACTAAGACGATTAGTTTTAAAACAAGTATGATTTAAGTACCTAACATATAATGAAGTTTATTAAATACAGGTTGTACAAAAGATAAGGTAGCTTACTATCACTTACGACTTAAAACCAATCAATGTTTTTTCCAATCTCAAAGATTATTTATTTACTATCTGGAAATACTAAAATACCGGTATCACCCGAATAACGGTTTGCATAAATACCGTTGTCGTAACCCTAGTCACGACTAGGATATGAAGGCAGACAGTATCGGCTCGTATTATCAGCAGTATGAATACGTAATAGCTTCTAGCCACAGTGCACAAATAGGGCGTAGATTTAGTCAATCTCAATATTAAAGGGGTCGACTTTGTTCAAATAAAAACAAATTTTACTATGGGATCAACACCGAAATATGGATAAATTAGACGTGGTCATTATTTAAATCAAATTCAGATTATTACAAATATACACGCAAGCGAACCTGGCTTGTGGAAGGTCTCGCATGATTTGGGAGTATTGGTCCTGCTGTACACTCAGTGGCGGGCATTGGTATTATTTGGAGGTAGGCAGTAGACACTTATAATGTGTTTTATTGATGAAAATCAGTGGTTTTTATCAATAATCCGCATTTGTAAGTACCTACTGCCTACCTCATTTCAATTATCAGGTAGGCACTGCCTAATTGCCTATATGCACGACACGCCCCTGTGTACACTCATCTTACACTGTGGTCTAGCCAAAACGATACAAATTTACATGTAACGATTTAAGTTACATAGGATATACACAAGGCGACACGACCGTGCATCGCCTGCGCCACACCCGCGTCTCTCCCGCTATACTAACGCACCACGCCTGCGCCACGCCCGCACCACGCCAACGCCTCTGTTTGTGCCCTGCCTGCGATTGATGAATAAATTTTGACAAAATATCATCGGAATTGAAGGTATACATACTTTGATCAAAAACAATGTAAATAATTTATTAGTAATGTTACTGTATTACAACGAAAGTTTTTTACAAATGTTTATTTTATTTAAACTTGAAGATAAATATAACTTGAAATAGAAAAAAATGTTTTTAAGTGTTATTTTTTATCTTCAATTAAACCTTGCATGGAATTGCTAAAAACAAAAAAAACAATTATTTAAACTTGCTATGCTTGCCTTTTTGGTTAGTATGTTACATAGATCACTGTTCATCCTCTTATTCGGTCTCAATAATTGAATTTGTTAAAAGAAGAACCAGTCTTTGTAAAATAAAAGTAGATGGTACTAGCTAGGTAACAATACAAAAATATAAAAAAAAAAGGTAAGGAAAAATATAGATTATTTATGGTTTTTAATTTTTAAATGGCCATCGATCTGTCCCTTCCGTTGCTACTGCTTAGTTTTCATCGAATTCTGTAATCTCGTACAAGAAATAAAGGGTCTGAAAAAGTTAAATGACAATCTATTAAGCACTAATTATAATTAGAGATAATTATCTTGGTTCGGTAACGACGTACTAGAAGTAGTGAGTTTTAATGGTCGCATGTGTCACCAAAATGTGAATTTGTGTTTAATTGTAAATGAATGAGGAAAACGATTCCACTTTCCTTATTCGTTACTTTTCAAATCATGTTTTTTTACCAAAACCGTTGCCAACCTAATCGCTAATTATAATATTAATAACCAGTCGTAAAGGAAAATGATTTTATTGAAATACACATTACAGTGTGTCAGGCCAAGTTCGGATATGAATAAGGAGGAATTGTAATTCAATCTAATAAATAACACCAACCATTTTGAGTTTTGACCTACACTTTTCTTAACTATACTCAGTTGGGAGACGTACCGTGTTACGTTTGGACACACAATAAATGAAACATAATCACCAATACGAAGTTTAGTAATAGAACTTGGATTGCCAAATTTAGATATCTGCGTGAAACACGATTAGTACCCTTGAGGACATATTTACACGTGGCTTTATGGAAGCTTTTCATACATTTATGCAGCAATAAGGGAGGAACTCTATCGAACTTAGCGCCTTTTAAAACGCAAAGTCCTGCATTTCGTCGAACTTGACAAGTTTTTTACAGTAAGTTTTTGGTAGTATTTAGTTAACAGTATCCTTTTAGATAAATTTTATTTAAGTATTTTTGATTAATTCTGTATCTATTTTTTTTTCAACAGGACGTGTAACTAACTATATATGCATCGTTAATTTTTATAGCGAACTCAGTTTTGTGAAATATCTTACAAGGATATAGTGTGTGTTTGATTCTGTGAAACATGAAGGTTAAAATACCGTTATTCGGAGTCATCGCGTTCTCCCTTGCGCTTCTGAACGCGTCAGCACCACAGCGTCGGTGGAACCGCTATTTTGACAAATTAGTTGACTACATCAACTCTAACCAAACTTTATGGAGAGCTGGACGGAATTTCGACAGAAACAAGTCAACTGTTTCAATCTCACAACTAAATACAAATTCAACATTCCTTAGAAATATTCAAAACTGGAAAGACCTACCGTTACATTTTGATTCCCGAGAAAAATGGTTGAGCTGTTCTTCGCTGTACCATATTCGAAATCAAGGAGCTTGCAACAACTGTTGGGCAGTCTCTACGGCAGCTACCATGAGCGATCGTCTCTGTATCCATTCAAATGGGCGCGAAAATGTTTATTTATCAGAATTTGATCTTACGAGTTGCTGCACGAATTGTGGCAGTTGGTGCGGTGGAGGTGTTCTCCGATCTGCGTGGAAATATGCTGCCGGAAAAGGAATTGTCTCCGGCGGAGAAGAAGGTTGCAGACCACACACAAACTCAACGTGCACCATTATTCGTAACAGCAATGGCACTTTTACTTGTTCTCTCCATGAACATTTGCAAGTATGTCAAAGAAAATGTCAGCCAAGTTTTAAAAAAACTTATAGAAAAGATTTGTGGAAACTTTATGCAGCTTATAGCGTCCATCATGAAAGGGGGATTATGTTAGATATATATAATTATGGGCCTGTCACAGCTAGGCTTAGAACATTTGAAGATTTCAGGGTATACAATAGTGGAATATACTATCATTTGACTGGCGAATCTATAGGATCTCATTCCATTAAACTGCTTGGATGGGGCAAGGAAAACAATATTAAATACTGGTTAGCTGCCAACTCTTGGGGCTCTAGCTGGGGTGTAAACGGATTCTTCAAGATCATACGTGGTAAAAACCATCTCGGGATAGAAAATGTAGCTTATGCTGGATTATTTAAAACATAGCTTGGATCGCATATTGACACTCTCTGGATTGATTTGTTAACAGGTCTTTTTTTGGTACCGAAATATTTATATTATGAATATTCTTGAGACTGATACTGATGAGCAAGGGTTCGGCACAGCTAGTTTCGGATCGTGTTGTGACACCTGTTTTATGCGTGTTTAATTTGATTTTGTACTAACTTTGTTCTTTTGATTTGTGATTACAATAATATGGCCTTACTACAATAAAGATAGACTAGGGTTAAACAATTGTCTAAAATTAGGCAAGCAATTTGAAATGTTGACACATTAGATAATCGAGAATATTATTATTTAACATTTCAAATTGGTAGACTAATCTTTAGGCAAGTGTTTAACGCTAGTCTATCTTTTTGTAGTAAGCCCATGTGTTTATTTATTGGTATAATGCTATCATTTTAGAACATGTTACACAAACTTGTATTACATACAGGGTGGTCCAGGCCAGATGGATATAAATTTTTTTTAGGTAGTCGGCTTAGGTGCCTATTTTTACCCGCCAGGAAAAAAAACGCTTGTCAGCCAAAGATATGATTTTTTTTATTATTTCAGTAATATCACGACTTTTAATGTTTTATTTACTTTTAAAATTAAAAATTCTATTATTATTTTTTTAGGTGCTTAGTTAGACATTGCAATCTCTCAGAAAAAAAATAGACATTGTGCTCTCTCAGAAAAAGTGGTGATATTTCTAAAATTAATAAAAATATATCTTGTAAGCGGATTTTTTCCTGGCGGGTACAAATATGTCCCTAAGCCGACTACCTAAAAATAATTTATATCCATCTGGCCTGGACCATCCTGTATAGTTCTAATCGTATTAAACCAATAAATACATTCAAATATGTTACGATTCCTGTCACCCCCTTTTATGTCGCGCAGTCAGGTAAAATACAACAAGTTCCTCTCGCCAAGACAATACGCCTAATTGTGAATAAACACCAAAAGAGCAGGACCCAGTAGCGGTGGCATAAATCAGCCACGTCACGTGCAAGAACCTTGCATTGTCTAGCCGAGCACTTCAGTTGCGGTAGCTGCGTTAGATGCCATTTTTATAAATTAACTCCAAGAAGGAGGTTCATTTCAAAATTTGAATGAATGCTTGGGTATGTTTTATGCGATATTTTCGCTAAGTGTGAACAGTTTTTTTTATCCAACGAAAAAATATAGAGAAAAGAACGAGCTTACTTTACGTAAAGTAAAAAAGATACTTTAAAAAAGATTTCTGAAGATTTTGTCGTAGACTTTATCGATGTGATTAATTTGTTTTTCCAAGCCATATTACAGCTTTCTGGTACTTATGTTATGAGTCTGTAAGCTAAGCCACAGATAGACATAGAGACAGAAATACCAAAACTATAGGGGGTGTTGACCACGATACCTTAAAAAATGGTTTCCATGTTTCATTATCTTTATCCAAAGTCGGCAGGTGATTGCTTTCAAGCAATACGTTCGTAGATCTGTAATATTTAGGTAATAGAAATTTATAAACTCACCGAAGTAAAATTCGATTTGTAGAAGTGTTTTCGTCGTATTATGTACCTACCCCATTATTTCTAATTGCCCTTTGTCCCAGTGAAGGGAGGCGCATAATTTATACGTCAAGCGCTACTTGCCTTGTATTGTGACTGCTGCCAAGCAATGCGACATAAGTACTGGCAGTTAGGTCGCCGTATTAGATACTATTGATAGTAGTTTGAGGTTATGTGAAAACTAAACATTTATTAAGTGTAACTTATTTTTATTTGTTTTTTTTTTGCAGAATCTTCTCAATATGAGAATTTATTTTTGTTCCTTTGACTTAAAAGTGCCAATAATATCCAAACGAATTATACTCTCAATTTTCATTCTAATACTCTAATACATTAGTATAATATACAGAGGTATATTATACTAATTTAAAAGATATTTTATTTTCCTCATCTAGATCAAGCGTAGAGTGCTAGAAATGAGACGAAGAAATTCCTAAAAACTTTAACACATGATTTCCTCACTATGACCGAAGATAAAATATTTTAGCGCATCAGCCTGTCTATTCTGTAAACAAAACCGCGCTCACTTCGTCGCTGCACTCGCTCATCAACGATAAATAATATGAACCTTCTTACTAGCAAGATAGATGCTATGTTCGTTTGTACGGCTAAGTCGTGTTTTAGAGCGAGTCTGTTGCGTTTTTCTTAGAGAATCGACCAGCTGGAAATCGCTATCATAGAATAACTGATAGTACAAGTACAGAAGACTTACGTCTATTTCTATTATATAACTCGTTTCACTTTCACACACTTGGCGAATGTATTTTGAAATGTTATTTTACTCCAGGTATTGCAGCTCAGCCTTGCATTACCTCGTGTTTGCCTCATTTAGTAAATTTAGCCAACATTACTAGAGCAGAAGACCGTCGATCGTGGTACTTTAAATACACATCATAGAGAAGTAATACGGACGATCTATCTCCGAAACAGAGGGAACCTACATTACTCATTTGTTATATGCTCCAAGATATGTGCCTACCCTCGCAAACTCGAGGCGGCCTTGACAGATTTTTAACTTTAAGTTAATACCAATAAGTAATTGATGAAGTCATAGGACTTACCGATAGGGGTAGGTATCGACGTGTGATTTATGCTGGCCAAGCTTTCCAATCGGGGCAAACATACGATCGTAGCTAGAGTAGGCATTATTTAAACATTTTTTCAGAGTAAAAGTTTCTGTACAGTATCCATTCTGTGACTAGCGTTTTATTGTTAACTGCTGTGTTCCCAAAACCGTCCTTACCTAAGCCCTTAAAATATTCACGTCGCATCATCATCAACGTCCCTCAATTTAAGGTATAATACCCTGAATTCATTATGAGGTTGTTTCCTACTTTGCTTAATGTAGATCGTTGTTTATATTTTCTTTAGTGCTTTTAGGGTTATGCTGTCAAAGATTTGTGACGTTGTTGTTTTTCATTCTACTGTAGTTCGACGATCACAATTTCGACGTATGCTAGTTCGAAAGTAATCGAGTACGATGTACGCTAGTTTGAAAGTGCACGGAAGCGAAGTATGAAATGCCGGCGTACATTTATTACAAAGTTATCTAGTGCGATGTATATTAATCAAAAGTACACGGTAGCTAAGTGTAAAAATTCGACGTATTTGAAGTCGATAGTATACAAGCACGTATACATATACGGGGTGAATCCAAAGTCGTGTAATTCCTTGACAGCATGTACTCCGCTGCTGATATACAGTAATTTATAATATGGGAGCAACATGGAAGTCACTAAAAAATGTTTCACTTCCCCGTACAAGTGAAGAGAGAGAGTGTGCTCATGAGCTACATGAGCTCATACCACCGTCACCTTTCTTCCATTGGACATCCAGATGCACGGCCGGCTACCATCCGTTCTTAGTTGATATACCCATAATCCGCACTAAGAGCTTCTCATCATCTTTTATAATGCGCACAGCTAAAAAATGGAATTCCCTGCCTGCGTCTGTATTTCCAAATGCATATAACCTGACTCTCTTTAAGTCCAGAGTGAATAGGCATCTTCTGGGCAAGCTCGCTCCATCGTAGATCCCATCTATGCTCTAGAGCAAGATTGAGGTCAAGAGGAAGCCCATTTCAAATAAAAAAAAACTAAAAAAAACAAGGGGACTCCCATAAAACAAACATATTTTTTGCCGTTTTTATAGATTTTGGTAGGTTAATAACCCTTTGTGCACGAATCTGACTCGCACTTGGCCGGTGTTTTTTGTTTAATTTCGATGTTGATCCTGTAAAGTTCCCTTGTACGGGGAAGTGAAACATTTTCTAGTGACTTCCATGTTGCTCCCATATTATAAATTACTGTATATCAGCAGCGGAGTACATGCTGTCAAGGAATTACACGACTTTGGATTAACCCCGTATATGTATACTTGCTTGTATACTATCGACTTCAAATACGTCGAATTGATACACTTAGCTACCGTGTACTTTGATTAATATACATCGCACTCGATAACTTTGTAATAAATGTACGCCAGCATTTCATACTTCGCTGCCGTGCACTTTTGAACTAGCGTACATCGTACTCGTATACTTTCGAACTAACATACGTCGAAATTGTGATCTTCGAACTACAGTAGCAGAGACAGCTTTTTAGTCTAACTTGCACAAATTCACAGGACCGGGCTGACACTGGATTGCTACTATTTGCCAATCTAGGATTATGATAAAACGTACCCTGATAAGAAACAGCACTAAACTTCAGGAAGAAAATTAAGAAAAGCAACACATCTCTAGTATGTATTTTTAACATTTTAATTATTTGTTTTTATAGCTACCTTAAACATTGTACTTAAAGTGTCTACATCTACTGTTAAAAAATACAGCCACTCGTTGCTACTATTTAGGTACGGAACTTAGAGTTATGTGAGCTCAAAAACAACAAAAGGTTATGATTACAAGGAAGTCTGATAACGACAAAGCAGTAGGTATAAGTGGACCATTAAAAGCATCGTCTGCAAACGGCTCTGGCACTGCTCCAACAGCTGGCAACAGACTGTCTTGGTTATTTAATGGTAATACTTTTTTGATCCTTTTACCTCTTTTCTTTTTAATTATTGTTTCTTTCTGGACCGTGGTGGCCAGTGGCTTTAAAATGTACTTACAAGGGACTTTAAAACAAGAGCAAAATTTAAGGAGGCGATATAGTTTATCAATACTAAAAATTTTTGGGACCAACATAAAAAATCGCGATATTTTTGCTCCATATACAGGATGTTTGGTAAACGGTACATCAAGCCAAAGCTATCCTATGTTAACTTATGCATTTAAAGACTATGTTGAAGTCAGTACAATATCATCATTTATTCTTTTTAATTTTCATACAAAACATTACCACCACCAAACCATTTACCTAATAGCCTGTACAAATTAACGTTCTACACCCTTAAAATAATTTAGTATTACTTTTTTAAACGACGTTATAGCCCAAACCAAAAGTTTTTTGTAATGATAAAAACATTTGCCACCTCAAATTTTGCTCCTGTTTTAAAAAGTAACTCTGTATAGGGTTATTTTTTATTCTAAAATATTTAACTGTCAAAAGTAGAACATATTTTTGGAGTTGCCTGTACAGGGTAAATATAATGCACAATATAATTACTTAAAAAAGATGTTATTAAGGCTCTTATGGTTTCATTTTGAGCGACAATTTGTTTTTAGTATGAGTATTACGATTTAAATAGAAAAAAAAACCAAATTTAAACATTATTTCACTATGACAAATATAGGGACAGAATGCCTACTACGAAAATGTATCGTTCATTAGGACGTAGGTATACCTATCAAATTAAAATAACAATTCACTTGTATCAAACCTTTGACGACTGAATAATTGAAAACGGCCGTGTTCCTTACACGGCTAATTTGAGTTGGTCATATTTTGTCAAAGGATTGATACAAGTGAATGGTTAATTTAATTTCATAACCTATCACGCCCGAATGAACGATACATTTTCAACCGACTTCAAAAAAAGGAGGAGGTTCTCAATTCGACTGAATGTTGTTTTATATTACACCTGGCGGTTACATACTAAGCCTTAGCATTGGACGATGGACCGACAACCTTAGGAAGATGGCTGGCAGAGGCGGATAAAAAAGCGAGAGATCGTACTATATGACATTCTTTCGGGGGGCTAACGTCCAGTAGTGGGGGCATAGGCTGTGACATGACATGAGCCCTTACATCATCATCATTGTGGTTAATTGTAACCTTTGATTAAACAAGGAATCCCATAAATCAAGGTCAACCTTGTAACCACATATTCTATACATCATGGTGAACAAATTTTGTTTTATCATTTTTGCAAACTTGCATGAAAATTTATCGACTTCCCATCATTGAGGTATGTACTAGCGAACTAGAGAACACATCTCGGACTTAATTTTTCAGCCAAGAATTGTAGTCCAGTGGACTACAAAGCTTCAGTCAGTGTCAATAATTGAAGTTGTCAAAACTGCTTTGATTGTTCAATACTACAATGCTTGGCTGAAACATTTAGTTTGAGATGTGTTTTCTAGTACGCTAGTACATTATACCTCAATGCTTCCAATGCTCAATACAGAATTAACAAATTAGTCAATTAGATTTGTAAAGACAGTAAAGAAAAACATATGCATAATTTAAAAAGTGATAGAACAAAAGTTGTTCAATATGATGTATAGAATATGAGGTTACAAGGTTGACCTTGATTTACGGGACACCCTGTATACAAGTATAGATAGAGTGTGGTGCTGCAATTGTCACCAAAAGAACAGGTCAGCAGGCCAGTGAGTAACAACTATGGTTGCTATTGTAACAATTATGGATACAAGCGCGCTGCGTCATTGCAGGCGTGCAACCATAGACTTAGCATTCGCTACGCTCTATACGTGCAACTGATATATTTTTGACGTTTATGACACTCGAACACATAGTAGCAAATCCTAAGTCTATGCTCGAACAGGGAATCTAGACATGACAATTTGATTTGATATGATTGATTGTAATCGAGATAATTCTTTTTTCAAAAAAAACCTAAGATTTTAAAAAACAAATGTGTAAAAGCAGCAAAATTAACCCTCACATTTCCCAACGTATTACACAGCGCGACTATCAGTACCAGGTCGGAAGGACCCACAAAGGCGGCATTATCACGGCTGTATTACGCTGGTAATATAGTACATGTGGCGTTCATCCGTGAATACGTGAATTTTAATGCCACAGCCAGCTGAAGCACGGAATGGAGCTCAATATGTATATAATTCATGCTGGAGGTGCATTTAAGTTTATTGTGGAGGCTATTTGTATGCATTTTGGATAGTTTATATAAAGTCGTCTTCATTAAGTTTCACTTTGATTTTTTTCTGTTTTTTTTTCTACGGGTTTGTTTCGTGTAGGTGCAGAGAACAGCTCGACGGCCTACCACACATTTTTTTAAATTATTAATGACCTCTAACAGGGTGTTAGGTAAATGGTATATCATACTTCTTTACTCGACGACTCGCAACAATGGCTGACGTCGAGGTTGTTGCGGCGTCAGCATTATGTCTGCACAGTATAACATAATACTTACTCTGTGGTATAAATAACTATTTATGTGTTATAAAAAGATAAAAAATCAAGTAAAAAAAACTAAGAACCGACTTGAAAAATAAACTAAAACATTATTTTATTTTACATTTTTTTGTGTGAGGGTCTAGTTAAAAGTAAGCCTGCTTTATTCTGGTGTCCTAGTAACCATACAATAAAGTGCTCGATACCTAGATGGTTTTTCTTGTTTCTGTGTGTACTGGCTTACAGCAGTAGTAGTAGTAGTAGTAGTAGTAGTAGTAGTAGTAGTAGTAGTAGTAGTAGTAGTAGTAGTAGTAGTAGTAGTAGTAGTCGTGATACGTCCCTGACTGTCACGACAAATGCTGAGCGGGGGGCCTTTTTGACACATATTGCTTTTTATTATCCTGTAAATGTTTTTTTCCTTTTGTAGATAGACAGATAGATAGATAGATACTCTTTATTGCACACCACACAAAACAAACAGTACGAAAAAAGAAAATAGATTTAGAATGGTACAATTTAGGCGGTCTTTTCGCTAGAAGCGATCTCTTCCAGACAACCTTCAGGTAGAGGACAGTTTACAAAGTCGAGTTGTATTCTGTGTGTGTCAAATAAATATTTTTCTATTCTGTTCTATTCTAACCTTTCTGCCCCATCGGCCGTCAGTTGTATGTACGTGCTAATATATGCCCCTATGTGCTATGTGTGTATTGTAAATAAGCACGTTTTGTTCTTGTTTCTTTATAGTCATATTATTTTTTGTTTAATTAAAGTAGTGTCTTTCCAACTATAACCTCCTGAAAGTACCGTACCAAGTTCCCAATCACTCAGATCTAAAAGAGCGGTTACAAAGGCTGGAGGTATATTCATGAGTAAATGTGAACGAACATTCATTTGTGAATACGAATTTTAATGGCCCGTCGCACGTACAGTCAGGAGCATAAATATAGATACATTTTCATTACACTTTAAACCTTATTGCAAAGAAATAAAATTATTTCATTGCTCGTGACTGTACATGCAGGATTGAGCGTATTGGTAGGAAAACGGAATCTATGAATATTAAGCAGATACGAATGAGTGCCCCTGTACAGGGAAATTATTTATCAGCCTCCAGTCGAAATCGGACGGTAATATAATGTGTGTATTTAGTACATTTTTTAACATTTTAAATTGTTGTTTTTAGCAATTACCATGCTAGGTTTATCTAAGATTTTTAATACTTGAAAAAAATCGTTCGCCTCAGCCACCTGATCCGAACCCACGTCCATCGCATACCGGGCGAGTGCTTTGACCACTAAGCTACCGACACGTTAGTCAACTCGACGAAATATTTCAAGTGGTTCTCGCTGTCAAAGCCAGCATATTTTCTGATCAATGTTGCGGTATATACTACTACCGTCAACACCCGATAGAAATATTTTTACAAATATTTAACTATTGGTAAAGATCAGAAAAGCTTAAACATTTAAAATTTTTGTTTTTAGCAATTACTATTTTTAACATTTAACATACAACGTTTATTTAGCATTGGTCACACTTAGAATATTTTATCACCATTATCATGCTCTACTGTTGGTTATGAACCACTTTAGCTTTTCATCTCAGCCTATTGCAGTCCACTGCTGGACGTAGGCCTCCCCCAAAGAGCGCCAAAGAGCACGATCTCCCGCTTTTTTCATCCATCCACGGCCAGCCATCTTCCTAAGGTCGTCGGTACATCGAGCTGGGGGTCGTCCTACACTACGTTTGCCTAGGCGTGGTCTCCACTCGAGAACCCGTTTACTCCACCTTTCATCGGTTCTGCGACAGACTTTAGCTTAAGTCAAAGTCAAAGTCATTTATTTCTGCAAATTATGGCACTTTTATGTGTCCCAATTTTTTTCCCTACCACCGCTTCGGGACTACATATCGGCTGGTGAGAAGAAGCGGCCCAACAAACTCAGTGTGGGTTCCTTTACAGAAATCCTTATTTTGTTACTATCTCGTATTTTCGCGAAAACACACTAGCTACACAAATTACGTATAGCGGCGGCGCGCTAGACAGATAGGCCACTCGGAACTAAGCGTCAAAATCGTTACGCACAAATTGACAATTGCGTTTATATGCAACCTCGGACGATCCGGGGCAGTACTACAGCGGACTGACACTCACGACAGTTTACTACGCATTGATCATTGTTACGTGCGAAAATGGATATAAACTTTTTTATTAGGTACTGCTGCAGTGTGTTTGGATGCTTGAATACAACACAAAATTGTGATTACACGTTCTTTAAATTTCCAAAATAATATTAAAAGGTATATAAAACTAGGTCTAGGTTTTCTCTTGTAAGTAAAGTAAGTAAGTAGTAAAGATAAGTTTTTAAAGCGATCATTCTTATTATTAAATTACACATTCAGCAGGAATGAGCTTTTAAATTTTACTTAAATCGTCATTGGTTTAACACCAGTGTTTTAGGTAAGCGTTGAATAAAAGATTATAAACATATTAAATTATTCATTGATTTTTTTTACATTGTCGTTGCTAGGATAAATACGCCACCTAGAAATGTCAGTATATGTCATAACAGTACCTAAGTAATGTAGTTAGTACGTATAATTTCTAACAACGCGCAGCTGCCGCAGCTGTTAAAAACGACAGTAATTGAAGAAGCCAAGTTTGGGAGAGTAATTATTGCTCTGTCTTCCCATTTAGGCCTGGACGTATGATAAGATGAATGAATAAACTAATCGTTGTATCGGTGTAATAAGGCATACTTATTCATTTCAAAAATCAGAATAGCAACCCTAGGCAATCAGCCCAATTTGGGCAGTTGTTTTCGAGAACGGCGGGAGTGGACCTTCTGTATTTTTTTCTTATTTTTTTCTATTTTGTGCTAGCTATCTTAATATTTGTGCTTATTACACTAAACCACTTTATCAAACGAACATGTTTGAATATGATAATTGTACTCAATCGATCAGTTGATCAGTGGATATCTAACATGTATTGGGGGGCACGAAAAATAAAATAATAAACAGAAAAAATAAAACCGGCTAAGTGCGACTCGGACTCGCGCACGAAGGGTTCCGTACCATTATATATCAAAACGGCCAAAAAATCACGTCTGTTGTATGGGAGCCCCCTTAAATATTTATTTTATTCTGATTTTTAGTACCTATTTGTTGTTATAGCGGAAACAAAGATACATCATCTGTAAAAATTTCAACTGTCTAACTATCACGGTTTGTGAGATACAGCCTGGTGACAGACAGACAGAAAGATGGACAGTGGAGCCTTAGTAATAGGATCGTTTTACTCTTTGGGTACGGAACCCTAAAAATAAAAATACAAAAATGTATTTAATAAAACAGATCGTCCTTAAGAAAACCCCTAAGACAGACCCTTATAAAGATCACCCTTGTGTATTGTATAGGTATATAGATAGACCAAGAAGAAATAAATCTTTGTTCCATGGATTTATTTTTAATCAAAATTTCGATAGCACTGAAAATGTTCCCAGTCCCAACGGTTCATTTCCTCTGCGGAATAGAATCCAAAAAAATGTTCAATCACAGCGCTTTTCATGAATTTTTACGAGACATTATTCAGAAGGCGGTCCAGTTCTTGTTTTACATGATATGATATTAGAAAGTTACCTACTTGATTTCAGGGACGGAGAAAAATCAAGTTTCATAACTTTTCAAAGTTGCCTGAAGTCTACAATAATGTTATTCTTTGAAATAAATACCTAAGAGTTGTACGGTGATGTGGCCTTTGGCACCTTTGGGTTGTGTCGTGTGGTGCCGGCACGTTAAAATAATAGCACCACCCCTTCTCTTCCTATGGGTGTCGTAAGAGGCGACTACAGGAGAACCGCCACAAGAAGACGGGCAGCAGCGTCTCCTTTCCACCATTGGCCAAACTGCGATCGCCAACCCGCCTGCCAAGCGTGGCGATTATGGCAAAATCCTCCTTTTGGAGAGGCCTGTGTCCAGCAGTAGACTGATATAGGCTGGTGATAATGATGATCATCATCATCATCATTATCACCAGCCTATATCAGTCATCATCATGTGGCCTTTGGACTTACATCCATTTCTAAAAAAAATCGAAACTCGTACGTGTGTATCTGTTTTTTTTTTTAGATTTGTAGCATAAAAACACCGAAGATCCATGTAAGGGAAGTTTGCACTGGACGTGTAGCATTTTTTCAAATGGTTCGTTTGTCTAAGGGTGCGTCCAGGAGACGTATTTTTGAAGCATTCGAAATGAATCTTGAATTCGAACACGAATACGATTCGTGTGCGAATTCTATTTCTATCACTCCCGATTTTACGCATTTTTGAATCACTCGAATTCTGTGTTGCTATTATAGTAAAATTCTTTAACTATTTTCGTGTTTCACGCAGAAAATATTTAAAACCGAAATGCAAAAAATATTCATTTTAAAAACCGGCAATGAATCGCATGGAACGGAACGAAAAAAAAAGTTTTTAATCTGTGAACCATATGTTTACTTGTCAAAGTCATACTTCTAAACTTTCTACTAGTAGAATCGAAATACGAGTGGGTCGGACCACTCGTTGCAGAATTCACGGAATGAATTTTCAAATATAGCGATTTTAGTCATTCGCACGCGAATCTTGCCATTTCGGATTCGAATTGGAATTCGCATGATTCAAAAATACGTCTCCTGATCTGGCGAATGCGTGTGCAGCACGCTTTCCGTTACTGCAACCTTTTGGTGCGCCTCCTTAGCGCAACTCATGCAAGGCTTGTACGCTGCGCGCGAGCTGCGCATTTGCGAGATTTGGACGCAGCCTAAGGTCTGCTGTAGGGATGGGGACAAAGTAATATGAAAAAACCTAAAACCCTCTTAAATAACAGATCCCTTTCACTACAAAAGTAGTCATAACAAAACGACACCAACAATTTAGACTACGCTATCTTGAAAAAGCCAACTTTACAGTAGAGTGCAATTTATGATAATATGTGATTAAAAAAAAAGTACATTTACTTAGCGTAGTGTTAAATTTATAACTTTTTCATTTTTGGGAATTTCAATATGAATTGATTATAGTTTCTAGTCCATATGTTAAGCCAAATGCCGTAAAAAACGTTAATTGCTAAAATTTATGTTAGCGTAGTCCAAGTTGTTGGTGTCGAAAAGCGTTTTACAAACTGTGGTATGGTAGTGGTGAACTACCATTTGTGTGTGTGTGTAAGTACACAAGTAACTATCTATCTAATATAGACTGTAAAGTCCCTTAAAATACATAAGACACTCCATTTTGCCTACTAAATACTCGTAGGTACTTAAAATGCGTGTATTGTTCACCAGAAACCCACAAACCACAGAACACTAAACTCGTGTAAATTCAAAGCCAAAATTGAATAAAACCTAGGAAAGTCTAGTCTATTTTAAGTTTTCAAATAAAACACGTACGTTTGTGTACAACTAAAACTTTTATATGAGCCCCGAGTAGACACTGTGATATTAACTCGCAAACTACAACATGCGAAAAGTTTTGCTAAACACACTGTTGGAGATCCGCAGGGCGAAACATTTTGGACATTTTTAGGGTTCTGTATGATTCAAAAGTAGTCAAGTATGAGCCTGAAACGCGCAAGGTTCCGTAGAATCGGAATAAGAAAAGTAAGATGAAGATTTTTTATCATAAAGCTGTAAACAATTTTAGTCATTCTTGTATAAGACAAACTGTATAGTTTGTGGACGATTTTAGGTCTTTAGGATACCGGATAGAACAGTTTTCCGTTATTATATGTTTAAATATAGGTTAGTTAGGCACAAATGTCAATACTTATCGATCATTTAGCTATCATAATGTATTTTGCGAAATTAAAAAACCGGCAAAATGCGAGTCGGACGCACACAAAAAAAGTTCTGTTCTTACGTACAACCGTATACAATATTTAAGACTACATAAAAATTATATAAACTAAATCCGAAAAGCACGGTTCTTGTACAGATACTATATATACCTACTCGTAATAGCGGCTTTAGTAAACACGTACGGTAATAAATTCAAGAGGCTACCTTTATTGTTTAGATACAACCCTGTAACAGAGGGACAGATAGAGATTAATCGGGTCGCGTTGGCAGTCTTTGGCCACGGAACCCCAAAAACGACCATGACTCGTGGCAAATACAGAAAGATCACATAACATTTTTTTGTCCTAACTATCATGCTATCCGACCACAACACGTTTTATCAGGGAAGCAACGGCCTTTTAAATATTTTTTTGAATTTTCATCCGCAAACTTCGCAGCGGAAAATGAACGTTTCGTATAACTGTGGTAACACAGAAAGAGAATATTATAAAGCATACTTAAACAAAAACCCAGCATTAAAACGAATGTAATTCACAATCCGGAACGGGATAAACAAATAATCAGGTACATTCTTTATTTGCTTCCCCGGTTTCCTCCGGCTACCTCGAAAACATTTTTGAAATATTCCGTTGAACTTCTGCATTGTTTTAATATTTTTCGTTATTTTGCGATGAATTGAAAGGACTAGGCCCGCATGACCATGTTTACTCAACACCATTTTTGTTTGCGGGAAAAATAAACTTTTGCAATTTATGGTAGCCTGGTAACTGGGTGTTAAGTTAATGACTGATGTTGATTGCAATTTGCCACCAGTCGATAAATGTCAAATATGTTCTGTGGACTGGAAAGATGTGACAGGAAAATAATATATTAGGTCCAATTTTATTAGTGTACATCCTGTTAACCTGTGACTATATAGGTGAAAAGCAATCGTAAAAACCAATTTTCAAATGTGTCCATAAAAATTAAAAAAGATAAAAATCAAATTCAAATTAACAACATTGACTTCATATTGCATAAACTCGTCCTTTTTTTGGTACGTTTAACCATCTGATTATTGTCTTATTGCTTCCCCTAGTACAGAGCGAGAAAAAGTTGAAGATAGGACGAGTATAAGCAATATGAAGTCGATGTTGTTATTTTGTATTTTTATTTTTAACTTTTTTTGTTTTAAGATAGACATTTGAAAGTTGGTTTTTACGATTGCTTTTCACCTATATAGTCACAGGTTAACATGATATACACTAATAAAATCGGACCTTATATATATTTTTAAATAGTTTTTTTTTCTCTTATCAGGCAAGTTCTTATGGTATGACAGGCCTAATGGTATGGCCTTGGTTTAATGTAAGACGAGTCTCTAGTGTAGAAAGCTGCGTTGACGCATTGGCTCCTTCTCTCCTTCCACAAATATTATCAGAGGCTGCAATTGCTGATGAATAAGGGAAATCAAGGGTCGCAAATATGCATGATTCAGTAGTTCTCATGTTTGAGCCATTTGGAGTCGTGAAGACTAAGCGCTTCAGTTAGCCAAGCTGTTTTATTCCTAAGCCAACGAGCATGACCAACAAAAGACGATATAATATAGCGATTTATCGACAGTCAACTGTCAAAATATGATATACATAGCCGCCCACCTTGAACTTTTATCGAAACAGCGAGCATGTCCGTGCTGGTGACGTCACGGTCATGCTCACTTTTTCGATAAAAGTTCATATTAAATACTGCCAGCCTTTAATACTCCTATGTGATACATCTTTTATTCGCAACTAATTTTGTTTATTGTTTTTTTTTACTTACAATTTGCAAAAGTTATCAAGGAAAATAATATCAAACGCTTGAAAACTATCTTTTCAGCTGCTAAGTCAGAATAAAGAAGACTGAATTTTATCACTCCAATTGTCTTTTAATTAAGTGAACCACACTGTCTTGGTATTGGCTAAGAACCTTCATTACCTCTTATCTCCCATTTTCTTGGAAATGCAACGGAAAATAATAACGGAGATATCTGGGAGTCGATACGTAGACAATGCGCGCTCGTATTATCGGATTCCCTTCTTTTAACTTATACCCGCCTGGTACCTCAAATGAGATAGGGCTGTCATTTCCACTTCATCGTGGTCCCAAATATTTATTATCAGATAATTTTCAGTACCTACAAACTCCAAAATTACTCAAAAAAGGCAAATATTTTGTCGCCGAATATAAAACATTAAGGGCAATATAAAAGTAACAAATTAAGCAATCAATCAATTTGGCCTGAAGATCAATCACATTACAAGTGTGTTTAAAAGTATTCAATTTTCAAAGTAAAATAATAAGGGCTTATTAAATCATCAATTAAAAATTACTTAACAGTTAAAGTACAATACGACTGATTATTAAACGTCAATCAGTAAACATTGCTTAGAAGATAGAATATATCATTCTGCAATTGGAAGTATTTTATTTTAATCGGCAAGCAACTTCTAACTGGCGTTGGTAAAATAGGCCCTAAATTAAACGAACTTATTCTAAAACTAAGTACCTACTCAAAAAAAATCAATTATTGAGTATGAAGCACAGAATATAAATACTAAAAGTATACTCGAGTATAATGAAGTTAAACTTCATACACCCGAGGCCGTCTAAAACTAGCTTTTGTCCTGATTAGAATTTCACTCAAATTTGTTAAGCCTTATAAACATGGATTAAGTAGTAAAGAAGTTTACAAATAATAGCTTTTTATATATATTCCTCATAATTTATATTAAAAACAACATGTAGCAACCCTACCGCCCTCTCAAAATGGCGTGTTTGAGAAAATATTTTCTCAGCGAACGTGAAAGCTTTATTCGCTCTTTAGAAAATTAAACTCGATCCGCCTTATTCTAAGGCCCATTAGCACAACCTTTATAAATCTAGATTTAACATTGGCCCAGGTTTAAAGTATGCCTATATATGTCCCACTGCAGGGCACAGGCCTCACCTCAACTATGAGGTGGTTTGGGCCATACTCCACCACGCGGGCCCGGTGCGGATTGGTGGAGGGGTGTTGTAAGGCCAGTGACTATACCTTACTATCAGATGATATCATGCCGCCTTAAAGCCTCTGACTAGGCTTCACGACCAATATCAAGCGATATTAGCCGGGGCCAACTTTTAACGTGCCTTCCGAAGCACGGAGATGCTTGTGATAAATGTCACTAAATTTGGTCGGAATGGTCACCCATCCACTCACGACCGCGGCGTTGGTTGCTTAAATAAAGTAATCGATACCAAAGCGCTGGCGCCACTGAGCTACAAGCACCTCCCAGGCCCAGGTTTAAACCCTGAATATTTCAGTTAGTTAAAAGTTCATCATCATCATATCAGCCTATTGCAGTTCACTGCTAGACATAAGCCAAAGAGAATCACCCCCGCTGTGCTCCTCCTGCCTGCCAAGCCAAGACCCTTCAATTCAGGTGCGCGTGGAGGCATCGAGTTAAAATTAAACCGATATAAGTACTTATTAAGGTCCACAGGTTCTTGAAGCTGTCAAAAAATCAAACTTATAAGTTAAGTTAAAAAAGATACGGCCGTTTATGCCGCAAAAAAACGTAAAATTCGTGACTCAAGGGAATCAGAATTTAAGGGTATATTCCGTTAATCTAGAACTATGAAATTTGGCTAGTAATAACTTATATCGTCTTATTATACTACAAGTAAAGGGGAATATCTGAAAACTATAAATTCGTAATTGAATCGTTAAAAACACTGTATGCAAGGAACGGCGGTACAAATTTTGAATTGAGTTAACCGTGTCATGTGGGATTGAATGAAAGGGCTTCATTGGTACTAGCTTAAACATATTTATAATTATTTTTATGATGTAGTTTTCGATTTATGACGAAGAATAATTGTACGGAACCCTCGGTGGGCGAGTCCGACTCGCACTTGTCCAGTTTTTTTATCACATAACACACCCCTCAAACGTAACACGGTTAGCAAAGGTGACACAGTATTTATCTATCCTTAAACAAACGCCTTAGTATAAATAAAGGAATAGTGTATATATACGTACGTCTTCCAAAGCGAACGTATTATGGGGCCAAAGAGGCCTCCTGTTTGCTGTCAAAATATTATTTCGGGAGTCCGCTGTTCAAGCCCCACTGAGATCAGCCAAGTCATTATAGAATAATTAGCTGTTGCCCGCGACTTCGCTCGCGTGGTCTTTAGTTTATTCAATATATCCCACAGGAACATTTGACCGGAATAAAAAGTATCCTATATGTTACTCCAAATCCTATTTTTTAAGTGTGCAAAATTTAATCTAAATCCGTCTAAGTGTTTTTACGTGATAGAGTAACAAACATACATACTTACAAACAATCGCATTTTATAATATAAGTAGGACTATTTAATGAGAATGCACATTTAAAGTCACCTACTGTTCCACAATCAGAAGAGCTTATCTACATTTGACTCAATTGAGAACCTTATTTGCGTCGTGGAAGGTGCGATAATTCCTTTTTATAATACTGGGTCGCCTGGTTGTGCTGTAGACGTCTCTGGCAAAATTATCTGTTTTAGTATGTTTCCTTACTTGAGACCATTTATTTATTACATGACCTAATAAAACTCTGTAGTACATCAAGTGTATTCCCATAATTACAATTAACAATTTAAATTTAAATTTTCAGTTTTTTAGAATTTTCGTAAAAGCGATGTATATGAGCAACTGATCACGTGGTTTTTAGGAGTATTATATTCTTTTTTACATAAACAGATTGGTCCTGTTGGCTGTAACACGGGTTTTTCCTACCATAGGCAATAGTTTTATAATTTTTATCTACGCACTTATTACCTTATTACTGTAAGTACCTAAAATAAATTTTACTTTTGCTGTAACATATCATATAATATATTTATAGAAAACTGGCTTCTTTTCTTTGACTATATTGGCCCGGAACACCCGACCTAACGCTAGGTGAAAATATTTTCTACATGTTTTGAGTAAACTTACTTTTACTGTAATATATCATATCATATATTTATAGAAAACTGGCTTCTTTTCTTTGACTATATTGGACCGGAACACCCGACCTAACGCTAGGTGAAAATATTTTCTACATGTTTTAATATTGAATGGCAGTAATAATACCTTCCTCACATCTTTAATAATTTATGTAACAGCAAATCTACATTTCGTTATGGTAATACGTTTAAAATTACGTTTACAGTTGAAATTACAATAGAAACAATAAGAGGGCTAATGGTGGAATTTACATGAATAATATTTTTTGTTGGTACGACATAAGTTTGTTCTCTAAATTAACTCAAACCGGTGCTCGAACCCATTGCATTCCATGCCAATTACCACGCCACAACGCCTACTGTCGTCAAAATATCAAAATAGGGACGAACTGGTAAAAGAAAATGAAATTATATTAAGCCTGTCAGTTAGATTATCAAAAAATAATGGATTCTTATTTTTCTTTTGTCAATCAACCAAAAAAATACAAAGATAAAGCGCGTCAAAGTTCGGGAGAGGGGCTCGTGACGTCACTTCTAAGTTAAAATGAACCTAGGCGTGACGTCATGCAACATTTCAAATCAATATAATATCTCTGTAATATTTTTTTTATGTGAGAAAAGAAAAACCGACCAAGTGCGAGTCAGACTCGCGCACGAAGGGTAAAAAAACGGCAAAAAAATTACGTATGTTGTATGGGAGCCCCCTTAAATATGTATTTATTGTATTCTGTTTTTTAGTATTTGTTGTTATAGCGGCAACAGAAATACATCATCTGTGGAAATTTCAACTGTCTAACTATCACGGTTCATGAGATACAGCCTGGTGACAGACGGACGGACAGGCAGACGGACAGCGGAGCCTTAGTAATAGGGTCCCGTTTTACCCTTTGGGTACTGAACCCTAAAAATACGTGGCCGTTTTTGATAATCTACCAATTTGCTGAATCACAAACCCAAGTTAATTTACGATGTCGACCTATAAAGATATAGATTTTTAAAGAAACATAACGACTTGACTATAAAAATAAAGATATATATGTCAAAGAAGTAAAGTTTTTACGGCGCCGGCTGTTAAGGAGGCAAGTTGAGGGTAGTCGGCACTCGAGGCTCGTTACAAAATGCCGGAGGGCGTACGGTAGATTAAACGGAGGTAAAACTTGATGTAAAGGAAATAACACCCGCCTCAGTGTTTAGGGTTCCTTAGGCGTCCTGGGACCCTATTAGAAGGGTAACGTATTCCGTCCGGCAGTATAAAAGTCTGTACTGTTAAGGCCAGGGTATTCGGTCAGAGTGTTTACTATCTGGCATGATTTACGAACCAAGAAATGAAAATGATATATGTGTCATCTATTTATATAATATACTTAAATTGTGTCTTTTTTCTGTCTGTTACTATTATTATTACTCTACTGTCAATATTATTATTTGCTCGTTAAGCTGTTAGTTTTTTTCTTCATTTCCTGTCTCTAGTGCCGTGCTTTTGTACCCCTAACGTCAGGGTCCCTGCTGAAAATCAACGTCGTGATATGTCCCTGGCTGTCACGACAAATGCTGAGCCTTTTTGACACATTTTTTTTCTAAATCTTAATTATGTATTTTGTTTTGTATTCTATGTATGATGTGTGTGTCAAATAAATATTTTTCTATATCTATTTTAAGAAGTTGCTATAAGCTAGTTGACACCACCAATCAATTGACATACTTTTTATGAGCTGTCAAAACGGATACCTTCCTTATAATTTGTATGGCGATATCGGATTATGACGTCACTATCCGATAAACTCAACTGCCTTACTTTTTTACGATTTTAAAGCAATCAAAAATCAGTTTGTCTCTTATATGAAATTGTACTGAGTTATTAGGCCTAAAATAAAGTGTCTGTTTTAATAAATGATGCCATAGAATTATTTATGAATGGGGTCAACATCCCTATTCACCACAGTCAGTCGTACCGACTAGAAGTTGATGCGGGCGATAAAGAGAGGTATTTTACACAAAATAAAATAAATAATATAAAGGATGTCCCGTAAATCAAGGTCAACTTCGTTACCACATTATTCTATACATCATGGTAAACAACTTTTGTTTATTTATTTATTTTGTTCTATCACATTAAGACATTGTCTTGAAAGTAGAGACAGCGATTCGGCAAACGAAGCTTATGGTTTTTCTGAGATTAAAGGGTGTAAAAATAGAGTTTGACGATTGAGATCTTTCTATTTTTACTTTATTCATGATATCATAATTCTTATGTTTTTCGTTGGTCTAAATAAATAATAAATAAATAAATAAATAAATATTGGACAACATCACATACATTGCTCTGGTCCTATGGTAAGTAGCTAAAGCACTTGTGTTATAGAAATCAGAAACAACGACGGTACCACAACACCCAGACCCGAGACAATATAGAAAAGTTCGTTTCCTACATTGACCCGACCGGGGATCGAACCCGGAACCTCAGAGATGGCGACACCATATTAATACGCTACGGAGGTCTATAATCAAATGAAAACAGAATTAGTTAGAAGTTCGACCAAGTTTTAATTATATAAATGCAGAAAGTAACCAAATCCTGTTTTTGACAACTGAACAGCGTTTTTTAAGGACAACAATATAAAAAAATACAAATTTCAATAATGGTCCTCTTGTTTTAAAACAGAACTGGTTATTATCACCCGCATTTTAGGAAAAGCCCGCCTTAAATTGCAATAGCTTACCAATAAATTAAAATAAGCAATGATCTTCTTTGTTTTTGCTTATTATAGAACGGTTATTCAAAAACGCATCATATTTCCATTTGTCCTTCCCTTCTTAATTGCAGTGCCCTACAGGGCCAATAATTTCTTATAGTTTTAATTACCTAAAAAAAAAAGAACACGCCAAAGAAACGGCCATACGTATACACTCGAAAAAACACACTCTCATTTTATACCGTCTGGTAATACTACTATTTTAAACTACTTGTAAGTACAAACACTGCCCGCGCGGGTCCGCCTGAGTCTCATCAACTCATTGCGGCCACTTGTTTGCTCATTACCAGTCTCGGTCACCTCTTTTGTATAGTTAGGTATGTAACTACAGACCACGGTAACCACGAACTCTAAAAACAATCTCAAATCTGTCAAACATTATCAAATCTGTCAAATTTTGTATGTAATGACGTACCAAAATTGACAGATTTGACAGCTTTGAGATTGTTTTAAGAGTTCATGGTTACCCCGCAGTAAGAACATTTGCCGATGAAAAATATACCTATGTTGCTTCTTACCAGTCTTCCCTTTTGTTGTCTTACACCGGGTTCCTATATTGTACTATGCGTAAGTGTACTATGCGTGTTATAGTCGTTCCTATAAAATTGGACGAAGCGTCATTTATAGGAATGCTTTTGAGTATGTCAAGTTGACAATTCCTACCATCCGTTAGCAAAACCAACCATTTCTCGGATATAATATAGGTACCGGGCTTTAGTATGTAACAATTTGGGCTCTATGAAAATTTTTAGAATAGGTCAGTAAGAAATACAGAAGTTGAAAAAAAAGGTCTAGGTCACCTCTGTTAAATAGTTAGTAGATAGGAATGTTACTATGTTCACTCTAAACTTTTTAGAACAGGCCAGTAAGAAAAACAGAAAAAAAAGAAAATTTGAATTACGAACTCTATGAATATGATGATAGATGGGTAATGATTCATAACTCTTTTGTTTTTACATTTAGCGGCATTTTGAATGGGATAAATCGTTTTATGATTTACTAGCAGCCCGTCCCGGCTTCGCACGGGGTAGACAATTATCGCTAATAGTTTCGGCAGCGCATTCGACGAAAGACATTTTAAGACTCATTTTTCTACACCTTCGGTTACATTGTTCAAATTTTACCAAGGATCCCAATTTTTTTTCAAAATGAAATATAGCCTATGTCAAATTGGAAGAATGTAGCATTCTATTGGTGAAAGAATTTTTTAAATCGGCCCAGTACTTTTTGAGCCTATTCATTACAAACATACAAAAATAGGTACAAATCTTTCCTCTTTATAATATTAGTATAGATTAGTATAGAGAGACTTTTCTTAGTATAGTCTTGCTTAAAGTTTAGAGAATTTAAGTATTTTTTAGGAAATGATAATAATCAGTTGTGGCATAAAACAGCATCTCAGCTAAAACTAATATCTCACTAAAACTTAATGATCGCGTCTATTACACAGAGAGGACAGCCATTCAAAGTGATCGGCATTTAAGTTGACTACAAGGGTCAAACTTTATTATAACTTTAGGTCGGTCAGTTCGCGTTATCTTTAAAACAAGATTAAACTTCACTTCAATCCGCTACAAATTTCAATTTAAACTAATATTATATTAGTTACGCTTTCATGGCGAAACCACTGAATAGATTTTGATGCTTTTGCTAGTGAGAATAGTTGAACCCTAAATATTGTATAGATAGTATAGTATAGATATTCTACAAATAAACACCATAAAAAGAATTTACATTTAAGATTTATGTTTATAGAAAACATCTTATCGCTAGAAGCGATCTATTCCAGACAATCTTAAGGTGTAGGTAGGACAGCTATTATAGAAAAGGCTATAGGGTATAGGTTTTTTTTTAATCCTCCCCCATCATCATCATTTCAGCCACAGGATGTCCACTGCTGAACATGGCCTTTATTCCCCAGTCCCTTCCAGGTTGGCCGGTTGCGCGCGGCCTGCATCCAGCGGCTTCCTGCAACTATTACCAGGTTGTCTGTCCACCTTGTGGGTGTGAGTCCCACGCTGCGCTTGCAGGTAGGTCTTCCCCCAAAGGAAGTAAAATAGGAGTTGACGTCGATATGAATATAAACATTTTGACACATTTTTTTTAAAATCTTAATATGTATTTCTTTTGTATTCTATGTATGATGTGTGTGTCAAATAAATATTTTTCTATTTTATTTTCCATGCCTGAATATACATATACAAACCGCAACAGCTGGTCATTAAGTAGTTATTTTTTATTTTCCAAGTTGGTCTCATACGAAGAGTTTATGTATTCGAGCACCGAATCAGCCCCAAGCCAACTACTAGTGTTCCTAAAACCACCCTGTATGTGATGATTTCAATTCTTGATGTCGGTTACTCTAATACAAACTATTCATACTAAGTATATAATATAATGTCGTTACATTAGTTATAATTGATACATACTTAGCACATACTGCTAATGGACAGGCGCTCATAATATTCCAGCATTATGGGCCTAAGATAAATTGCCGCATATTATTATGCCTAGCACTCACGAACCACCGACGCAATTATTGTACTGAATATACAGGTTGTACAAAGAATAGGACACTCCTTAAAACCACGTGATCAGTTGCTGATATACGACAACTTTTCCTATGGGAGCAACATCGCAATCGTGTTTTTTTTTCAGATGCTTCTTATCATTCTTATGATGCTGATTATCATCGAGGTATGCTGGTAAATTTGTATGGAGCAGCTAAAAAATATTGATTTTGATGTTACTCCCATAAAAATGTGGTTGTATATGACCAGCTGATCACGTAGTTTTCAGGAGTGTCCCATTCTTTTGTATACCCTGTATTTTGACAAATAGAGCGTAGGGTGCCCTCCGACAAAGTGGAACGATGACATAGTCGACGACGAGGCGTATTTTGAAGCGATCGAATTCCAATTCGCATTCGAACTCGTGTACGAATTGGAATTTGAATGCTTCAAAAATACACCTCCATGCTCAACATGGCGTGCTGTGATAGATGCCAATGTCCAGCAGTGGACTGATTATGATGATGCCATTTCCTTGAGTTCAATTTAACAGGAATAGCAAAATTTTAACAATTATTAGAACTATGATATTTAACGTTGAATAATTCATCATCATCATCATCACCAGCCTATATCAGTCCACTGCTGAACACGGGCCTCTCCAAAGGAAGAATTTTGCCATAATCGCCAAGCTTGGCAGGCGGGTTGGCGATCGCGGTTTGGCCAATGGTGGAGAGGAGACGCTGACCGTCTTCTCATTGCGGTTCTCCTGTAGTCGCCTCTTACGACACCCATAGGAAGGGAAGGGGTGGTGTAACGTGCCGGCACCACACGACAATATTATTATTACAAAATTTGAATAATTGTTAAATTGTTTTAATAATAACTAACAAGGATGTTAAATCATTAACATATATTATTCAGTATCACTGACAGTTTGTTCGAAGATTTAATTAACTGAAATTATAACAATTGCTTCAGTTTAACTTAATGCAAAAAGTTTTAAATAATAAGTTACGACTTTAGATGTGGATTGCTGTGGAAATGGTTGGTTACATTATTTCAGCCCTTTTACTTATTAGGAAGAATTATAAATGAACTTATAAATGGTTGCGTCAACCCAGCTAGCCGTTACACCAAAGTTAAATGTGCCTGCATTCCATAAAAAAGGAGTTCAGCTCAAAAAGAGTACTTGCACTTAAACAAAATTGAAATACAAACAGGCGTAGTTATAAAATTGGCAAGTTACCAAATATAATCTCTGGAATCCACCTTTGGCGAAATTCATTGCCTGATACCTCATTACACACAGATGTTAACACTCACTTCGACACCATGGCAATTAGTATTTTCTGGCATAAATCCTATTCATTCATTCATTCATGAACGTTCGCTCTTCATAACTAATGTTCGGTCTCGTCAGCAGGGTCCTTAACAACATAATCACTTTCGTATCTGCTCGGCCAGGCAGAGTTAATACAGGGTGTTATCTTGATAGCTCTCCTAATAATACTGAATGTATACCTAAAGAGGGTAGATCGACTAGGTAATCAATACTACATACTCTTGTAAAGGTTATATGTTTCGAACTCAATCACGTTTTACCGGTTCAACGAAACTAGCAAAAATTTGGCACATAATGTAAAATAATAAATTCTTTCAACAATCCCACCAATTTTATCAAATCAAATCAAATATCTTTATTTGCCATTAAGTAGGGTACAGTACATGAAAAATGTGGTCTTGTTTAAAGATAGTGCAATGACCTACTTAAACTAAGGCCAAACCAACGCGGGGGCGTGGGCGTGCACGTGGGCGTGCGCGGTGGCGTGGTCGTGGAAGTGCAGGCCAGGGCCATAACCATGAACTCTTAAAACAATCTCAAAGTTGTCAAATCTGTCAATTTTGGTACGTCATTTCATACAAAATTTGACAGACATGATAATGTTTGACAGATTTGTGATTGTTTTAACAGTTCATGGTTAGGGCCCAGTTCACACCAAACACGCGGACACTACGCGTTCAGGAGGCCTAGCACGAAAATGTATCTTTCGCTCGGACGTATAAACCTAACAAGAAAAAGATTAGTCATGAATGAAGTCAAAGAAGATTAAAAATTTTAGTCATAATAAAGGTATCTAATGATGTTGTAGAAATTATGATTTAACAATTGTTTATCAGATTATTTGCAGATATACTACAAATATAAAAGCCCAACCCTTTTACTAAATAAATAAATAATTTTTCTAGAGTTTTTTATTTATTTATTAACTGAGTTTCGCATTAATAAATTCCAACGCGGTTACCCGAGTGAAGCTATTTGAAGATGTAGGAAAGAAAAAAGCTAGTTGGCTTCACTCATTGCTTATCGGAATAATTTTAGTAGCTTTTAACGTAATTATTAATATTATCATAGTAGCGCACCATCCGTCTGTTGAGCCAGTCACGTCAAATGCATGTCCGCGCGTGCAAACGTTGAATGTCAAGCTGCACGCGTGATGCACGCCGCCGCTGTCCACACCGGTGTGAACTCGTCGATACAAATGCTACATTGGCACGATCTGCCTGTCGATTCTGTAAACAAAACCGCGCTCACTTCGTCGCTGCACTCGCTCATCAACGATAAATAATATGAACCTTCTTACTAACAAGATAGAGGTTATGTTCGTTTGTACGGCTAAGTCGAGTTTTATAGCGAGTCCGTTGTGTTTTTCTTAGAGAATCGACCGGCTGAACGCCACCGCGCACGCGTTGGTTTGGCCGGGCGGGACTTAAGCTATACAACACAGCATGCAAATATTAATCGAATACAATAAACATTTTACATATTATTACATTAAAATCAATAAATAAATATCAAGCCCCCAACTGAGCAAAGAGATTAATAGCGAGTAGATAACGATTTAAAATACGTTAATTATTTTAAATCCGTAACTTAGGTTAACCGTAACTCCGTAACCTACTACAAATGCTACTTTATACAAACAGTTGTCCCTTTCGGGATTCGAACCGGCAACTGCTAGCCTTTGTAATCTGGAGCGCGAGCTACTACACAAAATTCGTCATCAATATATATAATCTAGGATAACTAGATAGAATAGGATTTATGTAAAGGTCAATACTTGGGATTTCGCTACGGGATAAAATCCGAACGATATCATCAGGCAGAAGACCAAAGTAACGGACATCGTCCAAAAATGTAGCAAGCTCAAGTGGCAGTGGACTGGCCACATTTGTCGCAGACACCGATAAAAAGTGGAGTAAACGGGTTCTCGAGTGGAGACTACGCCTTGGCAAACGTAGTGTAAGACGCCCCTCAGCCCGTTGGACCGACGACCTTAGGAAGATGGCTGCATAATTTATTTCTATACAGGACCATATTGCGGAACTGTTTATTCAATTAACATTGTTAATAATAATACAATTAAATAGTGCACATAGCCGTTATTGTTGATGACCCGATTGGCAGAATTTGCGTTGAAAAATATATTAGGGCCGATTACACCGGTCCGGGTTATTTCAGGAAACGATAATTCCCAAATTTTCTGGATTCCGGGTGTTCTAGGAGATGCCTCTTAAAGCATACATTATGAAGTGATTAAATGAATATGAATAACATACATTGTACCTCGTAACACGAGGATGTTAATTATTTACTTCAAAATCATAACAGTTGGTGTTGTACCAGTATTTATTTACTGTCGGATCTCCGTAGCCGAGAGGCGAGCACGCCGGACTATTTTAAGGCGTCACCATCTCTGAGGTTCCGGGTTCGACCCCCAGTCGCGTCAATGTAGACAATGAACTTTTCTAAATGGTCTCGGCTCTGGGTGTTGTGGTACCGTCGTTATTTTTGATTTCTATAACACAAGTGCTTTTGTTAGATGTTGTCCAATATTTGAAAAAAAGTTCTATGTACCTTCAAGATTGATATGACTGCTTATTTATATGGTAAAAGTAATATAGTACGTCTAAAACAGGTGAACATATTTAAACATAAAATTGGAACAAAGACTTCCCTTTTAAACATGTAGGTACACAAAGGGACCCCAGTTTTACCATTTTATGTGAGTTTGAAAGCACTTCCCCATCTGATTTAACTTTTCTCGCATTTTGGATTACATTTAACATAAAAAAGTTTGACTGAATGCATATAAGGTTGCCCGTTTGTTTAAATTTGAGTAAAATCAAGATATCTTATTGCAAACAAATCCGATTTGATGTTTTAAAAGTGTTAAAGTAAGAATTGGACAACATCACATACATTGGACAACATCATAATATGCATTGCTCTGATCCTAAGATAAGTAGCTAAAGCACTTGTGTTATGGTAACCAGAAACAACGACGGTACCACGACACCGAAAAGAATATCTTCATGTCTTCGAGCAGATTACAATTCTATCAAAATAGTTTAAATAATAACGCTTAGAGACAAAACTGACGGCTTAGTGATAAATAACAGAAGTAACTGCAATCCCTATTTTGATATAACCATAATAGTGCGTGATGATGATTATACCTAGTAGCATTTTAAAATTATAGCAAACCATGCTTAGTAAAATCCAAAAAAATCGTAGGAAATATTTTGTTAAAACAAACGGACAACGACCTTTAAAATAAATAATAAAATAAAAATATAACTTAAAGCTAAATGTTTCTTACTTCTAAACTTCAAACTATTAAGTTGACGTTCGTTGCATTTTTTGCAAAAGAACTAAAATAAATTGGAAAACAAAATAGGTATTTTTTGTGTCGAAGTCGAAAATAACATGTATATTATGTATTAAATGTACAATAAAACTTTAACATTTGAATTCTTAAATTGTCAAATGACTAATTCAGGATGATCCGGAGATATAAATCTGCAATTAACGTCACACCGATATTACATTTCAACCACGACCCGAACGAATCCCGCGAGACGGTACCAAGTGCATACCAAATCAAGCGGCGACCTAACTCAATGAGAAATGACAGCGCAATCAGAGCCCTAAATGAAATTAGGACCATCTGATACCAACCGCAACATTTAAATGCTCCCAAATGGCTATTTAAACATACAAACTCGAACTTTTTTAATAATGCTCCCCCAGACGAAATTAACTACGCAACTTGAGTCGTAAAATTAAAAGAACAAAACGCAAAAAAGAATCGCTTTGAATCCACTTACCACTTCAAAACGCCAATCCGTTGTTGAAAGAACAAAAGAATGTCACCGTTTTCAAATTTGGAATTCGTTTCAAGTTTCGAACTGGCGAGACACGACCGCCCGCGGACAGTGACCGAGGGAAACTGATTCTGAAATACTGAACGCGGCGTGTCTGAGTGGAAACCAAGGGGTTGTTAGCACCCCCTCCGAGAAATATCTCCCGAGTGCATTTGTTCTACATGTAGTATCAATAAAACTGTAATTTGTATCATTTCCGCCTCAGTTTTGACCTTCTTTGCCTTGAATCAAATCGTTTGGACGTCTTTAGTTGAGCTGAACTGTTAATCCTTTCAATCTAAATTTAGCCTTATCTGTTTCGTTCTGGGATCAAAATTGGTCGTTGTTGTATGATTCTTTAGACTTTTGTGTAGACTCGAGGCGTGTGTGCGTATAATAACGCGTCGTTGACTAAATTACGACCTAGAATTGAGTCTAGAAGATCATGTTAAAATTCGCAACACATGCATTTAGTAATTTCTGAAAGGGGTTACTGTTTTTTCATACTGAATGTTAGTTAAAAAAAATACTTAACGAGTTTGATGCTATACAATAGATAGCAAATGTAAAAATAAACAATTATTAATATTAAAACATCTTGATGCTCCATCCATACATTTATCGTCAAGGTAGAGTATAAGATTTTTTAAAAGTCAACATTTCGACGTTGATTTCATATTTTAGGTTATTCATATATGATGGTAGTAGTTACTCGGCATCCTCAGATATTTTGACAACTTAATAAAATCACATTGTGTATTTTTTTTTTCGAAATTCCCAATCATCATAGGAAAGGGAAAAATGTGATAAGTGGGATTCACTTAATAATAATAAATAAATTGTTTCAACAAATACACCAATTATCTAGCCCCAGCAAAGCTTGTATTACGGTGACTAGGATAACGGATAAACATACTTAAACACGTTTATAAACATCCATGACTTAGGTACAAATGCTCGTGCTCATCACACTAACATTTGCTCCTTGCGGGATTCGAACCCGCAACCGCCAGGCATTGCAGTCCGGATCGCGAACCACTACACCAGACGGTCGTCAAATTCTGACTCAACTTGATACTAAACTAGTTAAAAATGAAATTTATTTGTTTTAAATAAACTTTTATTTATTAAGACTACCATCTTTTCTAGTGGTTTGCGTTCCAGACTGCAAAGCCAATCGGATGCGGGTTCGAATCCCGCGAGGGCCAAATGTTCGTGAGGTGAGCATGAACATTATATACTTTTTTATATTAGCTAGTATCACAAACATTGCTCTGATTCTAATGTAAGTAGCTAAAGTACTTGTGTTAGAGAAATCAGAAAGAACTTAAGTCATGGATGTTTATAAATGTATTTTAATATGTTTTAAATCCTATGGTGCAGCAAAAAAGCAAAGCAATGCTTATACTGTGGTGATTAGCACCATAGTATAATAAGCTTTGCTTTGTTTGGGTTAGATAATTAAGGTGATTGCTGAATTTATTTTTATTCAATAACATAAATTTTGACTCCAAATAATATTTTTTCAGTGTGTATTTTTGGTAAAGAAATATGATTATAAAAGCGTGATATTTACATGAGTCTAAAGTGAGGTTCCATTCAGCCAGACAGAAAAAAAAATGTAGGTATGATGAATATTCATAATATTAACTCCCAGGCAGTGTGAGCTCAGTAAAAATTAAGCTTTTAAAATCAGTTGAAAATGTGCGTTCATTAATAATTCCTCTTGATTTAAAACTATTCAAATGACATTTATATTTAAAGTTTTATTTTAACACGAATACCTAATTTTTTTTTTAAATTTTATCGCATAACTGTCAAACGGGTTCTCGAATGGAGACCACGCCTTGGCAAACGTGTGTATGACGCTCCCCAGCCCGATGGACCGACGACCTTAGGAAGTGGGGCAGTGGCTGGATGAAAAATGCGGGAGATCGTGCTCTTTGGCGCTCTTTGGGGGACTTATGTCCAGCTGTGGACTGCAATAGGCTAAATAAATAGATAGTAGGCTAATAATTAGCTGGGTTAACACAAAAACTGGGTTGACCGATAGCACTAAACTTTTACGATGTGCGAGCAAGACTCGCACTTGGCCGGTTTAAAAAAAAAATTGTACAGCATTCACCATTCGACATGGTTTATCTTCTCAGATCACTTTTTCATATAGACACCGCGTAAAGCGGAGATATAGTGAAAGAGGTGAGTATCTTTAAATTGGATATTTTTTTTTGTTAATTCACATACCTTATATTGCTAGCTAGCCGCAAACTAAGCAAGGCTAGCTAGTTCTTTGGCGACTAGACATGTAAAGTAAAAATCATAATCATAATAATCATAAATCTTTATTGTGGAGCACAGGTATACTATAATCCAACCAACCAATGTAGGTTTCCGTAGTTGCCCATCACTATATACGGTCCCATAGTAAAAGTGGATGTATTTGAAAAGCAGGTGTGATATAACTAATTTGTCCCAAATTTCATAAAAATAAAGAGGAAAAACAAAACAAAGTAAATTGTGAACTGTTTGGGACTGCAAAGGGGCGTAACTTGTTGGTCATAGTCAAATTACCTTAACATACTGTTCTTTGGTCTTAGAGCGCTTTAAGATTCAACTTGGCGATTTGTATCAAAGTTTTTTTTATCATAGACGTATTATAAGGGCGTAAATTGACATACAGGCAATACGACACGCCGCCAAGAGGAGGCGTGTCGTAAGAGGCGACTAAATCCTGTATAGCACGAGACGGGGAGCAGCGTCTGCGTGCGAAATAATATAAAAAACTGCGCTCGCCAACCCGCCTGCCAAGCGTGGCGAGTATGGCAACAACCCCCCGATGACAGAAGTCACTGGGGGAGGCCTATGTTCAGCAGTGGACGTCCTGTGGCTGATATGATGAAATTGACATACAACCTTTTTGTATGAAGGTAGTATGTCAAACTTCTAAGCAAATTAGAAGCTTGGCGGCCCCTTGTAGACCTCAATGTGATTCTATTATGCTTATTTGTCTATGTCTGACTCTTGCCAGTTAACGTTTTAGCGATTTTTTGGTCCAACTCTTCCTGCGTCCCGGCTGCCATGTACAGTGTACTGCATTATGCAGGCGGCAGACGATTTACCTAGCCGCCCGACTGCACATGCAGACATGTGCAATATTAAACATCTGGGTATAAATGCTTCAGTTCTAAAACCTGCAAATTGTAGCTATGTATAAATCTATGTTGATTCAGTAGTAAATCTGCAAATACATAGATAATTTAAAAAAGTCCGACTCGCAGGTATTTCTTATTTTATTTAGTGATGGTGGCATTATCAGAATCTACAAACTTCTAGATACTGTACTTCTAGTATGACCTACTTATATTCGAAATTTAGCGCATTCGAGGCCGACAAGTATTCACCCGTAAAAACACTGGATTAAAGGGTAAATAGGTACGAATATGTATATTTTAAATGCACACCACACCACGAAAATAAAACTTAGTACAGAAAATAAGCTTAGAGATGTACAATGTAGGCGGTCTCATGGCTAAAAACGGACCTTTTCCAGACAACCTTATGTTGATTTTAATTTTTGTTTTTTAGCAATTACCATTCTAGGTTTATTTAAAAATTTAAAAATAAGACTGTTTAGTTTTATTTATGATTTTTAATACTGAAAAAAAAAACGCTGGCTTTGACAGCGAGGAACACTTGAAAGATTTCGTCGGGTCAGCCAGCGTCTCGGTAGCTTAGTTGGAAAAGCACTTGCCCGGTATGCGATGGTCGTAGGTTTGGTTCCCACCTGAGGTGTACGTTTTTTTTTCAAGTATTAAAAATCATAACCTTATGTAGAGTACTTACACATAAGCTTCGGAATTCGTTTACAGACGTCTTTGAGCTTTGTAGTCGTATACTTCGTTATATTATCTCAACATTTGGTATACAACTGACAAGCGAAATACCTTTGCACTTTACTACCTTCCTCTAAATTAGGTATTATAGGTTAATAAACCTGAGACAGGCCATCCATTCAGAGTTTAATTACTCGAGTTGCAATGCGAACTAATTAGACAGCTTGAATTAGTATCAGCACAGACGCAGTTGCTGAATTTACATTCGTTTCTGAGATATATTATAAATTAAACTATTTAAACAGAATGCAAACAAAAATCAAGTCAGTTTAATTCCTATTCTAAACATAATGGAGACTATATTTCTTAACCACCTGCAACTATGCTTGAAATATTTTAGGATTATATCCATTTTTGGCTTAGATACAATTGTAATCTACTTGCAGGCTGCCGAGAAGAGATCGCTTCTAGCAATAAGGCCGCCTAAATTGTGAAGTTCTTAATGTTTTCCCTGCAATTTATTGGGCTGTAAAAAGTATCATTTTTAAAAACGTCTTTCTCATTATAGACCAACACACACAAAAACAATATTGCCCTCAGTACTTTTATTTCCTTATTTATAAATAAACTAGTTATCAGAAGAGTCTTTTACTAATTAAAAACATACAAATACCTACACATATATTTTTTGACAAAAATACATGTAATTTTGAAGCTCTAAAGGTATTTTTATTACTGTTGATTCTTAAGCCCACAACGTATAGAAGTTCAACCCTTAATTCCCAACGAAACCCTTCTTATTGAATGAACATGTGATTGTATAGACCCAAAGTTATTTTCAATATAATTGAATAAACCGCAAGTAACCCATGTTGTCCTATTCAACTGTGTGGAGCGAACATCCCTGGCTTTACAGAAACTTGGCAAAAGTACTAATGTAGCCAACTTTATTAATCAAACTTAACTAATATAAATTAATGGGACTATGTTTCTTGCAATATTCGGTCCTAACTTGTATTTAGCTGAGATGTAAACTTTTTATAGTTTGACATGGAATCCTATTCGTTGGAGTCTTTGAGTTCGATTATTTCGAACCTCCCGAAATCGTAACACGGTCGCGGGTTAGGTTAGGAACTTGAAAAAAATTATAATATTTGTTCCGAACGTAACCCTCTTCATACTAATCGCCTGAAACAATACATCGGGGCAGGTTAGGAAGAGGGTTACGTTCCGAACATTTTTTTTTTAGGATTTCGGGTCAGGTTTCGAATAATCGTTTGAGTTGAAGGACCTACATTAAATGTAGAATATCAGTGTCGTGGCTTCAGTTGCCACAACTAATGCTAAGCGGGTCCTTTTTGGCGCCTCGTATTTTTTTTCCTTTTTTTAATCTGCATGTCCATTTTTGTTCGTGCCCAATAAATATTATTCTATTCTATTCTATCCAGTCACTTGTATCAAAGGTTTGACAATTTATGAATAAATGAAAACGGTCGTATTTTTTACAAAGCTAGATTGAGTTGGTCATATTTTATCAAAGAATTGACACATGAGACTGGTTAATTTAATTTGTTAGGTGTATACGTCCGAACGAAAGATACATTTTTGTGCTAGGCCTCCTAATTACAGTATCTATGGGTTCAAGAGGTCTGCCTGTTATCGCTTCAAATGTGATAACAACTAGACTATAGCTTAGGATCCTTTTCACTAGTACCCAGACTAGAAACGATACAGAAATCTAAGAAAAAGATGGAACGAACAAGCTTTACTTGAATTATATGTATACATACATACAAACCAAGTCAAGCAACTGCATTTTTTAGTTGTTGAAATTGTACTCATCATAAACATATTATCTTCAATTGTTTTCTGAATTCCGGCCTCGGATGTAGAATCGTTCGATAGCAAATATCAACCGATGCCGAGGCCACGTGACTCTATATGATTTAACATTGTGTCACGTGATCTATCGGTTGTCAATTAACTGTCGAAGGGTTTTATGTCTGGTCTGTGTCAAGCAGCCTTAAACTGGGTCCGCAGCGCCGTGTTTTCGTGTTTGCAAACACGATAACATTTCTTGCTAATCGAATAGGGGCGTGGCTTAAGAGTTTTGTTAGTAAAAACACAAAAACACGTTTGACGTCCACGAATGGATAGCATCCCCCGCGTTTGCCTGCAGGGAGGGGAAGTGACACAAGTTGACGTATCGTTTGAAGTTGGTGTGGCAATTCAGATTTTTGAAATGAAAGAAAAACAATAAAAACATTAGGCGCAGCGGACTGGATATTTTGCTAACAAGTTTTGCAAACATGTTTAGATATCATGTTTTGTTAGAAAATTGGCGTTGCGGACCCGGCCTTATGGTTCGTCCAATCGATTTTTTACATTCCTGAACAACAGCAATTGCGTCAAAACTGAATACTAAAAGCAGGTTTAATAATTTAAGCACTGAATACAGAGCCAGAATAATTTACTCACATTAAAACTTCTGTGCATCCACGACGCGAGATTCCAACACTCCCAACTTTGCTATTAGATTTTCACGCGCAGTTTTAATTGAAATAAAGCTCACATTAGTATTTATCTAAAACAGGCTGAATTTTCTGCTTCGAAATAGATTTGAAAAATAACAATGATTTTGGCCAGTAATTTTGTTAGCTAATAACTTTTATTAACGAAAACACCGCAGATTTTCGTTTGATAATAAAATATAAGGATAGGACACATGCAATTGAACGAGGAGAGCAATCCAGATTTTTAAAAAGTGACGGTATTATTACAGGAAAGATATACTAGATTTAAACACTTTCTAAAGATTAGCCAACCAATTTTTAATGTATAAAACCAAAAAAAACAATTTATTTCTGTAAATAGTTTTTTTTGTAAGTCATCATTGCTGAAACCTGTCTGATGTGTCTACGTTTTTAATTGGTTGGTTAATCTTTAGAAATCGTTTAAACCTAGTCTATCTTTTTGTAATAAGGCCATGAATTTCTACATTGGAATCTATTACAAAAAACTAGATTTTCTGTGTGTTTTATAATTTTTGGCATATTAGTTTTGGAGCAAATTGGTTGTTGTGGCACACGGACGAGTGTTCCTATAAAGGGTATAAAGGTTTTATTTTTTCATTCGGACATTCCGAACCCAAAAAAGTTTTATTTTCAGAAAGAACCACATGCACATGTGGCAAAGGCATAAAAGCTAGACAGCATAATATTCGTTCCGAAACAGATAATTCTATTCTTGTATTACACGGGCGAGGCCAATATTCCCGATGCATTTATCTCTGTACATCAGATACGTCGTAACACCCTGCCATTTTGCAAATATGAACAAAGACTTCTTTTTTTAGTGAGGTGATATAGTCGACATTTCCGAATATATCGATAAATATTTACCACAATAGATTAACGTCAGATAAAACACAGAATTAAGCGCTAAATCCATCCCATATAAGACAACTTCCTGGTGCCCATCTTGTTCTTGTAATAACACAATATGTTTACACGACTTACTTTCAAGACACAACGCAATTAATTCATATTCAAAGAATATGGTACACGCTACTACCTATTACCTGTAAGAAATGATTATGGTCATCTTGAGTCAAAATAAATAAAAGTTTCTATTGGCTCGAATTCTAATTAATTCACTGGGTGCACTAAGTGTGCAGCCGGGAAATAAATATTAAAGGTACCTTAATAACACAAGGGTATTAATTTGTCACCTTTTTTTACAATAGACACTTTTTTTGTTTTTTACACGAATAAAACTTAGTTAATCATGGACATCTCACTATCGACATTTTCCCAGCACTACCAGTATTGAATAACGGCTAGGGTTTAAGGTTTACGAGACGCGAGACTGCGAGCTCTCACGCGAGATGGTAATATAAATAACAAGAGTCGGAATTATTCTAAATATGCATGCTAAAATTTCAGGTATTTTTCTTTTGACATAATGATATAATGCATTGTTCTACTTTTTGTGAAAGAATACACGTTTTCAATTTATTCTACGATAACGGCCATCAGTTGAGAGATGGATTAGACCCATACCTACTCAGTTTGCGATTAATTTGACCGTCTTTTTTGCCTAGGATATCTGCTAACTTAGATAGATGGCCAGCCATGCAGTAGTACTCAAGTAAGTTAAACCTGTTATGTACCTAATAAAACCCACGACAAACGCTAATTTTTGTAAAAACCACCATCATACCAACTGTCATTTTTTCCCTAATGATACACTGAGACTGTTTTTTTTTCATGTGTTTACCCATGTCGACTTAAGTCTACTTAACTTGTCTAGTATACCAGACAAAGTGGTGCAATAGTTAAATTGCCAGCTCAATACTCACAAGTCGTTGTTTCGAAAGTTATTCAGACAATAACTTGTACTAACATACTACATAATGAGTCAGGAAAATTGTTAGAGTCATACCTCACAGATAGAACGCAAACAGTTAATGTCAATGGAACTGACTCATCCGGGGCTCCATTACGCATGGGTGTGCCCCAGGGCTCTATATTGGGACCTTTATTATTCCTGATATATATAAATGACCTTCCTTACTTTACTAAAGATCTGTGTGAGATAGTATTGTTTGCAGATGATACGTCATTGATTTTTAAAACTGACAGAGGTGAAGCAACCTTTGACGATGTAAATAATGCTTTCTCTCAAGTACTACGATGGTTTACTGCTAACAATCTTTTACTTAATGCAAAAAAAACCAAGCTCATCAAATTCACTATGCCCAATGTGAGGCAGGTCAGTACGCATATTTATATGTCAGTCGATCACATAGACGCAGTCGATTCAACAACCTTTTTGGGAATTACTATAGACTCCCGACTGCAATGGGGTCCCCATATAATTGCCTTGTCAGGAAGGCTCAGTTCAGCGGCTTATGCTGTGAGGAAAATAAGGCTTTTAACTGATGTCGAAACGGCAAGACTAGTATATTTTAGTTATTTTCATAGTTTATTGTCGTATGGTCTATTGCTATGGGGCTCAGCTGCTGACATCGAATCAATCTTCGTGTTGCAGAAAAGAGCTGTACGTGCAATATATTGTCTTGGGCCTCGCGACTCTCTGAGGGAGGTCTTTAAAGATATTAAAATATTAACAGTAGCGTCACAATACATTTTTGATAATATTATGTATGTTAGAAAAAACATTAGTTCGTTTAGCCTTAAATGTGATTCACATCATTCATCATCATAATACTAGAAATAAAAATAAACTTGCCGTTCCGAGCTTCAGATTAAAGAAAGTAGGTAATTCTTTTTTGGGGAAATGTATAAAAATATTTAATAAAGTACCACAAACTCTTGTTGACTTGCCTGTTTATAAGTTCAAAAACCACATTAAAAAAATCCTTACGGAAAAAGGATATTACAAAGTTGAAGATTACTTGAACGACAAGAGAGCATGGACTTAATAACCTGCCTAGCTCGCACTTACACTATCTTGTAATTGTATTTCCTGTAATAAAATCAGGCTGACAAAGGTTACTGAGTTTGTTGCGCCGCTTCTTCTCGTCACCAGCCGATATGTAGTACCGAAGCGGTGGTAGGAAAAAAAAAATTGGGACATGTAAAAGTGCCATTGATGGCCAATTTGCAAAAATAAATGACTTTGACTTGGACTTTGATACACTATCGGCTATCTTATTGAATCTTTTTGCCTACAAATTAGTTAATCAAACTTTAGAACTTAAGTTACTGGAATTCTCAGGTTCAATGTTTGCTGAGTAATAGTCGTTGAGATCTAATAGGCCCGTTTTTACACTAGGCAAAATTTGGTTCAGATAAATTTTATTTTAACTCAACTCTCGACGCCTATTCGCCATCTCTGAGGTTCCGGGTTCGATTCCCGGTGGTCAATGTAGAAAACGAACTTTTCTATATTGGCTCGCGTTTGGGTGTTGTTGTACCGTCGTTGTTTCTGATTTTTATAACACAAGTGATTTAGCTACTTACCACAGGATCAGAGCAATGTATGTGATGTTATTTTAAAAAAAAACTTTTAAAAACCTTTAATATTATTACGACGTTTTATACTTTAGGGATCAAAAAGCATGTTTTTAGAGTCGTTGTCATCATATGTTCCATTCTATCGTCGTAAAACAGCTGTTAAAACGGGTTTCTCATATGTCAGCGACTGTAGTTTAGTTATATTATACAATTCCACGCACGCCACAACCGAGTTATACCGCAAAAGGTGTCAAAAACATCGTTTTAGCGCTTCAGTTTCCAGCCACTCAAACATTCGCTAACGGCCCCAGGGCCCTTTTAGTGGTCCCGCGGCCCTTTCAGCGTTCCCACCTGCACTTGAGCGTTTTTACCCGCGCTTTTTAGTTTCCCTACAGGCATTTTAGCGTTTTAGGTAGATCACAGACGAGCGAGAGTATGATGGCAACTGCTTGCGATATAGTAAGTGAGTATCGGTGAGTGTGAGGACAGCCGTGCTAGCGCCAGTCACCAATTTGTCGTGATGCCAAGGCGGTATTCGCCATGTCATGGCAACAGTCGCAAATTCGCAATGGGTCGGCAATTTAGATTCAAATTCTTTATTCAGTATATAGGCCCTCTTTCGGGCACTTATACACGTCCCAATATATAACTTAGCCCTATCACGCTAACGGTGGCAATGCATCGGCAACGGTCGCAATGCCTAGGCGACCGTCGCAGTGTCTAGGCGACAGCCGCAATGCTTGTGTCGCTGTCACAAGCAGTCGCCGACATGCTGTCTCTCGTTTGTGAGCACCCTTAGCGCGACGTGACTATTGATTGGCATTGTACAATAGAGGTACTTATTTCGTTGGGATAAGGTTTAAAGTACAATGGAAATGTATGTATATTATGCTCGTGACTGTACCTGTACAGTCGTTCAGTGCGTTTACCACGATTGAGATAAAAATAAGTCCTATTCAAGTATAATACTTAGTTTACAAATAACCAGTAGTCCCCGTAGGTACCTTGCAATAAGGTCGGATTTTGTACAAAAAAAATTGCTCTATTCAAATCACCGTATGATTTCGTATCACATCAATCTCCGAATCAGTAGACACAATTCCTTTTTCTTCATATCATAGACGTATCCGTAAATCATACCGTATCGGTTCACATACTTGAAGAACCGGCAATCATCGTCTCAAGATAGAGTGGGCCGTATCACTTATCGTATCATGATTGCATAGTCAAGTGATACGTTACGCGTCCTACTGGCATGAAAATTTTTCGAAATTTTACGTTAGTCATTTTCTATGGCGTGGGGTGTCTAAAAATAGCTAAAAATAGCTCCCCCGCCACCAGTTGACTGACGCTGGATAGAAACAGCCCAGAGCTACTTGCCCATGTCCATCAGTGGACTTCTACAGGCTGATAATGGGGTGTCTTGGACATATGCTTACAGTATCCGGCAGCGATGTTAAGTGCTGGGGCAAAGAATGAGGATCGCTTTGCGCATCTTACGAGACGATCATCGTATCAGAGACGCGCGTGCGGGAAGGACCTGGACCTGGAGCTAAGGACCAATCACGGCGTGTCGCACTACTAATCTCGTAATGGTTTTCTGCGCATCTTTCGCCCAGCGCTCAACATCTATGGCGCTAGTAGTACAGAAAAAACGCTTATCATTAGCAAATTTATTTAATACGCGTGTGTAAACTAGATCTAAAACCCGTGCTGAATCCGGCGATCGGCTTAAATGGCGATTACGTATGGGCAGAGTTAGTGCTCACTTTATAATTGGCTCCCTGACTCCGGCACTGAGCATGCACAACTATGCCGTTGGATGCAGAGGAATGCGCACTGATGCAAGTTTAATAGGCTACACACGGGTGTGAGGGATGAAGAGCTTTTTGGTAAAATCATATCAAAGGAAATACGGGTATATATCGTAATTCTCTATATTTAAGAGAGAGAAATATTTTAATAGACACACACAACAATACAAAAATAGAATACATACAAAATACAAGACACAAAAAACATAAAAAAGAAAAAGCAAACAAAAAACAACAATTGATAAGAAGAATAGTTACAATACAAAATTTAATGGTCCGCATCGATGTGGGTGGTGTCGGGCACCAGCTCAGCGTGTGCTGCAGAAAATTGCAGCGCTGATTTTCAGCTGAAGCCCCAGGTGGCCCAATTCGTAAACACTGCGTGAACAAACGTAGTATAAACTACATAAATAATAACACTAATCCGCACTAAGTGCTTTTCATCATCTTTTATAATGCGCACAACTAAAGAGTGGAATTCCCTGCCTGCGTCTGTATTTCCGAGTGTTAACCTGACTCTCTTTAAGTCCAGAGTGAATAGGCATCTTCTGGGCAAGCTCGCTCCATCGTAGATCCCATCTATGCTCTAGAGAAATATTGGGGTCAAGAGCAAGCCCATTTCAAATAAAAAATAATAACAATAAATATATCTAATAAAATAAACTTTAAAAATAAATACATAAACTTACATATATAATAATAACCAATACAATAACAAGTGGGATGCCCGCCCGCCCACAAGGTAGACAGACGACCAGTAAAGATTGCAGGAATCCGCTGCATGCAGGCCGCTTCCGACCGGCCGATCTGGAAGTCACTGGGGGAGGTCTGTGATCAGCAGTGGACATCCTGTGGCTGGATGATGATGATGAAGACAAATAACTATTTGTAAATTGTTGTAATACCTTTGGTCCAATATAAAGGATGCGTTAAGATATCATAATTTTAGCGAAAGAAAATTTTGAGAACAACAAGCATGATTTCCTAAAGTATGTAGTAATATTCAGTATTGTTTTTTTTTTTGTGTGTGTGGAGTTTAACCGTAAATAAATATCTACCTGTTGTACACTTTTGTAAGTTTTGTCCAATACGGTTGTAAATAAATAATCATTGCTAACCACTAACAGAGTTTGTATATTTTAAAGTGAAATATGTCTTGAGGTATAAGCTAGGATTACAGACGGCGCCCTTTAATCTGACTTACATTTTAGCGTTAGTCAATCTGACTTACATTGTGGTTTTCACTTTTCTTGACAAATTCAGTAAGTAATTAGAATTAATAGATGCAATCTAAATTGTATCCTTAATTTATAGGAGAACAATAGGAACACGTGGTTGAAAGAAATATATTTATACTATAAAGTATTTAAAAAACCGGCCAAGTGCGATTCGGACTCGAGCACGAAGGATACCAATACCACTCCCGTACCAATACCTATGAAAACGGCAAAAAAAAATGTTGTTGTATGGGAGCCCCATTAAATACTAATTTATTCTGGTTTTTAGTATTTGTTGTTATAGCAACAACAGAAATACATCATCTGTAAAAATTTCAACTGTCTAACTATCACGGTTCCTGAGATACAGCCTGGTGACAGACGGACAGTGGAGTCTTAGTAATAGGGTCCCGTTTTACCCTTTGGGTACAGAACCCTAAAAAACCTGGAGGAAAAAGCAAACTGGAAAAGCTCCTAGCTCGAATAGGTACTTATTCGATTTCTGATTGGTTTCAAATGTCGACGTTTGTAGAAGCTGTGTGTATCCCTGATCAGCTGTGGTGAAGCGAGGCAAAGTAGAATCCTGTGTAGTTCCCAAGTCTGCAGATCATAGTCTAAGATTCAACCACTAGATTTTTTCGTTTATCTTCTAAACTACAAATTTCCTATATCTTACATTACGTTTTATATCTGGTTACATTTAAAAATATTATTAGTGGATACGTAACTTTAATAAAAATTTGCTGTTGCATTAATAAAAATAAGTAATTATGTTTTTATATTTTTTATGAATAAAATAATTATTTAATAATATTAAACTGCTTTTAGTCAAAAATCATTTACCATTTATTTGTTCTTTTTATGAATGAAAGTTTAATTGAAAATACAATTTGGAAAAGGGTACATTACGTTTATTTCGACAAAACCAATTAAGTCACTTCACATTTACGTTATACCAACCTTATATTGATTTTGACAAATTATTATTTTTTTAATTTACCATCATAATATAGGAATTCCTATATTAATTATCGATATCTGGGCCCTAACCATGAACTGGTAAAACAATTCCAAATCTGTCAAACATTATCATTTCTGTCAAATTTTGTATGAAATGACGTACCAAAATTGACAGATTTGACAACTTTGTGATTGTTTTAACAGTTCATGGTTAGGGCCCTGTTATTTTGTTCTAAAACAGATGGACGTAGAAACTATGCGGTCGGATCTTGTACTATTTCGGATCGGGACTTGGCGAAGGATATTAATCTTGGTTATAAATCTTGAGAGGTTCTTAGTGGTAAAACCGTACCGGAAATTATAGAAAACTATGGACCTTTATGCGGGTAATATCACAGCAATAACAGGAAATAACTGGGCTAGGTTAGACAAAACTTAACCAACGGAACTTAAAAGGGAACCATCGGGTTCAATAAAGTTTTTAATGATGATGAAATTGTCATCAAAAATGTAAAAACTAATTTTTAAATGGAAAATTTTACCGAAGTTATTAAACTCTTTGTTAGTTTGATCATTGAATTTGTTTTTTTTAATAAACAATACAGGGTGCTAGGTAAATGGTAAGTATATCAAACCGAAACTAGCCCCTGTTAAAATATGCATATAAATACTGTAAAGTCAGAATTACGATATCATCATTTTTGAAAAAAAAACATACAAATCGGATTAGTTACAGCATGATATACCTTTTACCAAACATTATCTATATTGCATAAAACCTTTGTGTTGTGCCAGTTTCTACTATAAGTAATATGCCCTTACATCTTATTTATGTCATTTAATAGTTTTTGGAAGTTAGATAAATAGATAGACGGATAGATATTCATTATTGCACACCACACAAAACAAATGGTACAAAGAAAATTAAATGATAGTTTAAAGAGAGAGTATTATATGATAATAAATTAAAACTTATTAACAAACAGCTTTTACTGCTTTTACTTGTTTTTCGTTTATAGAGCCATCTATAAAATAAATATTTTTTTACCTTCTAAAGCCCTCCCAAGTCGACATAAACCTTTTTGCTCACAAAGGTTTTTGTCGACGTGCTACGTGTTTTAGTATGTCCGTTCACCGCTACCTAGATGTCACTTTTCACAGTATCGTATCGTTAGTGAGACCCATTCAAGTCTGCATGATAAAACCATAAAAAAAATATACGCCAGACATAAATATAATTGTCATATCTAGGTAAGGAATTAAGATTTTCGTGTTATAGGATTTTTGTATCATACAGATCTTTTTGTTATAAAGTACGGTACCACACAACAAACTTTACCAGGGCCCCCCGCTCACCTAGACTAGAGCCAGATTAGCAATAGGTAATTTTGATAAATTCATCCTAGCTGGAAATCAAACCTGTGATCCTTAGCATTGAAGGCGAATCATTGCGCCGCTAAGCCAATCAGTCATGTTGACGACTTATTTAGGTCAGCAATGAAACTTTAAAATATACAACTTTATCAAATCGTAGTATGTTGAAAAATAATTTTAAACAGTAGAAATAAACGAAAGTATATGTACATAATATTTTTATTATAAACTTTCATAAAATAATGCGTATACAAGTTTGACTAGATTTATTGACTAATTTGACTGGTTTTACAATAATACTTAATTTTATTTGATTGACATTATAATTGTAAAATTATGAGTCATACCTTTGGAACTGTATAAGTATCACTAAGTATGTAGTAACTGCTCCGAGTATCTGAAAAAGGAGAAGTTAATACTTGAATACTTATGAAACTTTTTTTAAATTAAATATTGGCCATATATAGGTGAAAGTTTTTTTTTCTAGCAACAGAACCAACCTATAGGCTTAGGCTTATAAACCTATAGAAATGCATCTCTAGTTTTATAACCATGTTTACAAGGTATATTTAAAATAATAACTTCGTGAGGTCTGATTCCGATATTCAAAACGAATAGTAATAATAATTCACTATAGTCCGAATTCATTTTATTAAATTTACTTTAAAAGAAGAAAGACACCACAGCCGCAAAAAAAATATGGGCTTCAAAGTAGCTAGTCTTAGATTTTCGGAAGATAATATTACAAGAACGACGGGATTCCACTATCCTCGAATAGAACAGAACCTTCCATCCATCCATCAGCCGAAAGACGTCCACTGCTGGACATAGGCCTCCCCCAAGGATTTCCACGAAGATCGGTCCTGTGCCACCCGCATCCAGCGGCTTCCCGCGACCTTCACCAGATCGTCGAACAGTACAGAACAGAACCTTAACCTTATACTAATAATAATACATTCAAGGATGATAATAATCATATCAGCCTGTTGCAGTCCACTGCTGGACATAGGCCTCCCCCAAGGAGCGCCACAGCGCACGAACTCCCGCCCTTTACATCCAGTCACTGCCAGCTGCCTTCTTCAGGTCATCGGTCCATCTAGCCGGGGGGCGTCCAACACTACGTTTACCTAAGCGTGGTCTCCATTCGAGAACCTTCCTGCTTTCCGGATCCGGATCTTATCCCTTAATGAGATCCCCAACATAGACCTTTTCATAGCAAGCTGAGTGACGTGTAGTCGGTGGGCCAACTTGACTGTCATGTTCTACGTTTCGGCTCTATAGATTAAAACTGGTAGGACGCATTGGTTAAACACCCGGCTTTTCAGGCACTGCGGGAGTGTCGACGTGAAGATATGACGCAATTTCCCAAATGCTGCCCAGCCAAGCTGCACTCTTCTGGCGATTTTGTCGAAGTTGCGAAGTGGCGAAGTTGTCTCTACCGAGTTTGTAGTACTTGCCCAAGGTAGACGTACTCTTGGACAACTTCGAGCGTAGTGTCCTCGATGGATGATGATGATAATGAAATGATGATGATGATGATCATAAATATATAAAGCCATGTATCCACTATATTCGCGACCCTCTTGCGCTCTTGCAACTGCTCCACATAGGGGATACGTTCGCGCTCCTGGAGCAACGTGCGCGGTGCGCACTTGGCGCTCCAATCGGTGGCGGTTTTGAGTTACAGGAGCGTGGAGCGCAAGAAGTTCGCGAACATTGTGGATACAAAGCTTTAGGTACATAATATCTAATAAAACATACAAACCGAAGCAACGAGTGGCCGGTCTAACGTGCATATACCCAAAGGCGAGTAGGACACGGAGCGCAGCATCAGCTGTCGCGAGAACAACTCCAGGCGGGACGGCAGTGGCCCCGTGGCCGGCCCTGACGTCATCAGCCGGCAAACCAGACTTTCCGTTCTTTTACCCTGTAGCAAAAGAACTAATTACCGACACAGCTCATCGAATTGAAAGTGCTTATATAAATAAATATCGGACAACATCACATACATTGCTCTGATCCTAAGGTAAGTAGCTAAAGCACTTGTGTTATAGTATAGATATCAAAAACAACGACAGTACCACCACACCCAGATCCGAGACAATATAGAAAAGTTATTTTTTCTACATTGACCCGACCGGGGATCGAACCCGGAACCTCAGAGATAGTGACACGATATAGTCCAGCGTGCTCGCCAATAAGCAAGGCTTATTACAAGTGAGCTATTGGGGGGAACAGTTCTGTGGTAACCACGGACGATGCAGCTAAAACAGTGCGCTCACGACCTAGTCAAGGTTGCAAGAAGCCCCTGGATGCAAACGATCCAGAATCGCTTAAAGGACCCCCACACTAGCGTCTCTCGAGCGTCGACGTCGTGGCAGCTTCCAATCAGTGTTGACGCAACGCTTGCGCAGCAGCAGTTACTTAAAGCCAATTGGACACTGCCACGACGTCGATAGTCGAAAAATGTGCAAAAATGTCTTCTGCAAGCTTGATAATATCTTCCGAAAAGACAAAGCTGCCTGACTGACGGATCAATGACCAGGAGCAACCGCCGGACCTACTACCGTAAGTGACTATTAAGGATTTTTTGTTTGTAAATAATTGAGCCCTTGAGCAGATGAAATACAATATTGAAGTTTGTATAGGAATTAGAAACTCAACATATGTGCTCACAAAATCATGGAGAGCCTCTAGTAGAAAAAAGTAATACAATACCTCCTTAATTGTGTAGTGTGACGGCTCCACGACCACAAACATCCTCAGCAGATGAGTGGCGCACCACAGGAACTGCAAGACCAGGAAATGCACCCTATGTGTTGATATAACTGAAAAGAAAACGATGTTCAAAATAATGACTTTAAATAAAATATTTTGTAATCTTATTTAAATCTGGTAAACTTCAGTCATGCCTAAAAGATGACTTCGTCTTACTACATGAAAGATCATCACAATTTTGATGTATGGTTTTTAGTTGTCGTACAGTGAAGTCAATTTACAATAAGTGTGTTTTAACAACTTATAACTCGTAAAAGTACAGGATTTTTAGACTTATTACCTACAGAAGATCAGTATAATGACTCAAACCTACAGTAGCCACCTGCTACGCTTACCAAGAAGGGCACCAACGCACACTGGAATATGGGCCTATGAGTGCTTTGTTACCTTGGTGCTCTTCAGAACTGTATTCGCTTTCAACAACCCAAAGAACCATCAAAATGATCTCTGCAGTCTACCACTTCTCTTTATTTAATGTTCACATTTCAAGGTTGTAATGAATATCCTTGAAATAGTGCTTTCTAGATGTTTTAAGTGTGGCAAAGTCAGGTTAATTTTCCGCCACGCAATAAACAAGTATAAATTCCGAGATTGATAGTCAACCTAATTTGATCGCAGAAGACGTATTTAAAGAGAATCTTGTATCAAATAAAGATGGACTTACTCATTTCCATAATAAGGAAGTAAGGAGTAACGATCAAATGCAGCAGAGTGGATATGAGGATCACAATGAGTGGAAACCCGTAGCTGTCATCAATCCTGTGGACCAGCTCGCATAAGGTTCCGTGAAGCGACGCCAGTCCATATATGGCTTCACTTGGAGGCACGAGGAGGCGGGATTCTCCACTCACTAAGAAGAAGAAGTTGAAGATAATTACATGTTATCTGCATGTTAACTTTGCAAGTATTGTAATTGATATCAATTTAATAGAACCATTTCCTTCAAATGACAACTGCAAATAAAATTATACAACTTTAAAATAAAAAAATATAAGTATCAAAAAGAGAAATAATTTTCATTTCGGCCATGTGTTGAATGAGACATAATTGTCGTACTGTCAGATGGACAGTAGCCTATGACTATGTGTGCCAGAGTGTGACGAGACGATCATCATATCGGAAACGCGTGTGCGCGGAGTTAACAACCAATCACGGCCGGCGGTGCAGCCGCGTCGCACAGAGTCGCACTACTAGCCAATCACGTAATCGTAATGCTCTTCTTCTCATCTTTCGCCCAGCGCTCAACATCGGTCCAGCTAGTTGTAGTGTATCATTAAGACCTAGACTAGGCTTAGCGACTTATGTTACAGATTTTATTATAAGTTTAAACATGTCAATTTACGATGAAAGTAATAACAAGGATAATCTCACCACTCCTCCTAACAATTACTGTTTGCCGTCTCTTTTGCATAGATTCCACCAGCAGACTGACGTCATCGGACCGCTGCATGTCCATCGGAGTCACTCGTATCGCGAAGATGTTCAAGGGCGTTGGCTTTCTGGCTTTCTCCACTGGAATATCAAACGTTGTAATTACATCTTATAGATTTACTGCCGCACTTAGAGACGTCACTTAACTTAATGGCCACTAAAGAAAAACTGTAATACTGAAGACGATACGAATAAAGACCATTATTGATTAAACAAAAATGTTAATGCACACTTAACTGTTGGCTGACGTCTTGTGCAGCAAGTATTTTAGTTTGTTCTGGCTTTGACTTCGACTTCACCATGCCAAAATCGTTAACAACATCTAATTTTTGACGAAAAATCTTGTAATCTTTATTTGTTATTTTCGAAACTTTTGTGTTTACAGTGATAATGAGTATGAACATTGATTCGAAAACACGAAGTCCCACTACACAACCATGGGCCGCGAGTTTGCATCCCGGCACCTACCCGTGAATTTTTTGGAATCTATGTACCCGTGTACACTCTTGCTAATGCACACCACACAAAAAAAACAGTGCTAAAAAAATGAAAATAAATTAAGCATAGTAATACGATACGGATTTATACGATTTGCTCGACGGTAAGAGAAAACATCGTGAAGAAATCTGCAAATTCAGGTTGGTAACACTCAATGTGAGGTCATGGTCCGGAAATGGTCTGGTTCCTCGTTATAAAGGTAACAAAAGTCTGACGACAATCATCATCATCATTACCCTCTGAAAATCAGTTGCTGGACATAGGCCTCCCCTACAGAACGCTACAGCGAGCGGCTCTAAGCCTTTTGCATCCAGCTGCTACCTGCAACATAGACTAGGTCGTCCCTGAGTCTACCACTAAGGAGGCTGACGCTACGCTACGTCTTCCAGTGATGACAATCACTCCAAATGTAACTAACCAGACTTGCTGCATAATGGTCCAGCGTACCCCGACTAAGAACCGATAAAAGCAACACACATCACCAGCCTATATCAGTCCACTGCTGGACACAGGCCTCTCCAAAAGGCGGATTTTGCCATAATCGCTACGCTTGGCAGGCGGGTTGGCGATCGCAGTTTGGCCAATGGTGGAGAGGAGACGCTGCTGCCGTCTTCTTATGGCGGTTCTCCTGTAGTCGCCTCTTACGACACCCATAGGAAGAGAAGAGTTGGTGCAATTGTTTTAACGTGCCGGCACCACACGGCACAGAAAGCAACAGAAAAAAGTTGATTATCATACCTGGCACAGAAACGCTGCGAGCAGTCAGCGCCAGCACATCGTTGAGGGCTCGGAAGCGCGCGCGCACAGACAGCGCTGTAAACGCGAATTGCAGTTCCAGGATCAACACCACGTACCAGAGGAGGTAGAACCCGACGTAGTTCATAACTATCTCCCCTGGAATGCGTAGCAGAGGTAATACGTTAATGGAAAAAGGTGGTTAGAACGTGATCAGTCACTTTACTAATAATTAAAGTTACGTTTTTGAATGTGTGTTTACCAAAGATTTGTCATTATGATCGGAGCATATTGTTAACCGATCAACGAAAACGTGATAAGTTAGGTACCAATTACCAAAAAGGTAATCAAAAATGGTGATAAATAATAAATAAACCGATTGTCATGTTATCAGATCTAGGAATTAACCTTGTGTTACGACTCTGATTGGTGTAGTAACGCGTTGATGAGTCTAGAACGGTCGCGGGTTCGATTTCCGGCTTGAGACAATTATGGAAATAACGAATTTTGCCTAGGGGTTGACTGGGAGTCCCCCTAGGCAAAATTCGTTTTCTGGTGCCACGTTTGTAAGACTATAAATTTCGAGTATTATAGAAATTTAAAACATCTTATAAAATTCCTTCCTTCGAAATCTTGGCAGTTTTGTCTGGCGCATACTTATTAGTATTAGCCAACTCACATTCTCTGTTAACCTTCTTAGCTTGCATCGCGTAGAAGAAGAAGTCGTCGACGATCAGAAGCGAGAAGAAGATGAGAAGCGCCAGCAGGATCACGCACAGCTTGCGCTCCATCACCGCGGAGTACTGCCCGCTGAGGGTGTTGTCCACCTGCAAGGACTCAATGTGGTTATGGGGGCGGGCACTTGACCTGACAAAAGTTTAGGGCAAGTCGCAAGAACTCCATGTATTTAGTAGCTCTTGACCTGACGAAACTTAAGAAATAGGTCGCAGTAAATTGGTACCATTCTAAATGTTTTTTTTTACTGGTTGATTTGTGTGGAAAATATAGTATCTATCTATCTAACTCCATGTGAATGTGGGGGACTGGCACTTAACGGGAACCCTTTTATAAAATGAAAATAAAATAATCCTTACGAGTTATTCAAATTGACTTTTTAATAGGAATCAAATTTTAAAAATACAATTCTTATGAAAATAAATTACTTTTACCATTTACTTCCTTTAACTTTTTAGCTTTTGGGAATGGCTGGAACTGCTAGCAACGGATGGAAAAGAATAGCCGAAGGTTGCATTGGAAGTGGCCTATGCCCAGCAATGGACTGATGTGTGTTGGTTATGATGATACCCAGCACTAAGTCAAACGCTCTGCATTACAATAGACATACCGAAGTTATCCTGTCCATTAGCTTCAGCATCTTCCTCATCCTCGCAGGGGCCCCGTAGACCCCCACAGCTGCCGTCACCACCACCACCAGCACGTCACACGTGGACACCACTTGCGACATCTTGGATGACATCCTGACTGACAGTGCCACGCCTGCATTGATCTCGGCAACGAGGCCGTACGTTGTTAGTAATACTGCAAAAACACAAAGGTTACAGGTAAAGAAATCAATTCATTGACCATTAACCATGACCATGACCATTTATAGCCGCTAATACAACACTCTCTTGCTTAAAATACAACAACTTTAACAATTGGACCAACATTTTCCAAAACTTTGGTGAGTTTTGCGTTCAAAGGATGGAAAATTCTTCACCATCTCAGCCTATTTGCAGTCCACTGCTGGACGTACGCCTCCCCCAAACGGCGCCAAAGAACACGATCTCCCGCTTTTTTAATCCATGGTTACACATAATATACAGTTAAGGATATGAAGTTAAGCTTAGATATCTCTCTCAGATATGAATATCGGAACACTCGAGCTCTTACTACATCATTCTTACTCTGGGCTACTATCGCGTCTTGTTCTCGGATTTTGTATCCCTGAGCGATATCTATGTGTGCGTTACTCGAGCGCGCTTTGCCTAAAGCTTAAATTCTGTATACCCATTTAAAAAAACTGTGGTACCTAAGCCAGTAAGCAAAAGTGACTTTTAAGGTAAACCGTAAACATTATGTTTGCTACTTAATAACTTTTAAACTTTTGCGTTGCATAATTAAAACTTACTGAAACGGGAATAACCGCAATCCATATATTTTAAGTACAAATGTTATATTTTTTTGCCTGACGTTTCGACCGGGTTACTCCGACCGTGGTCACAGCCTGACACGTGGTAACATATTAACATTTGTACCTAAATTATGATCGCGTTAATTCCCGTTTTGTGAGTTTTATATTTGATACTTACTTAAAATAGAGACTAGAATAAAGCTATAGATGCACATGGCACTCGATATTGAGACTGTGAACCCGTTCGCGCGGGACTCAAACCTCAGGGGGGCTAACCCGAAGTAACTTGATATCTGCAAGAAAAAAAAACATGCAGTAAGTTTATGTAAACATGTTTGGAATAACCAATAAAAATAATATCAACAAGAAGAAATAAACATAATAAACAATCAATGATTATAAACCTAAAACAGAAAAATATTTCCAAAATAAAAAGAAACAAATAAAATAATGAACTAGAAAATGTTTTCTATGATGTCATTGTATCTTTACACGTCTGACTTGTAATTTGAGTAAAGCTTGCTTTATCTCTAAAAAAAATAGATCCTATAACGTCATCGTCTCTTTACTTACATTTCCGGACAGTGCATCCTAAGCTTTAAATATATAAGTATACCACCTTATGTGTACCAAATTTAAAACAAATAAACTTATTTCATTACGTTTAATCCATGTTGTTCCCAACAATGGTCTTTAATTTCTGTTTAATTTACCTATTTATAACATGTACTACTCTGTCAAGAAAGTACCGGGAAAAGATTAATAATACACAAAATTTTAGTTATTCATCCAAATTTATTTTATCACCTTCAAAGTATGCTCCTTCAGAAGCGATACACTCACGCCAACGAATAATCCAATCATCAAAACATTTTTTTAAACGCTTTTTCCGGAATCGAGTTCAGTTCTCGCCGCGAATTCTCCTTTATGTCTTCTACTGAATGAAAACGGGTGTACTACGAAGTGGTAATTTGAGTTTAGGAAAAAGAAAGAAGTCGGCTGGAGCCATATCTGGTAAATAAGGTGTCTGCTCGATGGTATTTGTTGAGTTTTTGGTCAAAAATTCGTTCACAATGATGGCCTTGTGGGAAGGCGCATTATCGTGGTGCAAAATACAAGAATTTTCATTCCACAAATTAGGGCCTTTTTCGTCTAATTTGCTCTCTTAAACGCCGCATAACGCTTAAATAATACTCTTTTTTTATCGTTTGACCTTCTGGCAAGAATTCTGAGTGCACAACACCGCGACAGTCAAAGAAAACAGTCAACATGACTTTGACTTTCGATTGAGTTTGGCGCGGTTCCTTCGGTTTTATTTCAGTTGGAAGGCGCCACTCCGAAGCTTGTTGACTAGTTTGCATGTCAAACTCGTAAACCCACGTCTCATCACCAGTAACAATGCGTTTCATGAATGTTGGGTCGGAATTGACTCATTCTAGCATGTGCTCAGCGATTGAGTATTTGGAGAAAATTCAGGTCTTTTGGGACTAGCCGAGCGGCAACATGTTTCATACCCAATTGATTATTTAAAATAGTACGAATCGACTCGTGTGACACATAAAGTTCGACGCCTAGCTTTCTCAAACTTGAATGAGGATTTTTAGTCACTATTTCCCTCACTTTTGCGATGTTATCTTCAGTAGCAGACGTTGATGGCCTACCAGGGCGAGGCAAATCTTCCATCACATCTCGACCACTTTTGAACGCTTTTTACCACTCATAAACACGTAACTGTAACTGAACACGAAATCCCATTGGCGAAGCAAAATTTAAGACAAATTCTTTGTTCGATGTTTTTGTCCATTATGAAATTCGCAATACACACTAGATATGGTATAACTAAAAACAATACTGTATTTAATCTAATTATCAGATGTAACTCAAACACCGCGCCAAAATGGAAAACAGTTGTGCCAATCTAACAACAACAAAGAAAAATATAATCTTGAATTTGGAATCATAAACAAATCATCAATTCCCGAAACTTTTTTGACAGAATGTATGTCTAATTTAATATTACAGAACAAAATAAAACTTAAAGAATAGAATTGATTAAAAGTAAATCTGTATGTAAATCCAACTGATTTTGAAATATTAATAGTCAGAAAACCGGCTAACAGTTTGACTCAGAATATGCTGTAGAAATCGTCGTAGCGCTTTCGTAGTGTCGTAGCATATTTCGTAGCACGTTAAGGTCTTAGTCGAAAGAGTTCGTTACAACTTGAAGAAGTCTCGTTTAAGTTTAGCAAAATCACAGTATTTAAAACCTATGCTGCTCTAAAGGCGACCGCGCATATATAAGCACTGCAAGACCTGCAAAGTAAAATCAATATAGCTCAAAAAATAAGCAAGTTAAAGTGGCAGAAGCCACTTCCATTATCATTAGTTGGTCAAATTTGTCGTAGAACCGATAGACGTGTTTTGGAGTGAATATTTTTTTTTTTTTTCTTAGGTAGACCAAGGTTTACATTTTTTTCAATAAACATACATAAATAACATTTAAAAAACCACTTATAGGTCCACACAGATAGAAATTAAGTTTTTTTTTTTTAAAAATTAAGAATTTATTTAAGTCGAAGGTTTCAAAAAACGCTCGCCCAGCAGTCGCCTAACCGCTGATACGCTAGTACAGAAAAGGTCCAAGTCTAAATTATTACTTAGTTTGTTAAATTTAATGCGACAAGGTAAACACAGCGATGAGGTTAAAAGTGATGTACGTACAAGCCTAAGTCTTTGAGTTCCAATTTTGCTGGGATTTGCTGGGCTCTGTGAACTCGATAGATCTATTTTAGCAATAGATCTAGTTTAGCGCAAGCTTTCTGGGCAAGAACTCGATCCTTCATAAGAGCTCGAAACAAAATGAACATAAGCTTTCAAGAAAGGCTCCAGTTTAAAAAATGTACTTGAAGCCCGTCGCTCAACAAGGGCTCGAGGCGAGATTACAGATGAATGAAACATTTGAATACATTTAAAACAAGCTCGAATATTCTTGACGGATACGAGAGGGTCAATCAGTTTGTTTATCTGGGCTCTATGATCACATCTGAGGGCAGCTGCTCTGAAGAAATCCGCCGTCGCACTGCAATGGCTAAAAGTGCAATGACAAACTTCGGAAAAATCTGGAGGAACCGCGGAATCCGACAAAAAACGAAAATGCGATCCGGTCCGGGCGCTGGTATTCTCCATATTCCTATACTGGTGTTGGCGAAGACTACTACGTATACCATGGACTGCCATGAGAACTAACGAGTCAATACTTTCGAAACTCAAAAAACCAAGCGACTCTCAACCATATGCCAGGAACGAGCTCTCAACTTCTTCGGACATATAATGCGCTCATCTAGGCATCGTCTGGAGAAGCGTCTAATGCTGGGGCAGATGGAGGGTAGACGTGCTCGGGGCAGGGCGCCAACTAGATGGGCAGACGCGATAAAGAGGGCTGTCGGAGGAAACATATAAGATGCGGTCCATAGAACTGAAGACCGCGCGGCTTGGAGACGTGTCGTGTATGGTCGCGATCCTCAGCTCTGAGGGAACGACGAAGAAGAAGAAAATTTAATGTCTAAGCGCTCAAGGTTTATACTGGCGCCGAAATAAAACGGGGTAAAGGGTTAAATAGTTTTCTTAGCGTGTACATACCCTCAGTATAAACGCATGCGCACCCCCCACCACGCTAGGCGTGCGCTCCACGCGCTGCGTCTGCGCCGGTGCCACGTCGCCTCGCTCATCGTTTGACGTTTCAACACCTAAAAAGCAAAAAGCAAAATAAAGATATTTCTATTTCAAGCATACGGGGTGAATTATGTGTATGTGGTTCTTTGATAGTAACAAGCTCCTGCTTATTACTACGTAATCATAAATATGGAAACAAAATCAAAATAAGTAATTATATGGCTAAGCTAGCTGTGCCCGCAAATTCGTTTGTATGGACTACAGGATGTTTGGTATGGTACATAATGCTAAACGTTCAAATATTGAACGATATCCTACCTCTAAAAAAATTACACAGGAACAGATCATAATCTTTATGTATGCGAAATTTCATCCAAATCCGTTAACGCGAAATTGAGTCACAAACATCCAAACATCCTCACAAACTTTCGCATTTATAATATTAGTGGGATGTGGGATTACGCTTTACCGGTTGCCGTAAGAGTTGTTAGGTATTCTTTTCATTCTTATGAAAAAGATGTGATTGTATTCTACAGTACTAGCTAATGATCGAGACTATTATAATGAAGAAAAAAACCGGCCAAATGCAACTCGGACTCGCGCACGAAGGATTCCGTAACATTATCTATAAAAACAGCAAAAAAAGTCATGTATGTTGTATGAGAGCCCAACTTAATTATTTATTTAATTCTGTTTTTAGTATTTGATGTTAAAGCGGCAACAGAAATACATCATCTGTGAAAATTTCAACTGTCTGACTATCACGGTTCATGAGATACAGCCTGGTGACATACGGACGGACAGCGGTGCCTAGTAATGCGGTCCCGTTTTACCCATTGGGTACGGAACCCTAAAAAACGGTTGGGGTCAAAGGAAGAAAGATATTTCGAAAAAAATACTAAGATTTTCGTGACCTTGAAGAATATCTTAGAACGAACACGTGACCTTATGAGACTTTGAAGACAACAATTAGGATGCCATAATAAAGTTTTCTGCAACTATTTAGTAGCTTATTCGCGAAAACGGCATCGTTGGGAAATTCCCAAAACTAGCTTCGCGAATTACCGTACCGTTTTTGTGGTAAAATAAACTATAAACTGAACTATTAACCTCTAATAACTTTAACTTAAAAAATTGTAAGACTTAAGATCACGAATGCTGGAGTAATAATCCATAATCAGGTAATAATAACTTCATAAATTATTTTTCTTAACCTTTCAAGCGACGCAATACGAGTGATCATATCTATCACATCGAGGTAAGCAATTTATCACGAAGTTTTAATCAACTTGTCTCTTTGAAATAACAAATTGGTACTAACAAATTAAAAGCACACTTAATCCTGTTTACGATATCTATCGATGTAACTACCGACGGTTATCCCGATTTCTTCAATAATAACTTTTTTGACACAAGTTATAATTACTCTACTCTTTGCACAACGGTCAATAATGCGTACAAATGTAATTATTTTTCGCATTTCGCAAATAGGTAAGTTCAACTGTTTCCATGAATCGTAACTGTTAATAGTAGAGGTTTTTTTTAAAGATATATCTGAATAAATAATTATTAAGATACATCAATACGTGACAATTAGATCGTACCGAATCCCAAAGGGTTAATATTTTGTGGGTCCTGTTACTATTATTCCTCATTAATTAATTTTGTTCAGTTTTAAGGTTAAATATGTCTGCTCTATTATTTTTATGTATTGTTACAGGTGTCAAATAATGATATTTTCTTCGGAAAATCGGAAAGTAATTAACTTTTCTGATAATCTGAAATCATTACAATACTTACCTCACATAAAGTTCAACTTATCTGTTGAACGTCAGCAGTATCCTGAACAACAAATGAGTAATGTGTTTTGATTGCCGTTCGCAAACAGAGCAATCGATTGAACACTGCTATTGAACTTACCGAACTTTTATTCAATTACCCGACTTTATAAACAAACATGTTTTATTTACATAAGACATAAAGGTGTAAAAGGTGTTACTACACGGGTATTATAAAAAATATTTAACATCAAGTATCGAACACCGCCTGGGCCGTTGGTGTAGGTCCGGACTACAAAATCTACCGGGTTCAGGGCCAGCAAGAAACGAGTTAGTCGTGGTTTGTTTTTTTATTTTTATCGTTGTACTACTGTATACTTGCCTGGTCAGGGGTTAATGTGATTGTCGGAACAGTTAAGAAAGCCGGTGTGTGAGAAAACCAAACCAAGAAAATATAATTATGTATTTGACTTAAATGTTAGACCTGTGAAAAAAACCTAAAGTTGAGAAAACATTTGAATGAATAGCTTGAAACTGATAACAACAAAAACCGCGGAACATCTATGGGTACAAAACCGCCTTGGGTTGCTGTATCACTTTCTTACTCTTGATACTACTTTTAGGACAACCTGTATTGAGTAAAAGTTTGAAACTGTCTTATAAATTGGAGAAGAATTATTTTTTCTGAAGAAAACTTTGTAAGTTTTGTGCACATGTGAATTTTACAAACCAAGTACACGATAGAAATCACAAAATTGTTAGAGAGCATTGAGTATGACTTGCCACATTCAGATTTCTTTTCGCACTGAATTAAAATAAAAAAATCCTGTTCCAATTCTCACTACCAATGATTCAAAAGTCCGTATTCCACAGTAAGCTGGTATCGCATACAATATAAACATATTTTACGACTCGTAAACACTCCACTATATTGCCATAGATTACCCCTAATCGGTTTCGATAATGGGGTGTCGTAAATTGAAACTTCATTGCTATATCAGTTCCTAGAGCACTTATATTTCAATCATGAATAGCTTAATTTACTACTACGTACATAATATTATTTACTATCAGTAGTACAATACTAACAACTCTCTGCAATAACAATATTATTAAAGTATGCCTATATGCATCCCACTGAAAGGCACAGGCCTTCTAATAGGTTGAATCGAACCTATTTTGCAGTCCGCAATAATGTTTTTATTGCAGAACAAAATATTATGTAAGTACTTCGACAAGTACAGCGACTTAGCTCGCGTGGTGTTTATTTAGTTTATTCAATCACTACAGGAACATTTAACCGGGATGAAAAGTCCTATATGTTAATCCAGATCATATTATATATGTATGAAAAATTTCATCCAAAGCCGTTCAGTAGTTTTTGCGTGAAAGAGTAACAAACATCCATAACATCCAACTTAATAACAATACTTACAAACTATCGCATTTATAATATTAGTAGGAGTATAATGATTTTTGATGTATTAATGCATGTCAATATGTTTATTTATTATGTACCTAAGGTTTATCACATTATTTAATGTAAGTACTACTCTGTCAAGAAAGTACCGGAAAAAGATTAATAATACACAAAATGTTAGTTATTCATCCAAATTTATTTTATCACCTTCAAAGTATGCTCCTTCAGAAGCGATACACTTACGCCAACTAATAATCCAATCATCAAAACATTTTTAAACGCTTTTTCCGGAATCGAGTTCAGTTCTCACCAAGAATTCTCCTTTATGTCTTTTACCTAATGAAACCGGGTGCCACGAAGTGGTAATTTAAGTTTAGGAAAAAGAAAGAAGTCGGCTGGAGCCATATCTGGTGAATAAGGTGGCTGCTCGATGGTATTTGTTGACTTTGTGGTCAAAAATTCGTTCACGATGATGGCCTTGTGGGAAGGCGCATTATCGTGGTGCAAAATCCAAGAATTTTTAAACGCCGCATTCGACGGCTCGCTCTCTCAAACTTGAATACGGATTTTCAGTCACTATTTCCTTCACTTTTGCGATGTTATCTTCAGTAGCGGGCGTTGATGGCCTACCAGAGCGAGGCCAATCTTCCATCACATCTCGATTTTGAACGCTTTGTACCACTCATAAACACGTGTTTTTGATAAAGTCAATTCACCGTAAACCTTCTGTAACATTTTCAGAGACTCCGAACACGAAATCCCATTGGCGATGCAAAATTCAAGACAAACTCTTTGTTCGATGTTTTTGTCCTTATGAAATTCGCAATACACACTAGATATGGTATAACTAAAAACAATACTGTATTTAATAGAATAGAATAGAATAGAAAACGTTTATTTGTCACACATAGGCATAGTTACAAACAATCTAATCTTAATCTAGAATAATTTTTTTACGAGATTGCTACCATGTACCTTATTTTTGAGTTCTCGATATTTCGGCACTGTTGCAAGCGCCATGATCTCGGAGTTACTCCGTGATTCTAATGTGACCATGAAAGTTTAAAACAATATATTGTATTTAATCTAATTATCAGATGTAATTGAAGATAAATAACACTTGAAAAAAAAAATCATCGACCTCAGGTGGGACTCGTTTTTTTTTTTTCAAGTGTTATTTATCTTCAATTAAACCTTGCATGGAATTGCTAAAAAACAAAAATTTACAATATCAGATGTAACTCAAACTCCGCGCCAAAATGGAAAACAGTTGTGCCAATCTAACAACAACAAAATAAATATAATTTTGAATTCGGAACCATAAACAAATCATCAATTCCCGAAACTTTTTTGACAGAATGTATGTTTTTATTAATACTTACTGTAGTTTAAAAATAATTTAACAAGCTTGTGTAGGTACTGGACTCATCAAGAGAATGAATCAAATAATAAGCTCATTCCAACCCAAACTTTTACATCATAATCAGATCAGGCCTAAGGTATCCAATTATTGTAATATATTAATATCACTTGCCTATTCTAAAGGTTTATATTTCATACGACTACTTACACGTACCTACCCAAGTTAAAATAGGCTTCCAAGGATTTGATTACCTACATGTTGCTTTACTAGCTTAACTAAACGAAACTTACAAGTGAAATTATATTTAAAAGTTGTTAAATTCCCTTACATGTACCAATTAATGCGTTCTTGTACACTGGCATTACAGTAAATTCATACATTACGGAAAGTTTCTACATTTTGTAACTTTTAAAAAGAAAACTTTGATTCGCTCCGGTCACGGCTAGCTCAGAACTAAAACTACAAGTGAAACTTAGTTGACAAGTCATTTATGACGGTATTTGTTCACCATTAATGGATTAGAGCAGTGGTTCTAAAACTTTTTTTCTGACGGAACTCTTTTGGAAAGCGAAATATTTGATGGATATTAGTTATATTTCAGAAACATTACAAATAGGCATTTAAAAATAAAATTAACCATCTAACAAGGGGATAAGTTATGAAATTGACACATTTGACAGATTCGAAATTGTTTTAAGAGTTCATGGTTACCCCGCAGCAGTCAGTTAACAAAAGGTTTTGGGTATTTCTTAGGTAATCATTTAAATATATAATTTATAGTCAAATTCGGTGTTTCATTTTTCAATTTGGTGCTCTCTCAATTCTCTTGTTTAACTTTTCTCATCAACCCCTTTAAAAAAATATTAGTCCTATTGCTATTTTAATATTCAAGATAACCTTAATTTATGTTATTTAAACTACTAAAAAAACTAAAATTGAAATCAACCACCGAATTGAGAGAATAAAGACCGTTTTGTAGAAATGCTCATTTACATTTTTAATTATACGTTGTATCTCTAGGGTTATCACTTACCACTCGTACTCTAAAAAATAGAGTTTTGTCCTTTTTTTCATGTAGGCGTTCTTTATAATCTACGACACCAATAAAGTGCGCTAATATACTTTTCAACACAATTGCTTACGAGCAAAATTGACTCTTATAACACCGTTTTTAGTTTCATAATTCATCATAATACGCACTTGTGCTGTAATAACATTATCGCACTAGTGCGGTAATGTAAACTTTTTTTTTAAAAATCCAGCATAAGTTTATGTCTATTGTATATTAATAAACACAAATTAACTTAACTATCATTTTTAGAAACAATAATTTATAGTTTATTTTATTTTTTAAATTGCTGCTAGTCCGGCTGAACAGCCAGTTTTTCCTGTGCTTGTAATGTTTCCATTATTGAACCTTCGCGCGCATCGAAAGTGTCATTTTCCCTAAATATTTGGTAAAGTTGTTGCTGTGAGGTTAATTACTATCAAAAATGTCTACTTGAAATAGTAAAGACGAGTAAAATGTTATTCAACCCCGTCGGAAAACTTATCGAGGCACGAAACGAAAGTGGCCTGTTGCCGCCAAAATCCAGAGAAAAAAAACAGCAAAAACTGAGAAGGTATTTTAGTTTTTTTCCTCGCTATTGTGTTGAAAAACGTCGTTTGGAACTCGTGTGCATTGATTTTTACCATAGGCTATTACTTAGCCTATGTTATTACACACGAGGCATTATTGTAAGCGCGAGCCGCAGGCGAGCGAGGTAAGGAAGCCGAGTGTGCCGAGCCGAACTTTGCACACTTGTATCATAATGTACTATTATTAACCTAAAACTGATTGTTATTGACAATCATTTTTTAATGACGGAAATAGCAAAAAATTTTTTTTTAAGGACAAATAATAAAAAATATTCTTTTTTATGCTGTGTACTTTATTATTGTTCTACCATGATGAAAAAATATATTTATTCACCCTAAAAAAGATGGCAACCCTAGTTGTAACAACACCTATTACCACTTCGAACCAAAGTCAATTCAATTCCATTCAACAGTAAATTAATGGACATTTTTTTTAATGTCTTCATAAACTTAGTACGTCGATGTAATGATACTAATATTTTATTAATATCTTATTGTTTGTATGTTTGCTACTAAATTACGCTTTAAATGTTCAACCGTTCAAAAGAAGCTGTTTTTATTTTACATTTATGTATACAATCTAGAATCTTATGACTACAATCTTATGATTATTTGCGCTTTGGCTTAGTCCCGTAGTGTAAACAGGCGAAGTTATAGGCAGAAGCTAGTAAACTACACATTACAAGTTACTATAGTAGGCAAGGATAATTATATTACATTATGTTCGGAAGGCACTCCCCATCGTCGTTCCTAGTGTTGTCAAAAGTTGTTGATGTTTTTTGGGCCGGTGTCACTGGCCTATGAAAAAAGCATGTCGTTCTAGCCTAGAGAGTTTCCTACGGGTTGGTATTGAGCTATTTATCGATGCACCCGGCTTTTGTACCACTATTGATTCGCAGATATGATTGCCGTTGGGGGGGAAAGGTTCTCGAAGTGACTAATACGAATTGGAAGACGCAGCGTAGGCTGGCCTCCCACGCCATGGACTGACGACTTAGTTAAGGTTGAGGGCAGCCGCTGGATGAAACTGAATGAAACGGGCCAGAAGGCCTACACTACGAAAGTGTTATTACAGAAAGTGTTATAATAAAATATCCATGAACAATTAAAAACGGACGTGTTTTCACACGGCTAGATTGGTGATATTTTGTCAAAGGATTAACACAAGTGGCTGGTTTTTTAATTGACGGCCTCCGTAGCCGAGGGGCGAGCACGCCAGACTGTATGGCATCGCCATCACTGAGGTTCCGGGTTCGATCCCCGATCGGGTCAATGAGAAAACGAACATTTCTATATTGTCTCAGGTCCGGGTGTTGTGGTACCGTCGCTGTTTCTGATTTCTATAACACAAGTGCTTTCTGTCCAATATGAATATTATTATATTAATTTGTTAGGTCAGAGCTGCTCGATGTGGTGTTCCATAAGGATGGCCTATTTCTAGTAGAGGATGATGATGATCACGGAATAGATAAAGAAAAATCTTAAACTATTCCGTGATGATGACCTCCGTAGCCGAGAGGCGAGCACAACGGACTATACGTCATCGACTATAAATCGCCATCTCTGAGGTTTGCTGTGGTACCGTCGTTGTTTCTGATTTCTATAGCACGGGTGCTTATAAATAGGATCAGAGTATGTGATGTTGTCCAATACTTATTTTTTATTTAAAAAAAAGTCTATTGTGCAGTCGCGTAAAAGAAAGCTCACGATTGACGACTTACATTTGACCATTCCGATGTTGTTGACTGATAACTTATTCGAGGGTGTGTCTAGCACCTACCATTGACGTTTTGTCCAATGTTATTGTAAACATGTTATAAAGTCACATTTACATTGATAGGTAGGTACAACTTTTAATTGTGATAATTATCGAAACATAAATTATTTTTCCAAATTATATCATACCGAGAAGTTAGTTACGAGATTTATTTCATATTTATTATTCTATGTTGGTTAATCCCATTGAAATAGTTGTTATATTTTAATGTAGTTACTTGATATTTAAAAAAAAATGATTTTTTTGTTAGATAGACCGACCCCGGTTACATGGACCGATGACCTGAAGAAGGCAGCCGGCAGCGACTGGATGCAAAGGGCGGGAGATCGTGCGCTTTGGCGCTCCTTGGGGGAGGCCTATGTCCAGCAGTGGACTGCAACAGGCTGATATGATGTTTATTTTATTAATGCTTTAATGATGTATTGTCAAAAGGTAAATTAAATCAGCTCAAACAAAGCAAAGGAAAAGTGATTCAATCCAATATAGTCCGAAAATTTAATAAAAAAGATTTATTTTGCATTCATTTCTAACCGTAGTTTCTTTCTTATTTTTTTTCACTTTGTTCGCCTTTTGTATAATACAGTTTTATAAATATTTGGATAAATACTCTATTTGGAGATTAGTGTACAAGGGCCCCAAAGATTGTGTTGGTGGTTTTGGGGTGTGTCTGGTGTCATAACATGAAATCACTTTCATTATAATTGTTGATTTATTGGTGATGAAGTGACCTTCACCAAGGTCAACTCAATTATAAGGACAAACCGTTTTAAATGTTAAACGTCAAATGAGGCGTGACAAGACAATATTGTTTTTAATATGACAATGATACGGGGTAGGGTGGATATGAAAGGTGTTCTTGTATTTATTTCAAAGGACTATCTACACTGTGTTATAAGTATATTTATCCTTACTTGTCTTACTTAGTAAACAATAATGGCGGACGGACGACTAAAAACAATAATAGGGTTCAAACAATGTTTTGGGAACAATTAAATAAAGTTGTGAATGAAATTAAAATTAAAATAAACCTTCTTTAACTTTTTATGAATAAGATTGTTGATGTTAGATACGAGGGCGACACTGAAACTTTTTAGAACTTGCCACTTGTAAACGAAATAATAAAAAAACCGGCCGAGTGCGAGTCGGACTCACACACGAAGGGTTCCGTACCATTATCTATAAAAAAGCAAAGAAATGACGTTTTTTGTATGGTAGTCCCCTTAAATATTTATTGTATTCTGTTTTTTAGTATTTTTGTTATAGCGGCAACAGAAATACATCATCTGTGAAAATTTTAACCCTCTAACTATCACGGTTTATGAGATACAGCCTGGTGACAGACGGACAGAAGACAGACAGACGGATAGCGCAGCCTTAGTATTACTTTTACCCGTTTTACCCTTTGGGTACGAAACCCTAAAAAATAAGTGAAAATTTTAAAAATAGAACATTTTGCTAATAATATTTTGTATGAATTTTATTCATTTGACATTTGTTTTACGATTCGGCGGCAAATTGAAAATTGAAGATTTGTTTTTTAGTATTTGTTGTCATAGCGGCAACATAAATACATTCATCTGTAACTGTCTAACTATCACGGTTCATGAGATACAGCCTGTTGACAGACGAACAGACAGACGGACGGACAGCGGAGTCTTAGTAATAGGGTCCCGTTTTACCCTTTGGGTGCGGAACCCAAAAATCCGTAAAATTGTTAACGTCCCAACAATAATGATTGGTTTTTCGCTCTTTCGCCAGATATTATTTTCGCGATCTTGATAATATTCCTATAGTAAAGTCAATGTTTGTTGTACATATCAGCAGCTGATGACGTGGTTTTATGGAGCGTGCTATTTTTTTGTAGGTACATCCTGATGTTACTATAAAACAAAGCCGTGTATATGTTACTGCTTAGTTAGGTATTGTTCTTCTAAATTACGCAACAGAATAGGGTTTTATAAGTTTTCTCTATCATTTATAAGTTTTTTATGGTACTAACATACACCGTGAATTTTTAATTACCCGAGAAAATTAACTAACATACTCAGATATCGATATACATCGAATTTGGCGAATAAATTTTTTTTTTTATGAGAAACTTATTTAAACGGTCCCTAACATTCCTTAAAAAATATGCACCATAAAAGTCCTGCTAATTCAAATAGTAATCATTATCATTCCAACATTAACGGAACTAAAATCCACCTAATTTGGTCGCGTAATATTGGCGTACGGACGGAATAACTATGAATGATTTTTTTTTCATTCATAGTTATGCCTTCCGTACGCCAACGCCGTACGCCGTTTCGTTTCTTTTATTTGCCAAATTCGATGTATATCGATATCTGAGTATGTTAGTTAGTTTTCTCGGGTAATTAAAAATTCACGGTGTATTATATTAAAAATATCATGCACGAACTTGATGGGTTATACTACACTAATTGTAAAAATCCCCACCCCCGATGCAATCTCATGATAAATCATCACATAATAGGGGCAAACAGTATAATCACGATGATTTATTTCCGGCAACATAGTAAATACGATCGAAAACGTCGCGTGAACTAGTCGCAAGTCACACGACAAATAATATAATGGGACATACATGTTCGAATCAAAACAACGTGGGCAATGTACCAAACGGAACATTATTTAAACTTAAAATAGCACAAATAACGGACGTAGCGCTAAATATTTTATACTAGTCAACTAAAAGGCTAAAAACAGGACAGTGAATCACGATAACAATGGATTAATCGGGTTGAAACAATTCTGACTTTCTTTCTCACTTTTAAAATTCACACCCCTTTTTTCATTTGATAAATGAGTAGTAACTATCTTTTATTGGAGTATACAAACTTCAAACCCCATTGAAAATTGTTTCATCTTTAACGGCGAGTGAAAGAAATATGGAGAGGCCTATGCGGATGCCTATATTCAGCAGTGAACGTCCTATGGCTGAAATGGTGAAAGAAATATACCTGCATTTTTATGGAGTAATATACAGGGTGTACAAGAGAATGGGACACTCCTTAAAACCACGTAATCAGCTGGTCATAGACAACTTTTTCTATGAGAGCAACATCGAAATCGAGATTTTTTTTTAGCTGCTCCATACAAACTTACTCGCTTACCTCGATGACAATGTATGGAGCAACCGAAAATAAAATCACGATTTCGATGTTGCTCCTAAAGGCAAAGTTGTTGAATATCACCACCGTATCAGAGACGCGTGTGCGAGAGCAAATAACCAATCCCGGCCCACAGGTGCGACTAGCCAATCAGGTAATCATAATGTGTTCTGCGCATCTTTGGCTTAGCGCTCAAGATTCGTGCCGCTAGTTGTTCCTATTTCTCTGTTACTTAATTTTTGTTTCGGATTTGATATCTCTGAGCAATGTTATATCAACATCCAAGTCTATGATCTCGACTTTTCATTTGATGCGCCGCCTAACATGTCCAAATTGTAACAATGACGATAGCTGTTATATATACATTTCTATTTATTAACCACCACCACTTTATACTTTTATTACAGGAGAACCTCAATGCGATAGTATTAACCTAATTTATATTATTTTTGCATAAATACTTACAATTTTAATCCCTAATTTATCTTATAACAAATAATTATAAAATGGTGCTATCCATATGGATTCAAAAAGATACAAAATTCTCGCTTTTTATTGAAATCAAAATAGCGTTACCTATTATCATAGAAAATACAAACATTTATTAGTTTTATTACTTTACATACAGCTATAATGACGATATCATATAATTTACAGCGATAATATCCATACATTAGTCAATTTGGCCACAGTAAAAAATATCTAGAAGGCTTACTTACTTGCGGATTCTTCAATTAAAAAATAACATAGAAAATTACTGTACAACAAAAGGAGTTTTTAGCAATCAAAATCATTTATTTTTGAAGATTGGCCTATCTAAAAGTACTTTTACACGTCCTATTATTTGGAGACACTAGATACCGAGGCATAGCATAATTATCTAGCATTTTTGTGATGTACTATGGCATATGATCTAAATTTTCTTTATCTATCTCAAAATCTTGTTTGGTAATTTTGTCATACAATAGACAAAAAAAACTGACACCACTGGTTTCAATTGTAAAATACTTAAAATTTCAATGTGTTCAATTTATTATCAACTAGCTGTTGCCCGCGACTTCGCTCGCGTGATCTTTAGTTTATTCAATGTATCTCACAGGATCATTTATTGGAGATAAAAAGTATCCTATATGTTAATCTAGATCATATTCTATATATATGCAAAATTTCATCCAAATCCGGTTAGTAGTTTTTGCGTAATACTTACAAACTTTTGCATTTATAATATCAGTAGGATTAAAGTCATGTCTTCGGCACGGTAGCACCGCTTTTAGAGCAGTCGTCTGGAAAGCGCAGGTCCGATATCCTACTGAGGCAGTCGATTTTACTTTTGTAACATTATCATAGATCTATAAGTGTAGACTTATAAATGACTTCCAATGTTTTAATTTTGTATTTACTATTAAAATTGTAATAGTCGATAGTCTTCCTAAAACCGATAAATAAAATAACTAGCATATAATTGGCAAAACGTAAAGTGTACACAAATTTTATATTCAAGATGTTGGAAGTGATTTTTGTAGCAGCTATGGTACTTCTGACTGACTATACTTGCACTATGTTCTACGTCATAACAAGTGCAAACAGGTTTATTGTAAGTGGTTGATAAAATTTGGCAATGGCCGATCCTATCAGCGATATTGGGGGTCTGTTGTGGTCATGGAGATACAGATTAATAGTTTGTTATGCAGGTATGTGTACCGGCGAAATAGCTTTGGATGGAACGTTTATCATAATATGAAATAAAATGTTTCATATTATGATAAAAGATGAATTGATTACTTTTAGGAGGATATTTCTCATCTTTCGGTTAGAACTGAATTCTACGAGAACAATTATGAGTATTTGAGCGCCTCAATCAGCTCACATGAGGTGAATTTTAGAGTAACGAAATAGCTTTATTATGTTTGCAATATTGTTGAAAACAGGAGGAATATAAACCGATATTAACGCATGGCATTAATTTATAAAACGGTCATAAAAAGGAGTAGAAAATTAACTCTATTAATAGGTGTATAAAAATGACAGGATTGTTCAAACTAAATTATTGTCAGTTACATTATTAGTTAAAAATACGCTTAAACGTAAAAATAAGCTAAGTCACACAAAACACAACAATACGTACCCATATGTTCGGATTTAAATAACAAAGTTCATTTTATAAAAATGCACACACACTTTCTTTTTACTTAGTTTAATTACAGTCACATCGTATAATTAAATAAAGTGATATTTAAATACTACTTATGTTTTTTTAAATACATATTATGAACTGGATTAAAATAAAAAGTACCAGGCGAACAGAAACCACGTGGCGATGCGACGCGTTCATAGACAACACTAGACTACCGGATAGTATGTTATGAAGTCTACTACGTAATGTAAATATCAGCATATAAATTGTAAAGATCTGTGTTGCAACAGGTCCTAAGGTTTAATTATAGAGGTTTATGGAGAAAATGTATCATGGTTGATAAATAAAAAACAAAAAAAAAAGACAAACTTATGAACTGCGATATAAAGCCTCACTTCAAGTATATAGACAAGTGCAATTTTAATTACTAAGTAACACCTGCTAAAATTAAAGGTAATTAATTATTTTTGACATAGGAATTATCCCAACTTATAATTCGAGTACCTACCATATTTTCTTTATTTTTCCGTGTGTGTATAACCTTATTTAAGAAACAATCATGAGAATTTACTAGCAAAAAACGTCTGGGACTTTTTGTCACATTCTTTACGACTTCTTTCACGAAAACTACAACGCATTACATTACCTTATCAATTTTTACATAAATATTCATATACTCATTTCCTATTTGACTAGTACTAAGATATTTGCAATGCCATTCAGGAACCATTTCAAGAGCAGATCGACGACGAAGTTTGTCATGTTTGTCAGAATTTTTATAATAACTGTCACATGTTTTGGGCTTCATGGGTGCCCTATTCCGAGCAGTTTTTATTTCGGGCGTAGTGAAAATGCCAATATCAACTTCATTTCTGTAGACAAAATTATAATGACATATGAAAACCACAAAAACATTTCGAAGTTTGAAGATGATAAAAGAGTGGACGAGGAAAAGATTTTAGAGATAGTAGATGTTATCCTGGCAGCTTCGGAAGACGAAAATTTAGAAGATGACTCGAAGGAAAAAACAAATGCAAACCCGGAAAAAAAAGATGATACGAACATTCTGGTAGAAAACCTCTTGAAAATTAATGACGTAAATAATAAAATGGATGTAGTGGCCACAACAGAGCAAGATTAACAAAACCTTTCGTTCGTTAGTGAAAACAAACAACAATATCTTAATTTTGCTCTTAAGAGTGACAGGTAATCAAATTTTTAATTGGCAAAGCAAATCGCTGTTTCAGTTATTATTTTGTCCTTGTCCTTTCGAGATTTTTAATTGCGATAGGTTCATAAGTATTCTAAATACAATTAGGTCCACATACCTAGGACAAACCCGCACATACGTAACTATATTTAATCCTTTGTATTTTTTGAATATGAATAATTTAATTTAACTTTTGACATTTGTAATTAAAATAGCTTGTATTTATATTACGAATTAATGTCACAATTTGTAGTTTAATTAAATAATAAATAAACATAATTAATTGTAATTATAGCATAATGTAAGGTAAGTATTTCGAGTATTATAGCTTAAAGGTCTTAATAACGAAACATTGAAACACATAATAGAGTACGTTTTACATGGTTAAATAAATGTTATAATTATTATGCAATTAATTAAAATTAATAATATTGTATTATTTTAAAGACCAATTATAGAATATTTTTGATACACTTTCACATAACTAAAATCTAGTAATACTACACCTACTTTAGAATGTATATATGAATATAATTAAAAGTACGTACATTACATACATTCCAGCTTCATCGAATATTATATGACTATAGTCTCTTTACGCATGTTTTAAATCTGGACAGTATTTTTATAAATAAGCCCGTAAGAGTACCTAATAATACTCATTTAACATTTCATTCAAAAGGTAATAAGCCTGTCGATTCGATGATGTCGTCCCAAAACTCACCTAACACAGAGTTTGCAACATGTCTATCTCGGTAAAATGTTCACACTACTTATTAAGGTTCCTAAGGTACCCTATTAATAAGACTCCACTGTCCGTGTGTCTGTCTGTCTGTCTGTCCGTCTGTCCGTCTGTCCGTCTGTCCGTCTGTCCGTCTGTCCGTCCGTCCGTCCGTCCGTCTGTCCGTCCGTCCGTCCGTCCGTCCGTGCGTCCGTCCGTCCGTCCGTCCGTCCGTCCGTCCGTCCGTCCGTCCGTCCGTCCGTCCGTCCGTCCGTCCGTCTGTCCGTCCGTCCGTCTGTCCGTCTGTCCATCTGTCCGTCTGTCCGTCTGTCCGTCTGTCCGTCTGTCCGTCTGTCCGTCTGTCCGTCTGTCCGTCTGTCCGTCTGTCCGTCTGTCCGTCTGTCCGTCTGTCCGTCTGTCCGTCTGTCCGTCTGTCCGTCTGTCCGTCTGTCCGTCTGTCCGTCTGTCCGTCTGTCCGTCTGTCCGTCTGTCCGTCTGTCCGTCTGTCCGTCTGTCCGTCTGTCAGTCTGTCCGTCTGTCCGTCTGTCCGTCTATCCGTCTGTCCGTCTGTCCGTCTGTCCGTCTGTCCGTCTGTACGTATATCCGTCTGTCCGTCTGTCCGTCTGTCCGTCTGTCCGTCTGTCCGTCTGTCCGTCTGTCCGTCTGTCCGTCTGTCCGTCTGTCCGTCTGTCCGTCTGTCCGTCTGTCCGTCTGTCCGTCTGTCCGTCTGTCCGTCTGTCCGTCTGTCCGTCTGTCCGTCTGTCCGTCTGTCCGTCTGTCCGTCTGTCCGTCTGTCCGTCTGTCCGTCTGTCCGTCTGTCCGTCTGTCCGTCTGTCCGTCTGTCCGTCTGTCCGTATATCCGTCTGTCCGTCTGTCCGTCTGTCCGTCTGTCCGTCTGTCCGTCTGTCCGTCTGTCCGTCTGTCCGTCTGTCCGTCTGTCCGTCTGTCCGTCTGTCCGTCTGTCCGTCTGTCCGTCTGTCCGTCTGTCCGTCTGTCCGTCTGTCCGTCTGTCCGTCTGTCCGTCTGTCCGTCTGTCCGTCTGTCCGTCTGTCCGTCTGTCCGTCTGTCCGTCTGTCCGTCTGTCCGTCTGTCCGTCTGTCCGTCAGTCCGTCTGTCCGTCTATCCGTATGTCATGTCCGTCTGTCCGTCTGTCCGTCTGTCCGTCTGTCCGTCTGTCCGTCTGTCCGTCTGTCCGTCTGTCCGTCTGTCCGTCTGTCCGTCTGTCCGTCTGTCCGTCTGTCCGTCTGTCCGTCTGTCCGTCTGTCCGTCTGTCCGTCTGTCCGTCTGTCCGTCTGTCCGTCTGTCCGTCTGTCCGTCTGTCCGTCTGTCCGTCTGTCCGTCTGTCCGTCTGTCCGTCTGTCCGTCTGTCCGTCTGTCCGTCTGTCCGTCTGTCCGTCTGTCCGTCTGTCCGTCTGTCCGTCTGTCCGTCTGTCCGTCTGTCCGTCTGTCCGTCTGTCCGTCTGTCCGTCTGTCCATCTGACCGTGTCCGTCTGTCTGTCTGTCTGTCCGTCTGTCACCAGGCTGTATCTCATGAAACGCGATAGTTAGGCATTTGAAATTTTTACAGATAATGTATTTCTATTGCCGCTATAACAACAAACACTAAAAAGAATTAAAATAGATACTTATTTAAGGGGCTCCCATACAACAACGTGTTTTTTTTGCTCGTTCTAATAGATAATGGTGCGGAAACCTTCGTGCGCGAGTCCGACTCACACTTGGCCGGTTTTCTTCGACGCGTGAGTTCAGAATCTAAGTGAGCGCGGTTTTGTTTAGAATCGACAGGCTGTTCTGAATAATTTGACTTATTACCCGACTGCCAAACGAGGGTTATGTTTTTTTTAGTCTTGTTCCTTAGTTCTCGGACGCTTGAAATTGTATAATTATAACGAGGTAAGTAGTTACGCTAGCGATGATCTGTGAACAAAAAGTCTGATATTAAAGTCTTAATAAACACTAGACCAGTCGTCAAATCAAAGAAAAAATATACCACAATAATTATTGAAATGAGAAGAATTATGTAGTTGGGGAGAAAGAAGCAATAGCTCAATATAGATGTGGGCAGTGCCATCTAGTTTTACAAAAAAATATTAGTTTAATAACTATTTTGGCGCTCAACGTGTTGCACAATTTTTCCTGCAGATTCATTTTTTTTCAACTACGAAGCACTAATAATGTTTTTAAAAGCAATTTATTAAAATTCTTCGCATTTAACAATTCAGATAGTTATAAAAACAAAAACATTATGAAAAATGAAATCGTTTTTATTTCAGTACTTTTTACGATTTTTAGTGATGAAATTGACTAATATAAAGTTATTTTATTATATTAGTCTCAAGACCCTATTTTAACTATTTTGTACTACCTTGTAACGTTTTCTTCTTCTTCTTCCTCGCTTCCTCATGACAGAGGGTCGTTATATTGCGCACCAATGCTCGCCACTCCACACGATTTTCCGCCTTCCAGATTGACGTCTGTAGAGTTCCCTGGCAGGCTTCTTTCACGACATCGGTCCATCGGGTAGGTGATCTTCCACGACTCCTTTTTTTTCCACGTGGCCAACCACAATTAGCTTTTCCAAACTATTTGACTCGCGTCTAGCCACGTGACTGAAGTACTGCAGTATTCGCTAGAGGCAAATCGTCGATAAGCGGCACTTGATCTTTAATTCGGACAGGATCGACGCATTGGTGCGGCGTGCCGTTGTGCGACGTGTTTGTAATGTAGATCTACAATAATAACTCTTACCGAAGCAACCAGCGACCGGGAGAGCACACAAATCCCCATGGGCGAGTAGACGACGTTGTTCAGTTGCAGAAACCGTCTGAAGACATTCAGCTCGGCCTGCACGAGCTCATCGGAGCTCTGCAGCATCAGCTGGCTGAGCAGAATATTGGTGCGGTCCATCTGTGAAAAACAGTGCATTCAACACAGGAGACTTGCTTTGAAAGCAAGTCAGTGTGTTACTGACCTGAAAAAAAAAATGGACTGGGCAGCTGCCTAATTGGGCATAATTTTGGCGTAATGCATTATGGAGGTACAGGAAGCTAAATAAGTAATGGCCGCAAGATAGGCAGGCATGTGCAGTATGCGTCAATATTATTTCTTTGAACTCTCACTTGTGGCGATTCTAATGAGATACAAAATTAATTATTAATAAAATACAAAATTTGTATGGGATAGCTAGACTTTTAGAAGAAGCGACCAGTGGGGTAATCATGAACTCTTAAAACAATCTCAAATCTTTCAAATCTACTAAGTAATGACGTACCAAGATTTGACAAGATTTGACGTTTTATTAATTAAATGAATACAATAATACAAACGAAAATCATAAATAGTGAATAAATACCTACTCAAAAATAAAACCGTGTTCGTGAGGTAAGGAAGCAAGGATACTGGCAGCGTTTCCTCGCTGAATGGCTAAACTAAGCCGTTGTGCGAGGAATGTACCAGCATTTTTATTTTCCAAAATAGAAATATTAAAGATTTGACAGATTTGAGATTGATTTATGAGTTCATGGTTACCTCCCCGGCATCCAATAGCTTTCTGCAACCTTTACCAGACTGTCTGTCCACCTTGTGGGTATACTTCCCACGCTGCTATGTGCCCCGCCCACAGCCACTTCAGCTTGCTTCCGGCTGTCAGCGATTTTTTTTCGTTTACAGATGTTTACCTTATTTTTATTTTATTTTATTGGACAGCACAACAGATTACACTATGACTTAAAGCTATAACTTACAATAAAATGGTGTGATATTATTATAATTCCCATACGTGTTATCACGACATGCCAAAAAATGAGTAACAAACTTTTTTTTTAAATAATTTGTATTAATTAATTGCTCATAATCTAACAGATTGGATCGTGCAGAGTGGCGTGCAATTGGAGAGGCCTATGTCCAGCAGTGGACTAGTGTGGGCTGATGATGATGATGATGATGAATCTAACAGATCCAGAACCATAAGAACTAAATCTATAACAAATATCAGTCAAAGGGGATTTCCTTGAGGATGTCTTTCAAAAGTTTTGATGATGTGAAGGTCGGTAAAGCGAAGGCTAAATTCCTCTTAAAGTCGACATAACCTGGATAGTGTAAGTCTGCGGGCACGAAAATGGCGACGGCCGAGCAATGACGGGGCGACACGACGGCGGAGCGGTGGCGATGCATACGGCGTTTTGCAGACGGCGGGGCAGGCCGGGCCGGTCAATTTCACCGCGAAGGATAGCGCAAAGGGAATCCTATACTACCAACGCACACGAAGGACAAAAAGACATATTCGCAAAACGATTAATTAGATAGGTACGTTAACACAACGCATAAACATAAAATACAAAAATCACATTGTGCCCAAAAGTCTGCGTCTGATTTATTTTAAAAAACCGGCCAAGTGCGAGTCGCACTCAGGCACGAAGGTTTCCGTACCATTATCTATAAAAACGGCAAAATATTTATTTTATTCGGGTTTTTAGCATTCAGATAGAAATATATCATCTGTGAAAATTTTAACTGTCTAACTTTCAGGGTTTATGAGATACAGCCTGGTGACAGACGGACAGATAGACAGGTAGACAAACAGACGGACAGCGGAGCCTTAGTAATAGGGGGCCCTATTCCCTTATTATTATATATTTATATATTTTACCCTTTGGGTACGGAACCCTAAAAACTAGCTGTATCCGCTTCGCCTGCAAGGGTTATCGTATTTTTTCAATGTTTTTGATTGATGTGTAAGTTAGTACAATGAAGCTCAGGCGAGTGGCCGCCCAAATATACTGAATATTTACAAACTAACCAAAAAAAAAACAAAAAAGACCCTCCTTAATTTAGTTGCAATATTCGTATTAAATATTTTGCAATTTGTTCACTTTTTAGGTTTTTGAGTAAAGTCAGTGGCCTTGTTTAATTTATTGTACAATCTCCAAAATTGAAATTTCAATTTTCCGTTTTAAGAAATTCGTATTTTGGGCCTAACGCCTGTGCGACATTGTGGATATACAATGTATATGACCTAAATTTATATTTATATTAAAGATATAAATAGACTCACCTTGTACACCTGATTCGTCAAAAAGTTTAGCTAGTCCCAGAACGAATAAGAAGTCCAAAACAATGACGGTTACAGAGAATACAGCGAAGAATACTACTGCAATATATTTTTTATGTTCTTCCAAACTTTTGGGGCGAGCTACGCTTAAGTTGATCTGAAATGAATGTAGTACAAAAAACCCTTACATCTATTTAGACGACCGTCCGGTGTAGTGTTTCGCGTTCTGGACTACGATGCCTGGCGGTTGCGGGATCGAATCCCGCAAGGGATGTTTCTGTGATGAGCTTGACTATTTGTACCCAAGTCAGAGATGTTTATAAACATATTTAAGTATGTTTATCCGTTATCTAGTCGTCATAGTACAAACTTTGGATTACTAATGTTTGGCCAAAAAACATTTCCCAAATTATTACATCCCAATTCCCAAAATATCTTTCCAAAATTTTCATTTGGCAAAAACCATTTGTCAAAACAACCTTTTGCAATTAACAGTTAGCAAAAACGATAATTGGCAAGATATTGTTAAACAAATAATAACTAATTTGGGAAATGAAACTTGGACGATATGATTTTTGGGAAGTGAAATTTAACGAAAAAAAATTTGGCCAAAGTTACAAATACTACAACTTAGTTTGAGGCTAGCTAATCGGTATGTATGATTGTGAAAACAATTTCATTTATTTTCACAGGCGCATACCTAATACAATGGATCAACAATTTAATTGGTTCTAAGTGTTGTATTATCAAGTGTCGTGTGTGTCTACGTATTGTAGTGTCGTGTGGTGACGGTACGTTAAAAGAATTGTACCACCCCTTCTCTTCCTATGGGTGTCGTAGGAGGCGACTACAGGAGAACCGCCATAAGAAATCCTCCTTTTGGAGAGGCCTGTGTCCAGCAGTGGACTGATATAGGCTGATGATGTTGTTGTTGATGTTGTATTATCAAAGTTCCATCATTAAATAATTTCACTATATGGTAATTAATTATTATAAATCAAATAGATACGATAGTTAGAAGTAAATTGAAAATGAGTTACATGATTTGATCACTCAAATAGTAAGTTACTATTAATAATCAAAAAGTTTCTGTATTTTTTGTATGTTACAGGAGTATCAACATTTCAGCCGCAGGATGTCCACTGCTGAACATAGGCCTCCCCCAGTGACTTCCAGATTGGCCGGTTGGAAGCGGCCTGCATCCAGCGTCGTCCTACAACCTTTACCAGTTCGTCTGTCCACCTTGTGGGTGGACGTCCCACGTCCTACGCTGCGCTTGCCGGAACGGGGCCTCCATTCCAGAAGCTTTCTGCTCCATCGGCCGTCAGTTCTACGTGCTATGTGCCTCGCCGACTGTTTCCAAAACTTAATAAGTTAGAAATAAGCAAAAAACACGCCAGTAGACGACCAAGGCTCATCCACTCGTTTTCGAAAGCCTTGTTCCTTCGCCACGCCAGGAGTTGTACCTTATGAACTTGGCCCAAACACCGCAGAACAGCCCTCGTCCGCTTAGGCGCTCTATAGCCCGCGAGGCAGAAGATCAGCATCACTATTGAAAAGTCGAACAGCCACACAACACTGCGGGTAGTCGAGAATGCTCGCACCGAATGTTCGTGCGGCTCCTTCAAGTCGAAATAGAGCGCGGTAAAGGCCAATGTTACTAGAAATTAAAGATAATAATTCTTTAGATGGATAATTAAATAATGATATTAATAAATATAAGACAAAAAGACATGAGTGCATTGTTTTTATCCTAATGTAAGAAGCTAAAGCATTTGTGTTATGGGTATCAGGAACAACGACGGTACCGACGGCAAGACCGAGATAATATTGAAAAGTTTGTTTCTACAACTTTGTAGAAAAGTTAGTTTTCTACATTAATCAGACCGGAAATCGAACCCCCGGATTACCGGGTTACCTGGGTTACGGAACCTTAGAGATTGCCAGGCCAAGTCCTGTTCGCCTCTCAGCTCGCCAAAGAATAAGAATGTTTTTATTTGTCCAAATAAACGCAGTTACAAAAGTCTTTGTTGCATTAAATACGCGTAATTCATTAATTATTGCAACGTTTTAGTTTATATGGAAACTCGGTAATACCTAGTACATTTACGAATCACTTACTCCAAGCAGTTACAAATATATAGCTCCAAATGGCCACCACTCGTGACACACTGACGCGGCAGCCTTCACGCCAACTACCGAACTTCACGGGTGCAATGCCTACGACCTGTGACAAACGGAACGCTAGGGCCAGCGCGCAGGTCATCGAGCATTCTGCTTGGGCGTTAGTTTTGCTCTTTAGAAGTTTCAGCTTCGACTTTTTGTTAACTGAAAAAAAAACAGATAAACCAGAAACCACCGTTAATTACTAGTTAAAACAATGTTTTCTGACACACTGGCGTCATTTTATTTCTGCAAAATAAATCGTAACATTGTGTCGTTGTAAAGTGATCCTAAATATAAAAAAGTCGTTTGTCAGAAAAGATAATGGCAACAATATACCATTTTTGTAATTGTTAGTTTTTATAAAGGAATCTCGATGATTTGTGCCTATCTTCATTTTTAAAAAATCTTTGTTTTCTTGGCAGATTCACTATAAGTGATTTGACTTGTAGAACTCAACTCTTGCTACTTTATTTACTCGCAGCAGAATCTTTAGTGTACAAGTTTAGATGTGCGTGTTAGTTAATGTTGAAATAATAATCCCAAGCAAACGAAGCCACAATTTATTATTCTTTGTCAATATTAGTCTCGCTTACAAACATTTCGATTGTTACAACTGATTTCAGATCAGTTTGAATAAATAATCAAATTAATATTGGACAACCACACACAATCACATACATTGCTGTGATCCTAAGGTAAGTCTAGCTAAAGCACTTGTGTTATAGAAATCAGAAATAACGACGGTGCCACAACACCCAGAACCGAGCCAATATAGAAAAGTTCTTTTTCTACATTGACCCGACCGGGGATCGAACCCGGTACCTCAGAGATGGCGACGCCATATAGTCGGGCGTGCTCGCCTCTCGGCTACGAAGGTCGTCAAAATAACCGAGTGATACCCATTATTAACTTGAGGGAAAGTGCATTTGTTATATTTTATAATAAATAATATCCTTTTAAACCATACACGTGCACTTTGAGACAATACCACTTTTACGGTACCACAGATTAAATGACGCTACGTTATTAATCGAACCCGGGATCTTAGGGATAGACGCAAAGTCCAGTATGCCCGCCTCACAGCTACGAAAGTCGTTAAGTTGGTCTAATCACTATTAACTACCTGTATGTCTGTCCGTCCGAGGTTTTGTTGGAAACTGTTGACCCTAAAGAGCAGTAATTTTGTGGGGATATGTACCTACATCAATCACGCAGACAAAGTAGTAGAATAACATTTCTGAAAAATATTTTTTAAGGTAGCTCTCATACATGTAACGTGGGGATGAATTCCATTTTTATCGTCTACCTCATCGTCTGGGGTATCATTGAAAAGGTCCTTTAAAATTATTTATAGTCTAAGATCCGAACATGAAACGATCTTCACCGAGCTAATAATAGAATGAAACATATTTTATAAACAAATTTAGTATATTAAAAAATATGTTAAAAAACCCTGGAAAGACTATTTAATTATTTTTTTTAAATTAAATGTTGCATAATCAAGATAATAAGAAAATTTTATCAAACGTATATAGAAAGAATGTGCAGCCGTTGGGTTGTCTATTATTTACCTGGACAAACTACTCTCAAGGTAACATCGACATCAACAAAGGCATCGACATACCAGTTTATACCTGACAACCGAGTAGTTTATCCAGGTAAATAAAAGGCAACCCAACGGCTGCACATTCTATACGTTTGATACTTTAAGTCAGGATAAAATTTTTCTTATAACCGTGATGATGTAACATTTATTATATTTTTTTTTAAATATCTGTCTGTCCAGGATTTTTTAGGCAACCCACTCTTAACATATTTTCTAATATACCGTTATAAAATATATTTCATTCTAATATCAGCTCGGTGAAGGTCGTATTAGGTTCAGATCTTCTACTATTAGGGATTGCTAAGTCTGCGTATCCGTTTGCGTCCCCCCCCCCTCCTTTTAGAGGAAGGGGGGACGCTAAAAGCTAAACTATTGACTTGAAAAAATCATGATAATAGTGCTTTTCATGAACTTTTAAGAAAAATCATAGATCAGTTAGTTTATCAGTAAGTCGTTCAACTAAGTCGCTCAAAAATTCCTTAGAGGAAACATTCAAAGTGACATAAATGAACGGTAACGACGGGCAACTACGGAACCCTATACTGCGCGTGGCACGACACGCACTTGGCCGGTAATTTATTATTAAACGCAAATGGTACTAAATAATAAAAAGCTGTTTAGGCCAATTTCATGTACATTAGAATGACATACAATTCATCACAATGGATTAAAGAAACCTCGATTCCGGAAAAAGCGTTTAAAAATGTTTTGATGATTGAATTATTCGTTGGCGTAAGTGTATCGCTTCTGAAGGCACATACTTTGAAGGTGATAAAAAAAAATTCGTTGAATAACTAACATTTTGTGTAATATTCATCTTTTCCCGGTCTTTTCTTGATAGAGTAGTATGTCAAATTATCTAAAGTCGTATTTAACAAATGTTGTTATTTATGATCTTAGCTATCTAGCCGTGCGAGGTTTTGGTATTTTTTTTTTCAAATAACCCTGTGAGTTTGAATTATGTCCTTGTACTAAAGTAATCCGGTTGTGCGAAAGGCCACCTAAATATAGAACAATCAAAGGATACGTTTTTGCTTGCAAGATTTTTTTTATTTGATTTGTTACAATATGAATTTCTTTTAATGTAGCATGAGCTTTATTGCCCACAAAGTTGATCCAAAACATTAATAGTCATAATTTCGGTAACTTGTATTTATCTTTTATCTTTGATCACTTGCTTTTGTTTTCTTTGCTTAATTAAACAATGTGGAATTTGACAACTATGATTAATGTTTACAAATAAGTATTTGCTTGCTTGATAAGATTGGTCAATATTAGTTTTTATGTCTATGAACAGAACCTATATAGTTTTAATAAGGGGGTTCCTTTTTAAATTTTGTGTAACTTAATATATTTTAAATTGTTAATTTCTAGTTATGTCATAGAAAGTGTTTAATATTGTCAAAAATCGTATATTTTATCTTTTTCCGGATATTCCTTAAAATAAAATAAGATAAACTTTCTGGGACACTAAGTGTGATATTATGTGTCCAGGAAAGTGTTAAACTAGATTTTGCCAAAAATCTAGTGGATTTAAAACAACACTCAGCGAGTTCTAAGAAGATTCGTACTCGTAGTTTGTGAAAGAGAATTGGTGATTTAGGTAACTCACACCTATTGGTCCCGCTATTGGGACCATAGCGGGAACATTCAGAATACTTCAACAGCAAATTAACACCTGATAAATATACTTAATAGTGCCGTGCGGTGCCGGCACGTTAAAAGAATTGCACCACCCCTTCTCTTCCTATGGGTGTCGTAAGAGGCGACTACAGGAGAACCGCCACAAGAAGATGGGCAGCAGCGTCTCCTCTCCACCATTGGCCAAACTGCGATCGCCAACCCACCTGCCAAACGTTTCGATTATGGCAAAATCCTCCTTTTGGAGAGGCCTGTGTCCAGCAGTGGACTGATATAGGCTGGTGATGATGATGATGATGATGATGATGAAATAGAATATAATTATGTGATGTGGTGTCGACTTACAATTTGCTACCGAACGAATCTTTTATGAAATAAAACTTTCACTGTCGTAACTTTAAGATACATAAGTATTTTTTTGTAGCAAAAATTTAATACGATAATAAACACAAAAAAAACAAATGGCTAAAATTATTATAGCCCTAATTTACTCACCATTCCTTGTATTAGTTACCATCGATTGTCAACTGTCGAATATGCCAAATAAATAAAATAAATTAAAAACTTATTGAAAAATTCTTCGTTAGGTTACGCTTATTAATTTTTCTATCATTCCTATATATTTATTATAAATCTCTATTTTTACATAAATAGACATGAATAACAATATTAAAACAAACACAAGAATGGATAGAGCGAGCGAAATGATCGGTGTCAGGCTCGCTGGTCTGGAAGTTCCGTGTGTCGCAGATAATTCTAATCGCGCCGGTGCGGTTCGACGGGCAGCGCGTCAGTGTGTCGCCAACTATAGGCGTTTTTATTGCGCAAACATGACTGCAATAAGTATGCTCATTTAGCGTTTTAAGACATGAGGGTTGACTAGCTAGCGAAAGCTATAAAAACATTTTTATACATTTATTATTTATTTTGATTACATTAGATAAACCTAGCATGGTAATTGCTAAAAACAAAAATTTAAATTATTTAAGCTTTTCTCATCTTTACCAATAGTTAAATATTTGTAAAAATATTTCTATCGGGTGTTGACGATAGTATGTATATACCGCAACATTGATCAGAAAATACGCTGGCTTTGACAGCGAGAACCACTTGACAGATTTCGTCGAGTTGACTAACGTCTCGGTAGCTTAGTGGTCAAAGCACACGCCCGGTAGGCGATGGACGTGGGTTCGGATCCCACCTGAGGCGGACGATAGATAAACCTAGCATGTTAATTGCTAAAAACAAAAATTAAGGCTATAAAAACAGTGTGAAATAGGCTACCTGTTTTTGACTTGTCTCCCTGTCTATCTCCCAACCAGTCTAAAAGTGGGTAATTCTAAATCAAGCCTAGCAAGAAAAATCTTTTTAAATCTAAGCTATGCGCAACTCAGTGACGTCAATTCACACCTAATTAAGATCCTATTTCTAATTATAAGATTTCAAAAACGTACAATATACGGTTTGAGACTTAGACGTACAAAGGTACTAAGCTTAAAGTGGTACTGGGATGGGTTAAATGGGTAAAAGGTACGTACAACATAGCCAATAGGTTAAAAATGTTTTTGCAAGAAGCCACTGGATGCAGTACACAAAAAATCACGTTTGTTGTATGGGAGCCCCCTTAAATATTTATTGCATTCTGTTTTTTAGTATTTGTTGTTATAGCGGCAACAGAAATACATAATCTGTGAAAATTTCAACTCTCTAACTATCACGGTTCATGAGATACAGCCTGGTGACAGACGGACAGACAGACAGACGGACAGCGGAGCCTTAGTAATAGGGTCCCGTTTTACCTTTTGGGTACGGAACCCTAAAAACAAGTCTATTCCTATTACATAAGTTACGTTTTTAGATGATAAAGAGTACTCTCCTCCTAAGCGAGGGAGTCGGAATTCAAATGGTCAGAGAGGAAGACATGTGCTGTACCTGTACTGGTATCGTTCCTCGTCCGTCACAACCATTGCAATTTTGGCAGATATTTTTGATACACCTTACATTAAAAAGTCAGACAGCACTGATTGTAATGGTCTCGAAGTATGAAGTTAACATCCTTGTGTTATTATGTATAAAGACTGTTAATAAAATCTCGAGTTTGGGATCATTATTCATTTTTACGAGTTTCAGATATAAAAAAAATTTAACCTTTTTTACAGATCATGAGCTCCGTTACTGCTTTGGTCTTTGCTATTCAGTTTCAAATATTGGAGTTATTACGAGTAGAAGTTCTAGTACCTACGTAAAAAGCAGGACCTGAACGTGTGAATTTAAGTATTGTATGTCGTCGATTATGAATAGGTAATCATGCCTAGAGTCTGCTTACATAACTAACTTTATAATTGTCTTACGTAATCAATTGTAAACAAAAGCTATAAAGTGTGATATGTATTTTGTTATAATTATAATCTAACTCTTGTTAAAATCCTCAAGCATTTTTTCAACCATCAAATATTTCTCTGCTATTTCTTGTGGAGTTATTTTAGTATCACTTTCATCTATTTCTGTTTCTTTAGAACTGTCCTTATCATCACCAGCTCCACTAGTTTCAGGATCATCAAGCCCTTCTACTTCATCGAATATGTCATCAGCTATTTTAACAGTACCATCTTGCTCATCACCTTCATCCCTCCTATTGCCAACATCTCTTTTATCAATTTCTCTAGCATTATTAGCTTTTACATCATTAAAAGCCATGGGATTGTCTGTCTCAAGAATTTCTGGTTTATCTTGAAGTGCGACTAGAAGGTATTCAAAAAGTACTGGAATGTTTTTGAAAATAACCATGTATTCTTCTTTTGTATTTGAAATATCTTGATCGGTTGTTTCTAAAACAAAATTCCCAAGCAAATTAATATTCGATGTTATAATTACAGAATTTAAAAACGGATATTTAAAATTTTGGTGAGCAATTTAATGACAATTTACGTTGAAAGCCTCACGGCTGCGCCAGTGGCCGCAACGACCAGGTTAACTAAATTGTATAGGTAAAAATGATTCTCGCACTTGGCCACAACAGCCAAAATTCGCAAGTTTATATATTTAGTTAGCCTGTCTAGTGCGCGAGATCTTATAGACTTCTGTCTTAAAATTTGCTAACTATTAAAGCCAATTTTTCATAAACACGTCTGAAAACTTGCAAGACTTACCTTCACCAAAGGCAGTAAACGAGTCCGAAGAAAATAAAAAAAATACAAAAATTACGAACAAACTTCGCTGCCTCATGGCAAAACGGTAATGTTTATCCTGCCAATTCTTCAATTACTACCATAACAGACAAGTGGTTCAAAACTGGCATAGATAATAGGACTAAACTATGGGAAGAGATAAGATAAGGTCGTAATTATTATTTAGGCATGCAAAATTAAGCAATGTCAGAATTTTTGTGCTAAGACTAGTTTAGGTTTACGGCTTTACTACGTAAAAAATCAACTGTTTATTTATTATTGAAGATTTCGATGGTGCGGCATACCAAAGAACATCATCCCAAATTTTAGTAATAAATACCCGAACAGAATTCTTAGGTTAAATTTTAGCTGCAATGGGTATCAAATTATTATTAACATATGTTCACTGAATTTTTCTATGTCCAGTGTCGGCTTCCACGCCGGACAAGGCTCAAGCTGAGTGAGTTCTTTAACGTGGACATCTGCACTGTTTTTGACATCGTTACATTCTGTTTGTCCCTTATTTTTATTTATATTCATGACATTTTCATATTGTACGATTTTTTTTAATGGACTATAGTGATGTCTCATGGTTTTTCTTTATCTTTTTTCTTGTGAGTGCAATATATAGGTACGATAATATAACTTTTAGTTTACCCTTTAAAGCGACTATAAACCTACCACAAAAAATTCTGAAATATTAATATTTTGCACACTACGTATCTAACTAAGTAAAAATCAGCATAGGATTTTATTTTTGTGGTTAGGTGAAATTTTGTATCTTATACAATAATATAATATTTATTAATAACAGTATCTGAGTGGAAGTGTTCATCTTTTTATTTTACCTACCTATTATCACAGAGTAAGTATTATCTATTATTTAAGCGGTTAGGCACTTAGAAAGGTTTCGTGACCTATTGCAAATTAAAAATTCACTTGCGTGTCTCATATCATACATATACTTGCGTGTTTTAAAAAATCGATAATTATATTTGTAATTATATCAGTAGATGGGTATGTATAAAATACTGGTACTGAACCGAGAAATCATACATTTCTAAGATGTCCTCAGTTCGAGTTTGTTTGGTACTAGCTGGAGTGTTGTGTAAGTTAAAAATTATGTTGCATTCCCTTTATTTGATAACTCTTATTGAAAATACTATTTTACCCAAAGTCACTGATATCTAAACGATTTGCTGTAATAAAATTTATGACTGCCATTTTTTTTATGTTACACCATATTAAAGAGATAACCTAAAATAAGTACTTCTGAAAACTTTTTATAAAAAATTCTAGATTGGCCCACAGTGAAATCATTTCAAAACGTATTTTCATAGCTTTTGGCGTCGGATAAGACCGCCTAAGTTTTCTGTAAACATTAAACTGTAAGTTCTGTGTTTTGTGTGCAATAAAAAGTAAACTACTTATCAGATAAAGTGTGTAAATAAACTTTCAGACATCCAGCTAGCCTCCTGCAGTCGCCTGCGAAGGTCTCCAGACACGATGGAGGTTGAGTTCCCCGACTACTCTTCAGAGCGGGAGGACACGAGCCAGGAGTTCAACGATCAGAGGCAGGAGGAGGAGGAGTACTGGCAGGGAGAAGGCGAGAGGGGACAGGGGCAGATGGATAAGATGGACGAAGATAGGTTGGTTTGGAATCTAGTTGCAAGTTTGAAGAGTATCTTTGGATGAGAATTCATGAAGAGATTTCAAGTCTACTTGCCACAATTTCGGAGATGAAATTGGTTTACCGAATCGAACGTTTGGAACTATTATAGAGTATATTTGTAAATATGGAAGTAGAATGTCCTGCGAATATTTAACTTCTTGATCATAGAAATTACCTAGGTATCTAGATATCATTATGATCTAGTTTAGATTACCACAGCCTAAGTGTGAAACTGTTTCGGAATTATGAGATTTGTTGATCTAAAATGCATTAAATAGATAGCTACATTTAGTACATAGTTGGTACTTACATTTACGCACAGAATTTACACTTTCAAAATATCCAAGACTTAATTGACATATATGTATACTATAAATTGTTTTCAGAGAACAAAACAGAGAAAACAACGAGCAACAATATGAAAGCGATAAAGAATATTACGATGGAGAACGCGAGACCTACAATAAAGAAGCTGAAGACGATTACGACAACAACAAAGAAAAACTCGAAGAACACAACAAAAATAACGAAGAACACCTGAACGATAGAAACCAAAATAACAATAATGGGAATCAAACTGCGCAAGATATGGGAGGGGAAATGGATAGTAAGGGAGAAAGATATGGAGAAAAAGGACAGGAATACACTGATAAAAGAGAGGAGAACATTGAGAATTATGAAATGGAGGGAAAAGGTCCTTCTGTTAGTTATCATTGATCCATCTTGTGAGATAACAAACTACAGGCTACTCTAAACATTGGTTATACATGCGTGCTTCTATAAATAAATAAATATTATCTGCCGTCATTGTAATTTCTTTGGAGCATACCAAAATCATTTTGCTATCTTTTCAAGGAAAATTGTTAGTTAAAATGAGCCACCTGGTTACTTCTTAAGATGTGTTTTAAATAATATATTCATGATTGAGACAGTCAGTGCGCCTTTCTGCTCTCTATTTAAGATGTAGAAGAATGTTCAGGCACACATGCATGTGTTTTTATTTAAGTGGTGGAGCGGGTATGGTAACACCTGCCGCAAATTTGGCTCCCGCCAAATTTGGACTTTCGCGCGCAAAATGCGCGGGAATCTACGAGACGTGCGCCGACAGCGCCGCGTCCACTGCAGACGGTTTTTCACGGAAGCTCGCTCTCTCTCGAACACCGGCCGGCGGGATGGGCATTTTTTACCTCGGCTCTTAAATATTATGTGAAATATGTAAGTTTCTATCCGGATAGACTATAAAACCAATTGTGTGCTGTGTGAACTCTGTCGTGGACATTGGATTTCTGCAGTGTCAGTGTCTGTGTTGCAAATTAACTTCGGGACCGCCAATCAAGCCATCAACGCGGCAAGCATCTTCTTACAGCACAGGTACCTACTCGTCTCTGCTACCCATAATAATTCACTGTATGTTGTGCCTGAGATTAGGGTTAAAGTCTAGCTATCGAAGGAAGTTTTAACATAATTTTTGGACCATCGAGCACGGATAGCGATAGGTAGGTACTTACATACTACGGTTTGGTATTTCTCGGTTTTACGTTTTTAGAGACATATTTCGGCGGTTTTGTTACTTAATTAACTCGGTTGGTTACTTTTATCGGTACTTTTAGCGCATTTTGAACATTATTTCGGTTTTATTTTCATCGCGTGTTTAGGTACTTCTACACCAAACGTGTTGTTAGTTATTTAAGATGGCGGCAAAAAATTTTGAAATAAAATTCAAAATTGAATTCGAGTGGTTTACTCACACGGCTAATATGATAAAATCAAATGAATACTCGTCAGGGGTAATATCGGCTCGTATACGCAAGTTAGATGAACACTTTAAAATTTTATCGGAGTCTTATGAGAATCTGTTAAACATAATAGAAGATGAAAAAAAGATTGGACAGTATGACGAGCAATTCAAAACGGCTAATATATTCTACAATGAGCTCGAGGCAATTTCGCTTAAATTTCCTCAAAGCGATGGTTCCCATGTAACTACAGAAAGTGCGGTACATTCTAGATTGCCAACATTAGATTTACAAAACTTTGATGGCGATACTTTCGAGTGGTATAGCTTTATTAGCATGTTTAACTCTTTAGTATTGTCGAGAAAAGATCTTTCGAAAACAGAAAAATACCACTATTTATTTACTCATGTACATAAGGAACCACGCACTCTTATACAACATTTAACTATGACTGACGAGTCCTTGGATACTGCTTTGGAAATTTTAAAAAGTAGATTTGACAACAAAAGAATGTTGATCGATCGCTATCTCGGCCGGTTGATTAATTTACCTACTTTAGTTCACCCACAAAATCTCCGCGTAGAAATATTGAATCCTGTACTCGAATGTACCAGGTCCCTTAAAAATCTAGGCTTATCGGTTGAAGACTATGTGCTTCTCTTCGTGGTTTTGTCAAAATTGCCACCTGAGATAAAGACTCGTTTTGAACAAGTACACGGCGGCTTACGCAATACTTTACCAGAATTTAAAGTTTTTATTTCGTTTATTGAAAATGAATGTCATTTCATTGATACAGCCAGTTATTCGAACTCCGTAAAAGTTCCTGATTACAGTAATAATGATCGATTTCGTAGAACATATTTTAACGTAGAACAACGTAAACAAGTCGGCGGGTGTCTATTCTGCACTAACTCGAATCATAAAATATTCGACTGTTACAAATTTTCTAATATGGCTCGCGATGAAAGACGTGCTTGGATTAGATCAAGGGGATATTGCTTTAGATGTTTTGGTGGTCATTCGGCGGCTTCATGTACGCGTAATGTTGCCTGTTCCTATTGTGGTAACACTGGTCATCACAAATTGATTTGTTCTTCGAATACTAATGGAAATACATTTAATAAAAATAAAGATTTGCACAAAAATCAACGTCATGTTTCAGTGGGTGTATATGAGGATAATTGTTCTAGCAATGAATACTTAGATGATTTCGGTCGGTCACATTCGCATCGGAGCGAACGGTTTGAGAATAACATCCCATCGCCGCCGTCTGTGTGCGAAAAGGTCGAGCCACGCGTTCGGGAGGAGTGCTCGTGCCAAACGGATCTGAGTGAGACGCAACGTTCTGCATCTCAAGATGCAAAAATTCACAATCCTATACAATAGCAATTAACTAATAGTTGTGTCGCTTCATCTGACCCCAAAATAAAGGATAATGTTTTATTACCTACAGTTATTGTTTACGTAAAATCAGCCTGCGGAAATTATGTTCCGGCGCGTGTTTTATTAGATTTTGGATCCCAAATAACAATTATTCGCAGTGAATTTGCTAATTCGTTGTCCCTAAAGCGACATAACTGTTTTATTTCTATTTCCGGTGTCGGCGGCAATAATAAACTTAGTGATCAGATGGTAATTTTAAATTTCAAGCCCCAAGATAATGGTGTGGATTTGTCTTGTTCAGCGGTTGTTATGAAAATACCTACAACTTATGTTATTAAAAATACGGGAAAGTATAAATTGACGGATTCGGAATTATCGCGGTTGACACGGGTTGACATTATCTTCGGATGCGATATTTTAGGTGAAGTTGTCAAGGGCGGAAAGTTAACGTTGCAACCTGGGGGTCCGTATGCTTTGGATACAATTTTTGATTATGCTGTATTCGGTCCGGCAAAAAATGAGGTTTCGGTTTTAAATAATAGTGCGGCGGTTTCGGTTCTGAATAATATTGCGGCGGTTTCGGTTTTGAATAATAGTGCGGCGGTTTCGGTTTTAAATAATAATGCGACGGTTTCGGATAATTACACGGTGATATCAGATACTCATTCGGCGGTTTCGGTTTCGAAGGACAATACGGCGGTTCCGGTTTTAAATAACAATACGGCGGTTTCGGTTTTGAATAACAATACGGCGGTTTTAGATACTAACTCGGCAGTCTCGGCTTTGAATAGTGACGCATCGACTTCGGTTGGCAAGGTTTTATCAGACACTAAATCGAATATTCAGATTTCTTATAATAATTCGGCGGTTACTGATATGGTTGATTCAATATCATTTTCTTCGGGTATTACCCTAATTGATGCGGTGGAACGGTTCTGGGCTACAGAAGAGCTACCTTCGGCAAAAATTATGGATCCGTTAAACGTAGAATGTGAACAATTGTTTGTCAAAACGACAACTCGCGGTTCGGACGGCAAGTACACGGTACGCTTACCTCTTATACCTACTCACTGTCAGTTAGGTGATTCTAGGCAGATGGCCTATAGGCGGTTTCAGGCCTTAGAGCGTCGATTTAAAATTCATCCAGATTTCCGAGATAAATATGTAAATTTTATGAACGAATATTTAGCGCTCGGACATATGGAAAAATCCAACTTTCATGATTACTCGGACGAACATTATTTTTTAGCGCATCACGGAGTCTTTAAATCTTCGGGTGACACTTCTAAAATACGGGTCGTCTTCGATGGTAGTGCGAAAACATCGAACGGTATTGCGCTTAATGATTGTTTGTATGCAGGGGAAAAACTGCAAAATGACATAAGCAAAATCATTTTAAATTTTAGATATCCAAATTTTGTTTTCACCTCGGATATTAGAATGATGTTTAGACAAACATGGATTCACCCTGATGATCGTAAATATCAGTTAATACTCTGGAGAGAACGGAGTACGGAACCTGTAGGTGTATATAGGCTCAACACGAATACATACGGCCTTAAGTCGAGTCCATTTATTGCCATTAGATGTTTGCAGCAGTTAGCGGACGACGAGGGTACGGTTTACCCCAGGGCAGCCAAGATTTTACGGCATAACAGTTTTGTTGATGATCTAAACGGTGGGGGGGACACAATTGAAGAGGCTATAAGCGTTCGTGATGAGCTCGTGACATTAATGTCTACTGCTAACTATGAACTTCGAAAATGGTCGGCGAATGATCCACGGTTATTGCAGGGCTTAGCCTCGGATCATTGCGAAATACCTAGTAGTTTTGATAAGGAAGACGACCTCGGATGTGTAAAAGTATTAGGGGTTCAGTGGGACCCTAAAACTGACTGTTTTACATATAAGGTTAATATTCCTACGGAAACGAAAATTACACGGCGTACGATATTATCCTCCACAGCTAAGTTATTTGATCCTCTCGGTTGGATAAGCCCTATTATATTTCGAGCAAAACTGATATTACAGGAGTTACTTAGTACGAGAGGCAGCAGTAATGAAGTCGAATGGGACGCCCCTGCACCTGACTGCCTCGTACTCAAGTGGCTTGATCTTCTTTCGGACCTACCTAATTTGACTAAGCTTGCGATCCCACGTCGCCTGCGGTTAGAGGAAGGCAATAATTATACCTACTCATTACACGGTTTTTGCGACGGGTCATCAGCAGGACATGGCGCGGTGATATACTTGCGTACAGTAACCGAGAGTGGTCGTGTGTCGATTCACCTGTTATTAGCTAAGTCGCGCGTATCTCCATTAAAAAAGCAGATTACAATACCTCAATCGGAACTTAACGGCGCAGTTTTATTAGTAAATATAATAAAACATGTTTATGATACATTGGTTAACGAAATCGGTATTAAAATTAATAATGTTTTCGGTTGGTGCGATAGTACCATAGTATTAGCTTGGATTCGGACGCAACCTCATAAATTACAGGTTTATGAAGGCAATCGCGTTTCAAAAATAATATCTTCGGATGTTCCTATAACTTGGCGTCATGTACCAACCGATCAAAACTGCGCAGACGCGGCGTCACGCGGTACATCAGCAGCGGAACTACTGAATCACCCTCTCTGGTGGAATCCGGATTGGCTACGTCACTCACCTGAAACTTGGCCAACACCATCTATGGCACTTGACTTACCGGAAAACCTACTTCCCGGTTTAAAATCAAAATTTGTTGCTAATACTGCGGTTTCAGGTGAAGAGGATTTCAATCTGTTTGAGCGATATAGTTCTTTCGATAAATTAATTAATGTAACTGGCTTTATGCTACGTTTCATTCAAAATGCTCGTAACAAAAACTCTAAAATTACTAAGAAATATTTGTCCGTAGATGAGCGTAGAAATGCACTAAAAAAGCTTATTCAATTAATTCAAGCAGATGTTTTTAAAGACGAAATAGATTCGCTCAAAACAAACTCAAAAATTAGGTCACATTTAAAGAAGCTGAATCTCTTTCTCGATAGTAATAAAGTGGTCCGAGTCGGTGGCAGACTCCGCCATTCAAACTTGCCTTATGACGCTAAACACCCAATCTTACTTCCGGGGAAGGGTGTATTTACTAAACTCTTAGTTGAATACTACCACCATAGACATTGTCACGTAGGTGCGAACGCATTGGTATCGATATTGTCACGAAGTTACTGGATTTTATCAGCGAGACGCGTAACTCGAAGTGTTACATTTAATTGTATACAGTGCTACCGAGCGCGACCCCGACTCGCACAACCCTTGATGGCTGACCTTCCACCAGACCGTGTCAGATCCTTGCGACCGTTTCAAGGCGTAGGTACTGATTTCGCGGGACCCTTTTATGTAAAAACAAGTTCTCTGAGAAGTGCTCGCGTTGAAAAGTGTTACCTCTGTATTTTCGTTTGCCTAACTGTAAAGGCGGTACACCTAGAGGTAGTCACAGGCCTTTCAGTCGAAGCCTTTGTTGCAGCTTTTAGTAGATTTGTCTCGAGACGCGGCTTGCCAGCTCTTGTTAGATCCGATTGTGGAACTAACTATACAGGAACGGATAAATATTTAAAGGACGTATACGTATATTTACGAAACCATAACTACGAGCTTAGTCGGGAATTAGCAAAGTCTAACGTTACATGGCTGTTTAATCCGCCTAGCAGTCCTAACATGGGTGGGATCTTTGAAGCTGCAGTAAAGTCTGCAAAGTCACACATGCGCAGAGTTCTCGGAGAGCAAAGCTTGACTTTTGAACAACTAACCACCTTCTTTACCCGAGTTGAAGCCGTTATGAATTCTCGACCACTGACTCCACTTAGCTCAGATCCAAATGACCTAGAAGTTTTAACGCCCGGTCACTTTTTAATTGGGGAACCCTTAGTAGCTCTGCCAGAGTACAATTTTGAAAATACTCAAATTGGTCGGCTTAATCGCTTCCAATTGTTGCAACGTCTTTCACAACACTTTTGGTGTCGATGGCGGGACGAATACCTGCATACACTTCAGTTAAGACATAAATGGACTGACACGACGGACCCTATTAAGCTCGGCGATCTAGTTCTTATTAAGGAAGATAATTACCCACCCTTAGAATGGAGGCGCGGTCGTGTAGTCAAATTATTGCCCGGTAATGATAAAATAGTACGAGTAGTAGAGGTGCAGACCAAGAACGGTAGGCTTTTGCGGCCTGTCTCTAAACTTGGTCGACTTCCGCTTAGTGATTAGGGTCAACCAAGGCGACCTTGGTTCGGGGGGGAGTGTATGTTCAGGCACACATGCATGTGTTTTTATTTAAGCGGTGGAGCGGGTATGGTAACACCTGCCGCAAATTTGGCTCCCGCCAAATTTGGACTTTCGCGCGCAAAATGCGCGGGAATCTACGAGACGTGCGCCGACAGCGCCGCGTCCACTGCAGACGGTTTTTCACGGAAGCTCGCTCTCTCTCGAACACCGGCCGGCGGGATGGGCATTTTTTACCTCGGCTCTTAAATATTATGTGAAATATGTAAGTTTCTATCCGGATAGACTATAAAACCAATTGTGTGCTGTGTGAACTCTGTCGTGGACATTGGATTTCTGCAGTGTCAGTGTCTGTGTTGCAAATTAACTTCGGGACCGCCAATCAAGCCATCAACGCGGCAAGCATCTTCTTACAGCACAGGTACCTACTCGTCTCTGCTACCCATAATAATTCACTGTATGTTGTGCCTGAGATTAGGGTTAAAGTCTAGCTATCGAAGGAAGTTTTAACAAAGAATATAATTTCTAAAACATTGGACATCTTACATACAAGGTGTAACGAAAACCATGTTCAATCCAAAAGGGGAGAGAAGGAGAGGTTTTTTTGAGATTTCGATTTTGTTCCCATGGAAACAGTTGTTATATTCGAACAGTAGAATCACCCTTGTTTAGCACAGACAACATGACACACTAAGAACACTATTATCTAATACCTTTAAACGAGCAATTCTTGTATATATGTATGTAATCATCTGAATCTCGGAAACGGCTCCAACAATTTTCTTGAAATTGAGTATGCAGGTTTCATAGGTTTCATAAAAAAAATACCGAGCACGGTTCGGTCATCCAGGTACTGATGTATAAAGGCGGCAAATAGTTACAAATATACGCACATAAAAAGGTAATCACAGCTTGTCAAATTATAGTATAGAATGCCGGATTACAGGTATTATCGATAGCATATAGAGGGAAATTTAAGAAATCGTGTATTTCCTTGAGAAAACCCAATCAGCTAATGTAGTAATCATGATTAAAGTAACTTAATACTGGGTTAAATTAATTAATTACTTAATGTGGGTTCAATTTTCAATTAACGTCACAATAAATAAGTCAAAATATTAAAAGAACCTGTCTCGTGGGACGTCCACGAACAAGGTGGACAGTGCAGGAAGCCGCTGGAAGCAGGACGGCTCGCAACCGGCCAATCTGAAAGTTACTGGGCGAGGCCTATGTTCAGCAGTGGACGTCCTGTGGCTAAAATGATGATGATGTCTCGAGGAAAGTAACCTCCTTGTGGTCCCAGACAAGGTCTTTCTTTTAAGGGGCGTAACCCAGCACACCCAGTCTAGAGACAATTTAGAAAAGATCCGTTTTTCGAATAGACCCGAATAATCGAACCCTATGCGTTAAGGAGGCCACTACCAACCAATCCTCAAAGGATTGACTATGCGATATTCCGAATAAATAAATCAGTAAATTTTTTATTTTCGCAAAACACGGTCGAAACTGATGAAATTAAAACAATAAAACTGCTTATATTTCGATTATATAGCATGCAAATCATTTTACAATGTCAGTGGTCTCAATTACATTACAAGAAATGAAATTATTGCAATAATTAGTAAATTAATAATTGGTAAAGGTTGCAGGAAGCCGCTAGATGCAGGCCGCTTCCACCCAGCCGATCTGTAAGTCACTAGGAGAGGGCTATGTTCAGCAGTGGACGTACTGTGGCTGAAATGATGATGATTAATTAATAATTCTGGATTTAAAATCTCAATTATAATTTTATGTCAGTAAAATCTACCTTGTTGTCAATAATTCCTTAACAGTATAAAAGTTCTTGTCATTAAGCCATAACTTATTAAGCTATTTTAATATCAGTGTCGATAAATGATGACGTGCGTTCAAATGAAATAGCCCGTAATATGTATTCGTCAATTCTATGCAATTCATCGCTATAATTTAGGATAAATGTCATTCATTATTATCTATTTATGGTGGGATTTTCCCAAATTAATCCACATAATCGCGACAGCCACGCCAATATTCACATTCATGGGGAAAATTGCACTGATTATTTCGCGTTATATACGGAAGCTAGGAGGAAACCATTAAAATCGTTTACTTCATGGTAAATAAAAAATATACCTGTATGTTTGTGTGAGGTTACATTAGAATACAAAGCAAAGTAACGGACATAGTCCAAAAATGAAGCAAGCTTAAGTGGCAGTGGGCTGGCCACATCGTAGACCGATGAATGGTGGAGTAAACTAGTTCTCGAGTGGAGACCTAGCCTCGGCAAACGTAGTGTAGGACGCCCCCAGCCTGATGGACCGACGACATTCGAATTAATCGCATTAGGCTGGAAGTGGCTGGATTAAAAAGCAGGACATCGTGCTCTTTGGCGCTCTTTGGAGGAGGCTTACGTCCAATAGTGGACTACAATAGGCTGAATAGATAGATAAACATGAAATTCGTTACGATTACGATAAATAGGTGCGATTTTTTTGCTACGACTTTTTATGATTAAAGGTGGTTTAGTTTGTATTGCAAGCAAATATCTCAAAGAGTATAACTTTAGCGCTTTACGTATAAATAGACAGTGACTCAACTTCTAAAACTCAAGTATTAACAAGTACCTAAAGGATTTTATTAAAAACTCTTCCAATAAAGAGATTTCCACTTTCCACTCGTTTTAAAACAAATTTGATAAATGTATAGGTAGAGTCAAGTAATCGCATTAGTTTACAAATCCAGAGAAGGGTAACATTTTAGTTATTTGATTTGGAAATTTCTTTATTGACATACCATGATACAACAATACATCACAATTCGTGTTGATTAAACTATATGGATTGATAATAATCAATCCATATAGTTTAATCAACACGAAACGAATTTATAAGTTTATATAGGCGCATTTAGTCTGAATAAGCAATAGCTTATTCAGACTAAATGCGCCTATATAAACTTATAAATTAAATTTAAAGATTCTTATTTGAACATTACGTTAATTAGTTAAATATTCTTAAATTGCATCTGTAAATAAAAATAGGGTAGGAAGATATTACACCAAAACAAAATACTCAGTGAGTACTAAGAAGTGCGACCAGTGTGCAGCAATCAGCGGCGAGAGACGTCCTGCCATTTTAGTAAAAATACAAAAACTAAGCCAACTAGTATTTACACTAATCCCACTATTCACTAGCGAAGTAATTTAAGTACGTACTGACAGATACTAACAGTCTGTCAGTTGAACAAATCGTCTCTTATTCAACCAACTTCAAAAACGGAGGAACTTCTTTTTTTTTGGTATTTTTAAACATATAAGATTATTTAACTAGTGCATAATACAAGGGTTTGTTTATTATACTCATGATAACAAACACATTTACTACGAAACTAAATGCCTTTCAGAACTTAATTTTGTTAGTGAATGAAACCATTTCATTAAAAAAATTGGCCGGTAAACACACCTTTAATTAATTTGAGATAGGCAATAAGTTTCTTGGTAAAAGTTGGTTGTTATTCGACGACCTCCGTAGCCGAGGGGCGAGCACGCCGGACTTGGCGTCGCCATCTCTTAGGTTCAGGGTTCGATTCCCGGTCGGGACAGTGTCGAAAACGAACTTTTCTATATTGTCTCGGGTCTGGGTCTAGATATTGTCCAATATTTATTTATTAATCACGAGTATATCCAAACCCTTAATTATGTTACACTAAAACACAGCCTGTATATACGATCACACATAACTTTTTATTGGAACGATCAATTGTAGTATATTTTTTTGGATGGTGCATGCCCATATGTCCATATTATATTAGTTCCATAAATTTCATGCCTTCAAGCTTAGGACTGCCCGGGCAGTCCGATTTTATTAGGCACCTCTTTAAACCTTGTCTGCTTAGAAATCAGGTTCAGGACTGACCAGTCAGTCGGATCTAAGCTCAAAGGGCATGCAGTTTAGTAATAATTCTTTAGTTTGTAATACATAGATGACATAAACATAAAATCTATTAAAAACCGATAAACAACTCACGGCGGTATAATTGTTACCATGCTACATAAACTTGCATTGCCAGATATAAAAATGTTTAACTCCTTCGTGCATTCCAGTACATAGTCAACAATAAGGCTATTATTCAATCAGCAGAATTGATATGCTCTGAAAAAATGTTTTTAACCTCTGTATTTCTAGAAAAAATGCAGATAAAAGCGAAAATCTAGCATCAGTTTTCAGTTCTCGTCCAAAGTACCAGGGCTACAGAAAATGTTTAGAGTTGCTGTTATTCTAGCTTTATCTGCCCTATGGCTTGGAGGTGTATATAGCTCTTCGATTCAGGGAAAACCGGCCAAATCCAACGATGATACGTCAAAAGATCTAATGATGTCGGGCAATGGCCAGGGAAACATGAGCTCCGGGGATGCAGAGAAGGATGCGGTGGACTTGACGGCTATCATGAATCAGTGCAACGAGTCTTTCAGGATTGAAATGGGTAACAGTTAACGCAGATTTAATTAAAAATAAAAAGGTTTTACATAAATTCTAGTCTAGTCACTATGGCTATCAAATGTTTTATTTTATTTTAAACATAATAGGTTGGGAAAAATGTTTCTTCGCATTTTTTAAGAAAATTCAAGATATTTTTTAATATAGTTTATTTACATTTAACTAAAGTATGTAGGTGCCATTTTGTTCGATAACTTTTTGCCATTCAGATTTCCACCTGTTTCGCTCTCTTCAGAATTCTGAAGAGAGCGAAACAGGTGGAAATCTGAAGGTGCAAGGTCAGGACTATACGGCAAATGCATTAACACCTCCCAGCCAAACTCTCTTAATTTTTGCTGAGTGGCTAAAGATGTGTGAGGTCTAGCGTTATCATGATGAAAAACCATACCCCTTCTGTTCTTTCCGTGAGCTCGTGGGGTACCAAAATATCGAGCGTTTTTGTGTACTCAGTTTTTTTTTAAATGCGCCAAAACTGTTTTAACTATTTTGTGGTCAATTCCCAGTTCTTAAGCTACGTCGTTACTACTGATATGCCGATCTTGCTCCACTTTTTCAAAAATTGCATCAATTTTATCTGTAATAGGGCGACCAGAGCGACGTGCATCTTTGACATCAAAATTTCCGGATTGAAAACGCTTAAACCAAATTTTTGCTACTCTCACAGACACTGCACTAGGTCCATAAATATCGCAATTTTATTTAAAGTATGCATTTTTACCTTTTTTGTAGTAAAAATTTAAAATGTATCGAATTTCTTCATTAGATTCACTCATTTTGACAGTAAGAAAAACAAATGAAAAACACACATTTTCCTAATTTGAATTTAGAATTATCTTCTTAAAAATTTAAACTTTTAATGATACCAAAACCAGCCAGATACAAATAGTACAGCCAAAGAGATTTTATTACAAGTTCATACATACTATATTGCGAAAAGACTTTTTCCCCAACCTAATATTTCTTTTTTACTGTGATATGAATAAAATATGGTGGCCTAATGTAGCTTAGTTCAGCAAAACTGTAACTGAAACTGTAAATTTTATGCAAATTGTTAGTTTTTATAGTGGAGTGGCATGTTTTTTGCGCTTAGAACGCAAAACATCCCAGGTTCAATTTCCGGAATAAATCTTCAGATTTATTCCAACGTTTCGGTTATTAGGCGTCCTACGCTGCACTTGCCTCTACGTGGCCTCCATTCCAGAACCTTTCTGCCCCATCGGCCGTCAGTTCAATCTACGTGCTTTGTGCGGTTTGTGCCCCACCTACTGCCACTTTAGATCGCTATTCCTTCGGGCTTTGACAGTGACTTTTGTTCGGTTATGTATCTCCTCATTACGCAAAGAAACCCTTCCTAAAGGTGTGCAACCTTGAGCTTTCTTATAAGGCGTATAAGAGATCACGTTTATTATTATTAAGATCGTGTATTTATTGTTTTCCAGCGTACATAGAGTCGCTCGATGAGAGCGGTAGTTTCCAAGACGAAACAGACCGGACACCTAAAGTAAGTTTTCTGTTTAAAAATACTAGGTGAAAAAATAAAATCGGAGTGACCAGGCCGATTGACCGTTTTTCCGGTTCAACGATGACTTGGTCTGTCTATGACATAAGGCTAGTTGTTTTATAAGTTTTGTTTTTTATCTTAATAACTTACAGTGCTACATCCGCTGCGTCCTTGAGCACACTGGTGTGGCCTCAGAAGACGGCAAGTATGACGCCGCGCGCGCAGCCGAGGTGTTTGCGGGGGAGAGGGGCGGGAAGTACATGACGGATATACAGGACTTGGCTGCCGCTTGCACTGATCGGAGTAAGTCTTATAAATAAGTAGTTTCAAAATTACAGCGTTTAAAATATATGTCAACACGTTTATTAAAGGGAAAGTTTAACAACCATGCTTTCATAAATGAAATAAACAGGTGAATTATCATAGATGTATGGAACAAGCATTCATTGTAAACCAAATAAGTCTGACAACTGGAACATCTACATAAATAAAGTAAAGTATTTTGATATTCTGCAAAGAGTTGTCACATTTATACGACAAAAACAATTGGTTGAAATTTAAAATGTTAGACACCTTCGGCAACGGAGTATATAACATTTATTTTTATACTAGTTTTTGACCATATGTAATGTTGTACCTATTGTTGGATAGTTTCTAGAGACAATTACAATTGCCATATTTTTTTTTCAGATGAATCGTGCAAATGTGAGAGGGCCTACAGATTTATGAAGTGTCTGATGGAGTCTGAAATAAAAGAATACGGTTCAAACTAAAATATTGCTGAAAAGAAACACTACAGATGCTTTTTCAACTGACAACTACGAATAGATTAGAAAATGAATTTTAAAAATGCGTATATTTTATTTCTTTAGTAAAGTGTCTCGCCAAAAATATTAATCTTTGCCGTTAATATAAAATTGATGGCCTTTTCAATGAAATTTCATTTTTAAAAATCCAAAAAAATATCATTTTAAGAAAACTGGACAAACTGTGTTGTGATTATTGTATCACCTACCTTAACTAAGATACTTATAAGAAGATAAAGGAAAAGGTAAAATCAACAACTTGTAAACCTAGCACAAGAAATTAAAGTTTCTCATTTTTGGACTTTATTTAAAAATCGTCAAATTTTCTCAACTGATTTTTAACTCTAATTTCCAAGATTTTAAAGTTAAAAATCGGTTAAAAGACATATTATTTGGATAGGTTGACCTGCTATCCTTTGAAACTGTTGCTGAATTTAAAGAGGAACTTGTTTTTATTAATACTGACAACTTTTTCAAATGAGTCAAAACCAAAATAACAATATAATAATCATAATTTTGGTGTTTCCTCCTTGGAACAGCCTTACTATTATTAACTATTATTAAAAATAACTGTTTTAAAAATGACCCTGTACCTACTTTAGAACAAATATTGTTCTATTAAAAAAGCAAATTTACATTTATAATTTTTAATCATAAAATCCAATTGAAAAATACAAAAACTAAGACTAGCACGCACTCTTAAAACTAACAGATCTTTGGAATGTTTCCGTCGCAATAACTACTTGAAATGTTAAATCAAGCCATCTTATTCCCGAAGATGGACTGCCAGATCCCTCCCAGCCATCCTCCCTGGGCTGTGTTCCCAGTTGGTTCTCTAGAAAATAAACAATAAAATTAGTTAATGAGCGAATTTCCTTTATGGGTATAAACTCCTGCTCAAATACCTACAACAACGTTTACTCTGGAATCAACGCCGAAATCTCAAAAAAGGTAGATTCTTCCCATGCAACTCGTAACAGCTGATAAGTAAGTATTTATTATAGAGAGGTGAACTTAGACGTGCCATCACTATAATTTAACCAAAATTACTGCTGAATAAACGGGGGGTATGTTCAGCAGTAATTTTGGTTAAATGGTGTTCCAAATGACTTCCAGATTGGCCGGTAGGAAAAAATTAAATATTATATGCACCATATTTTACTTTCTTCGAAGCGGATTCAAATCCTCCAAGGGAAAAATGTTGGTGAAATTAAATTAGCATTTGGTCGTCATTTTAATGGTTATAAAGTGTTAAAAAGAATCTAAATAATAGTTATGTATACAGGAGAAATCGAATAATGAATGATGAATTATCGAGTTATGAATTCTGAACAAAACAATTCAATGTAGGTACATGCAGCGCCATCTATTTGCTTGTATAAGAAACTACTCACTCTTTTTTGCAGTTGTACATGTTGTTGACTTTCTTTACATCTCCTCTGCTGAGCCCCTCTCTCTGGCCCAGGGTCACTCCGCCCACCTGACAAAAATAATATTTTAATTACTGGTGGACGACATCGAGCAGCATGCGCGCCGCTACGAGAGTAGCCATAATACTACAGGTAGAGGGAGAGGCGTAGGCAGGTCTAGTCGTAGTTTGTTTTTTACCTTTTTCTAAAAGTAGGCTTTTATTATAAAAAAATAATAATAAAACGTGGGTCGATCGGATACCACAGAGTCATAAAAATAAGTTGAATCCCATTGCAAACTGGTTCATTGGTGATTTGGATAGTGCTGCTCAAATTACTAGACTAATAATCGTTCCACTTGACTAATAATCGTTACGTTACCAATAAACCTTATTGGTAATGTTACCTTGGGCTCAATAGTCTTCATGTTGTTCTTGGAGAATGCGTATTCGGAGTAGTGCATCACGCTGTTGTAGTCATACGTGACCCCGAAGTCGTTAGTGTTCTTCTTTTCTGCCTTCCTAAAGTTGTTCTCTGTCCCTGGGGCAGCAAACATCAGTTTTATATTGTAGCGACATTGAGAGACACAATCCTATTGTTTCTATCAAGTCCATTACATGACATCAATAGACAATCAAAAATACTCTCATTACATCAAAATACATCTTTGATGTTGCAGAAGAAGATTGGGCGAAACAGCGAAAATATTTCACATAATAATTATATTCTAAATATTATACTCTAATAAAAAATTACGTCTACGTATATCCACTACTTTGCTTGACTGTACCTACTTAGAGTGTTATTAACACAATTCTCGATTAGAGGAACCTAGTGGTAATTGTTCTTGGCCACATTTAAGTTGTTTCCAATCAATGTTTAAAGAAAATTTTATTAAATATTTTTATCGCTCATTCGATTTTTTATCACTCTCGACTTGATAATAGTCAGCCATGATTATAATTAGCTCCTACCTAGGCCATCGTCAAGTCATACTTGGAACAGATTCCAATCATTCGAAAGCCTCCTTTCTTCAACCAAGAGCTGCAGCTTGTAAGATGCCTACATCATGCAACGGTAGTAGACTGATTAAGAGAAAGATGCAGTTTACCAGTTTTGATATTATTGTACTTGACAATGACGAAGTCATCTCTTTCGGGTCTGCTCTGCTCGTGCATAAAGCCGATGGCGTGCAGGAGCTCGTGGATGACAGTGCCCTTCTTGGTGACGCAGCCGGGGGTTTGCAGGTTCACCTCTTGACGGCCTCCTGGGAAATTTTAATAAAGAAGAAGTAAGAATTCAAACCTACGAGAATAATATTGAAGTATAGATCAGACAGTTGGTTTTTTCCAGAGGCGTATCTTGGCACATCTAGACTGACGTTGATGGATATGGACCATCATGGTCATGGTAAACTATCCTCGGCAATTCGGTTTAATATTAGAACCAAGCTTGGATCTAATGTTACCTTTGCTTACCAAAATGTGGCCACAGAGTTCCACCATGGGTCATGATCAATAGTAGCCACGGGTCTACTTACCAATTCGTCCGACGCTAGACCAACAGCCAGTACTCTTGCTCTGGATAACAATGTAGTCTTCCTGAGAATTGCGGGGCACAAATCGGAGACACGTCAGACGATGGTAGTCCGCAATAGCTTTCATGATCATATCACGTTGTTGCTGATCTGTGAATTTATTTTATGTATCAGTTTGTATTTTGTATGATGAGCAATAATTATCTAATCTAAATTGTGCTGTTCTGATTGTTGTTTTCCTGTACTTTGTTTGTTTTGTTTGTTGATGCACATACTGATGATTCTTTCTATCTTTCTAATCGTTTGTTTATGTGATATAAAGAAGATAGCAAAACTAATTAGTGTGACTCTTTACGTGAGACAGTCTAAATGCAGTTTTTTTTGTAAGTTCAAGGTTTTAAATAGAAATAATAATAGTTAATTTGAATATGCAGGCCGCTTCCAACCGGCCAATCTAGAAGTCACTGGGGGAGGCCTATGTTCAGCAGTGGACGTCCTGTAGCTGCAATGATGATGATGAAGTTGAATCTGAAATCCCAAACTTTAAAGAGTTAAAAAGAGAAAACGAATCACAATCTGCCAAACTCTTCGGACGGACATATAATAGGTCGTAATATTAATAGAAACCATACTAAGCAATATGATAGAATACCGAACATACTTTTCACACTTACATTTTAGGGGCATGGTAGGCGCTTTGCTCATTGTAAATACATTTCATAAAAATTGCATGATGATGACTTACTAAAGTACCCGTCAATGACGTAAGGAACGATGCCGTTCTTCCACCGCGAGGACTGGTCCCTGATGCCATTCCTGGTCGAGGGTTTTGGCATGAGGATGTCTCCCTCTGCGTACTCCCCCATCTCTTCAGGGTTCATGAGGGAGGTCTCTGTCCACTGGGAGAGCGCGTCGCCTGCAATGTTATAAACATAAGTGTTAGGTTTTTATAATTGGTATCCTAGTATTCACAAGCTTGTATCTTAGCATAACCCTGTATCACCACTAATTAAGTAAGTCATCATCATCCACCCACCCACGGGGCTAGATATTAATTTCTCCCCCGTTTGCCACTCATTTCTATTTTGTATCGATAACATTAGTAGAGGTGCTCAGAGCTCAGTGCGGCGCTTTGGTATTGATTACTAAATTTAAGCAACCAACGCCGCGGTTGTGATTGGATGGGTGACCATTCCAACCATATTTAGTGACATTAATCACGAGAATCTCCGTGCTTCGGAAGGCACGCCAAAAGTTGGTCCCGGCTCATATCGCTTCTTATTGGTTGTGAAGGCGGCTTGGATGACATCTGACAGTAAGGTTTAGTCACTGGCCTTACATCACGCCTTCACTAGTCCGCACTAGGCCCGCGTGGGGATATGTATGGCCCAAGCCACCATATAGTTGAGGTGAGGCCAGGGGGCCTAGCGCGAAAATGTATCTTTTGTTCGGTCGTATATACCTAACTATTAAAATGGCCCGTCTCATGTCTCAATCCTTTGATAAATATGACCATCTCAATTTAGCCGTGTAAAAAAACCCGACCGTTTTCAGTTGCTCATAAATTGTGAAACCTTAGATAAGGGGGAATGGATGTTTTAATTTGATCAGATAATACGACCGACCTAACGATGAACTTTCGTATTAGGCCTCCTGTGCCCTGCAGTGGGACGCATATAGGCATACTTTACTTTATATCGGGTGTAAAAAAAGGCTTAACCAAGCCGAATACCACATATTCTACGTATTATTAGGATCATTTTTTTCTTTAACACTATACCTGGGAAATGACGGGTTACAGAGTTATTGACAGTCAAAGTTACAATTTTTTTTCAAAGATTTTTACAAAATTGACTTCTGTTTGATACTACAAAACTTTTTTACAAAGAAACATGGTAACATTTTTCAGTGCTTCTTTCATAAAAGTCCTTTAAAGGGCACAGCCGGCAATGAATCGTGCGCAGTGCTCTCGCGCCACCCGCTCGCTCGCCGACCGCTTACAGGCATAGCCTGTGGCGTGCGCGCTATACATTGCGGGTTAGAAATAAGTAATTTTTTTTGATACCCAAAAATAAAAGTCATTTCCCAGCAATTATTTTTTTTGCATTCTGCTTTGTTTTATGTCTAGAATTCGTGGTTTAAGGCTTCGTTAAGCTTTTTCTTACACCCTGTATAGTCTTAAGCTATTACGATGTTTTTCCCCTAAACTACGTGGCACCTTTTTTCATGCCCCGCTTGTTCGGACAGGCACACGTGAAAATCTTATACGACGCGCTACCGATAGTGCGGTGTGGTTAATGGTAGAATACTGGCCATCAAACATTTTACAGAGTTGCCATTAGTACAAAAAAAAAGAAGAAGAAGAACGCCATCGAGCCATAATATCGAGCAATCGGGGTTTGCCAACTGCACACTTTTGGTCAGGTCACAAAAATAATTAGGTGGTGCAACTGCATCTTCGATAATTTTTATAACATACTTATCTATCTTTTATTTATTATATTCAATCGTAGGTATTAATACAAGTTTAACCTATCAGTAAAGTTTACAGGTTTTACCTATCTTGTTATTTTTTTGGATACCCAGAAAAGGGTTTATGGGCTACGTAGGCACACGATATGGTATCATTTCATATACAATTTTTGTGTCACATTGTTTTTAACAAAACTCCCCAGCCCGAATCGGCATAACTAAATTCTTAAATTAATTACCTAACATAGGATTTATAATTATAACGCCCGAGAAAACAAGAAAACAAAACAAAAGAAAACAAGGAAAAAACTTTGATTAAGTGGAAAGTTAGTCAAAATATTGCTACGCCTTATCGTACTACCAGGATGTCATAAAGTGTAGGAAATGAGCCGTCACGATCACAAAATAAGTTGTCACTCGTCGGCGTTTATCGAGACACCTGTCAGCCGAACAATGTTCTGCTGAAGACTTGATAACTTACAGCTTGATCGGTTCGTAATGCAGTCTGACCTACTTTACATTTACTAAGTAAGTAGGTGCATTAATGTATGTTGAATTAAGGTTGGTTGCAATGTTATCGCTACTCTTTAGGGAATTGAGACTGAGATTGAGATCCGGAACAATACGAGTATTAATTCACTTATATCCCAATGTAGGACGTGCTTTTTCATTCACAATGGCCTAGCCAATCAATCGTGATTGATTAACAAACATGACATACAATATTTGATCAATAAAACTGTCGAACCTAGGCGCGAGGATGCCATATCAGCCGTTTAAGTTTAAAAAGTTTTTTTTTTGTTTTAAAAACTAGAAGAAGTCTGTAATGTATATTATGTTAGAAGTTATTTGGTAATTTTTAAACAATTAAAAAAAGGAAGTAGATTGACTATGTATCTTTGTGTAAGTTACAAAACTTACAAATAATTTTTGCCAAATATTATAATATGTTTTCAATGAAGAGAGCTTACACAAAATTAAAAGAAACATTTTTAACCCTATCTGCAGCCTCTGCAGGTGGAAAATAGGGGATGAAATATGTATATATTTGTACATCAATCAGATAACTAGGTAGTGTTAAGACTAATATTATTATAATTCGTCTAGTTATAGACTTAATTATCACAAAAATACATATAAATAGGTAGTATTTTTGAGAGTAATATTAAAAATAAACTATTTCCACATTATCTGGTAAATATGAAAACATATTTTTATAAGAAAAATATGTACTGTCCTCACTTTTGCATTTCCCTAGTAATTTTTGAGTCGTGCCAGTCAAAGGGAGAGTTAATGCTGGCTGACCCCAAAAATGTGGCAATCAAAAAAGTATACTCGCACTTTTTCAAATGTAATTAATATTATCAAAAAAAAATACTTTGCAGTCAACTTACCGCTCTCATTCTTCGGTGATCCAAAAGCATCTGCTCCCAAGTGCGAGATATCGATTGCGTCATCACCATCATCGATCCCATTCCCAAACAGATCATCAGGGAACTCATCTTTGTAATTGTCTAATGGTATCGCATTATATCCAGTTATTAAGAAAAATAGGACGAATGTGATTCTCGACATTTTTAAAAGTTTACGATATATATTTTCAAGTTCAAAATCAAAATTTTAAGTAGTTGGAGACTACTTATTGCTTAAAAAAATAGTTACTTTAAAAAAATATTTAGTAGCTTTTAATACGATTTAATTTTAACACGACATGAAAATGGGAACTTTAAATAAACGTAAGTTTAGTGCAATTTTCTTAAAATGACTGCTCAAACTACCAGGCTACTAGAAGTCTCCCGGAGGTATGTACCGGACTCTTCAGCGCGAGTTTTTATAATGGCGGACCTGTCATAGGATAAACACACGCAAGGTTCGTTACTCCTACAGTCCCTGATAAAGGATTCTCGAAATTATGTAAACTAATCGATAAGGCGAGCCTTGGATATATTCCGTTTATATAAAAACCGAATGTTTACATTTCCTTTGTTTTTGTATGCGCTTGTTAAGATTCTGGTGGGAAACATGAAAACATGACAGTGTGATTTCACGCGAGTAGATAACGTCAGGCCAGCCTCGTACTTTTTAAGCTTTTCGCATTTAAAATCTCAAGAATACCTACAATGTTAAGAGTTTACACGGTACATGTATTAAACAAAATAATATCTAAAGTCTGCTGTCCCATTAAGGGACACTAAGTAAATGTAAATCAGTTGTCTATTCCAGCTACTGTCAACGATATCGGACGGAAGGATATTGATCACTCTAAAAACAAAATTCGTAATTTCATACATGTTTTATCTGACTGCTAATTCTTATTTCTGCGATTATCTTTTTCACAGCTTGGCACAGCCTCTGGGCCGCTTGCATCAGTTCAACAGGTTGCCCACGTTGCGTCTTCCAGTTTGTGTTCCTACCACTACCTGGTAGGTAATAATAAATAAATATTGGACAACATCACATACATTGTTCTCTGATCCTAAGATAAGTAGCTAAAGCACTTGTGTTATAGAAATCAGAAACAACGACGGTACCACAACATCCAGACCCGAGATAATATAGAATAGTTTGATTCCTACATTGACCCGACCGGTGATCGAAATCGGAACCTCAGAGCTGGCGACGCTATATAGTCCGGTGTACTCGCCTCTCGGCTACGGAGGTCGTCTGCGAGGTCTATGAGATAAGTAGTGTTATAGTTGTACACTCTCGCGAAGAGCCTTTCTTCCCCAAGGCAACGGTTGTAAGCTCTGCAAACGATAAATATCCTGCCCATTGTCACTTTAGCTTTGCAATTTGAACAGTCCTGGGTTTGTCAATAGAGAGAGAGAGAGAGAGAGAGAGAGAGAGAGAGAAATATTTTATTAGACACACACAACAATACAAAAGTAGAATACATACAAAATACAAAAAACATAAAAAAGAAAAGGCCGACAAATAACAACATTAAACAACAAGAAAAAGCACAAAAGATTGCATACCATGATCCGCATCGATGTGGTGTCTAATGGGCACCAGCTCGGCATGTGCTGCAGACAATTGCAATTTGTCGGTGACTATTTCTTTTACAAAAACGCCAATCCGATCAGCTTATCCATCCATTTTGCTGCCTCTGGGCAGCTGGCCAGTGCCCCAGCGTTCTTTAAAATGAGCTATAGTCTTTTATGAACTAGCTGCCCCAACATACGTCATCTCTTTCAAATTAGAAAATGTAATTTGGAATTCTTGTGTTCGTAGCGAAAATACCTTATAAGGTATATGTTTTGTTTTTATACAGGGTTACATTCCAAGGAGGTGCCAAATTTTCAGGGACAACTCAGAATCAGTAACTAATCTATCTACGATATAAACGATCTACAAACTTATTTTTTTATATTACTATCCGCTGTTCAAAGATGGTAAGTGTGGATAATCTTTCTTGTCTCATTTAAAAATACGCATGCACTATCTCTGTGCAACCAAAGTTCAATGCAATAATAGTCAAAATGGCGCGCAAATACAAACCTTAGCCTTTTCGATGTATTTTACATTTCTAACAGCAGGAGCGCCCGTGCATACCAGAGGTTTAAATTGACAAGAAATCCCTTAAGCAGTGCACCCTTAGATCCTTTTTTTAAATTTGGCACTACTTTGCAATGTAACCCTGTATAAGAGTCATATAGATTTAATGTTTAAATTTTAGTTTTAAAAAACTAACCTATAACTATAAAAATATCTATACTAATATTATAAAGAGGAAAGATTTGTACCTATTTTTGTATGTTTGTAATGAATAGGCTCAAAAAGTACTGGGCCGATTTAAAAATTCTTTCACCAATAGAATGCTACATTCTTCCAATTTGACATAGGCTACATTTCATTTTGAAAAAAATTAGGGATCCTTGGTAGAATTTGAACAATGTAACCGAAGGTGTTGAAAAATGAGTCTTAAAATGTCTTTCGTCGAATGCGCTGCCGAAACTATTAGCGATAATTGTCTACCCCGTGCGAAGCCGGGACGGGCTGCTAGTATATTATAAAATCCTAAATAAACCTAGCATGGTAATTGCTAAAAAACTAAAATTTTGGTTGTTTATGCTTTTCTGATAGGTCTCACTTTGAAGGTGCCTCTTACGTGTGTGTTTCTGACATGATCCAGCCTAGTTACACCTCCTGCCCACCTGAGCATCTTCATCTCTTCGCAGTGTAATTGACTTTCAAGCTGCTTTTTGAGTGGCCAGCATTCGGATCCGTATGTCATGGCAGGTCGGACGGCTGCTCTATATACTTGTCCCTTTATGCGTACGGGCATTCGGCTGTCGCATAGCACGCCGGATAGTTCTCTCCATTTCATCCACTTGGTGTTTATGCGATGGGTGACATCAGTGTCTATTGACCCATCTTTACTGACAACTGACCCTAGGTATTTGAAATGGTCCACTTCTGTTAGCTGGGTGTTCTGCAGACAAATGGTGTGTTTGCTGTTGACGCCACTAAAGTTGCAATGCATGTACTGCGTGCATCTGCATGTATGCGGTCTTCTCTCTCCTTATTCGCAAACCTGATGGTTCCAGAGCTTTCCTCCACATTTCTAAAATCTGCTGTAGATTGTTCACATCTTCACTGATGATGACGGATGAGGTATACCGCAACATTGAACAGAAAAAAACGCTGGCTTCGACAGCGAGAAACATTTGAACGATTTCATCAGCTCTGCTAACGTTTCGGTAGCTCAGTTAGGAAAGCACTCGCCCGGTATGCAATGGTCGTGGATTCGGGCCGCACCTGAGGCGGTCGATTTCGCAATTATTATAAAATCATATACATTTGATTTAGAAAGCGCGCTCAAACACTCGGACACTGATCGCTGTAATGGCAAAATTTATCTATTGCTCTATGTAACGCCGCGGCGCTTGTATTTGTAATTTTTATAACATAAGGTTAATTAGGTCAACATATCCTACTTATTGAGTATATGAGAGTATTGATGGATGTTTATTACTCTTTCACGCAAAAATACTGAACGGATTTGTATGAAATTTTGGACTCATATAGAAATGATCTGGATAAATATATCGGGTGTAAAAAAAGGCTTAACGAAGCCGAACACCACATATTCTACGTATTATTACGATCATTTTTTCCTTTTACACTATACCTGGGAAATGACGGGTTACCGAGTTATTGACAGTCAAAGTTACAATTTTTTTTCAAAGATTTTTTACAAAATTGCCTCCTGTTTGATAACACTAAACTTTTTTACAAAGAAACATGATCCGCTTACATAGGTACACAGGCATAGTCTGTGGCGTGCGCGCTATACATTGCGGGTTAGAAATAAGTAATTTTTTTTGATACCCAAAAATAAAAGTCATTTCCCAGCAATTATTTTTTTTGCATTCTACTTGGTTTTTTGTATAGAATTCGTGGTTTAAGGCTTTGTTAAGCCTTTTTTTACACGCTGTATAGGCTACTTTTTTATTCCGGTTAAATGAATGATACTGTGGGATATATTGAATAACTAAAGACCGCGCGAATGAAGTCGCGGGCAATAGCTAGTAACTTACCCATAGTAAACTAGTACTTATCCATTTTATTGTTAAACTTCCTTCTAGGAGCGGAGAGAGGAAGTGATTTTTCTGCTAAAATACAGCAAGTTTGTAATAGGGATTAACATCAAAATCGTAAATATAAGCCCCATAATTTGTTTGGAGACGTATTTTTGCTACCTTATAACGGGTGTCCCAAAATTAACGCAAGATTTGAATTAAATAGAAAACACAGTTTTTAGTAATTTCATTGTTAATTTATATATGGAAAAATGGCCTGCACGGCTTTGCATGCACATACGCACTCGTTTGCCGAAAATTTATTATGACCATTTTGCATAAATGTGACTGAATTTTGTTGATGCAGCGTTGAATCTCCTCCTTTAATGCACGGGCGGTTGTGGGATTGTTGTGGGTTCTGTGATTTCAAACCATAGGTTTTTATGGTATGTCGCATAATTAAAGTCACTCTTTGCTCTTATCATGAAAGAAGCTTTTGACTTTGGATTTGAAACTCCCAGGTTGTGGTTATCAGAAGACAAACAGGTATAAAAGAGTGACTCTTTGAACTTCCATACGAACGTCATCCCCAATTTTATCCTTACATATGTCGAAATTTTAAAAGTTGTCTGCCTAAATACAATCTTTCATAGTTTGATCTTAGACAATAACCAACTTTCATCCACTATTTCAACTTTTTCAAGCCTTTCTTTCGCGATAAAAGACAAGAAGGAGAGAACCGAAGCGTTTATGTGGGGGGCGACTAGTGGCCCACGATAAGAACGCCTGACCAAATACCCCATTGTAGGTATCTCATAACATGACACTGCATTTTATGGTTTTTGATCAAAATTTATTACGCATAAGTCCGCACGACAAACAGTAGCCGTTGTTCCGGTTTACTTTCCCAGAAATCACCTAAATGACACGGTAATCTGATAATTACACATTACATCATTATTAGGAAATATTACACGTCGTTATCGTCCGTTGACACCAAGGCTGTGTTATCTCGCGGAAGAAAAGTGTTGATATAATGCAACCTCGTGCGTGATTTTTCAAAACAGCATAACGTCAAAATGGTTTGAACAATAACAACCTTCGTGTCAAAATTTAAATGGCAAAATATTTTTCCTACGGAGTACCTACTTTGTCAAAGATTGTGAAATTACTCAAAATAGTCACTAACTATTTAAAAACTACGCGATATCTTCACATCCATTTTCCCCCAGAACTTACCGCCAGACACGCACTTCCGGGTCGGTCGTCGGAAAGAACGCCTCAAGTTCTGTGCCAAGGCTTCGTCACGGATCCAACCGCAAAGACACCTTTTGTACAGCAGATATAAGGCGGTCAAAATAGCTTCGTCTGTGTCTATGTTGGACCGGCACAATTAATATTAAAATTGCTCGCCTGGCTGAAATCTGAGAGACCGTAAAAAATGGCAAGGTCGCCAATTCGCCATGTAAGGATGGGAGCTCGGGAGCATAAAGTAAACAAGCGAATCTTGTGTAATTCCATATATTACTGAATTGTACATCTTTCTGTAAATATCAACTGTAACTTCCTTGTTTGGTGTGCAATAAAAGTATCTATCTACTTATGTTTCAGAGCATCTTGCCAGTAATGAGTTATACCTATGGTTATACGCACTGTGACGCGCTGCTTGACTGTTGACCTTCAAAATAAGTTCAAAGTCAACCAGCGAAAATGAGAGAGCTGTGCTTGGCATTTTTCCAAGATCCGAAATAAGGAGGATATCCGTGAAGAATTAAATGCACTGACATAAGTCTCGAATTGCAAAGCTGAAGTCAATGAGCAGGCTACATCACTCGCAGGGCTGACCACCGTTGAGGAAGCAAGGTCCTCGAGTGGCGATGAACTGAAAGCTACAGCGTGGGTAGGCCTCAGGGGCGTGCGCTGCATATAGGCAATTAGGCAGTGCCTACCTGATAAATGAAATGAGTTAGGCAGTAGGTGTTATAGAAACTTACAAATGTGTGTCATTGATGAAAATCACTGATTTTCATAATAAAACACATTAGTAAGTATCTACTGCCTACCTCGAAATAAAACCAATGCCGGCCGCTGGTAGGCCTCCCACCCGATGCACAGAAGACCAAGTCATGGTGCCGTGAAGCCCCTGGGGGCAAACGGCCCAAGGCTCTCGATGCTGATGATAAAAATATCGGCAGGGTTGTTTTTAATCAAGCTAAAAGAGGGCTGAACGACTGAGCCCCAACAATACGCCCCCAACTCTAACATTACATGGTGGATGTAGAGGTTTAATAACCCACTGAGTAAAACCTCTCTCACCTCTGAATATCGAACGTTTTCATCGACGATTGAGAGAAAATCAAGGAATTTATATGTATTAGATGTGAAAAATCAGCTGTTTTTACCACGTCAATGAAAACGTTTGATATTCGAAAATAGTTACTCGAACATACCATGGTAGACGTAGATATTTTACTCAGTGGATTATAAACCTCTACAGTACCTGCCGACAGCTATTCGGTTTTATCAAAAGAATAAAGTTTTGGGCGTTAGAGTAGTTTAGCTATTTCCTTAAGGCCATAACACGCTCGAATGACCTTGACGCGTCGCGCCCACAATTTCGCGCGTGCGGATGACCTCTAAAAATCGGAAAAACATGTTTTTTTATGAAATAAATGCCTTTAACGAGAATTTTCAAATAAAACTCTCAATTCAAAACATGTATATTTCCAAAATCTTGTTTTGTGTGAAAACAGTAATGAAATAGCTTGTGCCGTTTAAGAGAACATTTGCAATTTATGAAAAAATAGTCACTTTTTTGTGCATGTTTTAATCCAAGGGACTTAACGGAAAATCAAAATTATTCAATTCAAGATGTTTATTAAATCTTCTTCTAGCATATCGTATTTTAAATTTTTAGATTCAATTAACAGGTATTCTGACAATTTGATTTTCATATTCGAGATTTTAGGCACTTGGGTGGTGTTAAGGCCTCAAAGAACATAAGAGAGGCGTAATCTTTATCCTAATGCAAAAATATCAAAACACTTTACGCAGCAGTATTTATAAAAAATTACACAGTACAAGTTCAGCCATAATTGAGAAAAACTTTTTTTAATATTTACCTTATTTTAATATGAGACAGGTCAACGTACTATACGTTAACCGAAATAAGAAGGTATATGTATACTACAGTATACTTACTAATAAAAGGGGTTATTAAACTCGTCAATTGATACAAACAAATTACTACGGGCCGATAAACTTTTAATTATCAAACTCAAGCCTATTTTCTACTAAATTTATGATGTCTAGGAAGAAATAGGGGACCCCTATTTTGGCTATTTTATCGTGACTTTTATAACCTGTTACCTAGCAATTTTCTCATAACAAATTGAATTTAAAAACAAATAGGTGCGTCATAAATTAAATATTAAAAGAAATAATCATTAGTAATAAAGTAAAGTTACATAAGAAATGGCAGAGTTGGAATAAAAGACGGTAAAAAATATGTATTTTTTGTGTATTTCTAACATATTATAACTTTATACACTACGTCATTTTATTTACATGAGCATTTTTGCTTCAGAATATTATTACAATTAAAATAAATTTCTCTCTTTATTATATTATTTTTACATATTTCCATTCAACCTATGTATTAGGAAAAGTGTCAAAAATATTATTATCAGTTCAAAAAGCACTGTTTTGATGAAATACTGCTTTTTTTTAAATATTCAAAGCATAAAAATAGACAAAAAAACTAAATCGACGGAGCGGGCTCTACCATAGCAAATAATTTTAAAAACACATTTTAAATATTGTAAATTTATAATGAGCTAAGGTACTGATTGAAGGTAAATGATAATATTATTATTCGAATAAAATAAAAATCGTGATAGCATCGTACTAAACGATTTTTCAAGTGACGAAAAAAATCTAGTAAGTCACAGCCAATCGTAAGTGTACCAGACAAAAATAAATAGAAATTTACATAAATTACAAATATTAGGATTTTTTTTTTGGATTTAACACTAAATACTTATTATGAAACGTTCTAAATAAATAACTAACACAATCCATATTGTTACATAATGTGATATAAAATATGTTGTTCTGTCCAAATAATATAAATTAATTTACATCTTTGAGACCATACCTCAGCATTAAATATTTGAAATAAAAGTTTTTAATGTATTTTACATTATAAAAACATAAAATTCTCGGGTTGCCACCCATCTTTCCTAAATAAAATTATGTGCACAGCGAAATATTGAAGTGACGCCAAAAAATGAAAAAAAATTCGCTAATCATTGCAACAAAATAAGAATGACGAACTCCGTCCTTTAAAAAAAAATGTTTTAGGACCAAGTTTGAAAATATTTAAGTTTCTCCAATCATATAGAATTTATTAAACCCTTTTTTCTTTAGTTTGAAACTTTATAATGTACAAAAAAAAGAAACAATTACAATGTATCCTACTCTGTATTTACCATAGGATCAAATTATGTGTGACATGAAAGTATAGATAAAATACGCACATGCCATGTCACGTGACCGTGTGCAGTTTACATTTTACTAGGTAACTTCAATACAGGGTGTCCCTGTGAATGGTTCATATCGAACAGACGCATAGAGGAGATATTTCCCGAACTTTTTGGCTCTTTTAATGTAGGTTCTATATTCGACGGTTTTTTTTTTTTTTGTTCAGATAGTTGTAGGTTTGCCTTTTCTAGGAAAGTTCTTTTGATCAACTAGCAAACCTATGCACAGTGAGAGGAAAAATGACACAAATATTTATATTATCCCCAATCTTTGCCACGACGCTCAACATCGGTGCCGTATCTTGCATTGAAAGGCGAATTAACAGTCTTAACTTTAAGAGTCCTTTCAATACTCGACCGATATTTATTAAAATCTACTTACGATATTTTTCAAAGCCTAAATGCAGTCTCTTGTCGCTTTTCGATAATCTATTACAGCAAACTAGGACTATTTTCGTATCTCATGGAGTAGAAAAATAGAAGAGCAACATTTGTCTGCCGAAATACAGTTCTGTTAATTTGTATTATTATACGGGTGGCAACATTTTTATTATTATTTAGCAGTGACATAATTTTGATGCAAAAATATTTCTTTTTTTGTAGGGAAAAGATATTTTAAGAATTATTGCACAGTTATTATACATTAATGTATTAAAAACGTCTGAGCATTTATAATAAGCTCGTTCACGAATTTATATTGGGCCGTTCTGTTCCAAGACGTTATTAATTTTCTCTTCGTTTAGCTAAATAAATGAATTGAAAAGTGAAAAGAGTTTTCATAACATTTCTTGCATTTTATTTATGCTTGGTTGACGTTTTGCAAGCGATTGTATGTGTTAATGGCAGCTTATTAGAACGCACTTGCCAAAAAAGAAAATGTTTCGGTATTAATAAATAACGGGTAGGAACAGATTATAGTTACACTTGACAGTTTTTAATAAGTAAAAAAATATGAATACGTCCTTTATTAATATGTAAGTTGTAAGGACTCTGCATATTTGGTTCGTGTCATTGTTTCCCATACTAAAGCGTAACACTGTAAAGGGATAAAATGTGTACTTAGCTTCTACTGTGACATACCCCCAAGTGTAACTATGCCCTTAAAAACAAAATACATACATAAAACCAACAATTTCAACCGTCATGTGTTGGCACAATATTGCTTAATTGAAGAACGAATGCTACATATCACTGTCCCTTTTTATTTTAACCTTCGGCTAAGTGAGCGAAAGAGACGGAGAGTATACTGTTAAGGCCAGGCATTCACTGCGAAAATTTTGACGTAACTTTGCCGAGATTTTTGAATTTAGAAGTTTTTTTTCGAATATTCTAATGTGTTGTATGTTTAAAAATAATGTTTTTTTCTTAACCAGTGGCTGCCTGACCCAACTAACATTACAATATGCTAGTTAACAAGAACAACGTTGAAACGCCGGCAAAACTTAACAATGCGGAAACAGAGAGCTAAAATACATACCCTCGACGTACTTATACATAAGCTGAAACCCGCTTTTAACACTGAAAATGTATTTTAAAGTGTTGAAAGTTGATTATCACAACATTCGAACCAGCTAAGCCAAATTGAAGATGTTTATTATTCAACTATAAATGAAACGTCACGACGTTTCGACGTATCAAGCTCCCAATTTTTTTTATTTTGGGATAAGCGTGACGTTGATGTCACGTTAGTTTTCGTGACATTTCCTAGTTCGAAGGCCTATTTAGCTTGGCCGACCCAAAACTATTTATTACCTATAATAATCCCGCTTAGGCACACTGTGAGGACGGCCGCGCGGCCCGTGCCAGCACAAGAAACCAGACACTCCTCGAGAGCTATGATGCCCCATTACCATGACCAACAAATTAAATACGGAGTGATATGATATAGCGTTTTATCGACACCAAACTGTCAAATTATGATATGCATAGCCGCCATCTTGAACTTTTATCGAAACAGCGAGCATGACTGTGACGTCAACGCCACGAACATGCTCGCTGTTTCGATAAAAGTTTCTATTTCGACAGTTGGGTGTCGATAAATCGCTATATCATATCGTGTTTAATTTGTAGGTCATGCTAGGAAGGCAGGTAATGTCACAATTTAAGTATCATATTTTTTACAATTATTTTGTTGACACACTGAAAGGATTATGACATCAAAAATTTAGCTACTTATTGCGACAATGTTTACATATTACATAACCACCAGATAAATCAAGTAAATGCATGAGAAAACAATAAAATCACTCCCTATAAATTCTGGTCTCTTGGTGCTTGATGCCAGCTCATATATCACATAAGATGTTAAAAATCAATATTGCATTTTACATGTATAAGCCACAATTTTTATAATACCTAATTATCATTTCATATTGACTTTATAACACGCAATGTTAGAAATTGACAACACCTATAGACGTCTTTGTACAGAGTTTTCTACAGTACCTAAACTGCACACATCACAGATTACATAGAAAAAATAAACTTTATCTTGTTAGTCTATACATAACAAGTACACTTTAGCCTAATTCTACGTCGTCACAATTTATGGAAAAGTACTCATTTAGATAGATAGATAGTCTGATTGCGTCACCTTAAAAATCTTAAAGGTTCTTTTTATTATACATATTAAATTTATTCTAACGCATTTAAATAATATATAGGCGCCCGGACCAGCTATTACGCTATGATAATATCTTCGATTTTACCGCACTTTTAAGAATCCGCTCCAATCTATTTCGTATTTTTGACTATTATTTTTGCTCCCTAGTTCTAACAATAAATAAAATTTAAATAATGGATTTATTACATTCACTCGTAAACTATTAAATTATTGTATGCGATCACAATATGGACTAATCGGTATCAGTAGAAAAATATAAAGAGTTAACCCGTAATGCGACGGCCATTTCCACCGCCAGTCACTTCGCTCCTAGATAGTCTTGTAGGCATCGCATTACCACATTTGCTGTTCACATAGCCACCTGCACTCAAACCACTTAGTAGGAAAAGTCACTCGCAAAACCCAATTATTGCAGATTACACTTTGGCAGTGAAGAAAGAAGAAACGGGATGAAATTGAGTCCAAAGTGGGGCCGGTCCATCTTACGTTTCCTTTCATGTGGGGAACTTTGCCATATTCGATTCTGCTTTCCTAGTGCTGAAGTAGCCAATGGTTCTTCTGGACCAAGTCCAAAGAAAAGAGAGTGTTTAATCAACCCCCATATATATTTTTGGTAATGTTTTCAAGCACTGTTCTTAAGATATAGGTACTAGAAGGAGGCAGTCTTTTTTAATCACGCAATTTTCGAACTGATGTTTGGTATCATAGCATGGCAGTATTCAGATCTTTGGTCCATTCTGGTAGACGTGTACTGTTGGGCTCAGCAATTTTAGGAGCCACGTAGGAATACTAGAATGTAACACCAACTCTTTTTGACCATTACACAATTTTCACTTGATTGCTCATTATCAGATCCGGTACAATAGCGAAGAACATTCTGAGTGTCTCACATTGGTTTCACCACATAGGTCCGAAGAATTTACACACACACTCTGCAATTTCACATCTGTTACACACAGATTTTGGTTCCCGTCTTAAGTACACACCAAAAGGTATATTTTTGGTCAAGGTATAATGGCGGTTCAATACCCACAAAGTTAATTGCCAGTTCAGTAATTTGGCTGGAAACCTGAGCATTGCCCGTAAGGAACTCCAGTCTCATCCCTAGTCCAAAATGGTCCTAGACCATTGTAGAGTCCACCAGAAATGACTTCAGATTAAATGCACTCTTCACTCGGGCAGCCTCAAAGTACCAGGCTTGCAGAGCTTAGCAGGAGGCGGCGTGCAGGCGGAGCGCCCGGCGGGATCACGAGGGGGGCGGATGGGGCGGCAGGGGCGCAGGGATGGGGGTGTGCGCGGCCGACACCACCACTACGGGTTTGACGATTGTCGTGCTCAGGTACTGGGCGCTTACGGTCAGCGGGGCTACGCTGCCTTTCACCATTTGCGTTTCCACCATCTGAAAAGGAAATATGATTAGATATTTTGTTCTTATCATTCTCTAGGTCCTAGAGATCCTAGAGTCTAGGAGTAGAGGAGAAGATGTTTATTGTTATAAACATCTTCTAGATACCTGTTCAGAACTTGGTTAAGACCTATTCGTCGTCATCATCATTTTAGCCACAGGACGTCCACTGCTGAACATAGGCCTCCCCCAGTGACTTTTCGGACACATGACAGGATCGGCCAGTTGGAAGCGACCTGCATCCAGCGGCTTCCTGCAACCTTTACTAGGTCGTCTGTCCACCTTGTGGGTGTGAGTCCTACGCTACGTTTTCCGGTAAGAAAGGTTCTGGAATGGTCCATTCCGATAGGAGTCAAGGTCAAAGTAAAGTGAAGGAGGAAACAATATGGCCACAAGACCGATTAAGTGAATGAATGTTATAATTCAGGGACCCCCCATTCTAGGGTCTTTCGAGCGTCGACGTCGTGGCAGCGTCCAATCAATCTTGACGCAACGCCTGCGCATCAGCAATTTCTTAACGCTGATTGGACACTGCCACGTTGTCGACGCTCAAAAGACGCTAGTGTGGGGTAGACCTTTGTGTTGGGAGCCCAACTGTCCACGTAAAGTAAACAAGAGTGTGTACAGTACGCGACATCGATGTTGAACGCTGGGACAAAGAGTGGGTATCGCTTTGCGCATCTTACGAGGCGATCATCGTATCAGAGACGCGTGTGCGCGGAGCTAACAACCAATCACGGCCGGCGGTGCAGGCGCAGTGCGCGACTAGCCAATCATGTAATCCTATGGTGTTCTGCGCAACTTTCACCCAACGCTCAAGTTCCGCGCTAGTTGTACCTTATGCGTAAGCGTGTGCGTCTGGAGTAGGTGTGCGGCGGGCTGCGACACGACGATAGGCAGACCGCTCACCATCACACTGCCACCTTCTAGAACAATATTAACGGTGTTTTTAATTTTTACTTAAAAGACAACCTGAAAATGCTTTGGAAATGGAGGCCTCTGTCTCATTTTTCTTTCACTCCTTCACCTTCTTCTTCTGCCTCTACAAAATATTTTTTTTATAGGACAACATAACACATTTCTCTGGTCCCAAGGTAAATAGCAAAAGCACTTATGTCATAGAAAATAGAAAGAAAGAAGGTATAATAACACCAAGCCCCAAGACAATACAGAAACGTTCGTTTTCTTCACCAACCCAACCGGGAATCGAATTTGGAACCTCAGAGCTACTCTCGGCTACGGAGGTCGTCAACCGTTAAAATTCGGTTAGAACAGTAAGTATGAACCTAATCCTAATAAGTTTTCTCCTTTAAAATAGTACAAACAAGTTACTGGAACTTTACCTGTAGACACGGGAGGAGACACTAATCCATTTTCTTTAGGTGTTCTACTGGTATCCGTTACGCCTGTGAACAAATAGAGAAGATTTCATTTAATAAAGATACGCTACTACATACTTGAAATAACACCTTATTCAATTACAACTTGGCAACACAGTGGCTCGTATCAGCGCACCGTTAACAGTTGCGAGATCCCGTCTTTCATTTGTGGCCGACGCAGACATGTCATCATCATCATCATTTCAGCCACAGGACGCCCACTGCTGAACATAGGCCTCCCCCAGTGACTTCCTGTTCAGCCGGTTAGAAGCGGCCTGCATCCAGCGTCGTCCTGCAACCTTTACCAGGTCGTCTGCCCACCTTGTGGGTGGGCGTCCCACGCTGCGCTTGCCGGTACGTGGCCTCCATTCCAGAACCTTACTGCCCCAGCGGCCGTGAGTTCTACGTGCTATGTGCCCCGCCCATTGCCACTTTAGCTGGCTAATCCGTCGGGCTATGTCAGCGACTTTTGTTCGTTCACGGAACTCCTCATTTCTGATTTGATCTCGCAAAGAAACACCGAGCATAGCCCTTTCCATAGCGCGCTGTGCAACTTTGGCCTTTGGCCCAAGCAGGGGTCGGAACCTATCCTCAAATTGGGCCCGCTAGAAAGGAGCCCGACTACCTGGGAGCCTAGCACGAAAGTGTATCTTTCGTTCGGTCGTATACACCTAACAAAATTAAAATGGCCAGTCTCATGTGTCAATCCTTTGATAACTCAATCTAGCCTTGTAAAAAACCCGACCGTTTTCAATTGTTCATAAATTGTTATTTTGATTTATTGTTATTTATCATTGTCACCTTTGATACGGGGGAATGGATGTTTTAATTTGTTCGGATAATACGACCGACCGATACGCTTTCGTATTAGGCCTCTTTGGTGGGTTGCCTTAGCTGTCGACACTGGCCCGATCAGGCCTAGCATGGATTGAGAAATGCACCGAAGAACCTGGTGATATTCCATTTTGAATAAAATGAAGCTAGTCTTATAATAAAAAAATAGTATTTCAAAATAATAATAATAAAAAATGTGCTTTTTAAAAAATCAAAATGTATGATGGTGATGTATGACTAACAAGAAAAGGGCTTCGTTTTGCGCAAAAAATATTTTTTTGTGTTTATTTATTGTCAACTTAGCAGAATCAACTTATTACTGCCAGAACCACTGAATCAATGATCACTACGGAAAAGAAAAAACACAATGCAGCGCCATCGGGATAAATTAATAATAATATGTGCAGTACGATTAGTGTTTCCCATTGCATCATTTTACATGCCACGATAAACTATTATAGGTACAAAGAATGAACTGGGCCATAACCATGAACTCTTAAAACAATCTCAAAGTTGTCAAATCTGTCAATTTTGGTACGTCATTTCATACAAAATTTGACAGAAATGATAATGTCTGACAGATTTGTGATTGTTTTAACAGTTCATGGTTAGGGCCCTGATATAATAATTAATTACACTTAGTTATTACAAAACTGCTATTGGCGTGAATAAGAATATAATTTTATAGCCTATACTTAATGGTTATGTGTTACATATTAACTGCGTTTAGTCACAAATTACGTATAGCGGCGGTTTTCTATTTTGTGGTTTAGTGTGCTAATTCTAAATTTTTAAAGCATTATTTGGAATCAGGGGAACATTATTAGATCCTAAGTTACTTCCATTATTCATACTAATTATAGCATAGTATTTTCTATTTATAGCATCTTAGTATATTGTTTGTTTGTTTCTACAAGCTTTTACTTAGTTTCACGACCGTGATATTTTTACATTATCTCTTTATTTATTTACTCCGATACGCGCTAAACTCATTGTGAGAGGCGCAAGACGGTACTGTTAATAACTAACTGTTCGTGTGGGCACTGTTTTTCTATTTCGGTAGTGGATCATTTTTGGTCTACTTTCACGATTTCTTATTTACAAACCAAAAATAAAAAAAAATCGTTAACAATTTTCTAGAAAGAAAATTGCTGGACCAAGATCAAATGAAGATAGATCTTCATGATTATGAGTTCTTTATGAACTCAAACCAAGAAAGTAATTTGATTTTATTAAAGATTTTTTTTATTAAAATTTAATTGAATTCAATTAATTAAATTTAAAATCTTTTCAAAGTTCACAATTTAGTTTTCAAACTCGACACACAGCACGTTTTTTTGCGGTTCGGTCGTCTACGCAGCCGACCAAAACGTCTGCTCAGCCGACGTAGTACCAGGAGCGCATAACTCACAATTGGTGTGGACACCCGGCGCTTTACTGGCTTTACTTACAGTACAGTACCTACCGGCCTTAGAGCATTCAACCAACTGCTCTAAGCTACCGGCAGTTGTTCTGCCCGGCACAGAGTTGTGACAGAGCAAGGTTTCCTACGCAACCGACCTAAACGCCCGCTCAGCCGACGCAGTACCAGGAGCGCATGACTCGCCGTTGTTGGTGTGGATCCCCGGCGCTGGCAGAACTTGCAGCCCGCCGCCCGCCGGCATAGTATATAGTATTATATATACTCTTAGTAGGTATAATTTTCGTCAAATAAAAAAAACGCTGGAGGGTGGCTCTACTTGTCTCCACCGAACACTTATAGCAGTACTGAAAATGTTAGTTCCTATTTTGGCCACCGCTCTTTTTACGTGACGCCAAGTATACTTAAGATTCACTGACACGGCTTGGACAAGCAGCATCGGCATCGCCGGTTGGTCGTCTACGCAGCCGACCTAAACGTCCGCTCAGCCGACGTAGTACCAGGAGCGCATAACTCACCGTTGGTATGGATCCCCGGCGCTTGCAGAACCCGCAGCCCGCCGCCTGCCGACAGCAGTTGAAGGGCCGCCGGGCCTACCACTAGTCCGCCGCTACCCACCACCTAGAAAGAAAGACGACAGTTTAAAAATAGGTTACTACTATGTATGTTGCTACAACTTTTAAATTCAAGTCAAAGTTGAAAATTCAAAATGATTTTGCAGTAAATAGGTTAACATTTTGCAATTTTGTGTGTAGTTACTACTCAATGGTTAGTGAACTCTTAGCTTAGTTTAAACATGAAAAACATAAATACACAAATAATATGAGTAATGTCAACAGTGCGTTAAGCAACTTAAGAGGTTTATTACAAAATTTTGACAGTTTTACGGTTTTTTTGGTAATTACTGGTCATTTATTTAAAAGATAAATCGAAAATCGGAGGCCATTACGTACTATGAAATAATGAAAGCCAAACATAATTAATAAGAACTCGAGTTAAACAATACTAATGATGAAAGCAACAAAATTTCAAAAACTATTGCTTATTCTTCGGGGTCAAAAAGTAAGTACATAATATTCAACACTTTTGTGTGTCGAGTCGAGAGTTAAGTAATTAGGAAATAAATTTTTATAACAAAGTGATATTAAACAATAACAAACAAAGTTCAAAATATGCAATATATCATCATTCAAATAATTTCTTCTAGGTTTGTATCGCTAGTACGAGCAAATCGAATAAAAAAAATACTATACCTGGCAAAATAACTGTTTGACAATTTACTTCAATAGTTGATCCCCAATATATCAAAATATTCTTACTACAAGATGTATTGTCTTCTAGAAATAAAAATATTTTCTCAAAGTGTTTTGAGATTTTTTTTTATAATATATATTAAGACATTTAAATAATTCAGATTATTATTTACTTACTTGAGATATAGGTAAGTGTATCTGCGCAGGATGAACGATGGCAGTGCTAAGAGCACTCGTCACTCCGTTTTCTACTGTGTGCCCATTCTGAAAAAAGGGTAATTATTAATAAATAGTACTTAAAACACTATTACGGATTGATTACATCTTACAGTATGCTCTAAGTCGCAGGTTAAGTCACTGGGCTTACAACACCCCTCCACCGCACCGCACTGGGCCCGCGTGGGGAGTATGGCCCAAATCACCTCATAGTTGAGGTGAGGCCTGTGCCCTGCAGTGGGACGTATATAGGCATACTTTACTTTTAAAACGAAGTTGTTACAAATAAGTTCGTGTGGTCGTTTCTGTTTTTGTTTTTCTAAACTCTAAAGTAAGATTTTAATAGGGTTTTTTATTTGTATTTGATTAAAGAAATTATTTTCGAAGTAGGTATATAGCATTATTCGTCATAGTATGTTTTGTTACGTAAGTATAAAAAAACCTTACTCTTTACGATTTTTTAATACATAATAGTGGGCAATCCCACAATCCTAATTTACTTGTAACGTCAATCTTTCACGGTGGAGGCTTAAATGTACGAACTATGAATAAGTGCAATTTTAGTGCGCGGCTTTTATACATTCTGCGTGCGGCTTCTGCCGTCGCATTTGTCAATTTTGTCGCCCCGTTGCCTTGCCGAGCCCTCTTGTTAAAGATGTTTAATATCTCAATAAAATTTGGAGCTCGCTTCGCTCGCTTTTTTTTCCGGTTACATTAAAATAATACTCCACCACAATGAAATAAGGTATAAACCGCAAAAAAATGCTAATACGCTGTTTGATGCAGATTTCAGTGGGTACGACGTACGGACAACAGCTCGTCGACCTACCACAAAATGTCAAATTTTCTTATTTGAAAATGATCTCTATTATGTCAAGCTTAAAGTTGAAAATCTATTGGAGAATTTTCGACTTTTTGGGTAGGTCGACGTGCTGTTGACTGTACATTATGAAGTATTTTTTTTTATATTCAGCACTTCCTAGTTCAGGGCAGGTCATACATCCCTCGAAAACATAATTATGTCCTATCAGTCGATTAAAAAAAACCTTTTACGGCAAGATATGCCGGAAAAAATGAAATAATCAAATTCAAAAGTCCTAGTGATGTTTGTTCATGAGCGACTTCGTACTCCGACTTGCACTCGGCCGAATTTTGAGTGGCTGCCTTTTTTTAAGGGGTGGATCCGCCCTTGTTCAGTAATGTCAGTGTCAGTAATCTTAAGCGCCAATTTTTTATTTCTTGATGAATGTGATGAATCTTCGAATTTTACCAACGGGTTTTATAACCAGAATACAGAATACACAAAACAGGAATTTAAAGTTACGTTTTTAAATGCTCTCATTCTATTTGAATCGAGTTCTGCTGGTCGATTCTCTAAGAAAAACGCAACGGACTCGCTCTAAAACTCGACTTAGCCGTACAAACGAACATAGCCTCTATCTTGTTAGTAAGAAGGTTCATATTATTTATCGTTGATGAGCGAGTGCAGCGACGAAGTGAGCGCCGGTTTTGTTTACAGAATCGACAGGCAGCTCAGCATCAGCATAAACCATAAACCATTTAAAAACAGTTGACGTTTTTTTTTAAATTGATATTTTAATTTAAAAAATGTTGTTTACCTGCGTGGACCCATCGGCCGGTGCGAGCGTTGTTAAGGTAAGGGTGTTATGTCTTGAGCCGTACGATGTCCGTACGACCTGCAAAAAAAAATGTTTATTCATATTTTTTATCTCAACCACTTGAGAGACAAACACACAATTTTTTTAATCGGCCAGTAAACCTTTCAGGCGGTTTTGTAATCATCAGCCAATAATTACAAATTATTGTAAAATAGGTAATTAGTAAAATCCTTAACCATATTTAAGCTCTTCTTTGCCCTCAATAGAATTTAGAATTTAGAGTTGTGTTGGGATTGTGAGAAGCTAATCATGTAATTGCTATTTTTTTATAAGTTATTATAATAACCAATCATTATTTTAACAAAGTTCTATTGAATCACTGTCAGGCTCACGAGCGCCATCTACGTTTATACGTAAAAAATTATAAAACGAACTAGAAATCTTCCAGGAACTTCTAAATTTGCATTTAATTTACCTAAATGGCTCTAAACTTCATAAACTAGTTCAAGTCCGTTCAATCTAACCCCACCTAATCCAAGATTAGTCAGCTCTAATTTGTAACGCGCTACCAGGAGCACATACCTGTGAGGTGGTTGGCGTTATTTGTATAGGCAACGTCCGCAGCTTTGTGCTTAAGTTGAGGGTATGAGGTGGAGATGCTTCCATCCGAGTTACCGACCGCGGCGGCGAAGAGGTAATCTGAAATCGGAGGGATTAAACTTTAGTATACAAATTGTTGGACATGGCAGGCAGCACAGCCAGCCAAAATACATACTAATGTGACAACGTTCTAATGCAAATTACTTAATTATGTTTTTGTATTATTAGTTATGTAATGGACAACTTACACTTATGGGAATTCCTACAACTTGATTATTAATTGTTTCATCCCTATCTTTGTCCTCAGAAGTAGGATCTGGAAGGAAACAAAAGATTTTACTTATTAGTAATTACAGTAAAAAAAAGATACTTTAACAGTGCAACTTGCTTGGGATTGTTTAAATACCTTTTATAGAACATTTTTTTATGGGTTGTCTTTTGTATCTTTGATACTTGCAATTAATTACATCCATATTCTGTCGCGTCCGTGGCCGCCAAAGTGTCCACAAGCGCCAAATATTAAATAATTACAGCCACAGGCACTAGGAGCGCATAAATTGCAAGGAAATTAACGTACCAATACTCCGCGGGCGGACGGTAGCGCGAACAGACACCTCCCGCTTCAAGGCGGCCAGCCGCTGTTGCGCCGCGATTTTCTCGCGAGCCAGCCGCTCCATTTCGTGCTCGCACTCGCGCTCCTTACGTCGTAGAACCTGCGAATAATATACCAGGAACACATAAAATTACGAAGCTTTAATACTTTTCGCGTATGCAAAATAAGGTTACGCCAACCTTTGGAATGTAAGATGCAAAACATTACGAATATAATAAACAAACAAATAACAAAATATGATGAAATTGATGAACTATAGGTACTTTGTTAAAAATACACAACAAATTGACTCACATTATTGTCAACATGAAACAACCAAAATTGTTAATGAAGGTAACTTACTTTTACATGGATGTTATTCTTTGAGTTTAATGAGTTTCGTTTTTTAAACTTTGAACAAAATGGCTCAGAAACTTGTGAATTGCCCGAAAAGCAATTCAACTAAATGAAGGTTTTTGAAAGGTTTGTTAAATATCAAAAGAAAGTTTTATAAGATCTAGTCGAGGAGAGTTCGTAACCATTGTTTGCAAAGGGAAGTCATACAATAAACGAATTACGAAAGTTAGGCAGGTACCTACGTGGTACCTAGTACCTACTTCTCGTACTTTACCAATTGCGACGCAAAACGTTTTAACAAAAGAAAGCCGTAGAAAATACAACCTGGCTATTATAAGTTACATTAATTTGTAGTAAGCGCGTACGTAGTACCTACGCGGCTACGCGCACTTATGTAGTCTTGGTAACTGTTTTACTTATTGGACGAGTAACACTGTAAATTTTACACAAAAAAAAGTTTTGTTTTTATTTATTTGAGATTGTGTGTTTATGTATGTATCAAATGCGAACTGGGCTGAGAAATCATCATTCCATCTTTAATTTTTTTGTTGATTGTAGGCAAATGTAAATAAATTAAGGTTATATTTTTTAAATAGCAAATAAAAGAATTTGAGTTTGATTGTCTTTAAGTTTACCTACTTTCTTTTATAATGAGTAAGTAGAAAATCCCGGAGGAAGTTAAGTTAAAGAAGGAGGGATTATCTAATATGTAAAAGGGAACCTTATTTATACATAAAAGTATTAAATTCGCTATTGCATTGAGCTGGTGATTATTGTTTAGGGGTTTATAATGCATTTAGAAAATCTATTTATTGATTTTTTAAAGAGGCCATCAGATCAATTTATTGAAATCATTAGTCCAATCCGTTCGATTTTATAAATAAATAATCATTTAGAAAATCGACATTAATTTATGTTATTTATTTTATATTTTAAGCAGATTTTCATTTTAGGGATTTAGATTTGATGATGATGATATAAGTCAAGAATGAAGGAAATTAAGATCAAGGGAACTGTTTGTCTCGGTACGGACATCTGATGAGAAGGGAAGGGGGGCATGTAACGAGGAGAGTGATGGGTATGAGTATTGTTGGATGGAGGGGTAGAAGTAAGAAGAGATGGATGGATTGTGTGAGGGCTGATATGTCTGAGAAGGGAGTGAAAGACTCGATGACAAGTGACCGAAAACGTTCTGCGTCGACCCCAGATATACTGGGAACAAGGCAGGCGGATCATGATGATAATATAGGTAAGTTGGAGAAAACAGCTTCCAAAAAAAAATATTATTCCATCACCACACAAGGGTCAGTCATTCTACAGTTAAAAAAGAAGCACAGGTAAAAAGAAAAAGCTTATTGTTTTACGTTTGATGCAAGTTTGATAACTTCGCAGAATTTATAACAAAGTTAATTTATTGATCAGCGGCAGGACCACTGAAACAGTGATCAAATAATTTCCACGGCCAAGATCAAACACGTGGCACCTGTCGGGATAAATATGCTGTGTGGTTCTTCATTCACGACGTTTCATTGGCCAGTATTATAAATAGCTCAAGTTTAAAAACAGGAAAACAACACGACTCATGAGTTCATCATGGGCTGTGAAAAAATACATTTTATATAACTGACATTGACCCATAGCTATAAAAATACTCGTCGCAATTCTCAGATTGCCACAGCAGCCAACGAGAGAACAACGAGAACAACGAGAGAACCCAGAAGAGTTATGTTAGCCGTGTAGAAACGTGGCTTGTTAGAAGGTAAATGATACTATTTAGGGTTCGGTGTACCTTGAATATTAAAAAGGAGCCTTTACTAGATCACTTTGTTGTCCGTCTGACAGTCTGTCAAGACCGCTCATAGGGAAGCTTGGATGTATCGAATTGAAATTAATATCAAATACGCAGATCTGTAATCCCTTGAAGCTGCGGGAGAATCTTATTTCTAAATCAAAGCAATCTAAAGATAAGACTGTTTATCATGCCGCATTTTTGGTACTTCCAAAGGAATCAAAATCCATAGGGAACTTCCCGTTGTCCTCGAATGATGAACAAGAAAAACCAGAAAAAAGTAAAAGAAAAATTCCGATAACCATTGTGCTTGCTTGCTATTTATGATTGCTCCATAAGAAAAAAAAAACTCAGAAAAAGCGGTAAATAATCTTCGAGACTCTATTTTCGTAATGGTCTAACGATTTCTATACTTACAAGCTTGTACGGAATCCTAGGTGCGCAAGTCCAATTCGGACATCCGGTTTTTCTTAGTTATTACGAAAAAAATAACCATATTTACAGGGTTTTCAACATCCTTAAAATGTTTCACCAGTTTTTTGCCCATTGTTAAAGTTAAATTAAAGGAAAGTTATATTTAGAATATTTTTATACTAACACATTTCTTTGGCTTCATTGTTGTATGTAATCAAATTACTTTAACCTACATACTTCTAATTGTCGTTTTGATTTATTTTAATTTCTAGTATTATTCAATACATTTTTACTGTATAAAGAAATTCGATACATTTCTATATTTTCAAGAAAGGACAACAACAAACATGGTCTTATTGGGGTTTGACCGTGTGAGCCACTGATATTCCTCGCCTGACAAGTAATTTTTGAAAATTAGGTACTTAAATGCAGTTTAACTTACTTTTAAATATCATGTATGTAGTTTCAAACTTAACGTTTTTATTTTAGCAATAAATGGGCATATAAATAATGGGATTTTCACTGAGCCTAACTTACTACGTAAATACATAAATATACGTCACTTCTAACGTAACCAGAATATTACTTATCATATTTATTTTTGGAAGCAATACTTACAACGAGTAGAACTTTACGTCTAAATAAATTACGAAAATTGTATATAGAAATTGTTGAACTTACATAGTAAACATTATACTTGATAATCTTGAGTTTTACTTCCAAACATTAACATTTTAAAATAATTATTAGTAGAAAGAGTAGTTATTTATTACACTATACTGGAAAATGGAGAACTTCAATTATGTGGAGTTGTGGTGCGTTAACGTATGAAAGGCCTGGAAAATAGCGCCTGCGATTTCTTATTTTTTCAAATATACTATAATAGTTGGATACCTTTTATTGAGGTTGGAAACCTCAAGTCTCGAGGCCATTTTTCTCTTTCAAGACTTCGTGTACCTCAACAGATAGGCTTATTATCACTCATAGTCTTGTTAAGAGCGGTCTTACAAATTCCGATCTGTAACCAATGCGTATCCGAGAAATGTCGGTCCGAAGTAGACATAGCACTATTTGTATGAACGCTCTATATACATGTATATCTTACTAAGACCGATAACACACTAAATCCAAATCTGAGACACTTCACACAAATAGCACAACGGCTACTCAGGGCTGATATTTCTAAGTACAGATCGTCGGACGCAGTGCGAAACTGCTATAAGGGTTTGAACTGCCGTTCGCGCGCTCGTTGCTATGAAAAAGTTTTCAACTGCCTAGGTGTTCCTATTTAGAAACATTTTTATTTTGTTTAAGGGTAAAGGCAGGTACTGGCAGGCGAGGTGTGAAGAAAAACAATGACAAGTTTAAAACTCTACTAACCTGTATATACCTAATGGCTGAGCCGAGTATTGACAGATTGGACGTCTTCTTGTCATCGGGGGTGGCTGGGAGGTGCCTCTTGAGGAGTTCAAAGCACTCTTTAAGGTGAGCTCTTCGGTTCTTCTCCAGTTTATTGTGGACTTCCCTGGTGCCTGCGCGGGGAGCGCTGCTGCTGCTGCTGCTGCCACTGCCGTTGCTACTAACCGAAGGTGGGGAGGGAATTTGGGGAGGCCTGTAGAAGAGAAAACAACAATTTTGCAATATAAATAGATAAATTTGGGCTAGACAATAAAGTCAGTATATGGCCTTTTAAAGAGTAATGACATCCTGAAGATAATTAAGGCACCAGATAGTGAAATATACTAGGGCCGTTTGAAAACAGACCTAGACTAGAGGTAATTTTCAAAAAATCTAATTATTTAAAATATTTTTTAAAGTAAATTTTTGTAAATTTTGTTTAGTTTTTTCGTATTCGTATTAATAATAAAATGTATATTGATCTTTACTTGTAAAAAATATATGCGAAAATCAAAGGATGCATAAATATGTTATAGAGTGACCCGAATTCATTGCTCCCAAATGTACTTAGACTCGAATAGTGTCATCATTTATGAATGATATTTCCTTAGCGTCTTTATTATCGAGGAAAACATCTGACATGCATGATAATTTGTTGACTTTGGTCTTAGTTGTCTATTTGATTTAATATTTATGTAGTTTCTCGAATAAAAGAACAAAGATAAAAATAAATTTTGTCACGGCCAATCTGAAAGTCTCTGGGGGAGGCCTATGTTCAGCGGTGGACGTAATTTGGCTGAAATGATGATGATGATAAAGAACTAAATGGATTTGTAAAGATTAGATACGCTGTTGTATTCATTATAAAATAGGGGACTGCATAACAAAAAGAAACATTGTGTATTAATATTTAACATTGAAGTTAAATCATTTCAGCAGCCAGCCATTGTAATTTGTCCTCGATAAAATTATAAAGACGCGTTGCGATGGATTTACGCATGCATTTGAAGCGTCTGATTGCATGATAAATGCGGTGTGCAAGGAATGAGAACAACAAAGTGATTCAATTATAATATTATTCAATTCACGTATGTTAAAAACCAAACCTTGACAGCAATCTATTGAAAAACACGTATGTAAGCATGGCAAGGATACATTATAATTTCTATTTTGACCTGATTACATTAAATTGTTTCTAATTTTTCATGGTAAAGAAGGTTCTAGGTATATTCTAGTTGATAGGCAAACAACAAACAAATATTATGCTTACTTAAGCAATGCGTGCTTTTTATTTAACTTTGTCCAGCTTTTTTATTAATCATCTTAACCAAATCATTATCAATAATAATCATAACAGTTACAATTATTTACTGTAATGTAATGTAATTTATTTTGACTGCTTTAAAGTTACCGAATAATGAACATAAAATGTACGTTTAAATATTACATGACGTCATCAACGTTGTTTCCCACTCAAACCCACAAAAAACACGCAAACGCGCAAAAGAATGCCAGCTGTTTCAGACACGGCAGGTACTAGGAGAGCATGACGTACCCATGACTACTACTCGTGGTACGGGGCCTGGAATGTTCTTGTATGAAGTCGATGGGCGCGGGGGCCGCCGCGACCGGCGCGGGCACGGGCTCCGCGGGGGCCGCGGGCAGGCAGGGGGACAGCGGCAGCGGCGACGGCGGCCGCACCACGCCGTTGCTGCGCGCCGCTGGCACGACCGCAACCGGCAACCCGGTCACCACGCGCACCGACACAGGCGACTTCGGCTCCTCCTCTGTAAACAAGACGACACGTCAAACACAATTACAACATCGCCCCATTAATAAAATTACGTGCTAAACACTATTTTCTTTAGGTTGCGCATCGCTGTTGCGGTCTGGTCGGTCAGCACTTGTCAAACCCGTGTCAGCCGCTCGTCGGCGGCTGCAATCCGTGGCGGTAAAGTACCAGGCGAGCATAGCATTGTAGGAGTTCGAAACGACCGTGAGAGGAGTACAGATAGGAAAGAGACAGCCGCACAAACAACATCCCACGTCTGTTATAAAAACTGCATTTGTACGATAATGGACTGTATTTGAACCAATGTACAGTTGAAATTGGTATGCCAATGTTGTAATCAGTCACGCTGCAATGAAGAGCGAGACGGGTGATTACGGTGATGATTATGAAAGAGACGGGTATTGGGCGTGGCTTCACGGCTGGCTGATTAGGATGACGTCAGTACATGTGGTTGTGGTATCGCGCGTGTTGACTTGACATTTCTGTTGCCACGCGCAAAATCAGCTGTAGAATAGTTTATCACAAAAATAAAAGTCGTCGGCCAACCGGTTTGTAGATAAATCGTTTGATACACGTAGACGCTATTGATATTTATCGGGCTTGTTTTGTATAATTATTATCAGTGTTATCAATTTAATACGTACAATAGCATTGATAATGAGATCATTAAAACATACACTTCATAATACATACGAATTTAAGTAGATATCACAGTATAACTATGTAGATATCTTGTGTTATGCTGGGGCTTCACCTGCGTCTAATGTCGTTAATTAGTGCTCTATTTGACGTAATACGCAGGTGTGGCCGGTCTTTGTGCGCTAATTTGCTTCAATGACATTAGACGTTATGCGATAGCTCGGACGGCGGTAACTTTTGACACATCAAAGGGATTAAGCGGGCGTTTAGTGCGTTGTTGTGGCTACACCTACTACACTAAACATGTCAAAACACGGTCACATTTAAAAACTCTTTGTGAAATAAATGTTAAAGTGCATAGTTATTAAGTTAGGATGGAGTAGACAAAATAAGAAAAGTATTGAGTTTTTTAAAGCGTTTTATTTTATTTTAAAGGCACACTCACAGATCACACGCTAACTAAGTCGCTAGACGCTAGAATCAAACGTCAAATAAGTGTGGCCACGCACTTAGCGCGTAGCTTAATGCTTTAATTTAGTTAACGCTAATCATGCCTTTATTTGAACGTTAGGCGTCACGCAGGTGAAGCCCCAGCATTACTGATACAATAAAACTTAAGTAGCTAGCTAAGCTACCGTAAACCGTTTTTATAGAGATGGATAATGTTTAAAACATAATGGATATCTAACATAACACAATTTTAAAATATTTCTTTTGTCATCTTCTCAGTTTTTATTTAAGTAAGTACTTATAAGTACCTACCTAATCATAGTTTATCACAAGCACAAAATCCTTATAGTATCATTTTGCTAGTCTTCAAATTACCATTTTAGAAAAACAATGTATACTTAACTTAGTCATACCTATTTAAATAGTTACTTAGCTACCTACTTAGCTATTTTACTTTCAAATGATCGAATTCGTATGTATGAAATAAATGCTTTACCTAATAAATTGTGTAAGCTCCATGTGAGCTAAGTAGTATCATAGACTATGCCTTCTTTATACTATTCACGGTGAATAGGGTGAAATTCACCCTGTTCAACATACGACGCAAAGAGAGCAAGTAAAAATCGAATTCTCGTTATTGACAAAGATAACGTTCACACTTCTCGAGCGAGACGAAATTCTGAATACCTACGTCATTTTGTTCTGTTACCTTAGTATATTGTTCGGAGGAAATAAGAGATGCGCCAAGTACCGTGCGGTAGTTTTATGATGTATCATGGTTTTAAGGGTTAAGACACAAATTACGTATAGCGGCGGCGCGTTAAAAGTTCGATTTTATATCAAAATATAAAATCGAACTCTTAACTTAAATTAAATGTTTAACAGGCTGGCTGTTAAACATTTTCATCTCTCTAGAAGTCAAAATCGATATTTAAAATGTAGATAGCATTATTTAAAATATTTTGATCTCTTGAATAATTCTTCTCTATGCAAATTGCAATCTTTAAGCAACGTATGTACATTTTATTTACATTTGAAATTATTTATCAAACATTTTGGCTTGTATTTAGAAATCTAGCTGAGTGGGAATAGAGTTAGCATTAGGAAAGCATAAAACCTGGAGAGTATTTGATTTATTCAATAGCCCATTCAATATGAATTAGACTAAAGGTGATCTCGGGGTTGACGACCTAGCGACATTGGAAACAAAAGCCTATCACTGCATTTGATATACCATAGTTTTAAGATTTTAAAATCGACAGTAATCGCCCGTTCCCACTTAAATAAAAATAAATTATTAAATACAATAATTTGTGCAATTATTGTATTTTATAGATACCTATTTAAAAACTGATATAAAGGCTACTAGCCTTTGACTTTGAAACATTTGCGAAACCATAGAATACAATTTCTTTACAGTAGAAACTTGTGAAGCGAACTTATTGAATAAAGTAACTTTTCGTCTTCCAGCGTTCTGAATGTCGACCTTTCGTGGTTGTAATACCGAGTACCTAATTGTCGTTCATTAAGGCTTATATGTAGCTGTGTAAATACTTTAGGATTTCGGTAACTATGTTAGGGTACTATGTAATCGTTTACATGCTAATGGAAGAAATAAATATATGCTCTATATAAATACTAGTCCTCGTGGACAAGTAGGTGAAAATGACGAATTAAACTTTTTATTGAACTAATTTTGCAAATAGAACACATTTTGTTTTTAAAATGAGAAAATTGACGCTATATTATGTCTTTTGCATGTATGCATGTCAGTTGATTGTTTACATAAATTCTTAATTTTGACCCAAGTATAGATTCTCTCATACTACCCGATACGCAGTAAGAAATAAATGTTATACAATTAGGGCTATGTGTAAGAAATGAATATAAAACTATATTGAATAAAATAACACTTCTGTTACCTATCGATCTGGCTATGAATAAGTTACTCCTCCACAATAACATATTTCGGCCGAATAGTCAGGCAAACCCACGCAAGTTGCTTTTGCAATTTATTTAAAATATTATATTGTTACGTGTCTTATTTTTCAACATTGTCCCTTTAAATTAATAAGTTTTTTTTTTATTCAAATCCTAAATTGCCACTGTTTGAGCCATGTGGGCTCTTGGGTTAAAATTGAGATAAATATTTAGTTAGAAAGTTTATTATGTACAATTACAATGTTATTAATATATTTTTATAAGATTCAACATTCTTCGTGTCTTGGAGTGTGTTGACAGAATCCTTCTTGACGCCAGTGAAAAAACAAAAGAAGAGAAATTACAAGTAAAATTAAAAATAAATATGTTAGCTTTCTAAAGGAGGTTGAACAGCCACTTAGTTAACTGGCTAACGCCATGACGCTCGTTTAGGTAAATGACACTGTATTTTTTTATATTTTACAAAAATGGAGCCAAATCATGAGCTTTCCAAACTTATTCTTCAACTTTGTTTTGTTTTTTACCTCGAGTTTATGTAAAACAACACTGCTAAGGAAAAACTCTCTAGAAAAAAGAGCAAACCCTTTTTTTTTAAATAGAACATAACAAACAAAAACCAACTTTTTTTCACCATCACACGTCGTTTAATACTATTGTAACAATTCTGACGTAATACTTACTACGACAAACAATAGGATGTTTGTAAAGGATAGCCACACTTCAAACACTGTATAGCGAAGCTGTAGATTAGGGAATCTAATTTCATACTACATTTATCATTAATACATAATTATAAAAAATAACAGTTACCATAATGTTATAAGGAGCATAGAAAACCTACCCTAGTAGATGACAAACCTTAATTGTTTTTGAGCTGTCAAAACGTTGTTTCGGAATTCTTGGTCCTATAAGCTCGCGCGGGCCAATGTTATATCAATTGTTGTCTTATTTTCCGAGCATACAGGATCGTGAATTGTTACGATTACAATACACATAATTATCTTTATTAATAACTAAATATTTTTCCATTAAAAACTCAATAGTTTCTTTATAAGCAAATTGCTAGTATATTTTTAATAGAACTCCCACACAAAGATGACGAATTTCAGGAATAGGTACGTATTTTTTCCAAAATTTGGACATTTTAAAAATTTTAAGGTACTTTTTCTTAGCAGTGTATTTTTAGTTCAAAATAGCTCACAAGTGACTCGTGTAACATTCGAATATAAAATAAATACATAAAAATTGAGATTATTGGCTGTCTAACGCAGACATTGTCTACTAGGGAAACATGAGCGAGGGGTGGTTATGCAACCTGGAAGAAGGGTGTGAGGTGCGTCATCACAGTACCCTCCCCCGGGCCTTGACGGACCTGACAGACGGAAAAATAGGTTCGAAGTAGAATATATTTTGTACTCACAGATTATAATAAATCAAGGGAGACAACTGTCGTTTTATTAAAAGGCCTATCATTATTTAAAAAAAACGGAAGCAATGATCAATTTGCTTTATATTCTAAATAGGAATCGTAGAATATCAATCTATATTAAATAAAACTGAATCCCTATTTTTCTTGGTCACGGCATCACGCGTGAACGGCTCGACCGTTTTTGTGTTTGTTATTGTCAGGAGGTTCTTATGAAAGTAAAAAAAAAAAAAGGTGGTTGCACAAAATATTAAAAAATAAATAAAAAAGTAAAGACCACGGAAACGCAGTCACGGGCAACAGCTAGTGCTCAATAAAAATATTTTTGACCAAGTATGTTTTTTGTCCTTTTTGAAACATAACTTTTTTTAACCTTAGTATAAAATAAATAAGAAAGCTATGACTCTATTTTTTTTTAATATATTAGTTTACAAAAAAGTTTGTATTAATGCCACAATTATTGGCATTTTATTACATCGCGTATATTATAGATATGTATTACAAAATAATAGTTTACCAACAACTTATTACAAGCAAAAGTTACTCGTATAACTAACTCGAACCTACACAAGTGGTTAACCATATTTGTCTATAAACTTCTGAATTGCCAAACTTACGCCTAGTCCCAGCTGTTACGTAGCCGGTAGCACACGTAATATTAATATTTATTTACCATAGCAACATCGGCAACAGACTAAAATCTAATTAGTTCCAAATTAGATTTGGGCACTATTAGCTGTATAGACGTAGGTACATAGTGTCAGTAGGTAAAAAAACCTATGCTGTCTAATACAGTAACTTAATTATTTACTGTATATAAAAATGGGTTATTTAAAATTTTGTGATTCTTTACGGTACATGTTTTTTTTATTTCATCACCAGCCTATATCAGTCCACTGCTGGACACAGGCCTCTCCAAAAGGAGGATTTTGCCATTATCGCCACGCTTGGCAGGCGGGTTGGCGATCGCAGTTTGGCCAATGGTGGAGAGGAGACGCTGCTGCCCGTCTTCTTATGGCGGTTCTCCTGTAGTCGCCTCTCACTACACCCTTAGGTAGAGAATTGGTGGTGCAATTCTTTAAACGTGCCGGCACCACACGGCACACTATTTTTATTTATAAGGTGTGAATATGTATAACTTTAAAATCTGCTTTTTGTGGTTTACTAAATTATTTTCATAAAAATGTTAGTATCATAAAATATTTAAATAAGTATAAGTACCTACGTATTATGTCATGTATATAACAGATAATGCATAAACTAATACGATGCGATACGATACGATACGAGGTGCTAGCCCAGCCAGGATCAAAGCCTGCTTCGGTCCAACCGGCATACCAGGTAGCACATTTTATAAGAAGGGCCACGCCAACCAACCGCTGGTCGGCTGAAACCAGTCGTCGAACACAACTAAGTAGATATTCATCCTGAGCCTGGTATAGGAAAGTGGATAAAGACCGGCTTATTCTACTTAAAAACAAATACTACTTTCCGATTATGAGAAAGGAAAAAGATCTTTTCGGTTCGGGCCACTTGCAGCGCACGTGTTGTAGACGATGACTCGCTACGGCTGACCGAATAGAACCTAGTAGAGAATGCATTTAAAACTAATTACTATTTTCTTAGAAATATGTCTAGACAGCATGCTGTTTTATTCCATGAAATTAGGTTTTTAATTCTTTGTTCGATAACTTTTTTAATTGGCAAGGTTATACAGGCCAGTGATTTATTAAATAAAAATAATCACGATAAAAGAGCAACTCTACTCCATTGGAGATTTGGAGTGCGATTAACAACTCCTATGACGTCATGAGCTCCTGGTAGAATATTTCGCATATGGCGGGCGCGCGCCTACAGGCGGACTGCTACGGACTACGAAAGTACAAAAATCACTTGCGCAGTGTTTGAAAATCTGATTCGGCGTACGTGTCACGTACTGTGACTTGTATAGTCGCCACGTGAATGATAAGGCCACTACAATACGTCAACGATACGCAAAATAAACTACCTACCAATAGTAAAGATGTACGAGTATGTTTATCTTGTTGTAATAAATGCGACCGACTTAATTTAGGTGGTTTATTGAAGCCTTGGTAATTTAGCGTTTTTACCCGGCTTCCAAACGAGGTTTTTATAAGTATTATTTTTTCGATAATTTAAAATAAATTTTGTTGCACTTACAGCGAGAACTTATATTAAAAAAAAACATTACAGTCTAACTGCCGCACTCAGAGACGTTACTTTAAAAAATCCTGTAATTCTAAAGTCAATACGAATAAAGACCATAATTGAATGAACAAAAATGTTAATCCACACTTTATTGTTAATTAACGTCTCTGGCTGATATTTGTTGCTAGTTAAGAAATTCAAGAAAACATTCGACCAACATTCGAACGAACAAAAGAAAAACTGACAACTTCGTAACAAAAAGAAAACTGTCAAACAAAACTCAAACTGCTAATTTACAGGCAGAAAACAAATGAACAACGAAAAAATAAAACGGTTTTGAAATCGGACAATGGTGTTATGAGTTGTGTGGCGAGGGCAGATTGTGATAATGCGGGGTGGTTTTGGTAAAAGTGGGTGTTACGGGGGGTAGTACGGGCACGTGACATGCGGTCACGTTGTGTGAGGTAGCTATGCCCTCCCCCCCCATTTCTCATCCATTTGGGGGTGAGAAATAGTTTTCACACTCCTAGGCTGGTACTGAGATTGCCACGTTGTTGAGGTATTTCCTCCGAGTATAAAAGAAAAAATGTCTATCTGTTTTTTTTTTATTAGACATCTCTTAAATCTCGAAAAATAGATGGAAACTTTTTTGTCTACCATACAAAAGGTTGAAGTTGTAGTTGAAGTTTTTTTTTTTAATGAAACGATGTGAACCGATGAAAGGTCGAGTGAACGGGTTCTCGAGTGGAGACCACGCCTAGGCAAACGTAGTGTAGGACGACCCCCAGCTCGATGGACCGACGACCTTAGGAAGATGGCTGGCAGTGGATGAATGAAAAAAGCGGGAGATCGTGCTGTTTGGCGCTCTTTGGGGGAGGCCTACGTCCAGCAGTGGACTGCAATAGGCTGAGATGGTGATGATGATGATGATGAATTATACATATTCGACTTAAATGAGTAGCAGAAAACTAAATGTGTACTTACTTATTATGTAATACCGAGTATATGGCACCTTATTAAGGAAAATGAAAGCTCTGGAAGTGCACAGATTTCTTAAAGGAAAATTATAATTTCCTAATTTTGCAAAGTCGGTTACAGAGTCGTATAGCTGTGAGTAAGAGTTTTAACCAGATCTAAGCTAAATTTAGATCGCAGGAGTTAAAAGGTTATGTAAGTGCCTTACTTAGGTTTTGATTCGAGGAAAATGTAAGAAACATTCTCGTGACCGCTTCGAGATCATTAATGAAAATCATATTTCATTAAGTGATTATAAAAAGCTTACTTTAATCATTAACTTTTTTTAGGGGGTGCCTGCTGGTTTAACAAAACAACTTTATTGAGAACAACGAAATCTTAGAAATGTTTAATGTTTTCATTTATCGTTCAATGGCTGGTTTATGTAGCATAGGAAACAAATGTTTTTAAAGATTATGATTTTGATTGCCCTAAAAAGTTGTATTTGATCCAAAAAATCACTTCTTTTGTTTAAAACCATCCACACCTGTCCAAATAGCCTGTTGTAGCTCTTACCCACGCTAGTTGGACAGGTGTGGATAGTTTTAAACTAATAAGCTTAATTGTAGTTTATTAACCGACTTAAAAAAGTAGGTTCTCAGTTTGACCCGTATGTTTGTATGTATGTATGTTTGTCCGCGATTTTCTCGGGTTTGGCTTATCCGATTTTGATGCGGTTTTCAGGAAAGTATTTATTACATTCTGGAGAAGGTTTAAATATGCATATCATACTGCTGAGCTCTTTACTTTCATCCATTGCAGCGGCGGCAGATATTATTGAAACGCCTTAATTTTCTAAGTATGTGAGACGTTTACAAAGTAAACTAAGCTTACTGCATTTTAGCGCAAAAACTAAAACTGCCTTTTGTATACAGACTGCTAGGAAATCCAACCAAGAATGTTAATTCCGTACTTCGAGACACGTAGAGATTTAATACTCCTTACTTCGAGACGATAATAATGGTTGTGTTGCATCGCAATGTTTTTTGTTTTAACACAATCTAATCTAGAATATGTAATAGATAGATGTTGATAAAATAATGCAAATCACTCCTGGCTTGGTTCTACATAACGTCGACAGCGAGTGAAAACCTCGTATTTCTTAAAACATTTTTTTTTCAGGAGAAACAACTAATTTTGTTCTATTATTTTATTTTATTACAAAGACCAAGGGTTACAAGTTTTCAATAGGCATACAAAAATAACGTAAATAAACTACTAGATCCACACTTATAGAAATTTTGGTATGAAGGCTATTTGATTTTTTTGTAATTAATGAAATAAACGCGAGTAAATTTAAACTGCGCGTTGAGAGGTTTTTCAATTACTTAATTATGAAAATTTTAAATTGGAATATATTTATATTAACGCGGTTTTCACTCGTTACCGACAATATAGGGTTATATAAGTATGGAAGCTGGTATTTTTTTCTGAGCAGCAGACTTTACAAACGGAATTAATTTTCTTGAAGTATACTTAAATTCGTATAATATTATTGAAATGCGTATAAGAAATCCCAATAGTGGTTTGCATTTTCTCTAGAAATTTGTAAACTACTAACGATTCAAAAATACGTCTCCTTGATTTCTATACACCCTATATGACTGTTATGTTATTCAGATTGCAATATAATATTCTGCAATATAATATAATTATTAAAATCATTCTGCGAATGTCTTGTTTAAATATATTTTTTATCACAGTGCCAGCCAATAACCTCACAAGCTCAACGTAACACGGATTGTTACGTTTTTACGACATTACAAATAATTACGTATTGGTTAAGTAATTTGTGAACGATAGGTAATGAGTCATACATCGTCGAGGTAGAGCGTTAGTTGTTTAGTTAAGATAACTAAATCTTGTATATTTTAGATCAAGAAAGAGCGACCCTCTTACATAAGGAGAGTCCCAAAATTATGTAAAATAGTTTTGGAAGCAAATAACGAAATTTTGAATGCTGAAGACTGCCTAATCTACACCTAGCTTTTACGCTATTTATAGATAATCATTAGTAATGTTTATGCAATCGCCTATATTTAACCCGACATAAGTATCTATTATTACATCCTTAGCTGTGTAAATATAGTCGTTAAGTCTAATCGGGGAAGAGCCATAATCTTATGGCAACATTTTTATTACGTGTGTCGACATAGTTTCGCTTATCGCTTTTGTACAAAGGAACTCTATTATTGTGTTGTTCAGGAAAATATATTTTATGGTCCGCTAACAATGATCAAAGGATCAGCATTTTCTTCCAGGTAGAAATGGGAATTCCCTAAAATTTATCACTGAACAAACGAACGAACTAGACGACTTTTCTATTAATTAATTTTTGAGACAATCCTCAGACCATCTTCAGGTTTTTTTAAGGAAAGACATTTATTAATTTTTGGCATTATTAAAAAGTTTACGCAAACAAAGACTCTGGCCAGAAGCTAGTATTAATAAATACTATAGTAGTAGGAATCATAAATGTGTAATGTCGACGCAAATACTAATAAGATTTATCAAACAGCCGACACATCAGAACCTATCTAAAGGACTTTGAAATGCTATAACTTCAGGATTTTCAAGACAAAAACGAATGAATTTTCTTTTAATATGTTTTGAACAGCAGAAATTCAATGCTCAATTAAACGCAACAATCATTCTTATCTAATATTTATTCACGATAACGAAGCATATAGGCGAGAGCGAGAGTTTATCTAAACGGAATATAAACACTTAAATGTATTTTTTCTTATATGACCTCATTTGATATTTTTATTAAGAAAATATTTAACACTGATCAAATAAACTACGTAGAGTATTTTAGGCCATTCTGCCTCATCCAGCGGTATTTATAGGATAGGAACCAAAAAAAAAGTTTTGGTTTTTTTTTTTTTACTCGAGATGGGCTTACTCTTGACCCCAATCGTGCCCAATCAATTAATTTTGACCGAATATATAAGGTCCGATTTTATTAGTGTTCATCCTGTTAACCTATGACTATATAGGTAAAAAGCAATCGTAAAAACCAATTTTCAAATGTGTACCATAAAAACTAAAAAAGTTAAAAATCAACAATATTGACTTCATATTGCATAAACTCGTCCTATCTTTGCTACGTTTAACCATATGATTATCCGTCTTATTCCTTCCCCTTGTACAGAGCGAGAAAGAGTTGAAGATAGGACGAGTTTATGCGATATGAAGTCGATGTTGTTATTTTGTAATTTATTTTTAACTTTTTTAGTTTTTATGATAGACATTTGAAAGTTGGTTTTTACGATTGCTTTTTACCTATATAGTCACAGGTTAACAGGATGAACACTAATAAAATCGGACCTTATATATTCGGTCAAAATTATATTATTATTTTTTTGTATTTGTTACATTGGCACACCTGTTTTCCATTTTGGCGCGGAGTTTGAATTACATTTGATAATTAGATTAAATACAGTATTGTTTTTAGTCATACCATATCTAGTGTGTATTGCGAATTTCACAATGGACAAAAACATCGAACAAAGAGTTTGTCTTAAATTTTGCATCGCCAAAGGGATTTCGTGTTCGGAGTCTCTGAAAATGTTACAGAAGGCTTCGGTGAATTGACTTTATCAAAAACACGTGTTTATGAGTGGTACAAAGCGTTCAAAAGCGGTCGAGATGTGATGGAAGATTTGCCTCGCTCTGGTAGTTTTAGTCTAGTCTTTTCCTGGTACTTTCTTGACAGAGTAGTAATATGCCAATACTGAGAATTTACATATTATAGTATACACATAACTTGAATATTGTGTGCATAAAACATTCAACACAATAAAAAAACACAATTTTTCATGAGAAAACTTGGGAAACCCGGTCACGCAGGCATCTTTATTAAATTACACATTCTGGAATGTGTTGCATCCGCTAACGTGCTTACTATTGAAGTTATTGCGTAAATCTGACAATATAACAATTGTCCCCGAAATCATACCCCTGTGGTACACCTTCCAACTTTGTAATTCTATGCCTAGTTTGTTTACTGTCATAATATCCTTCAGTATTCAAGAACAACGAGAAGAAGCTCTGTAGAAAACAAGAGTAAATAATAATAATCCTAATCTGAGATAACCAAGTCAAACGCCTAAGCAAAGTCCATAATTATGTTATTAATGATAACTTAGCATCTTACTATCATTTCCACGTCTATTTTCCTCTAGTGTGATCCAGTTCTAAAAGATTATAAATCAAATTAACCTAATTGATTTATGTTTAGCGTGTAAACATCGGCCCCTGAGGGCAAAATTATCATAAATTATATCCACATCCATAAAGTTTATTCTGTCATCATGAAATGAGCACGTGTAGTAAACAGTTTTATGTTTTTTAAAACAGCACAATATTGATAAACCCTATTAGGTTCAATTATTGGCAGAGTTCATTGGCTGTCTGTCTTAATAAAAGTACTATTACTACTTATAAAGTGTTAATAGCCTTTACATTTTATGTTTGTATGTGCAGTGCAGCAGTCGACGACGACAGGTCTTCTTTCCCAAAAAATTCAAGGCCATTAATCAGATTTTCAAGTTTAAGTCAAAATGGAATTTTTTTGAAGCATTTTTATGAGCTGCTGACGTGACTTCACTATCATACTTGTAATTTATTTAATATTATCGATAACAAAAAAAAGTTTAGTTACGTAATACGCTTTATTCAACTTACATCCGTGTTTTTACAGGCTTTTTCTTCCCGTTGTATCAATATGGCCTTTATCGCTTTGATATTATAGAAAATCTTATATATTACAACGTTGGTTAGCTTACTATAAACACCTGCATCTTATGGCATGACGTAACTAAAAACATCGTAATCTTCTTGCAAGAGGTCGAGTTTGTGTTATGACTCGAGTATTTCGTTGAGGTATCCAATTTATTTTACTCCATAAAGAATAATATTTTAAATATTGATTGTTTAAAGGCACAACATTAAAAACAGGATATCAGACAAAACAACTATTTTTATTACAAAAAATTGTGTTAAAATTCGAAACAGTGAATTTGTAATTATTTTACTCAAAATTAGGCCTTCTTTAATTAATATGCTGTAAGCAAAATCTTTCGTTATTATTATTGACAAGTTACGTCCCAATTAATTAAGCAAATCGATTCTACGATAGCTCTGCGTACGCGCGCCGGCGCATGCAGCAAGAGGCTGCTCACCTTGTGGACAGGCCTGCCTTGAGGCCACTTCCACAGATGTTTCATTACCTGTTTATATCCTTACACTCATGTTTTCCTATTTCCGAACCTTTATTGGTGGTGTGTGGTTTCTTTCCTCAATCAATCAAACTTATTTTTATTTTTGCTTCTATATTGCTTTAAATGAAAATATATTTTCCAGAGCCAGTTATGTTGTTCCTAATCGGGGTACGTTTAACCATGACTCATAGATTTATCATCATTTTTGGTACCCTTAGATAGGAGAACCTTTTTTTGGACAATAGCTACGCCGTGTGGGTTGTTGTTGATTCAAGTTGCCTCGCAATTCCGGTTATCCAGTTTAAAATCACAGTTTTTAACAACTTTTAGACACCAACTTATTTACATATCAGATTTTAATAAATATAAGACTTTCATCAATTGCTAATGATTTACATCGTTTGATGAACTTGAAAGACATTTCAAACCTAAGGCTGATATTACATTACCTTTTAAAAAATATAATATATTATGTTTCATAATGTGTAATTGCTTTCGTTTCTGTCTGCTCACATACAGTAAAGAATAAAGAATGTAATGACGACTGACGAGCGTGCAAAGGTGTTTGCAGTGTTCTTAGATTATTGTTGTGCAAAAACATGACGAGGCCACAACCGTACAGCAAGGTCGTTTCTTACATTGACAAGTTGATTTCGAACTAATGCACGACATTTTCTAAACGTTCAATATTCAAAGTTGTATTACACGCGACGAAGTTACGTACACATGGAACTCATTCTGTTATTTTAGCAGTACTTACCTAAATATTCCTTTATCCATTTTTTCTTTGGAGGAGGACACGCAACCTTCTCAACCTCCTTGACTTTTTCTTTCACAGGACTTTGAGTGAATGCCGTAGTGGAGGGTCTTTCGATGAAGGGTACTCGGGGAGCAGCGACTAGAGAAGTCAGCACTTGCTGCTGCGGATACGCGTAGCCGTTGGTCGCATGTCCGTGGGCATGGAACTGCTTGTATGCTTTTAGCGTGATCGGTATTGGCTCGACGATGCTGCCGAATTCTGTCTCCCTGGTATTAATAGCGATGGTGTGGAGAGTGTCCATATAGAAATCATCTGGAGTGCCCATGGCGCCGAACAATTCCGTCTCTGTTCGCCGCCTCCGGTAGCTGGCAGTGCCCAGATTCACTTCCGTGGTTTCCATAAGTATACCCATTCTATGATGAGACAACACGATTGCTAACTACAATTTCCCATTGTTTTTTCACTACGTCCTGTCCATTTTAATAACAAAATAAATTGTTCACACTTTTTTAACCTATCGTTGTTTTAAATCACTGTTTAACCATTATTATAACTGGCGAAGGATCTAGAAAAGTAAATTATAATTTCAGACGCTGCGTTTGCGAGATCGAACCGGTACGTTAAACGAGTTGTCGTTTGCACACCCAAAGAAATATTCACGTTAGCTAATGACAAAGAGACAAATTGGGCCAAAGAGGTGGAACGATGTTTCTCAGAACACGAAAGGACTCAATTAATGCTTATTGTAGTTAATGCATTGAGTTTATGCCATTGTGTAGGCAGTACGTGTACACCGAATCCAAAATTTTGATATGATCGACAAGATATTTGAAGATTTAATTTCTTGTATTAACAGTGTATAGTTTAATAGTCTTTTAAATACTGTTGGATATGTTTCAAATAAAAACATAAATGATAACATGATAAGTGAAATCAATAAGATAGGCTCAAACCTACGCACGATATTTTGCAAGAAAGAGATCGAGCGTGTGTGAAGAGGGAAGCTAAGAGAATGGGCGATATGAAGCGAGCTGGAAACGTAGGACGGCGCGGCGACGGCGCGGCGGCGTTCAACAAGTGAGGGGGGCGACGAACGCATGGCATGGCTCGCGGCACGTGCACTCCCCCTCCTCCCCCGCACCCGCTACTGACAGTTAACTCAACCTCCTACAACAGCATGCGGCCCTGGTACAGTGGCCGACCGAATTGGCAGACATAGTGGATTTTCAACAGACGAGCAAAAAGAAACAATCGAATCTAAAGATTTGTTTAAGAAAAACACAATAGAAAACCCGAGTGAAACGACAACACTAAAATGAAATATTGGAATACTTGAAACGAAAGAATTGGATATTAGCGACATACATATTCATAGAGTCTGCTGAAATTTGCGGCATGACAAATATAAGTCAGAAAGAGAGAGATCTGAAAGGAAGCCAACCCTTCGAATTTTCAACAATCCATGAAAAAAATAAAGAAAAGTTAGCAGGTGTTGTGTTCTTACTAGTAACATTGGTAATGTTATCGGTTTACTCAGACCGATACAGGGTACACGTGCTATGAAAGCATTGCTGTTATCGTGCAATAACAAGCGACTGTGAAACAACATTCGGAATCGTTCCAGTAAAACTGCAGCTAATCTTTTGTTTTTGGATTCGTTTGGGAGAAAATAGAGTTCAAATGAGCAGAAACTTTCAAAGTGGGTCGATATTCGGTCGGAAGCAGTTTCTATAGTAAGGTCTCGGGCATATTGGTACGTCAATGTACACGCGCGAGTTATATAAGCGAATCGACGACACATGTCGGTGTTTATATTATGTAACTAGTTACCTACTGCTGAGCGCAAGCGTAGTATAACCACGTACTATGCGCTCCTACTATTCCATATCGGCAACGCGGTAATTGGATTGCAATGGAAAACAAGATTTTTCTAGATCACGATCTCAGCTTAGATCCGTCTACTCTGGACAGGGATAACTCCAAAAGCTTTTAATATTTAAAAAACTTCTGTTATTTAAACAATAAAAAAAATGGGGTAAAAAAGTACAGCCTATTCTTATGGGATCAATTTTCCAGGTAAAATTGTTATTTGAATGGTAAGTGATCTTTTATTTCGACGTTAGAACTATAAAGTTGATGTATTTTATAAATGTAATCACGTTAATATGCTTAAACATTTGAAAAGGCGTTTGTCGTCATAAATTATTAAGATTATGTAGATTCTTTCTCGGTCGGTTCTCGTCACATCGTTCAATATCAATAAAAACAGCTAGCTGGTGATGACAACAAATGCCGATGGAATAATATTGCAGACAATCGTAGAAACTTGGTTTCAAAGTAAAATTACTATTCTCAGCATTTGAGGGGTCGCGACCGAGTTGACGATCTAGCAATACATTTCCATTACAAGATTGCAATTTGCTATTACGCAATAAATACAATTAAACTTACGCAATGAAATAAATTATATGACAAGAAATATTTTTCCATAAGTAAATAAGTATAAAGCGAACTATAATTAAATTATTTGTTGGTATTTAAGTTATCAGGATTAACTACAGACATTTTCCTGTGTCACATCGTTTTGTATTGTAATGTGCATTTAGTTTGCAAAATTCTGAACGTTGATTTGTTAAGACACGTATGAATAACCAACAAAGTTAAAATAATACAGAAATAAGATTCTTTTACTAGAAAAAATCAAAAATTCTAAAAAAAGAAAATCAAAATCGCCAGAGAATAATACAACCATAAAATATAAAACTATCCATACGACATTCATTATTTATGAAGCTTCAGAGATATACTCGAAACTAATGACATGTAGGTAAGAGTTGTTTTATTTAAAAATCAGATAAGAGATTCGAACGCTGAATGCTCTTATCGGACCACTTTATTCTGTGATAATTTACTTCGGACAAATCAATACAATGGAACTCCGACGCTAGCTAATAGAATTAACTGTACACATTAACAAAAGAACTAGTTTCACGACGCACAAAGACTTAGGCCCACTTGAACAACCTTAAATTGCAATTTATTGAAAACCTGGATTTTTATGTCTCTGTGTATTTGTCAGCAGTTAAAGAAAAAAATGATTTAAAGAAGATTGAGACTAAATCTGTATTTAAGGAAGGTATGTGAGTAGTTGTTTTTAATTTAATAAAAAGACAGGCTGTCAAAGGAAATGAAGCAACATCAAACAAAATGATACCCATGATGCTATTACGACAAACGTTTCTAATACAATTGAATTAGCCGATCATAATAACAACAACAACAATGAAAACATCCAACATGAAGATCAGTGAATTGTTAGCAAAGCCGATACATCATAAAGTTTTGAAACTATCTCCTCTGATCGTTGAATCGAAAAAGTATTGCCCCAAACTACAGCGTAAGAATGTTTCCATACGCTTTAAAGATAAACGAAATCACGTAACGAAAAGGTATTTCTTGACGATATCTACTCGGTTGCTACGGAAATTAAATTGCAAGGGGCGGCTTGTGAAATAATAACGACTAAGTTGTTTTTAGAAAAGCGACAAGTTAAAATCCTAGTCCCAAGAATTCATAACAGGGATAAGGGTTGAGTTGGGGACAATTCTGACTGGGAAAGTGCGTTTAGCTAAGATGACCAGGAAGTCCGAGTCCTAGCGCTGGTGGCGAGGATGTCTGCGGGTGGCGACCAGCGCTAATTGTCGGCTGCATCGGATCGCGTCCGAGGCACGTGGGGTGCGGCGCGCAGGTGCCGGCGACCTCGCGCTATCTCGTCTCGCCACTCGAGGCCGATGATAACGCACGCTATTTTCGACCGGACGCCCAGCTCCGCGGTCGTGACCGTCGCAAACGCAACCGCGAAATTACCACAACTCCTAAAACAGACGCCGGTGGACCCCCGGCGGTGGCGATACACGCGAACAACGCGACACGATAGACAGACAACTGAAACGAACCAGCCGCCGTCGACGCGATCCGCTCGACGACTGAGTGGCCGCGAGGGCCGCGGACGGCTGCGTCTCGGAGGGAGGCGGGAGGAACGCGACCTCCGGAGCCCCGCGCCGATCGTCGCGAGTGAAACCGACGGACGAAATCGCGAGGGGAGCGGGGGGCGTGCACGCGGTCGAGCGCAACGCTCGCCGCTGCACTGCTCTCGACACTTTACATAATGCTGCATGAAGCGCCGCACTCGCTCGCACGCGAAACGAGGTCGCAGCGACGGCCGCGGGACACCCACAGAATTTAAAGAGACCCGATAGGCCGTAGGTGATGAAACGGCTGCATTAGCACGCAGATGACGTGTTCTAAGGAGTTAGTCGGTCGCCGGCGGAGTCACTGAACCTCGACGCGACGAATAAGGTGAATGGAACACTGCAACCGAATCGAGCGGCACAACAGTGCGAACCAACGTAAGAGTCGCGTAGCGGTGCGCCGCTTCTTATGCACAATGGCATATAGCTTTCTAATGAGACGTGGCCGGTGCAGCGTTGTGAGACTTCCTTTCTGAAAAGCGTAGGAAGCAATGGCGTCATGCCATCGATCTGGTTGAAAGCGGTTCCACCTAAATCAACAATTTTCAGATCCCGTGGTCCTCGGTTTGGTTTGATTGTATTGATATATGGCGAGAATTAGGTCAACGTACATCACAGAACTTAACACGAAATTGAGCCATTTTACGTTACATCATGAGCTAATCTTGCTAATTGGATTTCTGTTTGTTGTAAGTAGTAGTGTTTGCGTGGTACTTCGCGCTCCTACGCTCGGCCCCGTGCCACGTGTTATCTCTGTTACACCGCCATATCTACGCGTCTAAAGCACACTCGTCTCTCCCAACTACACACGATCGCCGAGAATACTCGATAACGTGGACCATGAACTCTGGAATTGTACAGGCGGAAAAATGACTGAAGCCGATCCTTTGTGCGAAACGAATACAGGATATGATTATCTGCGATCTTTCGAGTGGAGATTCGGAATCCGCGGAGCGTAACTTGTGCGAGAAAGGGGAGGGGGACCATTATTTGGAGTGCAAGTCACAGGAGTACATAAGTGGAGTGGGTGCAAGTTCCGGCAAGGTGCGAGGGGTGCGGGGCGCGCATGCGTGCGGCGGCTGACCTTGGTGCACCAGCGTGCAGCCAGCCCTCCCCGCGCCCGGGGAACACCGCCACGCGAGCCTCCCGCTCCTCCTGCGCCGAACCACACCTGCCGGTTTAGCAGGTTGTTGCGACCTAGCATTGTGCCTAGATTCTATTTCTGGAACGCAGAATGCTGATTAAATCAAGTTGCGCTAGCGAAATGCAATTTTTGCTCCTCACTCAATTCCATCTGAAATATTTCATGTGTACTTAGTACTTATATTTGTCTGAAACGCCACCGCAAGCGATTGTGTGAGACAATTAGCATTGCTAATAGCGGTTGGAGCATCATCTGTAATCAATAATGAGCATGCGATATGAAGTGAAAATAGGGGGAGCACCGGATACCGATATGAGCCGTCTGGGCGCGAGAAAAGGTCCTGATACGCCGTGCGCCAATGCTGTTGGCAAATTGTATGTTACATACTTTTATAATGCAACAGCAGTGTTGTCTTTTATTTACGCGAACACGATACATTTAAATGAAACTACTTTTACGGATTATTTCGCGATTTATTAACATTTTATTTAACCTGACGTTTCGAACACTTTACAGCGTTCGTGGTCACAGGTAGACTAAGGTGTTATTCGTCTTTACAATATTTTGAAAAAACTATAAACTACCGTCACTCAGTTAATATTAATTTGTGTTCCTATCTACGCAAAAAGAGCTAACTGTATCTAGAGGTCTTGCAGTGCGAGGCCTAGCATGGGATTTCGTTAAAACAGGATCCCATGCTGGTGGTATTTTCCAACCATCTTCTCTGTTGAAATTCGGGTGTCTTCTAATTTCAATTGCCTCCCGTAACATGCGAGGAACGAAACGAACGAAGAAATCGCGAAATAATCCGTAAAAGTAGTTTCATTTAAATGCAACAGCAGTGTTTATGAGCAATTTTAAAGGGATATTGAACAAATTACTATTTTATGTAGATAATATTTCAAACAGAGATAAATGATTGACTTGAATTAAAATACACACATAGTTATCCTGATTCGTTCATCATATTCAAAAGATACGCATTATTATGGAAGTAAAGATGGTATGGACATCATTGTAAAGCTTAATTAAGCCTAGAATCTTAAAACTAAAAGCTTCAGGGTCCGCAACTAAACATCTGGCCCTAAAATTGAAAACTAGCCAAACCAGATTTACCTGACCCTTTCATAAAAATTAAATGAAATGCTTTTGAGCAGAGAAATTGAAATATAAAACGAAACCGTCGGTTAACACGTGATCATAAGCCTGAAAGATATTTTGAAGAACCAAATGACATTGACAATATACCAGCCCCTCTAGCATGTGCAACAAAACACGATATGATACGATATGATATAGCGATTAATCGCATATTTTTTGTCAAAATATGAACATTTATTTAATAAGCGAGCATAACCGTGACGTCGTCGGCACGGACATGCTTACTGTTTCAATAAAAGTTCAAGATGGCGGCTATGTTATCATATTTTGAAAGTAAATAGGCGATAAATCGCTATATCATATCGTATCATATCGTGTTTTGTTGATCGTGCTAGAGGGGCAGAACACGAGTTCTACAGCGTACCGACAACGGCAGGTCTACCTACCCAAAAATTTAAAGGTCACCCAACTGATTTTGAACTTTTAAGTCCCACGAATGGAGATCATTATCAATTAAGAAAATTTTACGTTTTTTGGTAGTTTGACGAGATGTTGTGTGTACATTTTGACTTTGATTAAAATTCGGACTCATGGGAAATTGAACAGATAACGGGATAAGCCCGAGGTACCGTTGCTAAACTAATACATAGGCAATATGTAAATACATAATTCGATACATTCTCTGGTAATGGCGTCTCCTCAAACGAATATACAATTCTAATTTTATTTTTTTCAGTAAATCTGTTTAAAAAACATATTTGCCATTTTGCAACGTGACCACACAGATTTTGTCAATATTCAAAATTATTCAGGTTCAATTCCGGTCAGTATTTTGAATAGTTGCTGATCACCACAAACAAGTTTTGTTCTTGAAAAATGACCTTTCAGTTCAACGCACAAGAAAAATGTTCTTGGGCTCAATTCACCTGAAACCACGTAAAAAACGTAACGTAGTCTGCATTTGGCGTCAATCATATTAAATTGTTCGTTAACTGCCTGATATTTCATCAGACGCATTGCGACGCTACTGAAACACGCTTGGAATAAAGAGCGCCGTTCCTTCGCGAGAAATTCGCCGCGGAAGACGCATGCGGCAAACGCAGAGATAGCCACGCATTTGCTTTGTCTCACGCTGCGATTGTCGCTGGGATCAACGTTAAAACTAAATGAGTAGTGAATCTAGTGATTGATTGATACAATCTGCTTGATATGTTTGGACGTTTGTTAGTAAATCTCTAAACGCTTAACGGAAGTAGCTGGAATTTGACACACCTAAAGATATTGACGAAGTTGCAGTCAGAAGCAAGTGTCTAAATTATAAAATAATTTTCACCAACCATAATGCGTTACACGCAGCGAATGCCGCATGAAGGAATTTGGCATTTTTGTCGTTCGCAAAAAGTTTCGATCTACTCTAAGCGCCAAAACGTTTTGCCAACATTTAAAACTTCGCGCAAAAAACCAGTCAGTGTTTACTCGTTCCTATCTCACAGTTCAATATACTACGAGCGTGCGTCCCACGGACTTGCATGCGAGGTCGCGCCTTTCACCGTCCGCTTGCGACCTTAAACGAGCCTTGGTGATACGATTGTTCGCAACTTGCCTCTGCCTCGTTGACGCATCGCAATTAAAATAAAACATCACACCAAAAGGGCTAAATCTATTTCAATCACTTTGACTATGTGCATAGATTGAATAAAGGTCATCCAGGGGCAACCATTCTTGCGAAATTTCGACAATTTTAAATTATCACACTAAAGGGTTGTGTGTTCAATCGATCGAATATGTAACGATGATATCGTCCATAGATTGAATATAGAATATAGGACATCCACGGGCGACCATTCTTGCGAAATTTCGTAAATTTTAAATGATCACACCAAAGGGCTGAATCTATTTCAATAATTTTGACTATGTAACGACGATATCGTCCATAGAATTAAAGGACAACACAGGCAAATACCTATGTTAGCTTAATATCGTCAATTTTGAATCATCAGACCAATGGGCTGACTCTATTTTAATCATTTTGACTATGTAACGATGATACCGTATACCGTCCATAGATTGAATACAGGACATCCTAGGGCAACCATTCTTGCGAAATTTCGACAATTTTAAATTATCACACCAAAGGCTTTTCTATTTCAATCATTTTGACTACCTATGTAATGATGATATCTTCCATAGTATCAAAGGATAATACAGGCTAAGAACTATATTCACGTAATTTCTACAATTTTAAATCATCGGACCAAAGGGCTGAATCTATTTTAATCATTTTGACTATGTAAAGATGATATCGATCGTCTTTAAATTGAACGTACTGTGTTCTGAATCGGATCTGGATCTGGATGTAATTGGGCAACTATTCTTGCGCAATTTCGTCAATTTTAAATGATTACATTTGGATCACACCAAAGGCCTGAATCTATATCAATCAATTTGACTATGTAACCGATGATATTGTCCATAGAATTAAAGGACATCACAGAAAAGGTTACTCGAAAAATTTCGACAATTTCAAATTTACAATGGCATTGAATGAAGAATGTGGTTTCTTTAGTTTGTAAATGTTTTGTGTGCCAGTGTAGCAAGCTGGCAAATTACTGTGGCTTACCATAGTATGCGAGTTACCTCACTCAACGCCAAAGAAGGCACATTATGGTAAAGGGAATTTTGATGTGTGTACTCATACTTTTGTCAAAGATATCTTAAGCCTGCCTGAGCGACGTACGAGGCATGATGTTTTTGTTTTATTGTATATCGTCTGAGGCTTTTACTCAGCACATAATGAAATTATTTGTCATAGTGAAAAACAAATATGAAAATATACCACCAAACAAATTTAAAAAATAGGTAATAAGAGCACGTACGCAAATTTCCAAAAAAGTTGTCATTGGTCAAAATTTTGGTGTAACACCGTTGGTTGGTAAAGATTCGTCTATTTTTTTCAACTAACTTTTAAAAAGGAGTTCTCAATAATTTGTCGAATATGCCATATCCTTTGCACTCCAATATACAAGGTGTACAAGGAAATAGGACAATCCTTAAAATCACGTGATCAGCTGGCCATAAACAACAACTTTTTCTATAAGAGCAATATCGAAATCGAGAATGTTTTTTTTAGCTACTGCATTCAAACTCACTCGCATACATCGATGATAATGTATGGAGCATCTAAATAAAAACACGATTTCGATGTTGCTCCTATAGTCAAAGTTGTAGTATAAGACCAGCTGATCACGTGGTATTAAGAAGTGTCTTATTCTCGTGTACACCCTGTATGTATTAAAGATGGTCCCATTAAAATTTCGCCCAGTCTGGACTAACATGAACTGTATGAAATTTAAATACGACAGCAAGCAGTTTTGTTGCAGATCGATTTCATAATAGGCCTTGACATTCATTTCTAGGAATCGTGAAAAAAATAATTTCAACTAAGAAATACTCTTCTAGTAAGAAGGGATAAATGAGGAGAGGAATAATCAAAAGTCTGAATGTCTGATGAACCCTCCATGTTCAAAACACCTATGTTGATGAAAAATTAATAACACATTCCCCGGTCGACTTATATATACTATTTTTTTTGTTGTTTTTAGAATGACGTTGTTAAAATAAGTTGTGTTTTTTAACAAAAAATATTGTCTGTCTCATGCAGATTTCTAAAAGTGTTCCTCAATTTCAGAGAATAATAAATTCGATTGATTTCGATTTACTCAACGAGGAACAAATCAAACAACAAGACAGACGTAGGTTAAAAATGTGCGAAACCATAATTTAATAAAAGCAAGCTAAACCAATGCAATTAGACATGTATGCGTAGGTATAAATATATTTTAACTTTCAGCCCGACGCGACGCGACGTGGTAGTTAGGCAATATTAAAATTTCTAGCTCCCGCTTGTTATAAGTTGAACAAAACATTGTTTTAACTAAAACCCGACGTTTGAACACTGTTGGTCGGGAATTTGTGGTAATTGCATATTGTCGCGATACAGACAGAAACTTTTTTGCATTTAAAATTAATACAGTAGGCACTAAAGCTTAATATATATGAGGTGTTGCTTGCCAAAGACTAGTATTCTGATTGATTAATTAATTGAAATCGTTTTGCTACATAATTAAGTAAAAGTTAAATATTATTTTCAGCCTTGTACTCGTAGTTCATTTTGAAGGAATACTTAATAACTTATTTATTACAAATTATAAAGTAAGTAAAGATTATAGACTCGGATTTATAGCCAACCTAATTTAAAGTTAGGTGTGTAATCGACGTACTACTACTTACTTACTTAGGTACTCGTATTAAAAAAAAGTGGGATTTTTTTAAAAACTTCTAGTTTACACCCTTTTCACAGCATTAAAAAGCAAGAAAGGGTAACATCACAACTGATATAGTACAAAGAACCGCAAGTCGGCCAAGAATTTCGAATTTTCATAATTGAATTCTGACATTGAATCCTACTCGTAGAGTTCAATTTTAGTTGACAAATTTTACGATTCGGTGTGTGTTGATAAGTTGTTGACTGTACTAGAGAGTGTAATAAAGATTTTTTCCCCTATCTATTCCAGTCGAATGCTCGCAGTAATGCTCACAAACCAACGGTGAAGAAACATTGACAAGAAAGAAACCATTCAAATATCAAGCTCCTTGTAATTTGACTCCTTGATTTTAATAACATTTGTGTGGTATTACTTACCTACATAGATTTTCAAGTAGATCTAACCGTTTTGAAACTTTTTGATTATGTTTTTATAAGTACTCACCTCACTAACTGTCCCGCGTGCCCGACCACCTGCTCGCGTGAGGACCTACTTGTCAGTAACCAGAGGGCTACCACGGTAGCCGCCTTCTGGGCAAGTAAGATTTAGCCCGTGTTCTTGCCGACACGAAAGAAGAAGAAGTACTCATTGCAAATTGTTGTAAATGTATTGGTTTTAAGACTATTGTTACTGGCCATCTCTAAAAGATGCTGTAAGTGGAATGTGTAGACTTATTCAGTCTCAGTATTAAAGAAGCGAATATCTTACTCCAATTCACATAACTTCAACTATGAGGTCTATATCAAAACAAATCAGGTGCTCCGTACAACAAACAAAATACATAACGCTCTACCTCGATAATATGTATGCAAGCGTCTCTTTTTAAGGGTTCCGTACCCAAAGGCAAAGAAACATAAAAAGGATCCTTTTAAATTTTCTCTGCCAAAGGGTAAAACGGGACCCAATTACTAAGGCTCCGCTGACCGTCTGTCTGTCTGTCCGTCTGTCACCAGGTTGTATCTCATGAACCGTGGTAGCTAGACAGTTGAAATTTTCACAGATGATGTATTTCTGTTGCCGCTATATCTGCTATATCCGCTTGGAACAACTTTTTGCCTACGCATTACCTGAACGAAGCTGTTATTATATCAATCCTAGCGGCAGATGTTTCGGTAGACCTTATGACTTTATGCCCTTTGGCCTAACTGCACCTGCCTACAACTAGACAATTTAACAAAGGGGCAGAAAGAAAGAGAAAGCAAAATACGATAAATGGTAAGAATATTATTCTCTGGTGAACTCTACAATAATTATTATCGAGTGAACTCGTAAAATTGTACAGAATATCCCTGGAAGTATGGATCAAATTGAACAGGAGCATAGCGGGGCTGATTCCCGAAGTTTTTATCTCTATGAATGTAGGTTTTAATGTTGATGGAAAATATGGCACATATAGATATCTCTAGCTTAACACAGTTTTATCCCGTTTTAGTAATCCATGGGATGATTTTATTCATACCTCGTTGGCTCTATTTTGAAGTCTACACAGACGATGTCGAGGGCAGTTATTCAAAAAGGGTCGGGAATCAAACCTAATTTTTTAAATATGAAATGATAAGGTCTACTCTTGCCCATACATACTGAAACAGTCACGGAATAGTTAAAAAGACTTCTTTACCTATTTCGTGGAATAATAGTAATCACATATTATTATATAATCAATGGCAGATTTTTTGTGGAATATTATTATATTACATTTCTAGTTGGCATGGGCTATACTATAAACTAGACCAGTATTTTTTGCAGATACCATGTTCAGTTTAATGTCATCATTGAATATCGACAATGAAGAAATTACGACATTATTTATGTATTTTTTGTGTTGGCTCAGGCTGCTCACAGCAAGCAAGCTTCGATCTTGTAAAATCATTAAGGCCAGGTTGCATTACCTTAACTTCAACCATAATTATAACCAGTGTTTCTGTACTGTATGGAGTTTGACAGACTTTTGACGTTTGTTAGAGTAAGATGGCGCAACTCAGCTAAGTTCGCGGTGTCGCGCCGACTTGCCGACACTCTATCGAAATGTAATAAAAATCGCACGTTGGAGCTACGTTGCAAAATGGCAGCTCTGTCGCATAACGGTTCTACATCGCTGAGCTGACTAGGAGCGCAGAAGCGGCGGGCGGTGGCCGGGCGATAAGAAACGATAACGAACGGCAACCGCGAAGGCCTTATTCCAACCAAACAGGGTTCACATTCGCGTGAGTTTTTGTGTCGGCACTCGACATGCGTCGAAATAGGTTCTTTGTGACAAACCGTTTGCCACAAATGCACTCGCCAGAACCCTTTGAGGTTTCGGAAACAATGCTTGGAACTGAAATTTTTATGACTTTTTGTACTGAGACTCGTGATTTTGTAAATTGCAGTGTAGAGGTATGTAGGTAGAGTCAGACATTTCTCCAGATGCAGACTATCTTCAATAAATTGAACTTCAATTGAGTTGAATTTCATCAGGATCAGTATCAACTAAACATGAAAAGTACCTAATCAAAATGGAAAGACAAGACCTATCGATTGCAGCTTTCAATAAATAATACATTCTTTGTTGGGTAGGGATAGTTCGTATAATCATTTAATTTGAATTTACGATCAAACAAATCAAGCTATTTAAAAAAACAGTTTAGTAAGAAGTTACTTTCAGGGGATAATGAGCCAAGATGGACTGCAGGTAATTAAAAATTTTTTTTTTTATTAGTCACCATCAGACCTACAACAGAAAATACTAATGATTAAACATACAGACTGCTAGAAAACATAATCCTTCCATTTAGTTTTGCCGTAGTGGGGTAAAAAATATGCTTATATTGCCACGGTATGCAGTAAACTTTACAAACTTAATGATACCTGCTAGACAATTAAGCAAATTATCTATTGCGTTATTAATAGCTCACAAGTTTAATGTTTATACACCGTATAATTGTAGCTCTAGGCTAGGCTCTTTTATGTAGTATATAAAAAATATCCTAACGAAATGGGAAAAGCTTTTGAATTTTTATATCTTCTTTTCTACTTATCAAAATATTTCAGTTACCTATTTATCCCACTGATACAATTTCAGAAAGTACTAAAATATTGTTTGTAGGTTATTATTAGAATACTGGAGAATGATTTGTTTAATACGTAGGCCGTTTGGATCAACCTATTACATCTTTCGTGTTATACTTAACTTCTGTGGTAAACTGTGATGGTTGATTGGTTCAAGAGATATTAGTTATATCTTTTTAACTGTAATTATTTTGTTGATGCGAAAGTCAGCCCGTTTTTAATTTAGAATCGTGTTTATCCTTATTATGCTTATTAGTAAACAACAGTATCATCAAGATATGATACTTCCGTCTAATCATTTATGCCTATCTAGCTTGTAAACAATTGAATTCTTCTAAAGCCGGCGAGTAGCTAGCTCTATTGTAGATCCTGCTAAACAATGAATAGACACGCTCGTTACGCAACACGCCTTGTGCTAGTTTTTCTCGAGGTAAATATACTCGAAAAATCAAAGACTATGTACACACTTGAGAGGATGTAGTGTAAAATTACTACAGAACGCATCAAGCGCAATGGCCGTGTCTTTCAATGCGTGTGCGCACCCCCCTCCACCAGCTCTCCGCGTCTCCCCTCTTGCTCGCTACACGTCGCGATCAGCTGACTGGACTACAGCGCTGCAGCGCTCTATCAAGACTCTTGCTCACTTCCAATGCGTCATGGCTCTACTACTTAACACGCTCCACGTATACACTTAGCCTCCATCGTTTACCTGCCAGCCTGCCACCCACTCACGCTAGGAAAATACGTGACGAGGAGATAGTTGTGTCGTGTTAGCAGAGCGGTTTATCTGTGCCTCGCCCACGTATGCGAGTTGACACACGCAAATAACTACTGTGTGCGTGGCCAACGCTGCCGAATAGATGCGTTGTTTGTTGTTTTAAACGGTGCGGGGATTAGGAGTTACGTTGCGCCGTTGCGGACGGTGAATTTCAGGCTTCCTTTGTTTACGTGGGGCGAGGCCGCGGGGGGAGGGGTGCGCGGCTGCGTGCTATTCAAGGTCAAGAGCGGCGGGCGTCGGCTCGCTCGCTCGCTGCACTGGCGCGCCGGCGACTGGACGATCGCGAATCGGCGCACGCCCAGGGACCGGTTTCACTCGTGACGTGTGCCGCCGGGGCGGGTAAACACCGGCCCGGCGCCGGGTTACAAGGATCGCGACTTACCGGCCTGGAGGCGCCTCTCCTGGAGCTCGATGAAGCGCGCCGCCTCTAAAAGCGTGTCGAGGAGGCTCATATCGGAAGCGGCAGAGCCGCGCGCGGTTCGAGCGCGCCCGCTGTCACGCCGCGACTGACCACGCGCGCCGCCAGCTCTCACGTGGCCGCCACTACTACGGGCCAATGGGGTGCGAGCGCGCGAGTCACGTGACTGGCGCGGTGAGCCAATGGTGGCGCGAGTTGCGGCGACGTAGCACGGGGCGTGCGCGATCGATGCCATTGCAGCGGCCAGCGATCGAATGCACGCGCCGCCGCCCGCGCCCTCCCCCCGCCCGGTGACGCGGCAAGCGGCACGCTGTAGTTTCGACAAACTTTTCCTCCCCTCCAACCGAACCAATTCGAATCTTATAACCATTCCAATAAGAAATACATCGACTGTAAAGGGGAACCGGTTGAAACGCGGCTTTGTTTATCTAATACTTTTCCTCTGTAATGCTCGCTTTTGATAAAATTGTTGTGTGTTAATTTGCAGTATGCAAGTCGTAATAAGGCCGGTCGCGGCCTCCGGCCTGCCGAGGTGAGGAGGACTCGCTGGGCAGGGCACGTGCTACAGACTTTCACTTCCTACTTGTCGCTGCGGTTAACAAGTTGTCCGAGAAAATTCTGTTTAGTCCTAAAAAAACGAGAAATAACTTTGTTTTATCGAATAAACGCCTATTTGTTTATTTTATCAGATGAGTAATGTTTATTATTATGATAAAAATAATCTGAGCAATATATTTCGCAGAATCGCGTGGGCATAATGAATAATAATCACATAAAAAGGCCCCTAGACTGGCGTGGAGCACGATGGAAAAATGTAATCACATGGAAGAGACCTTTTCGGTCATTTTTTCAGGCCCGGTCTGTTGACAAGGCCACGTATAGGACAGACAAAAATGAACCTTATTCCTAAACTGAAAGGATCTAAATTGCTCTGAAGAGCGTAATTTTCCTTCGCACTACTCATGAATGGTAGCGGTTAATAGCATACCTACCTAAACAAAATAGTACATTAAATAAAGTACTCGGTTACCTAATTGACTATTTCATTAAAACCAAATTCCAGAATTCAGATTCAGATCAAAAGATAGTTTAACCAGTAATAGTACCAGTACAACAGCCATGTCACTATTACCTTAATTAATAAATATGTAACAAACAGGCAAGTAGAGAATTCATTTCTTGACTTGTTTCTAGAAAAACTATGTTAGATTTTTCCATGGAGGAAATATCTAACTAACCTTCTATAAGCTTAACTTGTATCCGTTGTAAATATTGTAGGTAAGTAATCACTAATAACTTTGTTACCTACTCATTATGTGTCATTTACATCATCTATATAAGTGGTGCGATGTGCGTTCTATCGCAATATTTGGTAGGTATAAAGTAAGATAATATTACACTTGAAAAATTAGTCCGCCTCTGATGGGATATTTTCTCAAGTGTAATATGATCTTGGCTAGAACTAGCAAAAACCAGATTAATAAAGATACTATGATATCCGAAACGAAAAAAATAAAAGGACTAAATCACGGAAAAAAAAGAGATAATATACATATTTCCCCAGTGTCCTCGCATTATACTTAGACCTTCAAAGTTCTTGATTTTCAAAAATATTCTTATTATTATTTATCTTCAATATTCTTGATGAATATTTTAATCTTTTAAAGTAAAATAAAGCCTCGCTTCTACGAGTAATATTTTTTTTATTTATGAAATTACAATTATCCTGTTTCTTTGACAGATTTACGAGATAAGATTTATTACAACAGATTTCAGTTTTTTATTTGTATTTCGCAAACAATTGGGTTGGTTACCTGTGGGTAGAGCTTTATTGTTTTAGTAGTTAATGTATATAGATTTAATTTTGTTAAATAACTTACTTTTAGGGCTTCATCCTACTGCCTAAATAGATAAATAGAAGATTTTCTATAGGAGTAACATTTAAGAAATACACTTTCTCATACTAAATAGTATATCAGTCTTTTTTCTAAATATTGGACCCATGACGAAAGTTGTAATTTAACTTATCCAATAAAATCTTCCCCTTAAAAAGAGAATTAGCTAATATAATATGACCTTAAATACGAATATAGGTCTGAAATCATACAATCAGTGTTTTAAAACAAATTTTAATTCAATAATAATGTTACACTAGCCGAGTTTGAAGCTGTCTTTATAATTAATCCGGATCACAGACAATATTTGCTATTGCTAACATTAAATAGTTATTCCAACTGACACGCGAGACGTAAACTTTTAATGTATTTCTGTCTCTGTCTCACATTGTAATTAGTTTTTTTCTTAAAACACTCCGTCTTTAATGTGTAACGTTTAAGATTAAGCCATATTGCTTTTTAGAAACAAATCGAATTTGGACAAAGAAAAATATCAAAAATATTTTTGCAATTTCTTTACATATCATAATCCTACAGGACAGGATTTACCTTTTTGTTACAACTTATTAACAGGACGTAACGGAAAAAGCATATCGAGCTAAGTTATAGTAATACAATGTATTTATTAACAGAATCGTATATTAAAAAAGCGATATAGACGTTTCGAGACAATCATTCGACTTTCAATACAAAATCATTTTCTAAATCGACGATTATGCTATTAAGAACTAAATATTTACTCGCGATTTCAAAGTTAACTATTCTATTGAAATTTATTTTGTGAAATTTTTGTCTAGATATAAACATTTTCTGTCACAGCCTGTATATTTTTGAATACGATTCCGAAATTATTCTGGCATTTTTCCTTTGGGTTTTTGCTGTCTCAAGATATTATTATTGGATATATAAAATTCATACAATAAAAATAAATGACGTGTTTTAGTGTTTTATATTATTTGCATATTTAACCCTAAATTTTGGTGTTTATTTTAATTATATAAAGTTAAAACAGATACTTCGGAACATGTTAAACAATGATGGGAAATTAAATAGGGCCAGCACCGTCTAATGTCATACTCACATTCATCATCATCATCATTTTAGCCACAGGATCCACTGCTGAACACAGGCCTCCCCCGGTGACTTCGGTGACTGACCCCGGTTGGAAGCGGTTGACATTGGTTTGCCGAATCTTGCGGAGTGTTTACATATACCGAACTAGTGTTACCAAGACACTGTTTTAAAAATATTTTTTCAATATCTACTCGTAACATAACATTCATAACTTATTCTACAACCGCATCACATTGCTTACGTTGATACAAATTAATATTTTCGACAAAATATTGCTTTAAAACTTCTACTAAAACTATGCAATATTTACAAACTTTTTGCTACTCGCATAGCGACTGAAATACTATGTTACTTAATATTAGTAATTTCTTATATTTCTTTGTATGTAATTCTTGCTTACGACGAAATTAACTATACAATATAATAAAGGATGTGGTCCTTATTAGTTATGTTTCTTTATGGGTGTACACCGTTTCTTCTTATTACCGATATGGGACGTGTATAAGTGCCCGGAAGAGGGCCTATATACTGAATAAAGAATTTCATTTCATTGTTCATAAATTTTACATGATTGCCGGTTGATACAAAAGACGAAAACTAAAAGAATTATCGCAAAATATCTCATGAGCTGATTTTAGTGTTGAAATACTTACACTTTTTAGTGAATAATACACAATGTCGCGAAATTAACTCGTTTGTTAAGAAATTATCATTTTATTTAACCCTCTAGAAGAAGAGAGAAACAGCATGTTGAAAATCTTCATTGGTTTTTAACCTTATGATAAGTAAACAATGGTTAAATTATGATGATAAAATGTATGTGATACATATTTACGGAATTTACGGATGTAGTGAAACAGAAATTATTGTGATATCGTTCAAATTTAACCACATTTTGCACCATTACTCCTAGTGAAGGCACCTTAGTCATAAATGATGAAACAAACAATTTGCTATTTTCAATACTAAAGGTACCTAATTTCAGTTGATTTAAGGTTTTCATGTTCCACCCTGTATTAAAAAAATATTATACATAAAGTAAATATTATATATTAACCGAATTCATTACAATTAGCTTGCATTTTTTTCACATTTTGTCTTTAATAGAAATTTTCACTTCTATAACTTTAAAGTTTAGTTAAAAGACTTGTATGGCTTAAAAACAAGTCTTTAAAAATTTGTTTGTAATATAAAAGAAAGTACATTTATTTGTACTAAATATTGGGTACATTATAAAAAAATCAATATAACCTCATAAAAATATTGTACAGATTTTTAGTTTAATTTTGGAAACATTTTGTAATAATTGTTTATGTTATATATACCAATTAGATACACACACAAAATATATTTGATACGTTTTTTAAATCGCAACATTACTTTTAATCCTCTTATCATTTAAATAGAGTTGCCGTAAAATAATACTAAATACTTATACATTGTGGACCTTAATTTAATGAGAAAAAAAGATTTAAAAAACTACACAATTTCGATCGTAATCGCAAAAAGTGATGCCACTTTAATCTAAGTTTACTCCAGTGACTGGAGTGGCAATGCAAAACAAAGTATTCGAATGAAAAAAATATCGACTCGAATTAACTCGGACTCGCTTATTATCACTCAATAAAAGCTAGTTTGGACATACAAGCGTAAATTTAAAGAAATATTATTACACACTAATGACTACTTTCTTTTAAAAGTAAATTTTTGCAAGTGTTAAATCATCAAAAACACCACAATTTTAACTCACTTTCATGAATGTACAAAAGTGACTTGTGAGCAAATTGGTAAAACGGATCTAGAACCAACCAAGATACTCAGTCACTTATGAAGCACTCGAGTGAAATGACTCGTGTGTTAAAATAGGTTTTGTCGCATCACTAATCGCAACACAAAACAATCACACAATATCTATTATTGCCAATCTTTGTACCAAGACGTTAGAATTAGACAAGAGTAAAAAAAAAAACTAAAAAACAAAAGATTACGTTAAATAACGTAACGTTATCGCATAGCGTTACTGCAGCGAGTAACAGTATAATACAATTGAACTATCGCAGCGCTACGCTGCGGGGACTAACCTAAGCGGCCGGCGCTGCTTCGTGTTCTGCTGCCTTGGTGATTGATGATCCTGAAAACAAGCATAAAGTCATGATGGATGTCTCTGAAAAAGTTCTTCTGTCACAAGAAAGACATTATGGTGCTTTCACAATGCAGTTACGGTTGGTGATGAAGCACAAGACGACGACGCACTAAAAACGATTGTTTGGGGGAGGCCTAAGCCTCCTAGCTAGCAAGCCTAGCTTTGCTAAGCTGCGTAGCGAGGAATGTGTTTTGTAAGCATTAATATAATCACTTCACTTACCTAGTTTCACTCTGCCCAGCTCTGGTGGATACGGGCTTAGCAGAGCGAGGTTTTTGTTCTTACCAAACATGCGAGAAATGCGAGCGAGGGATGTGTTAATTTTAAAATATGCACCTACCAGTTAGTCAATAGATGGTGTTCGAAAAGAATCCGCTATCTATCCTCACGCCTCTTATTTGTACACATTACCACATTACACATTCCTCGCACAGCTCTGGTGGAAAAGGTCACACCGTTTCACATTTTCGCAACGCACGTTCTCCTCGCACAGCTCTGGTGGATGTCTACCTTTAAGCTGCCTTGGGCTTGTTGAGAGACTTCCTAAATACATCTCTTCAATAAATTAACTACCAAAAGACTAGTGTGCGACAAGTATCAGTGAGATGCTCAGCCTTTACCTAGAGCCGATTATCGCAGTTGTTGTTATAGAGCTTTGAATTCAAGCCTTTTCTTGTGCATTTAGTAACTAATGACTCATTAAGATGACATCAACAAATTAAACTTACAGAAGACTAGGATGTCAGCAGTATCGAGAAGTTGCTCTGCTCTGCCCTTGTCCGAGGTTAACGACTGTGATTGGCTATCTCGGGCGTGTTTTTGATGAAAAATCTTATATTTATACTTACAAAATACCAGGGTGCCAGCAGTATCGAGGAGTTGCTCTGCCCTGCCCGGGGCCGGCTATCGGCTGAGATTGCTGACGTAGAGGCTCTTGAGCTCGGTCTTGGGCGTGTTCTCGAACAGCGCGGCGCGATTCTGCCCTTCGCCCTTCTTGACCCAGTGCCCGTATACGCGGAACGCGCAGCCGTCTATCACCTGGAATAGAGGGTTTTATTTATTAACTCACAGAAGTAAGGTTTGACATCAGGATATGTGGATATCTTTGCGCGACAGTCGCCATTGTTGTCAAATTGTTATTTATGTTTTATAGATAATTATGATAAATCATAATCAGGGTAACCTATTACGATCCACTGTTCGACGTAAGCCTCCCAAAAGAGCGCCAAAGAGCACGATCTCCAGTTTTTTTTCTATCCAGACACTGCCAGCTCTATTCCTAAGGGCGATCTATCGAGCTGGAGGGCGTCCCACACGACGCTTACCAAGTTCACTCGAGAACCCGTTTACTCCACCTTCAATCGGTTCTGCGACAGATGTGGTCGGCACACTGACACTTAAACTTGCTACATTTTCGGGCTATGTCCGTTACTTTAGTCTTTTACCGGATGAAATCGTTTCAGATTTTATCCCATAATAAATTTCTAAGCATCGACCTTTTCATAGGGTAAGCTTTACTGTCATGTTCCAAGTTTTGGCTCCGTAGGTCATCATTGATAATATAGATAATATGCGATGTACCAATGGCAGATTCAATATTAAATGCATTCCTTACCAGTCTCAAATTCGGGGACGAGTAGGATCATGGCGAAACACTCTCGTGAACTTATTCTGCAGTGCAGGCAAGTCAATTGCATGTCTACTCAAACGGCTAACAAACTTACACCGTATTTGTCATCTCTTACCTTCCTTAGCACCCTCATAGTGTAGGGGTCGCGTAGAGCGTCCTCTAGCGGCAAGGCTCGTGTAGACGTATGCGGCAGGCGGCTCAGGCGCACGGCAATAGTAACAGTGAGTGAACAACCCTATCGGTATGTTGTCATCTCTTACCTTCCTTAGCACCCTCATAGTGTAGGGGTCGCGTAGAGCGTCCTCTAGCGGCAAGGGTCGAGTAGACGTATGCGGCAGGCGGCTCAGGCGCACGGCAATAGTAACAGTGAGTGAACAACCCTATCGGTATGTTGTCATCTCTTACCTTCCTTAGCACCCTCATAGTGTAGGGGTCGCGTAGAGCGTCCTCTAGCGGCAAGGCTCGTGTAGACGTATGCGGCAGGCGGCTCAGGCGCACGGCAATAGTAACAGTGAGTGAACAACCCTATCGGTATGTTGTCATCTCTTACCTTCCTTAGCACCCTCATAGTGTAGGGGTCGCGTAGAGCGTCCTCTAGCGGCAAGGCTCGTGTAGACGTATGCGGCAGGCGGCTCAGGCGCACGGCAATAGTAACAGTGAGTGAACAACCCTATCGGTATGTTGTCATCTCTTACCTTCCTTAGCACCCTCATAGTGTAGGGGTCGCGTAGAGCGTCCTCTAGCGGCAAGGCTCGTGTAGACGTATGCGGCAGGCGGCTCAGGCGCACGGCAATAGTAACAGTGAGTGAACAACCCTATCGGTATGTTGTCATCTCTTACCTTCCTTAGCACCCTCATAGTGTAGGGGTCGCGTAGAGCGTCCTCTAGCGGCAAGGCTCGTGTAGACGTATGCGGCAGGCGGCTCAGGCGCACGGCAATAGTAACAGTGAGTGAACAACCCTATCGGTATGTTGTCATCTCTTACCTTCCTTAGCACCCTCATAGTGTAGGGGTCGCGTAGAGCGTCCTCTAGCGGCAAGGCTCGTGTAGACGTATGCGGCAGGCGGCTCAGGCGCACGGCAATAGTAACAGTGAGTGAACAACCCTATCGGTATGTTGTCATCTCTTACCTTCCTTAGCACCCTCATAGTGTAGGGGTCGCGTAGAGCGTCCTCTAGCGGCAAGGCTCGTGTAGACGTATGCGGCAGGCGGCTCAGGCGCACGGCAATAGTAACAGTGAGTGAACAACCCTATCGGTATGTTGTCATCTCTTACCTTCCTTAGCACCCTCATAGTGTAGGGGTCGCGTAGAGCGTCCTCTAGCGGCAAGGCTCGTGTAGACGTATGCGGCAGGCGGCTCAGGCGCACGGCCGCGCGCACTGTGAGCAGGCCGAGGCGGAGCTTGGCGCGTGCGTTAAAACGACCCGATTTTATGGCCTGGAGTCGCAATAAAATGGGTTGTATTGGGTGTATTGGAATATACAGTTATTGGTGATGTTGGGAAATGAATAAAACGTGAGAAGAGGACGCTAATGGAGTCTAAGGGGCTTGATATAGCAAGCGGTAAGGGAACGCGTCCGGTGTGCTGCAAGACGAAAATGTATTCCGCTCTATGAAACGGAATATAACAAGCTCCCGCGGCGCTTTATAAAGCGCCATACGTTTAGGCTTTACGCTGAACAAGCGCCCTCGCCGTTTGCTATATTAAGTCCGTATAGGTTTGTTTTATTTTATAGTTTTAATTCAAATATTGTGACTTTTTCGAGTCATGATGAAAACGTCTCTTAAATTTATTTGACTTTAAATACTAATTAGTAATAAACAATTTTAATGTAAGCATTTAATTTAATGGGGATAGTATATTTTGGAAATTTGGGAAACATTTGTATGGAAGGCCCTGAGAATTGATAGTTCGTACTTACCTAATTTAATGCTATTTATTTCTACTATGAAAACAGATGATTAAATGATAAAAAAAGACAAAAACATGCAACATGCACTTACTAATAAGGCCAGGTAAGCGTGTGGTTTTGAGCTATAATACTATTTGGTTAGTAAAACCATAGGCTAAGAAAAGTACCTATGGTAAAACTTACTTCTATTGTAAAACAATACAACTTACCCAAATCTATAAAGAAATCAAACGTTGTGATAAATAATGCAATATTTTTGTTTGGTCAGTGTTGTTATTCCAAAATATAATGACTAAAGATTTTAATCAGCCATTTGAAATAAATTTACTATAACTGACTCTCTTTAAGTCCAGAGTGAATAGGCATCTTCTGGGCAAGCTCGCTCCATCGTAGATCCCATCTATGCTCTAGAGCAAGATTGGGGGCAAGAGCAAGCCCATCTCAAATAAAAAAAAAATTATATACGCCATATTGTCAATGCACCAATCTTATGGGCTCGAAGTAAGGAAGGACTTAACATTCTTGTGTCATGAGGAAAAAGAAAGAATTTTAAACCAAGTTTCCCCTACCACACCAAGAAACGAGCTAATTTTGAAAAGTTTGCTATCGAATCCAAATCGGGTTTCTTTGCGTTCAAAAAACATTATAACTTATACCAATTATGTTGTCGAGGTACTTAAGTATGTATGTCACATTAGACATGCACCAATATTTGTGACAAAGTTCTGGTTCAAATTAGATTACTTGGTAAATTCTTTAGTTAGTTTAAACTTAGTCATTGTAATTTGGCAAAGGGGATTTGTGTGAAATACTGTTCATTACATTTTAATCGTATTTGCAGTCGTATATAATAAGTATTAGCATGTTTAAACCCCCATGCGGGTCATATACAAAATGTGTTAATCCATTCAAATGAAAATTGTTTATGTCATCGTGTGTATGTGTGTGTGTGTGTGTGTGTGTGTGTGTGTGTGTGTCATGTATGTGTATGATATTCGATTTAGAGTTTAAAAAATGTGAGAAAAAAGTTATCAATCTGATTTGATAAACCTTGGTCCTTCGGGATGTGTACAAAAGGTTAGTTGAGTTTCTTTTATTGTACAAATATTATTTAATATATTAAGTCTTATTGTACAAAAGTGGATCTGAACGATAATCTCTTGGGAGAGTGGGAATTGCTTTGCGCATCTTAGGAGACGATCATCGTATCAGAGACGCGTGTGCGCGGAGCTAACAACCAATCCCGGCCGGCGGTGCAGGCGCGGCGGGCGTCTAGCCAATCACGTAATCCTAATGATCCTCTGCGCAATCTTTACCAAGCGCTAAACTTACGTGCTGCTAGCTGTATAGGAACAGCTTCCACATTTCTTCGACCGATTCTTAACAAGTGCGTATACGTAGTTTTTTTTAAGTACTAGTCACTTCTTCCGTACATAAAATAAGTGGCTATAATCGTCTCGAATCTCGAATTTTATCTTAATAAAAAAAAACTGTACTTCCTCACTCCTACAATATAACGAATGAGCGAAACGATTTAATTTTTCTTGATTGATGACTTTTAACTTTGTGTAATTATGAAGTGTTTTAATATTGTATGTTTTAACCCAATGAGTAAAAAGTAGGTTTGTCACACAATTTACCATTGTCAACTGTTCGATCCTAGACATCCGACGGCTCGTGCTTGACAGAGACCGCTTCAGGGGCGTCATGTCCTGGTCCCACAACTACCAGACACGGAGAATTGTATGTAGTGCGAGCTTTTATTGTTTATGCGTTTCCAGTTCAATTATAAGCATGCTATGTCGTTTATAAAGTAATTTTATTATTATTAAAATTATTTATTTTCGTCCAAACATGTTAAGATATATTATTTGTTTTATTTAGCAAGAATAGAATAATGTTTTAAACACAATTAATGCACCCAGTCCATTGCTATTCAATGTTTATCTTTTAGCTGGGAGTTGAAGAGTGAAAAAGTGTTTTTATCGCGTTTTAAATAATTATTTGAAATTACCACCATAGCATCGAGATATGGTATGGAAAAAAAACATGGGCTGGGTTGCACCATCTTACTTTAACTTTAACAAACGTCAAAAGTCTGTCAAACTCCATACAGAAACATCGGTTATAGTTATGGTTAAAGTTAACGTGTTGCAACCCAACCTTAGTAGACCTAATTGAAATGGAAACGCATTGAAAGTGCAATTGCAACTAGCTCTTGTACTACGGTGCAACATGCACTGTCGCATTATTGCATGTATGAATAAAAGAAAGAAATTAAAATTAAAAGAATTAAAAGAAGCGGAGATATTTAAAGGCGTGTGCAGAACTGTGTGGCGTCAAGTTAATGTTTAAAATATACAGGGTGTCTTGTAGGGATTACGTCACTTCTTCAACACGCGTTTTTTCAACATTTTAAACTTATATCTACATAAATGACTATTTCAAAAATTTGCATTAAATGTATGCCTTCAATAAAACCAAGATAAAATATAAATAGGAAGACAAGTCTATTTTTTTTTATAAAACCAAATTGTGTTACATGCGTGGTGGTAAAAATGATAACGTAGTATCTACAGGACAACCAGTTTACTTATACAAAGACAAAGTTGCCTTGCGCGCGCGCATTTCTTTTCGTTAATATACGTATTCACTAGATCAGTATCATTTTCGGACGTATAAACTAAAATGAAACTTGTCGCGTAAAAAAATGACCGTTTTTAATTGTATTAAGTAGATGGTTACTTAAATTTATTACATTTAAACGTCCAAAAGTCCGAAACACTGGGGCGCACAAGTCTATACACGCCCTTATACTATGCATTAGGTACTCGAAGAAAAAAGAAGAGATTCTAAGCGTCTACTGTTTGATCGAAAATGCATAGTAATTTAAATTTGATTTTGTAACTGACGAATTATATTAACAAACTATTGGTATCGACGTAACTCACATTATTCGTCACACAAAGTAGGACAGAAAGTCTTTATGAAAATAAATATTGTTTTACCTTCAATAAAATGATGTTTGAAATTATTTGTAAATGGTATCAACTTTAACATCCCAATTGTAATAACGTCGCTTGAATAAGATTTCTTACCAACTAATTAATTATTTGGTAATACTGAATTTAAAGACGCCATGTTTGTTTATAGGTATTATTCGTCAGTCCAAAACCAAAACAAAGTAGAGTTAATTTGAAGAAATATGGTCGTTTATTTTTTGTCTCTTTACAAATATTTTTGCGTTAATCTGTTAGGTGTTCTAAATATCCAAAACATATACTAAACATGTCCTATGTTTTTGATTAATTAAAGCATTTTATAATCATCTCTGAACGATTAGAATGCTTAAATACAAAAAAAAACCGACCAAGTGCGAGTCGGACTCGCGCACGAAGGGTTCCGTGCCATTCATTATCTATAAAAAAAAGAGCAAAAAAATCATGTTTGTTGTATGGGAGTCCCCATAAATATTTATTTTATTCTGGTCTTTAGTATTTGTTGTTTTAGCGGCAACAAAAAATACATCATCTGTGAAAAATTCAACTGTCTAACCATCACGGTTCATGCGATACAGCCTGCGGGTCTAAAACGGCCGCATTGGATGTTTCATATTCCGTTCATAATATGTTTCATTTAGCAAATCTTAAAATGAAATGTTATTTGATGAATCATAAAATGAGCCTCGAACATTTCATATTTGCAGTTCATCTAATTTGACAGTTTTGTATGGAAATTCGTAATATGGTCCACTTATTATGAAAAGAGTAATTCATATTAAATGTCAAATTGGTGAACCACCATTTTAATGTTATTTTTATTATTATTTTGTATTGATATTTGTAGAACACACAAAACTTGAGTATTTTGAAACATTTTGTTCCTTTCTGTTGTTAAAAACATTCATTTTCACAAAAACCGTGTAGTAAGATTGGACGCGTCACTTTATTTTTTAACGTCATCAAATATGATCCATTTGATGAAATGAATTGCATATGATTCATTTATTAATGTGACCGTTTTAGGGTTTGCAAATCATTTCCGCTACATTTCACTAAATGAATCAGATTAAAAATGAAACATCCAATGCGGCCGTTTTAGACCCGCTGGTGACAGACGGGCAGACAGACAGACTGACAGCGGAGTCTTAGTAATAAGATCCCGTTTTGGGTACGGAACCCTAAAAAAATACAATGAGGCCGACTTCGTAATCGCCAAAGAATACTTTAACTAAATGGTGATTACCTATTATGCGGTGTATGGGGAAATCCATTTTAATTGAGATAACAATATTGGTTAAATAGGAAAAGGGTTTTGTATTTAAGCAGAAGACGGTTTAACGCAACATTTTTAACAATTAATATGCAAATTTTCAAGCATAATATAACTCAAACGACCATATTCCTGCAAGAGTTCAGACTTTAAGTACTAGGGTAGAATGAGCCGTAGGCGGTAACTCACCACCGTGTGGAAGAAGGCGTGGTTAAGGGCTTCAGTCACATTGATCCTCTCGTGAGGGTCTACCACCAACAGCTGTCTGATTAGGTCTTTGGGGTCATCTGGAAATAATATAAACAAAAGCATCAGTATACAAGTTTATACACTTTTACATATAACGACGACGGTACCACAACACCCAGACCCGAGCCAATACAGAAAAGTTCGTTTTCTACATTGACCCGACCGGGGATCAAACCCGGAACCGGAACCAGAGATGACGGCGCCATTTAAAAGTCCGGCGTGCTCGCAAAACAAAAGCATCAGTATACAAGTTTATACACTTTTCCATATAAAACCGCAGACCAGCTGCTGTCAAGTGCATAGAGATAGAAATGTATTTTTTTGCGATGTCGAAGTTGGTCGCATATAAAAAGTTGTTGTAATGAATCACCCCTTTGAAAATAGTTAACACCTTGTATACCTTGGTTTTCAACTGAGCAACATAGTTCGAGCGAGAAAGGCGTTTGATCGTATTATTCAGGTATTAAGTAGGAGTAGGGGAAAGGGGTTTACTGGTTGCCTCGAAGAAAAAATCTTGACACAGGATTATTAAATATTTAACCAGCCCGTAGTTACTACGTAATAATAGTTCATATAGTATCAGAAGATAAGCTTCATACAATGCGCATTCGAGCAACGCAAACGAAATCTCGAAACACTCTTAATTTGAATACGCAGAGTAAAGCTTACAGTCAAACTACTCAGATCAGAAACGAGACAAGAAGCTAGGAGGAAAAAGAGGTAAATTTATAAGCTAGATTTACAAGCTAATCATCATAATTATTTCAGCTATACAACACCCACTGCTGAATATGGGCCTCCCCTAATGACTTTCAGATCGGCCGGTTGGAAGCGACCTGCATCCAGCGGCTTCCTGCAACATTTACCAGGTCTTTCGCTTAGCTTGCAGGTAAGTGGCGTCCATTCTAGAACCTTTCAGTAACTGACTGAAAGGGGCTACATTCAGTTAAGCTTGCTAATCTGCCAGGCTATGTCAGTGACATTCGTGCTTTTTAGTTTATGGACGGGGGGGGGGGGACTTACCAGATATGTCTGCCCATTCGGGGCTGGTGAAGGAGTATTTGCCTTCCATAATATTCCTCAGCATCACCATTTGTTTGCGGTGCCAGAAGGGGGGACATCCTACCAGCCTGGAAAGAAACTTATGTCAGGCATAGATCATATATAGCCTAAAAGTTTTTTTAAATGACAAAACCATCCAAAATGAATGTCATGGCGAGCTCGATGTCGAATCGCGGTGTACGGTAAAACTTAAGCTGGCTTTTGTTACACTGTGAAATTAGATACGAGTATAATCTTTTTTAACTAACTTTTTAAATAAATAAATAAATCTAATTATTTGTTTTCATAGTAACAATGCTGCAATGGTTAGTTTGCTTTGCCAATTTTACCTATTAGGAAGCAGACATCATTTAAAAATGATAAATACTTTCAAAACAAGATTCCTATAGAATAACACTATTTTTGAGGCTTGGAAATCGGATTCATTATAATTATTTTGTAGCTTCTGATTTGACATTAGAAATCGTGGCTGTGCGCTAGGCCGTGGGGCGAGATTGACGCCCTTATTTTTGCTGAATACTTACTAAATGTCAAGGAAAAAAATATTCATAAAATGTATTCTACAATTGTTTTGAAATCGATAAGTAGTTAATAGTTTGCCCAGCAGTAACGTTCACGTACACAGTTCGCTATTGCCACACAAAATATATGAATGCGGTTTGACATTCCATAAAAAGTACGACAATTGATTAGTGGTGTCAACTAGCCTATAGTCAAAGGGTTTGTTAGCTAAATAAATAATAAATAAATAAATATTGGACAACATCACATACATTGCTCTGATCCTATGGTAAGTAGCTAATGCACTTGTGTTATAGAAATCAGAAACAACGAAGGTACCACAACACCCAGACCCGAAATCAGAAATAAGAATGTATACTGTAATGACTATTACATAAAAATATACGTCAAACAGCACACTTTTTAATTGCCACGGCCTCTAAATAAGGAATTGATATTCTTATATCAGAGATAAAAGACAATTAACGCCGGAAACGTCATTAAAGGTCACCTAAAGATTACCTAATAATATAAGTTCAGAACAAGTGTGCGACTTTAAGGTTAACATCAGCATAAATTATCTCGTCACTTTTGATCTTTTGCTTCTACGTTAGTTTACAAAGGAACCGTATCAAAGTTAACACATCCATTAACGATGTACATTAATAACATTATGAAAACACGCAAATTGTATATTACGTAATACGTAACACAGTTGGAGATAGCAAAACGATTGCATTAAAGGCCATTCTCGCTCTTTCTATATTTGATAATGACATTAGTTTTGAATAAAGTGAAAAGCAATTAATTATCTGCTGTCTTATATTTAAAAGTATATCATGATACCCGGCACCGATGTTGAGCGCCGGGGCAAAGAGTGATCTATCTTACGAGACGATCATCGTATCAGAGACGCGTGTGCGCGGAGCTAACCACCAATCCCGGCCGGCGGTGCAGGCGCGTCGCACGACTAGCCAATCACGTTATCGAAATTTTCTTTTGTGCGTCTTTCGGCCAGCGCTTAACAGCCGTGCCGCTGTCAGTCAGTCAGTTCAGAAAATAATAATTTCTTTATTGGTTTGAGTCTGGGTGTACTGGGAGACGACCCTGGCATAAATTTACTGCCTTGTATCTCGCTCGTACCCCAAAGATACTAATTCCTTACTTAGTGTGTAGTCTGACGCATAATATTTATATTTATTTATAGCCATAGCAGTTTTGTAGAGCGTTATCTCTTTCACGCATGCACATAAATATGAGGCCTACTGCGAAAGTGTATCGTTAGTTCGGACATATTAACCTATCAAATTACAAAACAATTCACTTGTGGCCATCCTTTGATAAATATGAACAACTCAAAACTAGCCGTGTAAAAAACACGACCGGTTTCTATTGTTCACAAATTGTGAAAGGTTTGATACAAGTGAATTGTTATTTCAATTTGATAGGTTAATACGTTCGAACGAACGAAACATTTTCGTAATAGGCCTTCTGTATTATAAATGGTCGGTTTGTTGAAATTGCTTATTAAATACTTACAGGGTGAACATTATGACTCCACATGCCCAGCTGAAACAAGAAAAAATTTTTTTACAATTTTTTTTTGTATGAAATATCTATTCCCCGCAGGACCAAGAGATGGCACTGTTGATACCGAAATTATTTCGATAGAGGGTGAATTTTTTATCATTATGCAAATTTTAAAATATAATTTCATCCAAAATTGCGGACTCACCACGAATAGTGAAACAGAAATAAAAATGATGACGAAGACATAGTTGATATTTTATATTACTACACTACCTTATAAGTTGTAAAATCAAACTTGCGCCATATAAATTAAAATGAAAAGCAAATAAACACTCGAATTTTATCTCTGTTCAAAACGATATTATCTCTATTTACTATTTATTAATAAATACATTTTGTGTTGATTTAACAAGTGCATAGAAAAACCAACTGAACATTTACGTGGACTCAACAAAACCACGCTAGCGCCATCTATGATTAGCTTTGCCTGCTATACAGGATGATTTGAAAGAAATCAACAACCTCGCACGGGTAGATAGCTATCTACTGTCTACTACACTACATCATACACAACAACAATTTGTTTAACGACTACAGATAATTTGACACATTTTACTTTCATACAAAAATAAATATCAATTTAATTTTACGTCTGAATGTTTTTATCTCTGTGCGCTTTACATCGGGAGGGGCGGGGGAGGGTGATGCGCTAGCGTCACGCGCGTCTCCTAATATAGACTTATAAATGTCACGAGAGTGCAATAAAAGCTTAAAAAACATTTTTTATTAATGTATTGCGTTATGATAAAACTTGTAGAACAAATGTTATATATGATGTTAGCTATCTAGTCGTGCGAGGTTGTTGATTTTTTTCAAATAACCCTGTATACTCGTAAATACTAGTTGTGTGTGCAACTTCGTTTGCGTGGACAACCGGATGTTTGGTATAGTCATTTCAAGCAACGCTGTAGACTGAGTTCAAATTAAGTACGGACAACAGCACGTCGACCTACCACAAAATGTCAAATTTTCTCATTTGAAAATGAACTCTATACCTCAGGCTTAAAGTTGAAAATCTATTGAAGAATTTTTGACTTTTGCGGTAGGTCGACGTGCTGTTGACCAATGTACAGAAAAATATCCCACAGGAACATTTAACCGGGTATAAAAGTATCCTATAGTATGTTATCCAGATCATATTCTGTGTGTGGAAAATTTCATCCATATTCGTTCAGCTGTATACGTGTGATTGAGTCACAAACATCCTCACAAACTTTTGCATTTACAATATTATAGTGGGTTATTGGGATTGTAACCTATACAAATGTAAGTTCAGCTAAAAGAATTGTTTATTTGTGTAATATCTGTTCTACGCATTTAGAATTAACGAGAAGAGATATTGTTTGACTATTATACTTTGTACTTGATAATAAGCAATCTTATTATTAACTAATCAATGGCCGCTATCTTTGGCGCGTGTCCGTCACTGCGTTTCGGATAACCCCGTTACTTGGTCGGAGTGTGTACACATTACGGCATCTGAGATTAATTTAATAGTAGGGTTACTTTAAAATATTTATTAAATACTAGCTGTTGCCCGCGACTTCGTTCCCGTTGTCTTTAGATTTGTATTATTTTTTTTTAATTTTCCGCGCCTTTTTCTTATATTTTTATTTCATAAGAACCTTTTCCTGTCAATAACAAACACAACAAAAAAAGAATGAGCGAAATCGGTCATTCCGTTGTCACGCGTGATGCCGTGACAACGGAAAACGGGTTTCATTTTTATATATATAGATTAAATAGCCTGCCAAGCGTGGCGATTATGGCAAAATCCTCCTTTAGGAGAGGCCTGTGTCCAGCAGTGGACTTATATAGGCTGGTGATGATGATGATGTTACTTTAAAATCATCATCAGAATAATCAGATCAGAACAATGTATGTGATGTTGTACAATATTTGTTTATTTATTTAAAATACCTATATAAGAATAATTTAAAACGTATGGCCCAAGCAAGATGTTCATTTTAAATTTCCTAGCTATTCTTACGTTTCAAAGCTAGTTTTTAGGGTTCCGTACCCAAAGGCAAAAACGGGACCCTATTACTGAGGCTCCGCTGTCCGTCTGTCTGTCTGTCTGTCCGTCTGTCAATGAAGGGTGATAGTTAGAAAGTTGAAATTTTCACAGATGATTTATTTCTGTTGCTGCTATAACAACAAATACTAAAAAACAGAATATAATAAATTATTAAGGGGGCTCCCATACAACAAACATGATATTAATGCCGTTTTTATAGAAAATGGTACGGAACTCTTTGTGCGCAAGTCCGACTCGCACTTGGCCGGTTTTTTAAATAACAGCAGGCAGCGTATTTGCTGCATACAAGCTTCACTACACTTAATAGTCACTTAGGTACCATCAAGTGAGATTTAAAATCTTGTTTGTGTAGCGCCGTTGTTTCTGATTTCTATAACACAAGTGCTTTACCTTGGGATCAAAGCAAGGTATGTAATAATGCTGTCCAATATGTATTTATTAAAAAAAACCTTTTTAGTGGTCTTAATGTACTTTGAACTAACCACTTTGTACATCATACAACAACCAGGGGCGTGCGGTGCATATAGGCAATGAGGCAGTGCCCACCTGATAATTGAAATGAGGTAGGCAGTAGGTACTTACAAATCTGGATTATTGATGAAAACCCCTGATTTTCGTCAATAAAACACATTGTAAGTATCTACTGCCTACCTCGAAATAAAACCAATGCTCGCCACTGACAACAACACATGACTGCAATAAATAAAATCATTTGTTATGTATGACAACTACATAACATTTCTAGATAGTGCATAATCTTCCAGTCGGGTCAATGTAAACACTCTTCGCGCAGCCAAAGTTCGCGCAGCAGAGGGCAGGACGCGCGTCACTGATTAACGTTATCGGACGAGGATATAGTCGGTCGATATCGCACACGATAATTGGCACAGATGTTGACACTTGACATTGTTTCCTTGGAACCGAACGTTAGTTAAAAATATTTCATTTTTTTTATTTAGCGGAAAACACAACAGACCTTACTTTAACAAGAAACAGATAAACACGTTAAAAACCGGTCAAGTGCGAGTCGGACTCGCACACGAAGGGTTCCGTAACATTATCTATAAAAACATTTAAAAAACATGTTTGTTGTATGGGAGCCCCCTTAAATGTTTATTGTTTTCTGTTTAGTGATATTAGTGATAGCGGCAACAAAAATACATAATCTGTGAAAATTTCAACTCTCTAACTATCACGGTTTATGAGATACAGCCTGGTTACAGACGGACAGACAGACAGACAGACAGACGGACAGCGGAGCCTTAGTAATAGGGTCGCGTTTTACCCTTTAGGTACGGAACCCTAAGAATGTATTGGACTAAACTACTCGTAATATCCTAAGGGTGTTTACACTGCTGCTTAAATCAATTCGTGTTTTCAATTATAATAGCCGCCCTACTTTAGTGTATTGCACTTAGTTGTGTTCGTCTATGAGGTACCTTACTACTGTTTGAACCACTGAAACCCTGAGTCAAACATGTCCAACCCGGTAAACAATGACGTTATAGGTTGATATCGCAATACAAATTAAAAGCATAGTACATGTATCTATACAGTATGGAAACTAGGCCTGTTTGTCGAGATACGTCAAATACGTCAATGGAGCGTTAGGGTTGTCTTATAAAGATGATTAAAAACCGCGCGAACTGAAAACAATAGACATAAGATAAAGCGTTGACCAAAGAGGATTTAAATACTACGTTTTTACGTTCTACAGCGACAGTGACAACTGACATCATCTCGTCTCGTTTCAGCAGTATTCGGCATCCCCGACACTTATTTTACTGAGATTTCTTGTTGACGCGTGAACATGTGTGAGTACGTCATTTTGACCGTTTATAGGTAGTTTATTATATATATATACAGAACATAAAAAGTATGTCAATTGATCGGTGGTGTCAACTAGCCTATTGTTTAATAAGATACAAGCTTATATGCGCCGACAAAACGAAAATCTGAAACACCCCTAAACATCAAGTAGCATACCATAGTTGAATCAGAAAAGTAGGTCGACTTCATACATGCGAACCGAGCCCGGTTTGTTTATGAGCGTGCCCGTGCGTATGCGCCGTCGCACGCACACACTGACAAACTTTATCGGTGATAACGGTGCGCCAGTCGTGGCTGTTACGCCGTACGTAATATCCGCGCGCGCGTTCGCGAGGTAATAATTTGTAAGGTTCGTGCAGATGGCAAACAATTCGAGTAGAAAATATTGCAGTGTTTATGGATGTCTCAATAGCAGTTTGTCAAATCCGGATTTGTCTTTCTTCACATTACCTAGCGAAGCAGAACGGTAAGTAATCTAATCTACATACATTTATCATCGTAGGTACATTCATAAATTTGTTTCGAGCTGAAACTTAATTGTCGAAAATGTTTGGGAAATATTTGATGCGGGTTTCGTTGACCAGATACCGATTTGTAGTTAATTTATTTTTAACAGATTTATTAAATGAATCATTGTCAGTTATTTAACATCCCTAACATGTAGGTCTGTAAGAACCTCACGCGGCTACATACATACATTCGACGAAAATCTGTATTTTTTTTTAAATTGATATCTCATTATTTACATTCGATTATAGCTGCAAACGACATTTCAATAAGGTAAACGAGAAAAAGCGAATACTTAAACATCAATAAATTATGAAGAAGGGTTTGGTATTATTTAAATAAGCGACAGCCCTACATCTTTAGGTAATTATCACTCGGTCGGGGCTCGAGTTGGCGTACTTTTCTGATTCTACTATGCTTATACTCACACATCGACTTCCATCCCGTAGCCCGGCGCGTCGTCGAACATGTTCGCCTTCAGCGTCTCCGGCGCCAGGTAGCCGGGGGTCCCGCACAATTCTGATAATAAACTAATCATTAGCAATTAAACATTACGTCGATAGTTGATTGAGAGTTAGGGTTGCTACTAGCATTGCCAAATCCGATTTTCTAAATTTCGGGACATAGAAAAAAAGATAACTATTAAGTCCCGGCCAAACCAACGCGTGCGCGATGATGTGCGTGGTGGCGTGGGCGTTGGCGTTTAGATCGTGCCATAGCATTTGTATCGACGAGTTCACACCGGTGCGGACAACGGCGGCGTTCAGCTTGACATTCAGCGTTCGCACGCGCGGACATGGCATTTGACGTGACAGGCTCTACAGACAGATGGTGCGCTACTATGATAATATAAGGTGTAAACTTATCACTTAACTCTTTTCTAGGAGGTGGTTCTACTGCTCAAATAAAACAACTTTTTGTATGAGACCAACTTCGAAATCGTAAAAAAATATTTCATATCTTCATACAAACTGATCTCAGCTGGTATGCCGTTTTGTATGGGGAAATGGTTTTTTGTTTTGCGATTTTGAAGTTGGTCCCATAGAAAAATTTGTTCTATTTAAGCAGTAGAATCATCCCCTAGAAAAGAGTTAACTGATAAGTTTACACCTTATATAATAGTTAGTGAAGCCAACTAGCTTTTTTTTTCCTACATCTTCAAATAGCTTCGCTCGGGTAACCGCGTTAGAATTAATTAATGCGAAACTCAGTAAATAAATAAATAAAAAACTACAAAAAATATTTGTTTATTTATTAAAAGGGTTGAGCTTTTATATTCGTAGTATATCTCCAAATTATCTTATAATCAATTGTTAAATCATAATTTCTACAACATCATTAGATAAAGGTATCTAATGATTATAAAGGTATAATGACTACCATTTTTATCTTCATCTTCATGACTAATCTCTTTCTTGTTAGGTTTTACGTCCGAGCGAAAGATACATTTTTGTGTTAGGCCTCTTGAACGCGTAGTGTCCATGTATTTGGTGTGAACTGGTATGTAATGAGATCAAAAATGACGCCTAGTTATAAATAATCATGAATTCTAGGGCGAGCAAAGAGGATTCGCCGTCGCATGTTTCACAACCGACAGTGATGTTCAACAAAGTACCTACGGCTGAATTGGCTACTTTCATAAAAAAGCGGGATTTTAGGCGTCCCGCTCAGAAATCCGCCAGGACGCTTCTCCAAAAAGTTAAAAAGCGGGACATCTGGCAACGCTAGTTGCTACACACTTATTCGGAGCGGCATTAATCGGCAAAGACGGCGGCAAAACTGAATTGTTGCTGGATGTAATGTAGTAGATGCTTCGGGTCGGTTTTGTTGTTTAACAAATACTTCCGAACCGACAATAAAGGACCGATTATGTGTAGCTACCCTTAGTAGTTGCAACCGGGTAGTGCACGAGGTTCTTAAAAAACGATTATCTCTTACAAAAGAGTATGAAACAGGGGTAAGTCCAGAGATAGAGCACTTCTCTAGGTATCTGAATCACCAATAGATATTTTTTAACAAACTTTGAGGTTAGACACTTGGTGGCGGTTGTCGCCATAAAAAAAAATAACCCACAAATATTTGTGACTGTGAGTCATACAATAAAAAAGGCATGAAAATAATGTTTCAGTTAAGCCAATTCAAGGTTTAAAAAAATATATTTGCGACTTAAAAACGCGGAGCATACATGGGGATCGCTTTTAGTATCCCTTTGGTCTTTGACATTACTTTTGCTTTACACATTTTGCACACCTGTATAGCAAACATTTTATCTGAGCACATGCTCTTGCTCTTTCTCAGACAAAAAGAAGCTCAATGTTATGTTGGTCAGTGTCTATTATTATGAGGCGAATGTGTTAATCAATACAACTAAACTAAAAATTGACTAAAACATGTTGTTTAAGAATTTATTTTTTCGACAAATCGAGTTGAGTAACCTATACAAACAATTTCGCAATCTTTCATATGTTATTATAAATTGAGATAATAGAATGTTATGACTAAAGTTTGTCTCATCAGGTCTGGTAAAGTCAAATTGCTGTCATGACTCATCAATACTATTTTTTTTGACGTGATAACGTCTTATAAATCGATGACCGGCTGCAAGCTCGAAAACATATCACGTTCCGGGTGCGTGCGAGAGCGCGGAACAAGCAATAGACAGGCACGATCGGCCTAACCGTTCGGCTTGTGAGGCATCTATGTCTCTTCCACTCCATCGGCCGATGCGTCAGTGTCGCATCAATATTTTCTTGACGTTATCACGTAAAATTAACGTCCGTAAACCGACTTTACAGACAACCATTTTTTTTAAATATATCTAATAACAAGAACGCCTCCTTAAACGGCCAGTTCAAAGCAAAAGTAGCAAATAAACAAAGCTCTTTGTTTCACGACGCTCTCGTATTCAAACTAGATGTAAGCTGAGATAGGATCTGTCATTTGTTAAAGAGCGCCAGAGCGTTACGTAGACATAGCTAGCATGTACACTCAACAACTCATTAAACTACCACAAAACTTAAATAAAAATATAAGCAAACCCGCGGCGGTGCTATCAAAAAAAAAAATGGAGTTTTGAAATGTGATTACACCTTAAAAGCCGTTTCTTGATAACCCTTTATGCTTAAATTTTCTTTCTGATGAGGATTTTTTAGTAGAAATAATAACATCGTATTCTCATAAGATCATCATCATCATTTCAGCCGTCCGACGTCCACTGCTGAACATAGGCTTCCCCCAGTGACTTCCAGATCGGCCGTTTGGAAGCGGCCTGCATCCAGCGGCTTCCCGCAACCTTTACCAGGTCGTCTGCCTACCTTGTGGATGGACGTGCCACGTCTCATAACATCTTATTCTCAATATATCATATCTTATAAGACCGTACGACTCACCAAACAGCCGTTCGCCATCTTTCAGCACCTTAGCGAAGCCGAAGTCAGTAATCTTGACGTTCAGCTGGTCGTCCAGCAGAATGTTCTCCGGCTTGAGGTCCCGGTGGACGATGCTCTTGCTGTGCACATACTTCACACCTTCTAAGACTTGCCTGCGAAAGGGGGAGGCATTTAGAAATAAGGTTTTATCTTTGAAACAGTTAACAATTCTATTCTGGGTCAATGCACGTTTGGCAAAATTAAGGGTAAAGGTTGCAGGAAGCCACTGGATACAGGGGGGATAGTTTTTTGTACCTTTAATATTAAATTATTAGGTAATATGTACCACTGCAGGGCACAGCACTCATAACAGCTCTGAGATGGTTTCTGACATCGGTACTCTACCACTTATTGGTGCAAGTATAAGTTTTCATTTAAATAAGATGTCCAATATTTATTATTTTACTTTAATCATACTATAAACAGTCAGTTGAGGTGATGTCAAAATTTTTGGTTTATTCGAAGAACTGTTTAAACAGAAACAAAATGCGATGACTCTTTACGTCAAGATTTTTAATTATTAATCATCCTAATAACATAAAAGTAATCGTTGAAATAGTTGAAAATAAACCGCGATAATCGTAAACCGGCTTAGAATAATTATCGATAAAATAAATTACCCATTTAAAAGTTAATTCCTAAAATACAGATTGAATAGTGATTTAAATTAGATGATAGTTATTAGTTTTTTAATAAACGGCACCACAGTTAAAATTGTTTTAATTACCTTAGATGACATTTTAACAAAATATCTAAAACTACTTTGTAAAATTCAACCAAATCAACACACTCCATCGATTTCTTCTTTTTGGTCAACACTTGAACTGCTCCGCTAGGATTCACGCACAACGCCATATTGAGTTATTAATTAATTATTTAATTAAAATACACTTTAAAAACCGCGTAACTTGAATAAGTCGGTCACAAAGTACCAGGAGCGCGAACAACGCGAGAGTTGCTTCACTACTGGCCGTACGAACGATGTAGAATCCGCAAGAACCGAGTTATCGTATCGCACATAGCCGTCACTGTATGTGTACAAACAAAAACAATAGTATTTAGAATTAGCGCGCGTGTGTAGCGCACGTAGATCGCTATAGTAATTAATTAGGATTTGTTTTGTGGTAATTATAATGGATTAACAAAAACTAATGTTAAAAATGACGCTGTAAACAATTCAGTCAAATTATGTTTTTACTAAAAAGATTTGGGATAATTCTGATTTCTTTCGTTATATTTGTATTTTGTGGTGCTGAAACCGAATCTAAGGTTTACATACAAACTATCGTGACGCAACATTGACAAAATCTCAAAAATACGTGTAGCATTTCTGGACTGGATTTCTTTTTTCCGGATTTTTGCTTAAAACTTGAACAATATTAACTTTTGGTAAATGGCCTCTTTACAGAAATTAAAATACTGAAAATTCTCTACTAATATTACGAAGAAAACAAAAATATTACACTTTTATGGTGATTTTGTCAATGTTGCGTCATAAAATGTTGTTAGTAAACGTGTTTCAGATTCAGCACCCCAAAATTTACAGTACCCTTTTGAGTACAAATTGACTGAAATAACAAGATATCGAATATTTAGATTACAGCAGCAGTATCATATCTTTCTGACCATAATTTACAATACATATTTTTTACAACATGTTACAAGTATGGCAGTCATTGGCCATAAAACATAGCTATTTTAAAATATCATCATCAGTATTAGCGTGGCTATAATAGTTATTATTTATATACCCGCAGGTAGACTGGAAAAGTGACGACCCAGTCAGTTTGCTGACAGCCGCTGGATGTTAACATAGCATAGAGCCCCTCCTTGTGGCATTCTCTATGGGAGACCTATGTACCATAGGGCTTCGAATGGTCTACTTTTGGCATTTCACAAACTTTAGGGCGACCGAACACGTATAAGTACTAACAGCAGTGCTGCAAACGCACGACTGACATCGTGTTCAAAACGTATTTTTTTAAAGTCCTTAGTTGTTACTACTCGTAGCTCAGTGGCGGCCGCTTAGGTATCGATTACTAAAGTTAAGCAACCAACGCCGCGGTTGTGAGTGGAGGGTGACCATTCCGACCATATTTAGTGACATTTGTAACGAGCATTTCCGTGCTTCGGAAGGTACATTAAAATTTGGGCCCGGCTGATATCGCTTGGTATTAGTCGTGAAGACTAGACAGAGGCCTTATGGCAGTTTGATTACATCTGACAGTAAGGTTTAGTCACTGGCCTTACAACCCCCTCCACGAATACGCACTAGGCCCGCGTGGTTGAGTATGGTGAGGTCTGTTCCCTGCAGTGGGACATATTTAGGCATACTTTTGGTCGTTACTTTGTGATACGCGTCCACCTTTATCAAAAGTGTAAACCAATTTAAAACACTTATGGCCGTACTACAAAAAGATAGACTAGTGTTGAACACTTGTCTTAAGATAAGTCAACCAATTTGAAATGTTTCTAAATAATATGTCTCGAATGTCTGTTGTGTCAACATTTCGAATTGGTTGATTAATCTTTAGACAAGTGTTCAACACTAGTCTATCTTTTTGTAGTAAGGCCATTACTGTCTTATTCAGTGCATTAGCTATTCCGGGACTAAGGTCAAACCACTGTTCTAACGTACAAAAATCAGTGGTTTAACCTTAGTCTGGACTAGTAAATGCACTCTGAATAAGACAGTTAGGGCCTGTTTCACAACGTAGGGATAACGTGCAAAACAGCTATACATATAACAGGTAAAAATATCATCATCATCATCATTTCAGCCACAGGACGTCCACTGCTGAACATAGGCCTCCCCCAGTGACTTATGTCATCGGGGGTTTTTTGCCATACTCGCCACGCTTGGCAGGCGGGTTAGCGAGCGCAGTTTTTTTTATTATTTCGCACGCAGACGCTGCTCCCCGTCTCGTACTACAGGATTTAGTGTCACCTCTTACGACACGCCCGCTGTTAGCGGTGGGGAAGTGTATTCTTTACGGCCGTCCCCACACGGCACAGCGCTATTTTATGGTGGTGAAACGTAAAAACAGTGTTTATCCTTCATATAAGCAGAAAATAGCTTATTTAGAACTTATCCGTACATTGTGTAAGGCCCTTACAATCACAATTGATGTTGCGTGCTGTTTTCAGACAAGAAAAGGCTTGAAATGCCATCTTACCTCATAATATACCTAGTTTTCTTCTCAGACAGTGTGACGACAGACGTGAGGTAGTCGAACAATTCGCCATTTTTGCACAGCTCGAACACGAGAAATATAAACGTTTCGGACTCGAACACATCCTGAAGTTCAACTGAAAGAAATAATACACTTTAGTATTTCAGAAGAGCACAGTAAGTCACATTGATAGAGCGGCAAGAAAATAATTTCGGCATAAATACTGCGAATTTATAGAATAATAACAATATATCATTAATTTCAGGCAATGCACAAAAAAAGGTATAATGTTACAGATGACATTATAATAAATAATAAAATAAATATTGGACAACATCACATACATTGCTCTGATCCTAATGGAAGTAGCTAAAGCACTTGTGTTATAGAAATCAGAAACAACGACGGTAATACCACAACACCCAGACTCGAGCCAATATAGAAAAGTTCGTTTTCTACATTGACCCGACCGGGGATCGAATCCGGAACCTCAGAGATGGCGACTCTATTTAAAGTCCGGCGTGCTCGCCTCTCGGCTACCGAGGTCGTTATAATAACAGGCCCATATAAAAAGAAAATGTTAGAGCTTCGTTTTCCGAGCCATTTTTGTGGCAACCGGCAATCTTCCAGGAAAGGGACGATAAACCACACCCTTAAAATAGCTACTATTGAATTGTTGTTTAACGACCTCTTTATTTAGCCAAGGCGAGTACGCCTGACTTGGCGTCGACACCTCTGAGGTCCCAGGTTCTATTCCCGGTCGGGCCAATGTAGAAAACGTTTTTTTCTATATTGTCTCGAGCCTGAGTGAAGACAATTGCTTGGGCTACTTACCTTAAAATCAGAGCAATGTAAGTGATTAAGGAGCACTGTTTTCAATCCCGCGGGATTTTTGCTAGATTGAAATCCTTATAATTATGTGATGTTGTTCAATGTTATTTATCTATACCAATATAAGGATTTTAATTTTAATAATTATCCTCACTGAATTTACGGCCTTACCACTTAAGGCCATTGTGAGGAAGATATGAAACCACACAAGGGTGATAAGGTAACTTACTACTGTATGTAATAATTACCTTATCTTTATGCATCAAAGCCTGTTATGCTTATTTGGTGCATGGTGGCACAAGGTGCATGGTAAACAAGGCCACTGCATACATTGGAGTCTACAATAAATTTATTATTAACTAACTTTATCTTCATAAGCTTAAAATCCTACTAATATTATAAATGCGAAAGTTTGTAAGTATAGATGGATGTTTGTAACTCTTTCACGCAAAAACTACTAAACGGATTTGGATGAAATTTTGCATACATATAGAATATGATGTGGATTAACATATAGGATACTTTTTATCTCTGATAAATGATCCTGTGAGATACATTGAATAAACTACAGATCACGCGAGCGAAGTCGCGGGCAACAGCAAGTTTACCAATAAAAGTAATCAACACAAAATCGGGAAAAATATCAATCAATGCTATAGTTGGTTAAAAAGCAACATAAGCTTTTACCAAATTTTACAAATTTCTTGGGCTAGTTTTTCAGTATTTTTTTTTATTCATACTTGGGGAAAAAATAAAAGCTAATATGCAGACCATAGACTCAGCATCCCAAATCATGTAACAACTCACTCACTAATATATGGGTGTCCGGCAACCATCCTTAGTATATGGATCTCTTGTCGAGTCGCATCCCTCATGATGTGAGTATCCACACCATCCTGGGACTCTTGACTTAAATCTATGATCTTGGCTGCATACTCCCGGCCCGTTTCTTTCTCTATGCATCTCCGTACCGTTGAGCTGATGCCTCTGTTTGTAAAAAAAAAAGTATGTAAGTTAAATAAGTTTGTCGAAGTATTTGAACTAGTTTTATACATCTTCTGGACAATAATAATATTTGATAAGCCAATACAGAAAAAAATTGTTATTTAATGTGTGAATTTTCTCAGATCCTAAGATTTAAGTGGAACAACCCTTTTAATCCCTCAGACTCCTAAGGTCACTGGGTCACAATGCATACAGTGATTCATGAAAGCAATATAATTATTTCACAAAATAAATGTACAACAAAAATAAGCATAAAGAAAGTTGTTTTAATCGAATTAGGTAATATAGTATCTTATTAATGATTATAAAGAATGTTTAAATTATTTCTTTCTTACAACCTTGGATACTAAGTTACAGCCAATTAGTGTGTCCTGCTTGCAATGTGACCTGGTTAAATTAAATGATACCTGAATTTTTCAGATCTTCATTACATACAAGGAAATGAGAAGGAGTTTTATGTTAAGTTGTGTAGACCTTTTTTATGGTATTACTCTTTAGCTGTAGAAACTAACCAATAAATAAAATAATATTTTTTTGGAAAAAAAGCCTAAATGTAAAAAAAATAATTTAATTATTTACAAATAAATAAAAAGCATATATTACATATGCATATTTTCTAGTGAAAATCCATCATCTTGCATAAATTATTTGCATTAGGTATACCAGGATAGTCAACCCCTTGCCAAAAAGCATAAAAAACCGTACTAAACCAAGTTGGTATTTATTCAATTAGAGACAGATTTGTATATTATAATATGATAGGTATAAAATGATTTTGTAGTCATAATTATTTTATTAAAATTGCATTCAAGTAAAGTACTTTCTTAAATAAAATACACAGCTTTAATGTAACATAATCACCAATAGTTGATAGGATTTAAATTCAACTTTTCTCTTCCTGAAGATTATCTAGATGAGATCGCTGAGACTGCCTTAACTTGTCAAGACTCGAGCGGTCTTATTTGGTCATATAACAATGAAATATGTATCAATTGGGGTATGGCCGAGTTCATAGTGCGATTTTATTCTAAATCTCTTTCTTGATGTACTGTTTTTTTTTGTGTGGTGAGAAGACTGGTGAGCAATTAAGAATATTCAATAAAGCTAATACATATTGAAACAAAGGCATATAAAGCAAATCGAAATATACTAATAACCTAATTGGTTTAGCATCGGAAACAGATGGTTTCACTCTCAAGGTCACACAGAAGACTTATGAATATGTAGGTCTAGTTACAAGTACACCTGCATAAATAAATCCGTCTCTTTTTAAAATTGGCAGGTTCGCAACTCATCAACACGATCACGATTGTCCTTAATGATAAAGCCCAAATACAGCTCACCTTCCAATTATCTCTTTAGGTTCGTATTTCGCGTAGAATTCCTTCGCCGCATCCTTGTCCGGAAGGTTGTCGTCGTCCTCTTCCTTTGCCATGCTGGTCACGATTGCGGTTGTTATATTTTTTTGTTAACTAATTATACGTAATTAAGCCCACCAATGACGAAAGGTTAGTGTTGTAGACACTCTATTTTAACTCACAAATTATCACAATAATAAGCACTTTAGAAACACACAATTGTGGGTAAATACAATAGGACTATGTTTGATTACGTAAAGAATATGAAAGTTTTGTAAATCTTAATTTATTTTCACAAATATTTCCAAAAGTATTATGTCACACTGTGACAGAGAAGAGCCATTTTATTTGACGGTGACAGTTGACAGTGACAGCGCCTGAACTGACACTGCTCTGCTTTAAAAAAAACTGGTGATTGTTTATGAATAATAAAATTAAATGAATAAGTTCTAATAAAATCTCTTAATAAGATAATATTTTGATTTTTCAAGCCTTATCTTTTCTTATCGATGTTAGCTGTTTTTAATTGAAACGCAGTCGGCCCCGAAAAGAGTTTCTAAAGTGTCTCTGTTTAATCTGTAATGAAGTGCAGTGAATCATAGTAAGCACCTAGTACTTTATAAGTGTCGATAGATGACGCTATAAAATAGGAACAGCTGATTAAATTTTGCATGCTTGAAAATGGAGGTGGGATGACAAAAAAAAGAGATTTTTATTTTATCTACTTTCCTTCAGTTCCTTCAGACAGAAAACAATTCTTAAGGGCTGACAATTATCTTCCACCTAAAATAATCTTAGAACAGCTGTTTTTAGTCTTTGAAACTTGTTTATCCACTATGGTTATCGCTCTATCTCTTTCTCTCATTTCGGTATGTTTTCGCTTGTGTTGTTCCGTCCGATTGTCTTGCATTTTTCAATGTTTATGAAAATAATAATTCGTCTTTTCACGTTCTCGTGACCATTTTTCGGGTGTTTTGTTGGTGCTGCATTGGATTTCGTCACGAATCCGTTGCTTCAGGCCCGTAAAAACAGGTAAGTGGCTATTACGCATTGAATTTTGTGACATTTGTGATTGGTACATTGGGACATGAACATCTTTTATCAACCTTGAGATTATAGAATATACCAGTTTTCTTTGTTCTACATTAATTCCCGCATGGTTTGTAGTGTACTAGCAGTCCTGGTTAAATATTTGGCTCGAAAAGTTTGACTTTCTCTTTGTTTCCAGCAATGTTACATAAATATCTGGGTCCAATTTTAATGTATTGACCTCTTATCAGCTAAATTGTTGCCCACAAATGGTATTTTAACTGTCTTTATCTACATTGTTAGCATATGGCAGCAACACCAAAAGTTTATTGCATAACAAACTAGTCCTAGGACTAAGTAAATTGATTTTTATGGAATATGAAAAAAAGATAACATTTTGTACCTTTATGACAATTTATTAACCTATTAGTTACTAGATGAAAAAGAAAACCAAATTCATAATGCAGAAATCAAACAGTATACAGTCTCAACAAATATTTAAAAGAATACTATGCATCTAAAAATGTAAACCAAAACAATATTTATTGTGTATTCCACTGTTAGATTTCAATGGGTATTAATAATCACTTCATCATATCAGCCTGTTGCAGTCCACTACTGGACATAGGCCTCCCCCAAGGAGCGCCACAGCGCACGATCTCCCGCCCTTTGCATCCAGTCGCATTAATCACTTTGCCCTTTGCATTAATCAATTTTTCTATGTGTGACTGTGTGTCTGAACTCTGCGAGATTTAACCCTTAATGAGACATATTATGATTTTCGACTACGATTAGCTGTCGACCTTAAGATAAGGGATTAAAAGTCCAGAATTTGATCTTTATTCTACTGTTTCATCACCAGTAAACTTTTAAAAGTTTTACAGACGAACAAAATTGAAAGTATTTTAAATGCAGACTATGAAACAATTTTCCACTAGAAAATTGATCAAATAATGTTAAAACTTGTGTATTTTTAGTAATCCTTTAAATGAATTCGACAAGCAAATAAAATATCACTATGTTTTTAGTATTATTATTTAAAATAATACCCAGTGCCAATGCCAACATTCAGCTGCATAACGTTTTGAACATTGAGGACATGTTACTTAAATAGGTCTCATAAATTATACTGCAATGAGTATTAATGGGTATAAGAGAACTGAATTTGTCCAATATTATTTCGGTAAACACTGCCTCTGAATAATATTCCATTAACTCAGTTTCTGATGACGACATACATTTAGTTCTTTCATGTAATTAAAATATGAAATACCCATTAACTAGAAAACATTGTTATTACTGGTAAAGTACTTCATGGCTTTTATGATCTTGTAATGTTAGCAATTTAAATTTGGTGTTTTAAATGTTGCATAGATGGCGCCCTCTGTTCTGTAATGCGGTACAAAATAGGAACATTTTTCAATCGATTACAATAAAATATGTTTTTGATGTCAAGGACGTGTCTAGACGTTATTTAATGAGGTTTTCTGAATTTCATTTTTTTTGTCTTTTACCTCGTCGTCATTTTAGCAGAGTTTTTAATCAGTTCTGTTGTTTAAAAGTTCGGGTCCAGTTATTAAATGGGAAACCTTGCTCTTCACAAATATATGGAGCAAACATCTTCAAAAAGCGGCCAAGTGCGTGTCTAACTCGCGCACCATTATCTATAAAATGAGCAAAAAAAAAAACACGTTTGTTGTATGGGAGCTCCCTTCAATATTTATTTTATTCTAGTTTTTAGTATTTGTTGTTATAGCGGCTACAGAAATACATCATCTGCGAAAATTTCAACTGTCTAGCTATCACGGTCCATGAGATACAACCTGGAGACAGACGGACAGACAGACAGACCAAACGGAGAGCGGAGTCTTAGTAATAGGGTCCCTTTTTACCCTTGGGGTACGGAACCCTAAAAAGGAAGCACTCGCTATCCTGCTGACACGTGGCTCACGCACACGTGATGGCAGGTCACCGTCATTGGTCCATTCTCTCCTGGGCTCATAATCGCATTGTATATTTAACGAAGTAGTCCGCACTCCTTGCTATATATTAGAATGTAGGAGCAGGCAGAAGCTAAACACTAGTAAATGACTGATTTTCGGTCAGTGTCCATAGCATCATCTTGTTATTACAGAATCCAATTCAAAGGCGTAACTACGTGTTTCAGTTCGTGAGTTTAGACCAGAATTCCTTTGCAGGATTCTAGAGAAAAACTATTCTGTCTGTTATTCTAATACGGTTCATGCATTGCGGTACGATACGGTTTCATTATAACACTTGTATTCGGTGAGATTGAAGTAAAGCCATAACTGTAGTCTATTGTACAAAGAATAAAAGGAAATTAGACCAAAGCTATACAGGTTAGGTAGGAGCTGCGGGGAGTAAAGTCACCAGCTGGACGCTTTCACAGCCGCGTCGTTTCCACGTCGTGTTTCGACTTCCAATTATTATCTATATTGAGGGCAAGGGCGTGGCCAATGCGCCCTAAAAACAAGACATCGCAATAGCCTGAATATGTTATGTCTAACTCTTTCCACCTTGAGATTTCCGACTGGTTTCCACACCACCAAAACGTAGAGGAGAGATGCTTTTTCATACCAAAACAAGCCCCCCGCAGACTAAATCTGACTTCGCAGTGTTTTCACACATCTGTGCTTTGATGGGTACCGGACTTACGATATCCTCTGGGTTCTTTAGGAATTATGTTTCCGAGATTAGACCGTGGTTCACGTTCCGGGCTACAATACATATTAATAAATAAATATTTTTTATTGTTCCCATATTTCATACAATTTGTTGGGAGAATCCTCTTAAAGTGTAATTAGCGAAGGGGTTGTTCGCGCTCATCACAACCATCAACAAGCCCTTCGCTAAGTCATGGATGGTTGATTATATTTATCCGTCACCATTAACACAAGATTTGATTAATTTGGGGCTAGTTGGTTTAGTTGTGGAAATTATTTATTTATTCTGTGTTCAGAACTTTTTGCTTAGCTGTTGTTGCCTGCTATCGTTGCCGTTGGTTGATGAAGTATTTTTTTTAAATATTTATATTATATATTTTATTGGTAGGCAGAGTTCTTTCTTTAAATAATTCAAAGTTAAAAGGAGCTATTTCTTAAAATTCTTAGCCTGTTCAATTTTTTTACTCGTTATATTGATTGAGCCTTTAATAACTTGGGTATTAAATCTCTGGTTCTTTGAAAAACCCTCTGCTGAGCTGAGTGTCGTGTAATGTACCCATGTTCATTATCTTTCCGATATCTACAATTCATTGAGCAGCAAAGTACCTATGATTAATAATCTTTAAATACCCTTTAAACACTAATGACGAGAAATTGACTACTCGAAACATGTAACGTTTGCCAAGTAACTGTGACATTGGCCTACTAGCCTAGAATCTTACGGCCTACCGCTTACTACTGTTACTACTAACTAACTATGGCATTTTCCAATTAAGGTCGTTATGTTTAGGAGTGTTCAATACCCTTTAGTGCTGCCTCACACAGGGTCAGTGGCTGACGATTGTGGCGACATCTAATCGCAGCCACAAGATGCTGATTGATTAACGATGGCTGCTAGTCGTAACCTGGGTACTTACCTAGCCGTGTAGCATGTAACGTATCTGATACTGTATGTAGTGAGTACCTACGTGGACACGGCACGAGCCTGCTGCGAGCCGCTGGCGCGTGGATCGCATTAAGCTCGTAGTGACCCGCCGATATAGGTTAAGTATCAGATACGTTACATGCTACACGGCTAGGTGAGTACCCTTAGTAGCTGCAGATATGTAGTTTAATAGATTCCTCAATATGTTCCTCCAAGTGTGTTCCATCTGCGTTTCTTGGACGGAGTAACTTTAAGTCCGGCTTAAGCTTGGCTCCTCCCTTTGATCGGTTTACGAGGGAAAACAGTTAGATACTTAGTTTAAAAAATATCTCAAAATATTTGTTGACAGCGTGGAGATATTTTCATTTACGTGACGTCATAGTACGTTTACGTTTTATTAAAGTAAAAGTCTAGTATTGGTTAGATAGGTAATTGATGCCTTTTTACCATGCATCTGTGTTCTGAACTGCGATTAACTTAGTTACAGCGAGAGTTCTTCATGTGACTCTGAATAAGCGCCAACACAGCTTTGATTTATCGAAGTAACGTCAGGGTCCCTACTAAAAATCAGCGTCATCATATGTCCCTGGCTATCACGACGACAAATGCTGAGCAATCTTATTATGTATAATAATGTACTCTGTGTTGTGTTAATTTCTATTTGTATTGTATATTCTCTGTGTGTTTGTCATATAAATAATTTTCTATTTCTTAGTATAAATGAAACTACAAGTAACAGTCACTCCGCACTCTGTCTACGTTTGTAATTTGTTTCGTACAAAATTTTAAGGGTGTGTGTGTAGATAAGCAGCTTACCAATCTATGAAGGTGGCTGCTGCTATGGATAATATATGGTCGCCAGGTTACTACGATTTACGGTCGCCACGGTAGTGGTCTAGTACGAGGGCGGCACTGAAAATTTCGGGAATCAAAAAAGTGACACAACATTACTATTTAAAAATGTATTTATTGCTTTTTAAAGTATTCTCCGCGAAATTTGACACATTTTTCCATACGACGGAACCAATCATTGAAACAACTATTCCATTCGGAAGTTTGGGTCTCCAAAATGGCTCTTTTGTAGGCGTCCACAGCTTCTTCAGGTGAATCTCTGACCACGCAATTTATTCTTTATTTAAGGGAAGGTATAGAAATCATTAGGGCTTAGGTCGGGGCTGTACGGCGGATGGTCTAATAATTATATGTTTTCTTGCTCTAAAAACTCTTTTGTTCTGTGCGCGGTGTGAGAACTCGCATTGTCGTGATGGAGGATGATGCGGCGGTTGCAGTTCTCTTTACGGAGTTCAGAAACGACCTGTGGCAAACAATGCTATGCATACCATTCTGCATTAACCGTTCTTTGTCCCTCAAGAGGAATAGTCGCAACATGGCCGGTTTTGGAGACAAACGTGGCCACCATTTTTTTGCAACACTCCGTGAACGAACAATTTTTGTTGGCTTTAACTCATTTTCGAACACCCAAACTCGTGACTGGTTTTTTGTTTCGGGTTCGTACGCGTATATCCAGGATTTGTCACCTGATACGATGTTGTATGTTGTATACAGCATTTGAGGATCCTGCGTGGAATCTTTCGAGAGTTCTGACGCACCAAGTAACGCGAGCCGCTTTTTGCTCTTCACGGAGCGAATGCGGTATCCATCGGGATAACAACTTTTTTACACCTTATTGTTCATGCAAAATTATTTGTATTTGACTCATGCCAATGTCTAAAGCATAGACTTAGGATTCGCTACGCTCTTATATCTATGGTCTAAAGTTGACTGAATTTCGCGGTATGTCACACGTCGATCTTCCTCAATCAGCTAACGCACAGCATCTACGTTTTCTTGGGTGACTGCAGTTTTTGGACGACCTTGACGGGGATCATCACTGAGCTTGACACGTCCACGTTGAAATTCAGCAAACCAGCGATAAATTGTGGTTTTGGATGGGGCTTCATTACCAAATGCAGAAATCATCCGGTCAACACACTGTTTTTGTGTTAAACCACTTCGAATCTCATAATAAATCATCGCTCTTGAATTTTCTCGAGTCAATTCCATTTTCTCAACGACTAAACAAGTTTGACAAGACGTTGTGATAAGACCGAGAATCTTTTTTTAAATAAATGAATGGTATTCGATTTTTAAAACCAAGGAGTTTGCAATTAAAAAGATTGTAATATGACAGGAACAGTGGAAATATTTCATTCCGGATACTTTTAGTGCAGCCTATGTATAGCGCTTATAACTACCATCCTACAAGAGTTGAAGAATGTCTTTTCCTCTAAAATATTCGACCATTTTTTACGCAGAAGACGAAAACGATGTATGTGAAAAAGCATGATTAATGTTTCAAAACTGTCAAGAGTACATAGCGCCGATAGTGGCGGACTAACAAAATATATTTTCCAGAAAATATAAAAAGTAGGTTGGTAAACATGGTAGTATACATATAATATAGGGTAGACATTATTATGATGAAGTAAGTACAGGCAAAGGCACACCAACCTACTAAAAAAACTTCCTCGATCGATATTAAACTCGTAACTATGTAAAGCTTCAACTTTGCTTTGTTCAGCCTAATAACATAAACACAACTGCTTCGTATAGTGTACAAAAAGAGTATCTATCATGTATAACTTGCTAATCCTCTTTGCAAGGTATGCTCAACCTAAACTAATATGAGTAATAATACCATCTATTCGTTCCAAGCTTCAGATTAAAGAAAGTGGGTAATTCATTTTTGGGGAAATGTATAAAAATCTTCAATAAAGTACCACAAACTATTGTTGACTTACCTATTTATGAGTTCAAAAACCACATTAAAAAATCTTTATGGAAAAATGATAAGTACTACAAAGTTGAAGATTACTTGAACGACAAGAGTGCATGGACTTAATAATCTGCCTAGCTCGCACTTAAACTATCTTGCAATTGTATTTCCTGTAAAAAAATCAGGCTGACAATGGTGACTGTGTTTGTTGCGCCGCTTCTTCTCACCACCAGCTGATAAGTTGTCCCGAAGCGGTGGTAGGGCTAAGTTATATGTTGGGACGTGTTTAAGTGCCCGGAAGAGGGCCTATACACAGAATAAAGAATTTCATTTCATTTCATTGAGACTACTTGCACTTTGCAACTCATATAGCCATTATATATTTGCCACCGATATTTTAGGCAGTTAGAAAGTCATAATTAACAAAAGCACTAAACCGCATAGATTAATAATCGGTTACAAATTACAAAGTAGCGTTGCATGAGCGCTGATCACAATCAGCAAATCGCGTGATCACGGTAAACAGCGCTGGGAACGATATAAAAATGATATAAAATCACGAGTCCAGCAGCTCGCACGTCACGTCTGGACAAGAGTGTATGTTTAGATGGAAATGACTATACTGCGCAAGTAAGCAGATTACGAGAGGTACGATTGCAAACTCAAATAGCGTTAGAAGTAGATCTGGCGACACAGGATACGTTGTATAGTTTAAGCACTAGTTTCCCAAAGCATGCTTGCTAAATACTGTGAAATGTAATTTCTTAAAAGGAGAAAAGAAATGAGTTATTTATTTAAGGGTAGGTTTTCATATTTAAACAGCGAAATGATAAACACAACGCCTGCACTATCGGCGATATTCTTACTACGTCAATCTGTTGCTGCATCGCGTATCCGCGTCGGGTAAAGTAAAAGTAAAGTATGCCTATATACGTCCCACTGCAGGACACAGGCCTCACCTCAACTATGAGGTGGTTTGGGCCATACTCCACCACGCGGGCCCGGTGCGGATTGGTGGAGGGGTGTTGTAAGGCCAGTGACTAAACCTTACTGTCAGATGTTATCAAGCCGCCTTAAGGCCTCTGACTAGGCTTCACGACCAATATCAAGCGATATTGGCCGGGACCAACTTTTAACGTGCCTTCCGAAGCACGGAAATGCTCGTGATAAATGTCACTAAATATGGTCGGAATGGTCACCCATCCACTCACGACCGCGGCGTTGGTTGCTTAACTTTAGTAATCAGTACCAAAGCGCTGCCGCCACTGAGCTACGAGCACCTCGTCGGGTATCAATTGCCAACATCCGTAATCGGCAACTTTGCGTCGCGGTTTAAAGACTTTTTGATTTTCATTAAGTTCCAGCGGTAGATTTAATTTTAAAATTAAATCGCAGTGTGCCTCGTTCTTAAATAAATAAAAATATTGGAAAACATCACATACATGATCTTTGATCCTAATAAGTAGGTAAAGCACTTGTGTTATACAAATCAGAAACAACGACGTTACCACATTCAAATTCAAATGCAATCGTTTATTTGCTAGAATAAGTACATTATACATGCAATTTTCCATTTCAGAGCTTAAAACTGTTAATAGTCCAACACCCAGTCGAACACCTTTAATTATTATTTTACTTTTATGATTGAAATTTAAATTTCATCCTCATCAAGTCCTATTGGACTAGCTCTCTCAATCGTCTCGGTGGACTGGACGTGGACATACCTCTTACCTCTGACCTTTGTTCTTGCTTATTTCGGTACTCACTTGTAGTCAGTTAATGAATAAATATGGTCTTCGTTCAATGGCCTCTTTGGAATGCGATATAGGAAAATATATTTTAGGAATCCAGAAAACTGACTCGTTTGGTATTATCTACTTTAGATTCGACCTTTCAAGTCATTAGTATTGAAAGTCGAATTATGGGCTGTTACCTTATTTGCTGCCGACGATCGGTCGCAAAAGACCGCGTTAAAATACCACTTCTATTGCGTCTCGTTTAAAGGGCAGAAGGGATACAGAGTTTTAACAAATACAAAATCTTTATTTTTGCAAATAAAGATTTTGACTTTGACTTTTGACTTTAACATTTTTTCTTCTCAATGATAAGTTAGTGTTATTTCGACATTTGTTATTGATTACAAAATGTGCTTACCGTTGCTATTTTCTCTAAATCCACGTCAGCTACCTCGATGTTACCTAATTATATCGCGCACGCCGTGTGAAGATACAGATCAGTCTAGCGATCAGAAACACCATAACTGCCACAATAGGCGGTTATCCGAACGAATGTTATTTAAACGTAGGTACTTAGTACATTCCTTTGCGCCGCTGTAAGGCGCGGGACATACACAAGAGGTGTTAGGCGGTTCAGTACCGGCACCGAATGTGAGCGCTGTGGCAAAGAGTGGGGATCGCTTTGCGCATCTTACTAGACGATCACCGTATCAGAGACGCGTGTGCGCGGAGCTAACAACCAATCACGGCCTGGCGCGTCGCACTACTAGCCAATCACGTAATCTTAATTATCTTCTGCGCAGTTTTCGCCCACCGCTCAACTTCGGTGCCGCGTACTGTAGCACGGGTGACGCTTTGGCTCATATGTTGGACGCTCAGTTTAGTGTGTATAATAATTAATACTCTTATTATTATGCACACCAAATATTTCAACAGCAATATATTTTTGCATTTGTAGTTGTCAATGTATGTAACCATGGCTAGCCACACGGTAATTAAGTACTCACTGGTAGATAATGATAACCCCATAATAATAAAATAAAATAATTGGTAAGCTATAATTTAGTTAAACTTATTGACATTATAGGGTTGCCTGCCTATTATTACCTCAATTAAATATCTTGGTAAATAGGTAATACCTAAATCCACTTTACAAAGTGTGAAGCCAACTCAAACGCGTTATTATCACATATTTCGCAGATTGTGCATTATTATGCTGTAATTATATAGAATGCACAAGCCATGTCGTAATGGCTCTATGTAATAATATAATTACTTCCAGTAAAACTAAACCAACTGGGCGTGGGGTCTATGACCCGAGTTCTATTTTCTGACTTGAGTGTAACGTGTTTCTGAGGTATTTATCGGACAATTTCTCAGTGCGACTAGTATTAGGCGCCTCTTGAAGTAAATACAATCAATGTTTTTATTTGTAACATTGCTATGTCGGAATCATAGGAGTTAAAATTGTTTTTAGTGTTTTTTTTATTCAACCAACGAAGGCTATCATAATCGACGCACATATTTTTAAAACTACTTACAACGAATCCCTTCACATAAATGGGGTAATTCGGGACCCCTAGGGCAGTGCTCTATCTCTGGACAGAAACGGTGAGAAAGCAAAAGAAAAAAATGGCAATAGTATAACTGTCTAATACTGTCAATTTCTTAGGGATATTTTCATCTTTTCACAACTGTGCGTAAACCAGGGAAGCTCGCTAGTTTAAATAAAGAAATAATGGAAGAAAGCATTCAGAAATTCATATTATGCTATATCGACTACCACTTTTACTTATCCCTTCTTGGTTGTAGTAACCTTGAAAGTCGTAGTCATAGCAACGAAAAAAATCTAAGTACCGAATTATCCCGCAGTAAAGAACAGATTATGCCTAATAAAACACGAAATTGCTAGCGAAGCATGAAATAGGCAATTGAGAAGCATTGATCCAGTGGCAATCTATGGATATTACGGCCGATCAGTGGAACCGGTCAGCCGTAGTGAATGAGCATAGCTAGAAAACCTGGGGCACTTACTGATGATCCGGAGGCCTACTACGTAAGTGTTTCGTTCGTTCGGACGTATTAACCTGTCAAATTAAATTTAAGCATTCACTTGTATCAAGCGTCTGACAATTTGTAAACTATTGAAAACTTTCGGGGTTTTTTACACGGCTAGTTTGGGTTGGTCATATTTGTCAAAAGATTGACAAAAAGAGATGGTAATTTTAATTTAGAAGGTTTATACATGGGAACAAACGGAACTGTTTCGTAGTAGGCTTTTCGAGCATAGCTAGAAAACCTTACACACAGATGATCTGACTCGGACGAAGGTCATTATCACATCCATTGATAATTCTGCCTTCGTGCCGTGAATGCGAAGATTCAGTTAGTTAGCTGGACTGTTTCCGCACTTAGCCCTTGATTGGACCATTGTGCGTGCTGCATCTGCTTTCTTACTCCAACCAGCCCAGGTCGTCCCAGAAGGTCAGCAGCCTTTTCAGGCTCTTGGAAGTTTCCGAGAGCGATCCTGGTGATTGGAGAAATTCAATCAGTTAACATTATTACCATTATAATTTATAATCAGTCCTCTTTTGGTCATAGGCCTGTTACAATACACACACGCCCACAGCCCGATCTTCCGTTTTTCCATCCATGTACCGTCTGCTGTGTTGCTTTGTGTATCATGCCTTCATCTTGCCAAATTATTCGTTTAAATTTTAAACTCTGAAAGCCGTGGTCTTAAATGGCATGGTTCCTCTGTAAAGAGTTCTGGAGTTCATATTGAAATAGCTCCTAGTGTAATAACAAGACTTGAAACACTACTGTCAGTTTTATGTACGGACAACAGCTCGTCGACCTACCACAAAATGTCAAAAATTCTCATTTGAAAATGATGGCTTAAAGTTGAAAATCTATTGCAGAATTTTTGACTTTTGGGGTAGGTCGACGTGCTGTTGACTGTACATGATGAAATCTGATCTTTATGAGTTGGACTGATGGTAGAACAGTGTTTAGTTTGAAGCGTTGCCTCATATACTTTTGGTCGTGAGTCGTACCTCTAGACTTCACGAAATCGGCTTTAAAACGTAGCATGACTACGGAACCCTGTACCTACTTTGCATGGACTGTTTTCAAATATCGATTTTGTAAAATTCATGATTGATTTAAAATTCCACATACACCATGAAAACGGAAATATAAATCCGAAAACATGCGTTAAAAGAATAGTATTGCATGCATAATTTATGCACAAAAGTTTATTTTTATTGAGCCACGTAGCATCTCCGTGTCTTGTATAAAATGGAATTGCACGAGCTGCATTGCAAAACTCAATATAAATGTCGCATGCATGAGTACACACAATGGAGATAAATATAGTAGGATCATTTTCTTCAATAATAAATAAATTAATAAATATTGAACAACATTACCTACATTGCTCTGATCCTAAAGTAAGTAGCTAAAGTATTTGTGTTATAGAAATCAGAAACAACGACGGTACTACAACACCCAGACCCAAAATAAATAGAAAAGCTCGTTTTCTACATTGACCCGACTGGGGATCGAACCCGGAACCTCAAAGATGGCGACGCCATATAGTCCATCGTGCTCGCCTCTCGGCTACGGAGGTCGTCAATATGATCTACTGCTTGTACTGGTTAGGTAAAGATCTTAACGAGCGCTATACAGTTGTAAGTGGCCGGTTTAATCAATATCTTGGCTTGTTCCCTATTTTGGGTCAGCAGGCCTGATACTTTTTCGCAAGTTAAAATGACTATTTTGTGTGAGAAGGTGAACTTTTTTCACCCGATTTCGATATTGATGCCATGGTGAAAGTAGTTCATTCTTATAAGTAAAATAGTCTGATAAAGGGTTTCATTCAACACATTCAAATTACACTGCTGTTTCTCAATGAGTCCTCTTAATAATGCATGTCTGACAAATTACTTGTCGGAACGATATTGTATGCGATGTTTGCAAATAGACAGCATATTATTACATTTGCCACTTTTGGGATTCGATTAATTTACCTGCTTTCTATTTGCAAGTGAGCTATAGAGCTACCTAGTGAGCGAGGTAGGTGGTAATATTACTGATCCTATGTTTTTTGTGGTTTTCTTTTTTCTTTATATTTACGACACCGGCTTCATACCTACATATTACGATACGATACGATACGATACGAGGTACTAGCCCAGCCAGGATCAAAGCCTGCTCCGGTCAAACCGGCATACCAGGTAGCACATTTTATAGGGAGGGACACGCTCTGGGATGGGATAGGACGGCCGACCAGCCAACCGACCGCGCAAGTCGGCTGAAACCAATCGACCACAACCAAGTAGATATGCATCCTGAGCCTGGTATAGGAAAATGGGTAAAGACGGGTTTATTGTTTTTAGGATTGAGCGTTGATGATGATGGGTTGGGCAATCTGGCCTTGGGTGTTGTGGTTTTTTCCTGATTATTATGTTATCTTGTTACTTAGTTTGGCTTGCTAGTTGTTCTGCGTCATTATTTCATAAGTGTTGTTGTTTCGTATGAGCTGCTGGCGTCGGATTCACTGTCAGTTTCTTCTGTTTCGAATATTGTTTGAGCTGCTTGTCTCATCTCCTTTTTGTTTACGGCATTCTATTAGGGTTTTATTATAGTATTTCAGATCATGTGAGAGCGAGTCCTTCCACGTAAATATGGGCCTGCCAATCTTTAGCCTATTTGCTTTGAGTTTTATAGCGCTGTGGAGTACGTGCAGCTTCGTTCGCCGTAATATATGACCGTAGTAACACAGTCAGAGAAATTTTATTCTATTGCTCAACAGAAGTTGGTGTACTCTTTGGTTTTTCGGTGGAGATTTGCTGTGGCTAAGTATGTCTCTTAAAATGATCCGCTCGTACCGTCTAAGCATGGATCGGTTTGCTTTGGTTAGCGCGGCGGCCTTTAGTACATACGTCATTGTAGGCTCAATGATCATTTTATACAATAGTCTTGCTAGTTGCCATTGCATCTTGGTTTTTCTAATAAAAGGGATTAGAATTTTGGAGTTTTTAGCTCCTTGCTTGCAGCGGGTTTTTATTGTTTCTCTTCTGGTGTGCCCTGATGTTATGTAAGTGCTGAGCTATTTTATCTCCTCGACTGGCTGGATATTAGTACCATCTCTAATTTGGAGTATTTGAGTGCGCCTGCAGGTATTTGTTGGGTCACGGATCAAGATTTTCGATTTTGTGTTATTGATTTTTAGTCCAACACTAAGGAGGAGTTCTTTGAGTCGGGATTAAAATTATTTGTAGTTGTCTAAAGTTTGTTCCTAAAATAATTATATCGTCAGCAAATGATAGGCATATCGGTAGGGATAATATTAGGTCTTGATTGAGATGAAGGAATGGTACTTTTTCTTCTAGAGTTTTTAAAACGTCGTCAATGAGAATGGTAAAGAGACGGGGTGACAGTAGGCAACCTTGTTTGACTGCTTTGCCTTTGTTAATAAACCGTGTTTGTTGTCCAAACCACCTTATGCATGTTGATTCATTCATACAAGCTTTTATAATCCTATTGGTAAAAGTCTTATTAGTCCTGGACACGAGGATGTCTTTTAATGCATTTAAGTTTACGGTATCAAAAGATTGTTCCATGTCGATTGCCATGACGTATGTTTTTATGCCTTCCCGCTATTTCTCGTCGAGAATTCTACGGAGAGTAAAAATATGATCATCGGTAGATCTATTTTCTAGGAAGGCTGCTTGATAGTTGCCTAGGCTTTTGGTCAATTTATCAAGACGGGACAGAATAAAGTTGGCGTATATTCTATAGCCAGTACAGTACAGCATGTCGAAATGCGCTCATATTCGTTAGTTGATTTCGGGTTCGTTTTTTTTTGGAATCGGAATTTGGACGGTTTGCGTCCAGGCTGATGGTATGATATTGCTTTGCCATGCATTCCTAAAGTGCTCCATTGGGTCTGTGAACATCTCGTGGGTAGAGCTTTAAATAGTTCCGTGACTTCTTGGTCAATACCTGGTGCTGTGCCGCATACTATTGATTATTTTAGCAACTCCTTCATTGCCTAGGCCTTCGCAATGGTCATTTATATTCTCGTTCTTACATAGAGATATGACTGGACCTTCAGATTTTGATAGTTCCTTTTCCCAATTAGAAATAGGTATATATGTGGTCTTCTTCCTGTATATTTCAGTTGTTTTAAATCTTCGGTACAAGTAATATGTGGTTTTCATACGCTGAGAAGGATGCATGCTATTAAGGTCCTTGAAAAAGGATTAGAATTCGCGGTCTTCATTTGTTCAATATGTACTGCAACTTGGTGCGACAATGTTTTAACTCTAGTCGGGATGTTGTATCACGCGAATGTCGGTTACGAAATTTAGCTTTCTGTCCGGCTTCATACCTACATATTTGAAATTTATTAACATGATTGAACATACTCCGTGTCCATTTTAAAGGATATTACTGATCCTATGTTTTTTGTGGTTTTCTTTTTTCTTTATATTTACGACACCGGCTTCGTAGGTACATATTTGAAATTTATTAACATGATTGAACATACTCCGTGTCCATTTTAAAGGTCTAGTATAAAAATTGGAAAATTAATTATTTAAATCCGATGAGTAGTTGATCTAGAGATTACCCCGCACATGCAAATTAAAAAAAAATACCCCTATAATATTGGTATAGGTTATCCACTCCTTTTTCTTTTAAGAATTACATTTCCTTAAAGTTAAACACTTACCCTAAATTAATTATTTTATAATAAATTCATTCTATTTTATTATTATTTTTTATGGGATAAGTACAGTCACATCAACCAATCGCTAATTTTTTTAAATAATAGATACCTTTGAACTTAATTTTTTTTTTAAATCCGTCGAGAGAAACTTCGTTAAATTGACTGTAGATCAAGACAAGAGGTAAGTTGTATTTTACCAGTAATAATAAATCATTAACATAAACGAATTTAGGTATAAAAAAAAATGCACTCTAAATCTTCATATTCGATCGTCATTCAATCGCATCGCATCCAATTAAATAATTAGAAAAACAAATTAGGTAAATACTATGTCTGGTCGTGTCTGTTTGTAAAACAGTAACAATAAGCCGATAATTAAATTAACTCTTCCGAGAAGATCTACCTTTGCAGATTCATTAATCTTCCAAGACCTTGTAAAAATAATTAATTACCTAACATTCCAGGTTGAGCTGACGCCAGTCGCATAAATCCTGATGCATTATGCATTTCTAGATAACACAATTGAGTTACATTAACACAAATATAAATATTACATTTTAATGAAATCGTTAAAACAAATGAAATGTGTTCAAACTCAAAGATTTTAGCAGAAGTCATCGAAGAGTTTACTTTTGACATCCTATGGTATCAAATTATTGTATTGTCAATTATCCAAACTTACAGAGAGGTGTGGACCCGAACCTCTGTAAGTATGTATGAACTTGTGTTAGATAGCAGAATATAACATCTAAATAAAGACAAAACAAGTAGTTGGCGTAACAATTTATTGTAGTACACGGGTAAAAAAAATTACAACGCTGCTGCACTTATTTTGCCTTAGATACCTATTTCTCTAAAGTATCATTCACAGTGATTCGTATTCAGAACAGTCAATGCCTGAATTACTACAGTTTTTCTTTTTTAATATTTGTGGAAAATTTGTTTTATTCTTTATTGGAGTATTCCTACTGCATTTGCAACTATTGGATTGGACTACCTACCTTTGTTTCTTTGTATCGCAGACAATATGTTCACCTAGCAACTGTATTAATAGCATATAAAGCAGCTAATTGACCACGCCACTATTCAGGCTTATCGGGTATCACGCCTTCCACTTAGGACTGGGGTTTCCAGGCCACTGGGGGAAATAGGATACTGGTAGTGTTTTTATTTGCCTGTTTCCAAACCACACCGTTTAAGCCACCATGTCCCATTTCACTCTGTGTTTCTTTCTTATCGCTCATGCAATAAAATAAAAGTCTTTAGATTTAAAGGCTGATAAATCCTGCAATAAGGAACATGTTTGCTGATAGAATCTTTATTTGATGTGACCTTGCATAGCAAATTCAAGATCCTTTTTAGTGATCCAGCTTCCATCTCAACTAAACGTCTGCAGGTTGTACAAGGGCCAACCGGCCTTCTTAAGAAAGCCAGTCAATGTCGATAGATTGTAGAGTCAGACAGTCTTTGATCTAGATTTAAGAGGCTTGACCTAAATTGTGGAAATGAGGCCCTACCCACGATAGCATTTAATCTAAAGATAAACTTTAGGAATGGTGTGGAGGAACTAACCTAAATGTCCGTTATTTAACCCTGTACCCTGGCTACTCTACTCACCGTTGATTGTAAGCGCACGCGCACGGGATATGTAAATAATCTCACGTGCTTTGTGCATTAAATAACACGAAGATGCCTGCCGTAAATATCGGCGTAAGCGCATCACTAAATTGCATATTTATAACTTTTGCGAATTGCTTCTTTTTGGTTTTTTACATGTGCTGCAAGAGTATTTACTTCTTTATGCACTTTGTCCGAAATTTCTTTTTCTTCGTTAATTTCATCAGTCACTGGGATAGCATTAGAAAAGCATTGAAACTGGTATCTAATGACCATAGTTTGAAATAAGGCCATGTCTTTTTCCTAGTACAGTAATGCTTCAGGCCATCACAGTGTTGATAGCTTAAAAATGCAACATGCTGTCATGGCATGCGTATTATTTAGGGTTTTTTTCTTTCTTAACCTGTATCCACTCAAACGTTGAGTGTAGAGGACTGCTTTACTGCACGCCAATCCTTACTTCGTGAGTGTTTCGCATACTGCAGCGCCAGTCAACTTTTGCTAGATTGTCGCGTCGGTCTACCATACGTGTAGCCAATTGCCCACGCTTCTAAGACCAGTTCTAAAATAGCATTTAATTTAACACATTATGCACCGTCTGTTTTCTGTTCTTCGATATAAAAGTACAGTGCTTATTACTGTATCTTGCGTTTATTTCACCTTGAGCTTTGTACGCTCTCAATCATGTCGATTTAAATATAAAAGTCCTCCTCGAAGAGCGATAAAAGTTTTGTTGCACTGAAATAAAGAACTGGGGTGGCCTCGCGCAGATGCGCTGTTGGCCTTGGCTGCGTACGCGCAGGACGGGAGAGAGGCGATCAGGGTTGCTAACTGTAAATTTTACCCTCATATTTACGAAGGAAGAAATATTCCAGTAAAAATTTACGTTATTATTGAAAAAATGCATTTTTACTACCAGACTGCACGTAGAACTGACGGCCGATGGTACAGAAAGATTCTGAAATAGAGGCTCCGTACTGGTAAGCGCAGCGTGGGTCGTCCACATGGTGTACAAGCTACCTGGTAAAGGTTGCTGCAGAAAGCCGCTGGATGCAGGCCGCTTCCGATCAGCCAATCTGAAAGTCACTGGGGGAGGCCTATGTTCAGCAGTGGACGTCCTGTGGCTGAAATAATGATGATTGTAAACATCACAATAATGCTTTATCTTTCTCTATCTTTTATTTAATTGTTTCATTGTTACCGGCTGCTTAAATAGATAAATAGATTTGAAGTTCGAGATGCCTTCAAAATAGTCATCAGCTCTGGAGATTAATTAAAATGAAATACAATAAAACTTATTTCATAGAAATCTAAATCCGATTATGACGGGATCGAAGTTTTTTTTTTGTTTGTTTATTATTTTTTATTGGAATTAGCATCCCTAGTACCTGGCTATTCACTTGCACTAAGTAAAATGCACTATATGTAATCATAATAAAAATGGGGTGATATTATTGCTGGGGCTGGTTCGCAAAAATTCGCGAAAGCCGGAGTCAGTTGTAAATGGGGCCATGGCCACATCACACATAACATGTTTAACGTTTATTTTTAAATTACAACAGACGAAGTTGTGCAAGTTTTTACTCTACTTTTGTGACGCACTTGTTGTTATGATGCCATTTTATTCTGGACTCGTTTTATTTGTGGACACGCACCCGTTTTTTGTCCACTATTATTATCTAATTTTACCTTTACATTATTTATTAAAAGAGACAAAGATTTGGGTGTTTATTCATAGACGCGGACAAAATTATGTCTACTGATATTTTAGTTTTAACCAGTAGGATAATCCTGATGAAGATATTTCTAGCTACCAACAATACCTACATAGACAGTCGTCAAATGACTTTATCGTTGTCAATATGCCAAATAACGCAAGTCTCATTATCCCTTTACAGTTGCAAGTTATTCAAAGTTTGTGTTAACATAGTTTTATCAACTCACTTCCAAATGAAGTGGTATCTCCGTATAAGGCTTTACTTCGCCCCAGCTCCGCCGGGCTTGCGTATGCGTGGTGCTATTTATATCCACAGGAACCACGAGCGTCGCCCTCGCAGGCGCCATGATTGCATTCACCGTAAATAATATGTACTCGATCGAATAAATAAATAAATATTGGACAACATCACATACATTGCTCTGATCCTAAGTTGAGAAGCTAAAGCACTTGTGTTATAGAAATCATAAACAACGACGGTACCACAACACCCAGACCCGAGACAATATAGAAAAGTTAGTTTTCTACATTGACCCGACCGGGGATCGAACCCGGAACCTCAGAGATGGCGACGCCAATACAGTCCGGCGTGCTCGCCTCTCGGCTACGGAGGTTGTCATAGAACAAATAAATTGATAGAGTAAAATAAATAAATAAAATAAATTGTTTCCACAATCACACCAATCATCTAGCCCCAAACTAAGCAAAGCTTGTGCTATGGCGACTAGATGACGAATAAACATACTTAAATATGTTTATAAACATCCATGACTTAGGTGCAAATGCTCGTGCTCATCACACTAACATTTGCCCCTCGCGGGATTCGAACCCGCAACCGCCAGGCATCGTAGTCCGGAGCGCGAACCACTACACCAGACGAGCGTCAGTTAAATGGTATTCCCTGTTTCTGTCTACTTTTTCGAACTTAGATAACTCTTGTGACGTGTCATTGGCGTCTTCTGGCCAAAATTGCTCTGTCATTCACCTGAAGCATCTTTACCATTAGTGACTTAGACAGATTAAAAGCAAGCCCATAATAGACCCTTAATGGGGTTAACAATTTAGAACCCCAAGTGAACTCGTAAGTTGTTTGTCCAACTTGCTTAACTACTTATACTAAATTGTAAATTTTTGTTTTTAGCAATTCCATGCAAGGTTTAATTGAAGATAAATAACACTTGAAAAAAAACGTTCGAGTCCCATTTGAGGTTGATGATTTTTTTTTCAAGTGTTATTTATCTTCTACTTATACTAAACCTCGACATTCAGAATGTTTTTAATACTCTACGATTTCAGTACATGAAATTGGGGATGAGTGGATATCGTTACATTCGCCACTCATAGCATCAAGCTTAGGGATGCGTTTCCAGTTCCACTGAGGTGGACACGACAGTGGAGGAGTTCTTTTTTCAGACATACACATTACAACACAGTTTTCACACAATGGAACTAAGGTGGTTTGTCAACCTTAGTTTAAGATTGTAAGGGTTTTGTGGATGATTGATATGAGTTTATTTAAGCAAAATCTAGGATGTTTGAAGGTTATCATTATGCAATTCTGCATACGGGCAATTTAAAACTAGCTGCACTTTATTCTGCTTACATTATACGGGTTTTAAGACTTTTAAGTACACTTTGAGGTCGTCTTGTTTCTATGAAGTTATCTATGCTAATCCACTATCTCTGTATATTCGAGTTGTAATTTCAAACCGCATTTGCAAACACGCTAGAACGGGTTATCTTAAAAGGTGTCTGCCTTTTTTCATTGTTTCAAATATCAGATTACGTGTTTTCGGTCTGCTAGCGTCTGTCTAGACTTTTGAACTAGGTCTGATATTTTGGGTTCTAAATTTTATTGAAAATTTCCTAAAAAAAAATTATGTTAAATCTTTTAATTTGTTTCAAAATGCAAGGAAACCTTGTGAGTTTCGAAGCCGTGGCCACTTATAATTTCACAAAGTAAGAGTCTTACTGTCTTAAGTGTAATTTTTTGTTGTTCTAATAAGACCATTTCATTTTATGGATATTTTGCTTTAATCGCACTCCTTAGTATAGGTTTTGTCTCCTTTGTAAATAAATATCAAAAGGTACCGAGGCCGGGTCTTAAAATCTCGAGGTACCCTTTCAGACGTTTGAACAAGTTGTATGTCAATTTTATTTGCCAAATGTTTATGTGGGTGGATTATTAAGTATAAAATGTTAAATTAATTAAACAGACAATAAACATGGGCTCCCAACTATATCCACAGACGATCCATCAGTGGTCCCCAATTGGGTGGCGGTTGGGAATCTTCGACACCAGAAATCAAACTTTTGTCTTTTGCAGTCTTTAAATATATTATAGAGTATGAGAAAACAAAAGGTGTTGCTTAGTATTTTGTTAATTCAGCTATCATAATTTGTGCTTGTAAAATTATTGTTTAATTTTAGAAAAGTTGGAACTTGGTACCTCTCCGTAAGAATTATATGACATAATCCTAAGTTTTAACTATTATTGCAACTATGTCAAAAAGAGAAAGCTAAATTTTCCTTACGTACGGACAACAGCTCGTCGACCTACCACAAAATGTCAAATTTTCTCATTTGAAAATAATCTCTATATGTCAGGCTTAAAGTTGAAAATCCATTGGAGAATTTTTGACTTTTGGGGTGGGTCGACGTGCTGTTGACTGTACCTCAAACTTTATAGTTCAAACTAATAAAGTGCACTTAAAATACCTACACAACACAATAAAATGATAATGCTTAGTGCAGTCAGATGTTTTGGGGTGGTTGGGATCTACCTCCTAGCGGTCCACCCCGGGCAACGTCATCATAATCTGTGATGGCGGCAGAAGATCCCAAAGGCGGTGGTAGGCCCTTGAAGGGGCCGCCTGGCTCGCGACCACCATCCCGCCGGAGTCCGGCGCCAAGCAGCCCTGCTGTGTTCCGTCGGTGTGCGGGAGTGCCAGTGCCATTGGGGGTTTGAAACTAAGTCAGTTGCGCTGTTGGAACCGGTCTCTGTCTTTAGGCGATGCTGTATCGGGTAACTCGTTTTGGAGGGTAGCGGGATCCGAGGCACGGTCCCAGCCGTTGGCCGACCGCAGTCAGTAGGGGGCCCGACTTACGCGCTAGCCACGCGTAAAGGCTGCCCCGCCAACTTGCGAAAAATCCCGTTATGCTCCACCGTGCCAGTTGGCGACTGGTTGGGAGGACCCGGTGGAGTGGTATCGGGGGGGCTCGGGCGTCCCCGCAGTCTCCAAGCGAGTTCCCCTCTGATCGGCTGAGCCGAAAAGTACGAGTAGGGTTTGCTAAGCAGCGCCTCGACTTTATTTTTTCTTTCCCCCACTAAAACTCTTAAAAAAATGACTACACAAATGAAGAAGAAAAAGTTTAAACAACGGCGACACTTCCTCCCACTCAAAGTGCACCTCACCAACATCCGAGGTCTGCACTCAAATCTCGACCCGGTCCACCACCACCTGGAGACCGAGAAGCCGCACTTATTCTTCTTAACGGAGACGCAGATAGCAACACCGTCGGACGTGGCATACCTCAACTACCCTGGATACACTCTCGAACATAAGTTCAAGAAATGTGCAGGGGTCTGTGTGTATGTTCGCGATGACATCTGCTGTAAGCGTCTCCGTTGCTTTGAGAAGTCTGAATTTCCTGTGCTGTGGCTTTTGGTGGACACTGGGGTAGAGAAATCTCTCTGCGCTAGTGTTTACCGTTCGCACAGTGGAGATCGGGAGACGACTCGGCTCATGGAATACCTTGCTGAGGCGGCAGACTCCGCACTTCAGCGATATCCAACAGCAGAGCTTGTTTTTCTGGGGGACTTCAACGCCCACCACAAAGAGTGGCTGTTCCCATACCAGAAAACTGACCATGCTGGGCGAGAGGCCCGCAAGCTAGCATTGGCGCTAGATCTCACTCAGCTGGTGGAACAAGCGACGCGAATACCGGATATCGCTGATCATACACCCAATTGCCTGGACCTACTGCTGTCAACTGATCCGCACAGACATTCGGTTTCAGTCTCGGCTCCACTGGGATCGTCCGACCACTGTGTAGTGAAATCCGTATCGATCTGCTCTCCTCCGGATTACACCCTTAGGGGTACGAGGAGAGTATGGCGATACGAGTCAGCAGACTGGGACGAGATGCGAGCTTTCTTTGCATCATACCCGTGGCGGCAGTTATGCTTCTCTTCGAAAGACCCCTCATGCGTCGCTGATGCGATCACAGCTGTTATCCGGCAGGGAATGGAATATTTCATTCCATTTTCCGACATCCCGCTCGGTTACAAAGCCCGACCTTGGTACAATGCGGACTGTGCTCGAGCTGAGGCTCGTAAACAGTCAGCTTACCAGGCTTGGGTAAAAGCTCGAGATCAAAAAGCGCGAGCGCGAAAGGTGCGAGCAAAGAAGAGAGCATATAATACAGCCGCCAGGTCTTGCAAAAGGGTGCTGCGAAAAGCTAGGTTCGACCATGTCAGCCGTATTGGGGCGAAACTTGCATCTTACCCACAGGGTAGTAAGCAGTTCTGGTCCCTGTCGAAATCAGTCGAATCTAACTTCTGCCTTCCTACACTACCTCCAATGCAGAAACCTGATGGGTCACTTGCCCACACAGCAACAGAGAAAGCAAATTTATTTGCCGATCTGTTTGCAAGCAATTCACGTCTAGACGCTGGCTCGAAACGTCCACCCACCTTGCCTCAATGTGATTCTTTGATGCCAGAGATCACAGTGCACAACAAAGAGGTCCGTAGATCCCTTCTTGGTCTAGACGTGAACAAGGCCTGTGGTCCTGATGGCATACCAGCAAGAGTGCTGAGGTATTGTGCGCCTGAGTTGTCTCCCGTACTGACGCGACTGTACCGCCTCTCTCTCACGACAGAAATCGTACCAAAATCTTGGAAGCTTGCCAATGTGCAACCAGTACCCAAGAAGGGTAGCCGTGCCGACCCTAGTAACTACAGACCGATCGCCATCACTTCCATACTCTGTAAGGTTATGGAAAAAGTTCTAAATTGCAAACTGCTTTCATACCTAGAAGACAATGATCTTCTCAGTGATCGTCAATATGGCTTCCGCCGGGGACGTTCAACTGGGGATCTTCTAGTGTATGTAACGCATTGCTGGGGCGAAGCCATCGAAAACCACGGCGAAGCAATCGCTGTGTCGCTGGATATTTCGAAGGCTTTCGACAGGGTTTGGCATGCGAGTCTGCTGAGCAAGCTTCCAGCGTACGGTATCCCCACTGGCTTCTGTAGCTGGGTGGCTGACTTCCTAAGTGAACGGTCGATCCGAGTAGTCATTGACGGCTGCTCCTCTGACCTCAAGGCCATTGACGCCGGAGTTCCTCAGGGGTCTGTGCTCTCTGCGACTCTTTTCCTGCTGCACATCAATGACCTGCTATCTTCAGGTATTGTTGGGTACGCAGATGACAGTACTGTCGCGGAGAAGTATCTGTCTAGTGCAGGAGCCAGTGGAGTTGAGGTCCAAAGACTGAGAGAGGCCATGGTTGAGCGTACGAGCCTGACGTTAAGTAACGTCTCCCAGTGGGGCGATGACAATCTCGTCAGCTTCAATGCCTCTAAAACGCAGGCGTGTCTTTTTTCCACAAAAAGGAGTCCTTTCACCCTTTCTCCTACTTTCCGAGGTACATCTGTTCCAGTGACCGGCACTCTACAAATTCTTGGCATGGAGTTGTCCTCTGACCTCAACTTTGGCACCACCATCGAGTCTAAGGCTCAAATTGCAGCTAGAAAGTTGGGCGTCCTGAATAAAGTCAAGCGGTACTTCACGCCTGGACAGCTTTTAACTCTTTACAAAGCCCAAGTCCGATCTTGCATGGAGTACTGCTGCCACCTTTGGGATGGCTCGGCGAAATACCAACTTGCTGCACTTGACTCGGTGGAACGCAGAGCCAAGAGAATAATAGGCGATAAAAAACTGGTGGCGTCCAAGCTGCACAGCCTGGCTCACCGCCGCAAGGTTGCTTGCCTATCGGTCTTCTATAGATTGTACTTCGGAGAGTGTGCTCATGAGCTGCATGAACTCATACCACCGTCACCTTTCTTCCATCGGACATCCAGACGCACGGCCGGCTACCATCCGTTCTTAGTTGATATACCCATAACCCGCACTAAGCGCTTCTCATCATCTTTTATAATGCGCACAGCTAAGGATTGGAATTCCCTGCCTGCGTCTGTATTTCCGAGTGCATATAACCTGACTCTCTTTAAGTCCAGAGTGAATAGGCATCTTCTGGGCAAGCTCGCTCTATCGTAGATCCCATCTATGCTCTAGAGCAAGATTGGGGTCAAGAGTAAGCCCATCTCAAATAAAAAAAAAAAAAAAAAAAAAGATGTTATTATAACAATTTCTATATAAAGCACATGTTTTTAAACATAGTACAAACTTGTTAATTATCTTAGTAAAGATAACTGTATCACGCTTATCTCAAATTCGAATAAATTCATAAATTTAACTTGATAAACAATATTGAACCTTGATGTTATTCAAATAAGAGGGTGAGGATGCGGTGCCCCTTTGTAAACAAGCCTGACCTTCAGGCGCCACTCAAGAGCATTGGTTTTGTTTTATTTATAATTGATAAATTATATCTTACATAATACCAAGATAATTCATCGAAGTGTGTTTTGTGTTGGCTCTACTTCATTTTATATTACGATCGGGAGGTAATAATAAACTTCAGATAGTGAGATTAACTGACTGACTGACAGAACTGACGGCCGATGGGGCAGAAAGGGCAACCGGACAATCTGTAAGTCACAGGGGGAGGCCTGTATTCAGCAGTGGACGTCCTGTAGCTGTAATAATGATGATAATGACTGAGATTAAAAATACAAACTTTAAATAAAGTTGCTTGATGTGCTGGGAGACGCTCTCGGTAAAACAAAAAACCGGCCAAGTGCGAGTCGGACTCGCGCTCGAAGGGTTCCGTACCATTATCTATAAAAACGGCAAAAAAAAAAAACATGTTTGTTGTATGGGAACTCCCTTAAATATTTATTGTTTTCTGTTTTTTAGTATTTGTTGTTTTAGCGGCAACAGAAATACATAATCTGTGAAAATTTCGACTCTTTAACTATCACGATTTATGAGATACAGCCTGGTGACAGACGGACAGACAGAGAGACAGACGAACTGCGGAGCCTTAGTAAAAGGGTCCCGTTTTACCCTTTGCGTATGGAACCCTAACAACCAGTTTAAAAAGTTATATCAAAATGGTTTGTTTACGTTATTCGCAATGAAAACTTTACATTCCTGCCCTACCGCAATAATGCGCTTGCAATTTTTTTCACAACGATAACTTAAGAAGGTTGGTTTCCGAACAAAGCTGAAACAAAACGACCTTGTAGATGTATCTGTCAAGGGCACTGGTTCACAGGGAGTATTGTGAAGGTTGACTGAAAAAGTTATTTTCGTTTATAACTGTTTAAAAGGTTTTTGTTGCTCTCGAACTCTGAGATGCATACTTTTTGTGGTAGCTGCAAGTTTTACCTACAGAGTAGGTAGCCTTGTTTTTAAATTCTTTGACACGATAAACAGTAAACATTGCACGCTCCAGGAGCGCGAACGTATCCACTATGTGGAGCAGTTGAAAGAGCGCGGAGCGCAAGAGGTTCGCGAACATAGTGGATACCTAGCTTTACACGCTCGTTTTGTCTGGAGTATATTGACTGTTATTGTTTTATTATAAGTGTTCATGAAACTGTTTGCCATCACTCTGTACAAGAAAGCTAGTGCTATACTCGTAGCTGTATTCTATTAGACTGTTTATGTCAAAGAATTTAAAAAACAAAGCTACCTACTCTGTAGGTAAAACTTGCAGCGACCCAAAAAGTATGCATCTTAGAGTTCGAGAGCAACAAAAACCTTTTTAACAGTTTTAGATGAAAATAACTTTTTCAGTCAACCTTCACAATACTCCCAGTTCGCGCTCCTGGAGCGTGCAAACGGTGAGCGAACGTATCCACTATGTGGAGCAGTTACAAGAGCGTGAAGCGCAAGAGGTTCACGAACATAGTGGATACTGTGGAAATTCTTTGACATAAATAATAAAACAATAACAGTCAATATACTCCAGACAACACGAGCGTGTAAAGCCAGGTATCCACTATGTTCCTCCTCTTGCGGTCCACGCTCTTACACCTGCTCCACATGGTGGATACGTTCGCGCTCCTGGAGCGTGCAATGTTTACTATTTATCGTGTCAAAGAATTTAAAAACAAGGCTACCTACTCTGTAGGTAAAACTTGCAGCTACCACAAAAAGTATGCATCTCAGAGTTCGAGAGCAACAAAAACCTTTTAATGAGTTATAAACGAAAATAACTTTTTCAGAAACTTCACAATACTCCCTGTGAACCAGTGCCCTTGACAGATACATTACAAGGTCGTTTTGTTTCAGCTTTGTTCGGAAACCAACCTTCTAAAGTTATCGTTGTGAAAAAAAGTCCAAGCGCATTATTGCGGTAGGGCAGGAATGTAAAGTTTTCCTTGCAAATAACGTAAACAAACCATTTTGATATAACTTTTTAAACTGGTTATTAGGGTTTCATACGCAAAGGCTAAAACGGGACCCTTTTACTAAGGCTCCGCAGTTCGTCTGTCTGTCTGTCTGTCCATCTGTCACCAGGCTGTATCTCATAAACCGTTATATTTAGACAGTCGAAATTGTCAAAGATGATGTATTTCTGTGGCCGCTATAACAAGAAATACTTAAAACAGAATTAAATAAATATTTAAGTGGGGCTCCAAAGACATGTTTTTTTTTGTGGTACGGAACCCTTCGTGCGCGAGTCCGACTCGCACTTGGCCGGTTTTTATTTTCAATCTTATCTCACGACCTTTATGTTTAAAATATGGTGGCAGCTATCATTGGTTAACGAATGGCATATAGTTGGCGATTTCATTCAACGGTTTTGTTTATTTGTATCTCTATAGTGAAGTGGCGCGCTGATTTGCTGCGAACGCAAATGGTCTCTGGTTTGATTTCCGGTACGGGTCTGTCTGTACGGTATTGTCTGATACCCACGTAAAAGGATGAAACCAATAAAACCAATTTATTATTGCAAATAGGCTTAAACTAAGCTCTTTTACACGTCCCAATATATATTTTTCCCTACCACTGTTTGGGACAAATATGGGCCAACGCCGAGAAGAAGCAGCGCAAGATCCTCGGTTACTATTGTCAGCCTCTTTTGAAAAGTGTTAAACATACATTACAAATTATTATATTACAAGATAAATGTACCTGTGCGAGCAAGGCAGTATTTAATTCCAAACATTTTTGTCATATAAATAATAATTAACAGTATAATACCCTTTTTTATAAGATGTGAAATTATTACCTCAAAACCATGACAATTCTTCTGTCGGTACATTTATCTTGTAATATCATAATTTGTAATGTATGTTTAACACTTTTTAAAAGATCTGTGATCTGTGATTCTCTGTCGACATACTTATTTATATTAATTTGATTTATTTCATATCTATCTTACTCAATGGATATCCCTAAGAAAATGGACGTAAATAAGCAATACTGTCAGCGTTACAAGTTCTGTTTTAGCTCGTCTCCCAAGTTCATATAACTGTGTTATTCGTACGAGACGTACGAGTGTTGCATGGGTTATTTTCAGCGATTCGGTAACCTTGAATACCAATCAATTATCGGGTCAATGCCCGTCTGAATGCAAGGTTCTGTAAATAAGTTTAATTCAGTGAAATTATTGTATTTAATTTAATATTCCGTGGTAACAGAGCTAATTTTGTAATACTGATAAAAACAACAGCGGTATTTTGTGTAACTGGTGTTACGAATGGCAGGAAATTCGAGATTTCATTGTACATTGGTTACAATTAAATATCCTATAGGTACAGGGAAATGAACCCCGTGTATTCTGCGTTTTTTTTTTGTTTCTTGTTCACGTTTTGATTGTTACGTATTTTTATTTAATTGGTGACTTTATTTGTCCCAGAGACATGAATTACCTACCTATTGAGACAATCAATCTTTCCTAACCTCCCCGATAATGGGAACGACCTCCTACAGCCTGGAAGATATACAGAATGAAAGTAACTATGCTCATTAAGTGCTAAATAATGCTTATTAATTTAAAAAAATTAAACAAAATTTGTATTATTCAAATTATATCGAGTGATATTACTCATTACTAACCTTAAACGTACTCTCCATTCAAAGCATGGATATGCTTATGATAATAACACTAAACATGTTCGAAATGATCACCTATCCACTCTCAATTAAGTATCGATACTTTTACTCAATACGGCATCGGTCGTAAAGTATCGATAACTAGTAGTTATTGATGTATTCTCGAATCGAGCAATTTTTTTAATAGAATTTAGGACATATTAAACAGCAGTAAATATTGTTTTTTTATTGATATGAAGAGAAGCAAGTATTTAAAAACCCTATAAAACAAGCCTGCTTACTGCGCTAAACTAAAAAAAAAAGTGACATGAAAATCGTGGACGTATTATACCGAAACAAGTATTTTTGACAGACACGAGTTACCTACTTTTGACCGATATCTACTTGTTTTGCTACTTAGTTTCAAGGTATCGATACAAAAACTACAGTATCGGTAAGGTTCTTAGTATCGAAAGAAAAGTATTGAGTAGGTACCTGTATTTGCTCGTATCATTTCTCGCAATAGCGGTGTAGCACCGAAGCGCTCTACCACCACTGAGCCAAAAGCACCAAGTATAACAAGTATTACACAGTGAAAAATACATACTAAACGGTAAAAAATAAACAAAGAATAGGGAAATATGTAAAACACCATGTTCTGGCGAATATTATCCGACAGCTGTGCATTACAATAAACTATCAGTCTCGCAGAAAAACACCTGGATCTGTTATTGTAATGCGCTCATACATTTTCATTTGACCCAAGACCTAACTGTTTGTGCTTAGATTATTCCGGAAAAATACTGAAAATATATTATGTTAGTGTCGAAGATTCAGTGTCACCACCCTCTTTGGGTTTTGAACGAGTATTGAACAACTAGCTTTTGCCCGTGTCTTGAACTGTGCTGACTTCGGATTTAAGGAAAAAACCGACCAGTGCGAGTCGGACTCGCGCACGATAGGTTCCGCACCGTTATCTATAAAAACGGCAAAAAATTACGTTTGTTGTATGGGAGACCCTTAATTTTATTTTTCTGTGTTTTAGTATTTGTTGTTATAGCGGCAACAGAAATACATCATCTGTGATAATTTCAACTGACTTACTATCACGGTTCATGAGATACAGCTTGGTGACAGACAGACGGACAGCGGAGTCTTAATAATAGGGTCCCGTTTTACCCTTTGGGTACGGAACCCTAAAAACGTGCTTCATGAAAAATGCTAATATCTAATTCAGTGGCGCTTAAACTTATTTCATGTTCTATAAAAATTACCTACCAACAGCTGTCTGCAACCATTATAGATAATTGAAGGGTAATGCATAATTTTAATTGCAAAAATGTGGGTGTTTTTCACTTATCAGCCACAATGGCATGTCCCTGATAAAAATATATTGATAATGTTATCATCAGCAAGGTGGCGCCGTAACTTTGATTGCGTTTTTCTTTTGTTTATCGTTTTTAGGGTTCTGGATCCAAATAGTAAAAAAAATACATTATTCGAACAAAGACACCAATTTTCTAGGCCCAAACGTAACACAAGATGTATTATGGTGACTAGATAACGGATGACATACTTATACAGGCTATAAGGTAAATGGTATATCAAGCCGAAATTATCTTATGTTAATATGTTAACATCATTATGCATACTTACTATGGTGCTGTCAGAAATTTGATATGATCATCTTTGAAAAAGCCACTTTCGCGCCATGTTTTAATGAGAGTTGACGTATTTTGTTATCTAAAATAGTATCTCTTCGCAATAAATAGTACTTATACATATCTAGATAGGTATTCTTTATTGCACACCATAATAAGATTATTTTATGGACTAGACCGCGAATATATCAAAGCTCCTAAATAAAATAAAGAGAAAAAAATATAACCACTCCTTAAACTTGTACTTAGAACCACACTAGGGGCACAGAATACCTAATAGTACTACTAGGGGGTCTTAACACCCTGACCTCGTTAGAACTACTACATAATTGTTCTGTGCATGGCTACTCGCACTTGGTCAGGTTTTTGTACACCACCCTTTGCGTGACTCACTCGGATATGCGTAGATGACATAATCTCTCAATTAATTAGATCCCCCCCGCCAAATACCCACAATCCGCGGACCTATTTAACCGTTCAGCCGCACAAATAAGCTCTTCTACGATTCCTTTTTCTCTGTTAGCCCCCCTGAGTTAGGTCGGCGGACCCTTGGTGGTCCGGGGACCACAGGTTGGGAAACACTGAATTAGATGTATGTTCATTCAGAGATAATATTACGAGTATAAGGCTATGGGCCTGTTTTACAATGTACTACGGATAAGTCTGCATAAATTCTGTATAAGCCATTTAAATAAATTAATATTGGACAACATCACATACATTGCTCTGATCCTAAGGTAAGTAGCTAAAGCACTTGTGTTATAGAAATCAGAAACAACGACGGTACCACAACACCCAGAACCGAGCCAATATAGAAAAAATCGTTTTCTACATTGACCCGACCGGAGATCGAACCCGGAACCTCTGAGATGACGGCGCCATTTAAAGTCCGGCGTGCTCGCCTCTCGGCTACGGAGGTCGTCTGTTATTTGTTACTTATCTTTAGGTTAAACACTATTTTTGAGTTTCACGACCGTCAAATAGCTCTTTAAGACACATTAATTCAAGCAATTTTATCCTCTACATATTTTTTTCTGTTACGAATCTATTTGGTACTTTATTCGTACATTGTGAAACATGCCCTACCTAAGTGAAAGGTATTAAATACCTACTAATTGACCATTGACTAAAAACCTATTAACGTTTTATTGAACGATTTCTTTTATTATTACAGGTAAATCCGACGTTCACTTTGCTGCTTGGTAATCAGGTAAACCGTTTTTTTTCTATGCATTGCCAATCAAGAATAACTTGATGATAAAAGTATCATAAAAAATAATAAAATAAAATATACGTAATACAGCAATTTTGCATAATATCAATCAAGGCAAGGATATAACAATATTGTGGCCACGATTTACCAGACAATAATTATTATTTTTTAAATATCAGCAAATTTCAATAAACAAACAAAAATTAAGCTTTTATTTGTTTTAAAACCATACACACCTGTCCAACTAGCGTGGGACGTAGTACGAAGCGGGTGCAGATATATTTTAAACACTTAATATTTTGAAGATAATAATTATACTACTAACAACTGAGATGATCACATTATTTTATCAGGCGTGAGAACTTTAATTGAAAAGTATTTTTATAATTGACAAAAGAGTGCGAAAGGCCCTTAACTTGTTTCGATAGACTGTGATAGCGACTAGAGCGTTTCCAACTATTATGTTCGCTTTTAGGAGTCTACAAAGTTTTTTTACTCTATCGTTAATTACGAAACAACAACAATTAATCGCATCAACAAGGAAAATCTATAAAAGTAAGGAACACCTTTTCAAATCGATAGAGTATCAGACCAGACGGCCCCTCTCTCCCTCATCCCGTTTCAAGGTCACGCGACGCCATTTTGCGACGACTACGCACTGGCCTTCAGAGTTAGTCGAAGGGCGGCTGGAGTTTTTACCCGACTACGGCGAAGGCAAAAGGAAGTGTAATGATTTTGGCAGTCTATGTATGTATGTTCCACCGTAGCGCCTAAACTACTGAACCAATTTTAATGAACGAGGTGTCAATAGATTCGTGATAATGGCCCGGGTAAAATAGGTTTTATAAATTTTATCAACATTTTATAGGACGCAATTTAAAACTCAGATTCTGACCTCGATAAAAAATATTGAGATAATCACCACATGTTTGGTATTAAAAGAATGGTCTTGGCGAGCACATTACAAATATCTTAGATATAAATCTTATTGTTCGGGTCAAAATATATCTTTAAAATGCGGTCATACGTTTTTAAACTTTTTTACATAGTCGGGTTATAGTTTTTTAAAGTTTATAATAATTAAACATAAAATTGAAAAAATCCAGCATAAATTCATAAAGCACCTAAGCTTCCGCGACCACCGTAGGTGTATTGATTACGAACACTCATGTCAATCCTTTAATCTCATGACACTTGAGAACCGGCGTTGTTTATTAGACATGACTTTTCTTTACAATATTTGCAACAGTGTCATTGATAGTCCCGACCTCGCTACTAAGACGCTTACCTTCGGAGCGCCTCGCACCCGAACCAGACACACTAAGCTTTTTAGTAGTTCATTAACTCAAACTAACTATGCCCAAAATTCAGTAGTAAGTAGAATGCACCGCACTTATAGAAGAGTTGCTTTAGTTGACTTATTTAGCACCTCCAAAAGATCCTTTAGAAAAGAGGTTCGCAATTTGTTAGCTCGGTAGGACAACCCGACCAACCACACAAACACACACACATTTCATTTACACTCATTAACACTCGTACACACTCGTACTCATTACACCATTCATTCAGAGCCAGACATTCACCTACATGCAAGTATTCTCTCTGATTTTATTTTTCTTCTTATATAGGTAATATTTGTCTTAATAATTATCCCTTTGACTGTGTTGTTTTTTAAAGATGTTTATTAATAAATATAGAATCCATTATTGGCTGTAGGTTAGGTATATATGTGAATTGTAACTTTTTTAAGAGCTGTGGATTTTGAATAAAGAAAAAAAAAAAAAATTAATATTTTGAACCTGACTGTACTTACTCAATGGTTACTTTTTATCTGAACTAGCAGTGTCCGCAACTTCGTGTGCGTGGACTACAGGATGTTTGGTATGCTAAGTAACAAAAAACGTTTAAATAAAGAACATTTGACCGGGCTAAACAGTATCCTTTATGTTAATCCAGGTCATATTCTATATGTCTGCAAAATTTCATCGAAATCCGTTCAGTAGTTTTTGCGTGAAAGTGTAACAAATTTCACATACATAGGTACTTGCAACTTTCGCATTTATTAATATTAGGAGGATATCCCGAAATATTGCAATGTTAATTAAGTATATCAGCATATTAAAATATTCTGACCAAATGACTAAGTAAAAGTTTTACAGAAGTCTGGTTATTGAGAAGTGTTCGATCAGCTACTTTTGACGCTGGCTGTACATTGTTTTTACGGATGCGATTTTATGGTCCACAGGGTATTGCGCGTCTGTTCAAATTCAGATGTCACTTTGAAAGTCTGTATTATGAAGTGAATGACCTCTTCATTTCATTTTAGGGACTTTCGCACAAACTTTTAAGTCCAAAGTAGTAAAACGTAGTACTTTTTAAAACAGTAATTTGTGATTTACAAATTAACTTGGTTAGCCCTACTGTAGTGTGTAGTGACAGGTGGCTGCGAATTTCGCATCACAACACAAGGGGTTGTTTTGGCTTCCCACTCTTGATTGTCTCGTCACAAATGCGTGTTAACCTTCATCTCTTGTACCATATTTAGTATGTGCCTTGTACTCTTGTGTTTAAATAATAAATTTATGTTTCTAATTATTTTGTTATACAAACTAATCAGATTCCGTTGAGACTAAACTTTATTGCATTTGTTGATAGGCAGTTCAGCCTGTAGATTCTGGCTAGATAGCAGTCGCAGTTAAATAAATAATTAAAAAAAAAACAATTTTCAAAATCCATAAATCGCTCATTAATCTTTTTTGGCTACCCAGAGTTCTTAAGAGAAAATCAGACTCACACTTGACAGGTTTCTATTATTTTTTGTTTGTATTAATGCTAATACGATGAAACAAAATAAGAGTTTAAAATACACGTTCCATAATTGGTTACATACATTATGCTTTTTAAATTTATTAAATTGTCCTCTTTGAGCATATTCGTCATTCCCTTTTAATAGTTCAGTTCATTTAATAGTAATGTTATTTCTAATTTATACCTATTGACTGTCCATAAACAACATTACCTACCATAACATAAAAACTATTCAACTAGTTAAACGTTTACTTGAATCTGCAATGATGCCAATGATGCACAGTGCAATCTACAAAACAATCAACAGGAAAATATTTACCATCCGAAAAACCCCACTACACTCAGTCTATTTTTAGCAGTTGCATTTGTTGGTCCACATGCCATTATGCATATGCATGCACACTGTAAAACCAGAAATGACTGCATCCTTTCTACATCTTTAATCCCTATGTCTAGGGTACGAAGGGTCATTTAGCTTACTCTTGCCTTATGATACACATGTGTCTAATGATAATATGTAAATTGGTTCACAAGCACGCACAGTCGCGACACGAAGCCTCGCAAGTGGCACGCAGGTCCCGGGGCTATATTAAGTAAGAGTAATGACAATGACATCAAAATGTATGTTTTCAAGTTGAAAAACATAATAAATCCACATTACGGCACCAATGGTAAATGCAGTGCTGATATGTAAACCGTTTCTCATCCACCTTTCATGCCTCGCGGACAGACGCAAACGCATCGCATACGCGAAGGCTTGTTACGCAATTTTTCCGAATTGTCATCGACCCGAGAAGAAGAAGTAGTTGTAGACTGTTTGGTAGATTGTGATAATTGACCTTTAAAACCTTACGCCAATTTCAATTCTAACAACACTCACGTGAGCACCGTAAACAATTTTGATTATCGAGATTCAAAAGACTAGAAATTTCCCTGTGAAGGCATAAATATTAATGCTACGCAAATTACATTTTTCTATATTGCATCATTGGCAATGAATTGTACGGCTCTGATAACGTTTCCCTTATCAGTATTAACAACTACACCTGCCACATTGCAATAGCTCCTATATTTTGCAATGTATTTCTGCATTCTGGTAGAGCATATTGTAAGAAAGAGATGAATTAGGACGACAAATATAGATCCTGCTATGATAAATCAATAAAGTACACAACAAATTGGTCATCCCATTACGGAATCCTATTAAGTTTTAATAAACAACAACACCAGTCATTCCTCCTTCTGACCGTTACCAAAAATGTCCCATACAAAAATTCCACGACTGGCCTTGCCCTACAATTTCGTAGGCTTGTGCGTACGTGACGCATAACACGCTTATTTCTATTCCTATACTTGTCTCTTTCTAACTATAGAACATTTTGTTCTACGCTCTATTGCTGTCTTGTTTATCTGGGTCAGTCAGCTGATGGGAAAATTTAAAACGACATGTTGTGATGACATAATCAATTGCTTCACACTGATCAATGAATGGGGAAAATATTTCCTTTTCTGTTTTCTGTAAATAACATTGTTATTACAGATTGAATAACTTGAATAAAGTAATAAACATTACGACGTCCGCACTTGTAACTTAAAAAAATCATGATTTCGTAAAGGAGTTCTTTAGGGTACAGTAATAGGTCAAATATTATTCAATCTTAACTAAATGAAACTGTATTTTTTTTCAATACAGTTGTTCAAATAATCATGAACTTTGCCGCAGAAAGTCGTACAATAATGCCATTGTATTTTCGCTTTTATTAAGAAATATGAATTTTACAAATAAAACTCTTAGGGCTCTTTCAAATAAGACGTATTGAGCCGGACGTAAGCCGTGCGTTTGCAGGTCCGCAAACTAACAGTTGATAGTGGTCAATTTTTATTCCAACGCACTTGTCATACAATTTTCCATGTGCGGTCGGGCAAACACGCATTAGCTGTCTGTTTTAAAACGTCTAGATAGAACGCACCCTTATAATAGCAAAAGTTAACTTTATGAGCCTGTTTCGCAATGTACGGTTCTTTCTATCTGGTCGTTCCCTCAATGCTGAGGATCGTGACTGTTTGTCAATCTTCTCCACTCGGTCCGGTTCTGCGCCATATGTACCGCTCCCTGTATCTGGCCTCCAGTCACCTCGGACGTACTCCAATGTACGGATAAAGTTGTGTAAAAGATAAAAATATGTAGAGGATAAAAGTGCTTAAAATCGTGTCAAAAATCGTGTTTATTCTTCAGATAAGTAAAATATAGCTTATTCAGAACTAATGCAGAACTTATCCGTACATTGTGAAACATGCCCTTAACATCTAAGAGTAAAATTCACGTGATTGAATAGAAATTAACTAATTAGTCTCTGTAGTATTTATTTCAATGCCTAATCTCCTTACAACGTACAATAAATTAGTCAATCAGCTACCTGCCACTGAAGTCGAATTGATTGTTAATTAAACGAGTCTATTTTCAGTGATAAAGTTTATGCCAACTATTCCTAATAGGTAAGCATTTAAGTAACGAAATAAGATGATATAATTGAATAAGTCGTTGAATGACTTTCTTGATTTTTTCAAAAGAGAGGTAAATAAGTAATGACAAGTGATGGAATCTTTTAAGACTTTCACTATACCTCTTAGATTAAAAGTAAGCTACAATTGTAACAATATGTCTTCTGTATTGAAGATTGGTAATTTTGAGTAAAATCACAATATTATTATTATTTATTTATTATTATTCTTTTACAAAAAAAATAATTTAATAAATTGCCTCGCAAACCACTTCCGTGGTTGACTGCGGGTGCGAATCTCACTTAGTTAGATAGATACATGTTTTTTAGCAGTACTAGCATAAGTAGCATGTGTATTCTTTCGTTCGTAAGCCCATTCATCTCATGCCGTAATCTTAGTAATAATCGTTTTGTGAACTCTGAACTGGCCGGTTGTCAGCAATCATGAAAAAAGTAGCTCAGTTCTAAGAAGAAAATTTCTATCTGAAAAAATGCAAGATCCGACAAGGGAAACCATTTTTTAGAGAAGGACTAATTTTAATCGTTCTCACCAAAGTGTATGTATACATACATATGTTCTGCTGATAATACATGAGGTGTGGTTACTGACGCAGGTATCTCGGTCTACCACTCGTTAACCTTACCGCACAAAAATACAAAATAATTCCGTAGCATAAACGATAACAATCTTTATTTACCACCCTTTACGCTCGCAAACAAAACGTGCACACTGTTTACTAGTTCTCGTTATCAATGCCGACAGTATTGCAACGTTTTAATTGGTCGCGTTGAGAACATTGTTGCAGACATTAAAAACACTAAAGTAAGATACGAAAGGCTCTGTCCTTGATAGTTCTTAACTTCTACCAAAGCTAAGTTCAGCTCCTTCTTTCCATTAAAACCATCGCCGTCTTCGTAGTTCACCAATTAGATTATTTTAAGTTGTGCAAGTGGGTCTGAATTTGATAGTTCCCAAGCAAACAGCTACATGTTTTCAGAGACATTCTGAGTCAAAGTCAGTTGGAAGTAAGCCTGCTGATGTAGAATATCAACTGTGATCTAAGTTACACGAGACTGAATCAAACTTAGAATGAGTTAATCTAAAACAATGCATTTATGCAAAACGCTCGTGAGACTGGGAACCTATGGACACAATAAAAGGTGCTTAAGTCAACGAATCCAATGATCTTTAATTTGATTACATTAAGGTTTAAAATCCAGCTGCTAACGATGATGAAGGAGCAGAAACTTTGGTTGGAACCAAATAACTAGGTATAAGCAAACTTGACATCCGTTTGAGGTGTAACACCTACTGTGGGAAATTCGAAAGTTAATGGTTGCTTCCTCGTTAGTTGCGATACCGAGATAAAATTTTATACACATCCATCATCGGTTACGGTTCTTATAGGAACAAGCTTTTTTGCGGCCCTTGGCGATGAAGTTACTTACATCATCTAAAGGTGTGAGGTTCCAAATTGCCTAAATAGCGGTTTCTTTATTGTAGCCAATTAATCAAAGTTGATGTACATGGGAAAGGTCAATTCGCTTGCACGTCAATTATGAGATTATACAATTTTTTAGACCCATCTTTTATATGTGGTTACGTGAATCAACCAATCAAATGAAAAACTGTTAAAAATTAAAGGTATTCATGTTCCCTCCTCCCTCCATAGTCGGTCCCTCAGAGGTTGAGGATCGTGACCCCGCCTATTTAGTTGCCTGGATGATGAGCTGTCTCCAGGCATTTTGATCCTGCGCCCGTCTAAATGATTTATAGAACGGCATCTCTAGGGTTTTCACAATGAGATCAGACCAACGTGTTGGTCTTCAGCCACGTGGTCGTTTGTCCTGTCTTTTCCCGATGAGGATAGCTCTCTCCAGGTTATCAGGTGGTTTCCGGGCAAGATGCCCAAAGTACCGTAGATATCGCCTGAGGACGATAGTTGTGAGGCGTTCCTTGATTCGTAGTTGTTGCAGGATGGATTAATTTGTACGGTATTTATATTAATGCTATAATTTTAAGGTATGGTATTATTGTTTCTTGATATAAATGTAATTGTTCGTAATCTAGTAGTAACTTTGAACGATCGATGATAATTTATGTTTTTTTTTTTACGATTTCGCTGTGTGTCTTATCGTAAACTTTATTTGTAATTCGTATTTATAAATATTTATTAAACAGCATCAATTTTAAAAAGGCATGGCATTATTTAATATTGATATTGAATTAATATACACCCTTTATAAGAAGAAATCATAATAAATGATTTCTGTATTATATGGTTTTGGTTTGGTTATGTTTAATTCATTCCTCACGCTATTTCTAGCGTAAATCGGATAGGAGGTAGCCATTTGTCTTGTAATTTCAAAATGTTGGAGTCAGACTTTGATTGAATAAACTGTCGTTAATTATTATTTGGTATTAGGTCGGTTCGGTTGATTATGTTCAGTTCTTTCATTAGAAAGTAATGATAGCGTAGTAAGACAGCAATGTCGATGGCATTACAGGAATCATACACAACACCATATCGGGCGATGTGAAAGTTGACATGTGAGACAAGGGGCGTGGGGACTGGGGTGTAGTTGAAAGCCACAAACTTACTTGTTGCGTGTTTTGTGAAGCACAGGAGTTTATTTCCTTATTATAGAAATCTTGAGACATGTGGAATAGTCGACCTTACTTTTCTAGTGTAAAAGTGACATAGGAGATGACAATTGTATTTCGTTCTTACGTATTTCAAAAGTCGTCATTTTTTGATGAAACAACATAATAAATTGTCTATTCTGTATTATTTGGTCAGTTATCAGTCTATACATCATGTATTATATAATTATAATCCATGTGGTATAAATAATTGCTTTGTCTATTAACCTTAGGGTCAAAGCAATGTTTGATGTTGTCCATGCAGTATTTATTTGTCCAATTTTAATTTATAATGTTGCATCATAGCTAACACGGGCTTAATACATTTCAAAGCCATCAAAATCAACGGGAATTTTGTTTTGCTAGGTAAAATGTACGTGTTTTATACTAATAAATCAAATTATAGATGAATTTTACATTCTGTGAATGTAGATCTATATATACTTTCTAAAGTTATGTCAAACCATTTAAAGAATCATGCATGCGTGTAATGTATTACGAAACAATCCTATCAATTTCAAACAAGGTCTGTGTGTTTGGTCAATGAATCAAACTACGTGCAATGGGACACGGTTTGTTTATTTTAGAGACGTTGACTTGACAACAGTTACTTTGGAAACTTCTGGATGTTTGCTTTTTAGAAACTAACCTTTTAGAACATGAGAACAAATGTGAAATATACCTTGACAACTTTATTTTAGTATCAATAGTAAAATATTAAACGTTCCATTAAAATATTAAGATAATAAAGTCTACAAAAAAACTTCTTTTGCGGTTTGGATATTAGTCCCATCATCAACTAACGCAATCAGTCTCTTAATGTGCACTTAAGATGGACTAATTGCTCCATTCAAGGCAATATTGACAATTATATCGGCATGATCATATCAAGCAATTTACTTCAACAAACGACAGTTGCTAAAGATACCGCTACCCACACCATATGAGCGATGTTCTTAATGAGCAATCTGGAGTAATTCCTTAAATATTGCCGGCGATTGTTTCATTAATACAGATCGAATGCGTTGGCCTTCCGACCGAAGCTTAAAAGATTTATATGAATCAGAACTAAACAAAACATCTGCCTACTCAATATAACAAAACGTCAAATACTATTTAGTCTAGATCCACATCACTACTACACCACAAAATATTATAGTATTTTATACTTGAACAAGACTATTTATATATTAATTAAAAGGACACGATATTATGTAAATATGCAAGGAAATACTTTTCCAATAGTTACTGTTTCTTTCTTGGCCTTTCTTGTTTTCTGCAATGTATTTCCTGAGAGCTAGTTGTTTCCTTTCAGCAGATATGTATACTAGTCTAACTTAAAAGGGTATCATTTGGAATGTATTTGCAAGAAAAAAATAAAACAAGACCTAGCGAAATGCAGCCTATTGTTTGGTGTGTTCGAAAAGCCAATACATTGTCAGATCCCGTATTTGATTATTCCATGTGGTCCATTTACGAAATCCTGACTTGGTAAACATTAACATGAGCAGTTCTAGCAGAACCGTAAAAATGGGTCTATTTATTTAATTTATTACTTCTCTTTATTTATGACAGTGGATAGCCATTTTCATCATTAAGCTCGTTATCTCGTTTATCTTCTCTATGTTCTCTACACGTAGAGTCGTCAATTCAGATTTCAGACAACAACAAAAATGTATTTAGTAGTAGTCAATGACCTATTAGGTTTTATTAGGTTGTTTTTCTCGGTCATTATGCTTTACTAACTTAGTAATTTATAGCACCAATGGTCAGGGCAACCTTGGATGTAATGATTGCACTAACCACCTGAGCTGGAAGTGCATTATGCCCTAACAAAGCTGTTTACGGAAGCGAGCGTGCGACTGTGCAGGCTAAAGATGTCCAGTGAAGGTCATTACGATCCCGAGCCAATTGTATGTCAACAGGTTTAGCTTCGATGTTTTTATTTAAATAAAAGGCTTAAGTATCAGCTGATTTTTGCTTAATTTACTCTTTACCAACCGTTTTTAGTTTGCGTATAACAATCGCGTGACGGGTTTACTATGTTGCTACCAGAAACACGACTACCATTGATTATCGGTTTTACAGCAAAAAAGAATAGCCTATTCTATCGCATAATTTAGGCGATATCAGTTACTTTATTTCGCTTTCACATAACCTCAATCTATACTTAAAAGGAATCTCAAGCACTTCAATTATCGTGTTCGGCCCATTCTCGCAACTTTTTTATTTAATTCGTGTTTCTCAAGACTAAATTTATTTGCGAAGTTATATAGTCAAATTGCTTCCAGGGTTGAATTCACAAAGATCAACCTGCCAAAGTACCTTTTTTGCCTATACCATATGCTGGGTAAACCCCTGTCGCAAAATCTTCTGCTTATCTTTGTCCAGCGCTAAAGTTTCCAAAACCCCCTTTCAAAACTTGTTTATTTGTGTCTACCTCGTCGACGTACTTTCGCATTGAAATAAAATTAAAATAAATCTGTAGTACCTATTGATCAAATATTTAATTTTCTTGAAGTGAAAAGCAAACATTGCAATAATGCAGTCTGCACCGACGTTAAGTTCTATCTAAACACACAAACATGAGTTCAGCTCCGTCAAAAATATTTGCTCACCTAATAACCTAGACAAGTGTGGTGAGGCAATCGCTTGAGTTGAACACGTAGCTAATTCGACTATATCCTATTTGTGGCTTATATAAGATATATAAGGCAACGGCTAGACGCTCGGAGGCCATAGAAAAAAGAGATAATACAGCAACGTTCTTGCATACGTCCCTAAAATGTAGCCTCTGATCTGACACTAAAGATAACACGAAGATAAGTCTGACGCTACATCACAAGAAGTAAAAAAACATCAGGCACGTACCAAAGCATGACTGTAAAATCCTTATTAGTTTTTTTTAAGACATAAATGTGATTGTCAAAGTTTCACTTCAGAGCAGCTGCCCTCAGACGTGATCATAGAGCCCAGATAAACAAACTGATTGACCTTTTCGTATCCGTCAAGAATATTCGAGCTTGGAAGAAGTTGAGCCCGGTCTACCACCATGATTTTCACGAAAGTTTCACGAGATTTGAGATTTCGAGATTGATCAATAAAGAAACTACTCGATTGAGCTTGATCGTATTTAAATGGGCCCGTCTTTTATAAATGATTTAATTAACAAAAAATAAACATCGTAAAAATTATACGTGTCGAATTTAAAATATTTTCTATTTTTTGATGTCGCATAAGAAGAAACTATATCAAACCCCTTCACTGATGGCTCTTTAATACATTTGCAACCTTTGGAGTTCGAAATGAAAATTTATGGTCGCCAATAGGAACCTATAATCATGAGGTAGAACATCATCGTATTTTGACTACTCTAGAAAGAAAATAACTCGAAGATATTTTTGAAGTGATCGATTTCCAATTCGCATATGAAATCCCAAGTGTCAGATACCGGTATCGTGTACAATGTCATTGTCTTAGGAGTTTGTATAGGATTCTTGTGAATTCGTATGTGAATTGGAATTCGAATGCTTCAAATACGCCTTCTGTACTTTCTAAAATATATGTCTGATTTAATAATCTTTCGTAGTCTGTGGCCTCCAATATTTATCTGGCAATTTCTTAATAGTCTTAGCGCCATTAGTTTCGGTCAGGTTTCCAGATATAAGGGTGGGCGCGAAGGACATTTAAATAATATCATTAAACACACCGTTTTAATGCAAATAGTAATAAATCTTCTTATTTGAGTTGATATTGATTTCTATGTGTTGGACTTTAGGTTGAAAATCTGTCCAAGATATTTGTCATTTAAGGTTGATAAAATTAGTGGTCTTGTAATTATATTGGGATTTACAAATGATCACAGCTACTCCTAGAACTGTCAAAAATAGAAAATTAAAATAACTTGAAGTCCGGCTAAAACATAGTTACCTAATTAATTGAAAGGTCAAATTAAAAGACCAAACAAGAAATAGATCAATATTAAAACTTAAATCAGACTGTTCATATTTCTACTATATCCAGATGTTGAATAGAAAGCCACGTAGTTTGATAATAAAGAAAATATTGGCTCGATACCAAAAATCGTGGCATTACACGGATGTCTGACGATAGAAAATAACCCGGAACGCGACTGCGAGACATTTTATATTTTGCAAAGTACCCGTTGAAAGGTTCTGCTACTGTAAGTACTCTCCATGATTGGGCATTGTCTCATAGCATATTGTATAACTCAATAAATTAATATGCACCAAGTGTCATGGTCCCGAAGTAAGGAATTAATATCATTGTTACGACGAGTTTTCAGACAATGACATTATGTGGATTTGTTCGTGTCGTATTTGGTTTGATAAATTGGCGCAAAAACATATTATGATCACATGTTCGGATTGCAAATTGTCTAAATATCATAATAATAGGAGCTTTAAAAATATGATTTTAAAAAAACACGACGTTCTACTGTAGGCCTTAGTTCTAGTTAAATCAGTTGAACCTGTTGAATGTGTTTCAGTTTCGTTTTGATCTTTCTTGGTTTCGACTTTTGGATTAAATCAGCTTATTTAATGCCTTTTATTAATCATTATTTAATATCCATTTTAAAATATCTGTTTGGAGACCCTACTTGCGGTGTTCGTCGGCCCACTATTGATTTTCCTGGCCTAATTCTCCCGAGTCTGCCTAGACTCGTTTGGGCGTAGGCTAGATTTACGATCACCGTAAAACGGCGCAGTTCCGATGTTAAACGAGTAAACCTCACGAAATTTTGTTTTAATACAATAGCCAGGTACTATTTGTCAATAGTCTTAACTGGAGCTAAGCAAGGTTGTTAATAAAGGTAATGCAATACAAGATATGTATTAGATATATCTATTTTTAGGGAGGGTTGCCATTTTACTGGACAAGATTAGATTAAAAAGGAAAAAAGTGAAATACACTTACATACATCTCACTGCTGGGTCACATCAAATATGGAGTGGTTCAGGTCGACCCAGATAATTCTTACAAATTCATATTCCACCCACCACGCGGGTCCAATGCGGATTGTTGGGAAGTGTCTGTAGGTAGACGAGTGACTAACGTAACTGTCAGATGTGATTAAACTTCTATCAAACCAAAATCAAGTCTTCAAGGATAGTGGGAAAATTCGAAAAAGGTTTTTCGACCTCAAAAAAAAGTGAAGGTGATTTATGGTCGGATAATGCAAGTGGAACAAAACTGGCCAAACGCCAAAACTTCTGAGGGCTTCAACGAAAGTAAGAATAAACAGGGTTACCTGAACCATTAAAGTCTCAGAGATGTAAAATCACGATCATGATTTTACTGACATTTATATATTTTAGACACCATCATTTTTATCTAGCATTATCAAAAATAACTTTTTCGTATTCTAATTGCTCTGTAAAGTTAATTGTTTTCTATTGTTTGTTAAACGGAAAACACACAATTTGATAAAACTGCTAAAACCAGAATTTCACTTCGAGAAAAAATATCGCATTTCAAATGTTGTGCGTATGCGAAATGGATGGTCTTTTAAGTCCCTTTGCCAAGGGTAGTAAATCAGAAACTTGAGAAAACTATACGGTAAGCTAGTTTTGCATACTAAAACACTGACGCGGTAACAAGATAATAATTTCCACTAGCAAAGTTTTGTGGGCGGGCGTAGGTTGGTAATCTCGCTGCCACCCACCACCCACCACAGTCCTATATTGAATACATTTGCCATTGGAACCAGACGACACTTTCCCCACGCATTAATAAAATAATACCATTGCTTTTGATACATAAGAGAGACGCCTCGCCGAACTAACAAAAGATGCATTCGATGCTAAAACAGAAGTGTAATTTGAAACAGCTGCACATTATATCAGAGAACTAGCTACATCTCTTTTGACTGACCTAAAGATTATTTTTGCACGACCTCTATTTGTCGGCTCGAATCATTTAGCTCCAGTCTAGTCGTTCGCTGATAATGTGACAGAAGTAAAAGAAACTGCGGAAAACTTTACACTGCAGTAAGATTTGTAATTAAATACTACCGACGCAAACGCTGTTATTTTCGAGATGATAAACAGCAAAACTGCACTGTAATCATAACAGAAAATACAGATTTCAAGCAAAGGTGATAATTACCGCAAGCAGACTATAATAACGAAAGCATTTTATGATTCTGGAAAACACTAGTTTATAAACCAAGCAACAACTGCAGCAATAAGCTTTAAAAACATTTCCGTAATCAGTTATAACCTTGTTCTGTCACCATAGCGACTTGAACCACGTGTATTACGCGCTATGGTCGACCTTCTAGTGATAACAGCATTGAAACATTCAGAATCGGAAAGGTGTGTCTAAACAATTGAATTATGCAATAGAAAAATGCGTTAGCCGCAACCTAACAGGTAAAAAAACAGCCCTAGAAAAATTGGATAACAAATATGACAACATCCAAAAGCATTAGAATGTAGTCTATTGCCAGTGATGTGCCTTTAGTAAGGACAAAACAGTTTTCTGAATGAAAGAAAACATGTACATATGGATGTTAATACAGATCTAAAAATTGCATTATGGTGTTACAGTAAAACAAGTGTTACCTATTGTAATTGACCATTGAGCATTAACCCTGGGAGCCCTGTATCTTTAAGTTTCTCTCAGAGGCATCAGTAACAATTTTTTACAAGTCTGGACGGTAAGTGCTTGTAAATTATAAATTTTATTCAAAGGTATTAATTCTATCAAAAAGAAATAATGGTCTATGGTTGTTTAATTGTTTAGAGTGACTAATATTATCATCGTCAGCCTCTACCACAAGTTTGTAATCAGTTGGTTTTGTCAGACGTAACGTAACGTGTGGTACTGTTGTTTTTCAAACGAACAACGTAAACCTAATGACCCTTGTCCCAAAATTTGTTTGACACTTACTATTACATTTGTCACGCCTTGTTGCCTATACTTTGTTTATTAACAGTCATAAACATAGCAACGTCGGTTTTGCCATTACAAACGGTTGACACTTCAATTTATCTGATCAGATTAATGTTTAGATTTATGTTCCCAACGCCTTCCTGCATAGATTAAATGCTTTTAGTAGTTTTCGTAGATCTTGTCACACAAACTGAAGTTAATGCTTTTATCGGTATTTTGAAATTAGATATAGTAGTTGACTTTATAATAGATAGATTTTATTTTCACGGGCAGGTATTATATTTGTTCAGTATCTACATAATACTAAACAAATTTTAACAACTATACATGTCTACCAATTTGTTTGCCGATATCTGAGAAATACATTAAGATCTCTATTAAATCAAAAGTAGGTGTTATTTCTTTAAAGGACACTTCTACATCATTGGAAGTGTGTGTTCTTGTAAAAACTGTTCAATTGCATGAAATTCCTAATTTGCTATTAATTTTTATATATCCGTTTTTGAAACACTACATGTACTAGCATGTATTCTGTTTTTGCGAAACATCCGAGTGTCTATAAATGTTATTTGCTCGCTAAGTAAAAACAAGACGTAGCCTTGACTGAAAAAGTTCAATAGACGTCGAAAAACTGTTGAAGCTAGCAGCGAACAATTACAATTTGCCGGCGAGTAATGAGTTTCGCGAGGAAACCCATGGGTCGTGACCGATGCCAGTGAGCCGCGGAGGTTTTTTTGCGGCTCTCGTCTGGTGTTAGGGGCGCCATCCAACGAATACTACGCACGCGCTCGCTGACGTTGCACAATTCACAGGGCCTCTAGTAGCGAGCGGAGACGTGGTTCAGACGCCGCGGCCCCCTTGCACCCCCTCCCCCTCACGCCGCACCCGGCGCCGCCCGCCTCAGTTGCCTCGCAGCTGTCGCGCGCGTCCGTCGCATACTTCATGCGACCTCGCCAACCTTCTACCGTAATATGGATATACACCAGATACGCGCTCTTATCAACATCCAGTTCTCGTATCTGTGGTTTTGCGAAGTCTTCGAAAAGTTTAAATGGATTATATTGTAAAGTGCTCCAAGAAACTAGTTTTGTAAGGTCCGCATTGGAATTTCTAATATGGCAAACCGTGGCGCGCCGACGTGTTCGGCACATGGCTTCATAATAATATGGTGTTTGCGGAAATTACGTCATAAAATGCTACTATCTGTTGGAAATGTAAAGCGAGAGTGTAAATATTGAGTATTGTCATATGCTGGAGTTCCATATTTTGTGATTTTCGTGAAATATTTGTGCCGCGGCATGGGCGGTGCGGCTCTCTTGTGGCGTCCACGTCTACGCTACATTATGGCGGGTTTTTGCCCCTGAACGGTATCGTATTATAAAATTCCACGATTCGTCACCATTATGAATTCGATTAGTGTGAACATATTCCAATTACAAACATAAAGGTTCGCCATATGATATGTAGAGTTATGTGGGTGTTTATAAACATTTACTTCCATATACCTCGAATGAAAAATGTTTTGATAAACTGATTGTATGTTGTCAGTTTTGCAATCGTTGTTTTGAATTTTTCAACTGGATTGTTGCTTTGTTCAACGATTTCGACCGAGGTCACTGGCTCAACAAAACGTTGGCTAATCACTTCGCACCGCTGAATGAATTGCTCGATTCAATAATTATGATCAAAGTCCAGTGTACTGACTTGTTTTGAGTTGGCGGCGTCAGGTACCCTACCATTAGTGGCAACAAAAATAACAAATGTGTCGTGATAAAGTTGTGGGTTTTGAAGTGGTTACGAACGTTGTTGGGGCATGCGGATAATGGCGGGTCCATTCTGCCGCCATTCTGCAGAGCCTGTACCTGTGTGCATGCAGGCTTGCATGTGTGCGCGCCGTCATAGTGCAACGTGACTGCGGCATGCTGTAGTACGAGTAGGGTCTGTAGGCGTGGCCGAGACATTCTAGCATCGCTTATTTCCTGGTACTTTGTAAAATGATTTCTTCCTAACAAGAATTTTAATTGAAAGGTTTTTGAAAAATTGCGAGGTATGCAGAAACTTAAAAGGAAAGACCTACACGACGTAATAGTTAAAATGTAATTTTCTTTAAATACCAATACAGAAACTAGATTTCACTAGTGTGTATTCGGATTTAAACTAGATTGTACTAGATTTCATCAAAAGTACACAACCACGTCGTTGGTTTCATGTAGTTAATTGGCAAGTATGCAATATTATGATCCCAATAAACTTAATAAAAGATTATGATTATGCTTCGTCTATCAATTTGCAATGCAATCTTAATTTTTCGTTATTGTATTCAAGCGCATCAAAAACAAATTCAATCAATCTTAACCGTATTAGTTCTTAACGCTCATTTATCTTCAGGCTTTCAATTCTTGTTAAGTACGATAATTGGATTCTCTAAAACAATTTTAATAGAAGTAGTCAATGCCGTTTAGGGGAAAGGTTATGCAACGGGATAGTGCCACGTGGCGCAAAACCCCGTAATGCGCATGTCAGGGGAATAGATCCATGACATGACAATGCTCTAAATTCTGAAAAACTCTCGTTGAAATTAACTCTAATTTAAAATTATCAGCAAAGAAACTTCTACCGATTTGATTTTACGAACAAAATTAATTATTCTCGAAATAAAAGCAAAAATAAATCTTTCAAACACATAAAATATCGTCTACACAGACAGAAATGAATTAAATTGATTTTTAATATTAAGCTCAGTAACACTCCAAACATTAAATGGAAATTCACTTTCCTATTAGAAAGTGGATATTAGGCGTTATTCAATTAAAAGTTACTCGATGTAGTTGGCCACGTGGTCGCAGTGGGAACAGCTTCTGCGCATGCTCCTGTCTCAGCTGTGATCTGAGAAAATCGTTACCATCGCTCCGAAGCTTCCATTTTCAAATCACGTGCTCATTTTGAGGTTAATTTTCTACTAAACTAAACTAGAATCATTATTGTTCTGGTTGGAGTGTTCAAAAGATGCAACTTCATCACTCTGATAACAAATTTAAACACTCTATTAATAATGATTGACTTCAGTGTCTTTAGTCCTTGAGGGTAATCTATGTAATTATATTTTTAGTGGAACCTGATTAAAAAATGTATAAGATAGTATTTTTATCTTATCTAGTCGTGCCCATTGTGTTGTGTCCCAATTTAAGGCTATAGATACATAAAAAGTCGAGCCTAAAAATGTTAAATATAATAAAAATTGTAATGTACTGATTGAAATATGCAATGAAATAATTAGCCACGCTATAGGATGATATGTTCAGCTATCAAATTGAATCGGTTAAACTAAGAACGCATGGCAATGGTGGCATTTTCACTTTCATTGACGACTATTTCACTCGTTAAAAATTGAAATGCTGTAAATTATCTCGAATCCCCCTATTATTATTATCATCATCAAGCTTCAAGCTCAAATGAATTATCTAGCTAGGTAATAAATTACCTTCAATTGTGTCAATAAGCCACAGAGTTCAACTTTTTATCGCCATGTATTTAGGTCGCGGTCATTTATGAACGACCCGCGTGTCTGCATCAAAGTGTCTCTTAATTTCTTATGTAACGAATGTATCTCCATCAACAGAATTCATTTCCCTTTCATTATTTTTATGCAGTCGTTATGCATCGAACAAAGCAGTATTATTATTCTAATATCATTGCCAAGATATATTTACACCGACCTCTATGGCTCTATCTTTCACGTGACCGAATGTAGTTTCAGTACGTACATATCCTGTATAGTTTTCACTTGTGATCGCAATAAGACTGTGCCAATTCAACTTTCTCTCCCGATGCATCGGTTCTAATAAATCTTCAGCAAGGATGATATAAATCAGTTGTGGTATGAAGCTAGACAACGGGATATAGGATAGCGGTGTAATAGAAAATCGGGTATTTTGTGATTTATGATTCCATTATTGCAGTCGTTTGACATTCAGATTTATCACGGGTTTCGAATTTAACAAGTAGCATTTCGTGTCTGGCAGTCGGCATAAACCTTTATCATAATTCGTTTTTATATTATGAGAAGGTGGCATTTGAGTCATTGTTTGTCTTTTAAGAATCAAATTAGTGAGTGCAACCTTGATTGGCCATATCTAAACGACCTTGCGATCAGAAAATGTCAGTTCTACGTCCGCGTCAATTAACGAGTGGATATAGAGCGTTTGACATTTGCAAGAGTGCACTGAGAGACAACTTTCACAGTTGCTTGTCTAATGAGCACTCCAATCTTGCTACATTGCGGAAGTTTTCATCTCTAAGGCGGAAGACGCTCGGCCTGTACTAGCAGTAGAATGCTTATATTAATATCAAGGCATCAGCTATTTTCAAAAGTACTTCTTTATAATATCATCATTAAAGGTGACGTTTTAGTATTGAAATTCTATATATCCTAGAATAGACCTGAAAAAACAGATTTAGTCCTGCGTGTATAAATCAAGATATAAATCAGCAATGGCGAAGATAGACTCAAAACATTCTATTTATAACTGGAATAAGATCAATCATGGTAGAATCTCTTTTTTCGTTTCTCAATTAAATCCAAGTCAAATCGGGACATCCTCCACAGCTTACGACAAGTCCGTAACACCATTCATATCGAACAATAGATTCAGACTTCCTTTCTTTGGTTTGCGTTTTGTTCTTTTGTTTCTGCATAAGTGGATTTTTTCCCTTGTTATTTATTTATAGGTCTACTCTGTTGCACTGCGTCTGGTATTATTTGATTTGTTTACTGCAATCCGCCCAGGTGAAGGTCACGGCCGGTCCCGCGCGGCGCCTCTGGACCCAGCTCACATGACTTGCCTGTTTGCGATGCGTGTGCTCGCGTGATTGGTCAACCGGCCATCGTACAGTGCACAGCAAATGTTACTATATGATGAATTTATCACTATTCACTCGTAGCACCATTGGAATAAGGAAAATCTAGCAACTAAAAGCTATCGGTAGACTTTACGCCACGCGGTGTCTCATCTCCAATACCTGTCAGCGGGTTATTCGTATAATCTGAACTTGCAATATGCGTTGGACTGAATACAATTTCACGTGATTCGAGTTTGTAAACAAATATTACGCGCACGATCGTAACTCTGCCAATAGATAATTTTATCGAACTATTATTTCTGGGAGATTTAAATTGACAGGTTCAAAGGTTGCTTTTGTTCAACTTAATTAATAATGCTAGCTTTGTAGATTTTGATACCAAAATTTTGGTTCTTGTCACATATCTTAGTAATCTACAATGGCGGATTTAACTGTGTCATTTACTGCAATGAAATTACTTCTCGCAAAACACCGCGTGTATTTTTTTTATGATGCATAAGTTACGAGATAACAAGAAGATTAAGTAACATATTTTCCTTGTTCGCGTTTCTTACTAGTCAACAGATTCTCAAAATGAAGATTCATATGCAAATAATATTGTGTTACGTGAGGACAGTGTGGAAATGCAAGGTTGTTTGCATTAGCAAGCCTGGAAGCATGACCTTGCTTTAATACTGGGCTTAAGCTAGATGTAATGTTTGTCATTTCCTACTTCGCTTATTCATTTAAGACCGTTATTCTCAAGGAATTTCTTATATTCGAGATTTTTAAAAATTAGAAATTATTAAAAATTATTTTTCTAGTTCGTGTACAAAATTCTAGGTGCCTCTATTTTCACTCGTAAAGCTTTTATAGTATGCAGCTGTCTATTATTAAAGTTTCCCATAAAAGGAACAACTGTAGTAACAAGACGAGATTTCTAGCCCCGAGCTTTGAGAGAAAGGTAAATAAAGTAGTTTATTGAATTACTAAAATAACAGCACCGATATGAAAACGGTATACAATATTTGTTTCGTCTCGGTCTTTACTTCTATTAGTGTCATTACCGTTATACGGGTTATCTGTAAGCATATCATTTACAAAAGTGTGGGTTTAAATCCAACAATGATCTTATCCCGCCTTAGACTAGCTAGACCACCTGAGCCATTTTAGTCTTAGAAATTTTGATAACTTTCACAAGTGATTCTAATTACTCGTACAATAGTTAATCTGTGCAAAGCGAAAGGATCTATTAATGCAAATCCAAGAATTAATTCCAAGTTTGTACCCTAACTCGCTACGCGTCAATTGTCTCCTTATTATGTTGTTTTGCACAAAATTTGTCTACCAGTATTTCAAATTGCTTTCGATGGTATTTTTTCTTTTTTAACGATGCAGATTTTTCTAACGTTGAGAAATAATTACCACTTACACAAGTTATGATATCCATTAATCTGGTTTATTGAACCTTTATAAAGTTTATTATATTAGTTAATTATTGTGACTTTTATTTCTACTATTATCGGTACAATAAGTTCAGGATGCATGACTTATTCCCATGATGAACTATTATTTCATTCTTAACGACCACTATTTCTATTATTGTAACCATTACGTTTAATTAGTATTTCAGTGGTTTAGATAATCCTAATTGGCATTTTACTGCGTCAATACCGATTACCCTGTCTTTAGAACAAAAATAGATCGAGAGTGCAAGGATAAGAAAACAAGTAGAATGTTTATTGTTTGTTCTGACTTATGGTTAAAAAAATATTTTTTGTTTGCTTCTGTTAATTCGTCTCAATTCGCTGTACAATTTGTGTTGACCTTCCTGCACTTGTATGAGCGATAAAATTGTGTTGAAAACAGCTCCGACCTCATTGAGGTTGACCATTTTGTAGCGTGCGGTATATTATCATTTTCTTTATATTTATTTCCGTTCCGAAATTATGTAGCAATCGTCCGTATCAATAAATCGAGCAACATAAAACGATCCTACTAAATCTGTTTTCTTATATGTTTTCAAAACCGGAAACCGTGCCACGCGCAGTGTAGGGTTCCGTAGTTGCCCGTCATTACCACAATATATTTCAGCAATTACTTCATTTATGTCACTTTTAATATTTTCCACTGTGGAATTTTTTAGGGAAGAAATTTTGGAAAAGATAAGTTTAACGACTATGACAAACTAACTTTTCTATCTTTTCCGTAATGATTTTCCTTGAAAGTTCATAAAAAGCATGTTGATTCAGCTATAATCATGATTTTTCCTGATTTTTAAGCCAATAGTTTAGCTTCTAGAGGGACGGGGGTAACTTCTCTAACAAAAATTTGCATTTTAAAGTTTAATATTTCGCAAACGGATCTATAAATCGAAAAAAAGTTTTAACAACCCCTAAGTAATTTTAAATGACCTACTCAACGATATCCAACACGGTGGGGGTAGACGGTGAATGAACAATCATCCCCACGTTATATCTATGAGAGATACCCTAAAAAAAAATGACAACACTCTAAGCAAAACCTTGACACAGTCGACATAAATTTCGAATTTTTTTCGTGATACAGCAAAAATCGTGCTCTCTCATAGATTAAGCTCATAAAAGGTTCATCAATTTGTCCATCCCTGCGTGTGAATAAGTGAGAAGGCCACTTACCCAACCTATGAACGGGCCTACTAATTCAGTGATAAATTACCTACTCTGTAGAAGTAAAACATGTCTGTTAACAAAAAGTTGTTCTTTGATTTTTCACTATCGTAATTTCTCTCATTACATCTGCGCTCCGATTTTAAAAAACTTAACAAAGCTTTACATCTGCATTTTTATTTTTTTTATTTACTGGATTAGCTCCAGCACTTTACGACATTTTCTTGCCATCAGAGCGTTCTTCGGACAGCAATATGTTTTACGACTCTTTTCCCACTGCAGTAATAAGTTTAGACCGACACCCCTTATGTAGAGCTTTAAAATTGACTACATGTTTCGGTTTTACGATCGGACTTAAACAGATGAGGTGGAATAGTAGTTTCTTTCACATTACGTTTTATAGCTGCGGGCAGTCGAACGCTATTAAGCTTGAAACCTAATTAATAATACGTTTACTTGGGATCTCTAAATTCATCGCTCATCAGAAAACCGAAGGTCGTTGGACAGCTGACGGTAATAGTAGCTTCGGCATCGTGATTTTAGACACGACCAGTGTTATCAGCAGAGCCTGACTTTGGCACAGCGCATCGCCATTGCTTCTTAAAATTCTTCAAAATTTTATCACATTTTTTCTCTCTAGGGAGGTATGATAATTATCACAAACACAAAACTCCTTATCTATATTTGACAGACTAGGGTTTAAGAACGATTTGTGAACTTTTTTTACAGCTGTTTAAACAAACACGCTGTCGGTCTGCTTGATAATAATAAATGATTGAGTTCAATAATCTTCTAAGCAAGTGTACATAATTTATAATGTATGTTTAGGACGGACTGGTAACTTTTGATTGTTCATGCGATTCTTTATGAGTGTGGAACAATTTAAGGTTACTTCAAATATTTTATTCGTTCGCTTCCTTGCTGTAATTCCAACTGCACAACGTAACGTTTTACGTACGCGGAATAGAGCTGCATGTCGTATCGTCTTACCAGCAGCCGTAAAGAGACCACAACAAATTTGCTGTTCAAGCAAAGTTGACAGTGTTAACCTCTTAAAATCTTAGACGGAGAGGCGAAATTTCTGCGCACACGCATTTGGTAGATTGCGGGCCGCTGGCTCCGAGTAATGCAACACCTCGCGTGAACTAGCGCGATGGCGACTGGACACTGTTGCGGTCCAGAAATCTGATAGTCGGCCTCGTTGTGTATCTTTCTATTAATTTCATACTCGTGGGCTTCGTTTACAACATTAGTATTAAATTCATTAATTTAATTAAAGTGTTTTGTCATTGTTTGTCTATCATTATTGTCAAGAGAATTATGTTCTTCCTTCTGCTCTCTCCATTTATATTTATTGAATATCATTTTAAACTTCACCAAATAATCAATGTTATCTATACATAATTTGTAGTTTTTAAATATCTTGCTGGTATTGCTTGCTATACATCAAGCACAAATTACGTATAGCGGCGGCGCGCCGTCAAGTTACTTATCCTTTTCTTTAAAAATGACAATTCCTTATAGAGGGTCTGATTGACACATAGTCGTGGTGACAGCTTTAAAGGAACCTCCATTGTGTGAGTCGTTTTAGTATATGGTGGTTAGATATTTGCCACCTTGTTCTAAAAAGAAATAGTTCGGATTTCAACCAGAACTAAAGAAAATTAAACCATTTAAAATGATGTATTTAACAATGTGTCAATAATAGTGATATGCCATTCTTATCCTGGTTTAACCTTTTTTTATAAAGTTTCGAGTTCGTTTAAGATTACAAGAAATCTTTTCAGGTAACTTTTTTTATCCGTTATACGTGGTTTTTACAGCATAGGTCTGCTGCCTGCCTGCCACTGCAGCAATAGGCCTGGCATTATGCTCAGTAACTTGAAACGGCTTTCTGGAAGTAAATACTTAATCATTTTAACGAAACTTCAATATAACGAAACGTGGAAGCAGATTTTTTACTGACCTCAATTACAGTTTTGTAATCGCTTCATAATGCAGCTAAAATAACCTGTTGCATGATTTATGACACGCAATCGATTTTAAACAGGCAAATGTACATTGTTAGGGATGTGATTTTATATTTGCAAAAAGGTCGTAGAGGTTTAAAATAGTGGACTGTCTGTACCTAGTATTTATTATGTTCTAGCTATTTGTTAAAATATTGAAAGTGACACCTTCATTGCTTATTAGGTTACGGAGCTAAATGGTTACTCGAATGACGCCTTATAATTTTGGATTTTATTGTCTTTTCACAAATTAGTACTTATATCCATCAACCGTTAATTTAATTTTATCTAACACTTAGGCTATAATAACTTTTTGGCCCTTGATACTCCGGAACTTTGACTGTGCAGATTTTTAGACGGACTTGACCAGTTTTTATTGCTGTCTATATTAATAGCTGTTATAGAAAATCAGCACCCGTGAAGTACAAATTGCATTGCTTCAACACTCTTGTTATTTACTTTTTGCACTGGACGAACAATATCTCTCTAATTAAGAGTATCTGCAGTATCTTGCTTGACTGATTGTTCTATATTTTTATTGTGTTGATTCACGATTTGAACATTTATATTGGAAATCAATAGCTAGTAATTTGGATATCTTCTGTTTCATATCATAGTTAAATTACTTATTTTTCAGAATTCATATTTAACGAAATTGATTATTCTAATCCTTATCAAATTATGATCTACGCTATGTGCGGTAGGGTAAAACTTAGAGTTTTGTTAGGGTATTTCTTCAATGAAATCGATCGTTTATTTCTTTAAAATCTTTTTCTACAATATCATTTTTTTAGTCTCAGCATTTTAAGTTACTAGGACAGCATAGCTCGCGGGCTAGTATGTAACAGTGTAAAGGCGCCGTGGCCGCATTCTTCGGCGCCTACTGTTCGGAAAGTGGAGCAAGCATCCGTCGAATGTCTTGTAGATCTGCCATGCGATATCTCTTGCCACCCTCTTGGATCCTAGTACCTCGTTTTGTTTATGATTCTTCTTTATGCAGTTTTGTATGCATTTAGAATATTTATTTCACTATTTTTAAAAAAATATTGTATCTTCGTCTACCTTATTAATAAAAAAAAGCAATACATACATTAAATGTCTGACCTATAGCAAATATCAACTGTATTGTTTGGTGTGCAATAAACAGTATCTATATATCTATAGATAAAGGGTAAAACAGAATGGAAAATTTGCGTAAGTCATTGGAACAAAATTTAACCCGACTTTTGAATACAAATTAATATTCATGAGTGGAAATATTCATTGTTGAGTTGTGTGCATATTGATAATTCGATCCGTCAAACGGGTCCCAGTTGCATAATTCTGAATTGCTGATAGGTCAACGGACACGCGATAGCGCAGTGTAAACTATTCATCGTAAAGATATCGGTACCTCTTGCTATCTTAAAGGATATTTCATGACGATTTTTTAGGGTTCATTGTCCAAAATATGGTGCCAACAAGACATTTAATATATAAATATTATTTTGCTACATAATCTCATGGAACCGCTCGGCAGACACTGAGCTAACCTCGTGTTTGTCTGTCCGTCCTACTCATAAATGTTAAATATAATAATATTTATTTATTAAATCATTTTTTAAATGGCGTCCGTATTACTGATTTAATTATAATAAGCTCTATCTTGCCTTGCCAATATTTCTAAAATTAGATAATGACGTATTTTTTTATTGATAGAGTAGTTAATATTTATCATCGATTGGACAGGAAAGAATTTCAATTTTAAATCAGGTTTTCTTTTTAAACAAAGACGATTCTAATCCAAGAAGTCTTAAATTCATCACGTGAATTTATGGACAAAGAACATTTATTTCGATCTTGGTAATAAAATTCTGGCTACTCATTGTAAACAAACTTTGTAGTTTCATCTTTGTTTAAAGTGTGTATTCTTGAACAAAAATACAATGGGAATATTGAAACTATAAAAGTAAAGAGGGCTGAAGTAAATCTTATCCTTTGAGGAAGTCTTTAAATCTTCTCTGAATGTGTTGTCCTTTTTGTTTATTTTTAGCGAATGTAAAATACATTATAGAGACTTGACTGTAAGACAATCACTTTGTTTGCGTATAATAAGCTTAAATTTATTTAACTATTTTTGGTTACATTGTTTAAATTTTTCCGTATGTATCCCAGCCACACCAACAATATCTTCGGACCAGGAAGCAACCTGATGGTCTGTCCACTGCCCTTAATTTTTCTCTTGGCAAATTTCTCGACTCTCTCAAATATCCTGAACCAGATACTGTTTTGGTCCATCGCCTGTTTTCTCTTCTAGATTAGCTCTCCCTAGCAATTCCACTATTATAGCTCGTGTATTCCGCTATTTGCAAATTCGCAATGTCATCACCTTTGCCCTTCATCGTATGATGCGTATGTAAGCATACCTCAAGTTTCTTAAAAAAGACCTTAAGTAAGTTTAGTTAAATCAAATTCTGATTATGTCAAAACATACAGATAGTTGAGCTCATCTGTCATTTGATGGAATCGATGTTTATTCTAATGCAAATAATTCTTTGTTTTGGAGATTTGTTTTGATTCTCTCCATTGCGCATTGAGTCATCTCAGTCGCTCTGATAAGTAGGAAAGAGACCAGACGGTTTTATCGAGTGATTCATACCTGCGGTTGAACATATAAGCAGAAATACTATAAGTATAGTAAATAAGTCGTTTAGTTTTGTAGGAATTGATGTTGCAAATTAATTTATTAGAAAGGAAAGTTGAGAGTTACTTTTCATTTTTGTCAAACTTACTTAAATGAAACGAGACTTAAAATAAACACATCATGCAAATATTATTGATTATTTAATAAGTCTGCTTGGGATTCCATTGATATCCGAAACAGGTTTCGTCCACAACTGCGATAACTTGATGGGTTACTTTGATTGATTTTGGTTAGAATTTAGTATTACATATATAAGAAACATCTTAAATAACCTTGCAACTTTTGTAAACATATTTTTCTTTCGTTTCTTTAAACAAACATTATCTATCATGTTCATATGTAGTTTCAAGGTCGTTTTCGGTTATTGTGTGTTGATTTACTTAAAATATAAAACTCTGCAGTATATTACACTGAAGCTCTCGGAAACAATGTTAACATATATAAGGAATGTCATATACCTAACCTACTGAAGTACAGAATTACTCGTGCATATAAATAGACCTAAAAGTGGCTTAACAAGTAGTGAATGGTGAACAACGTCTAAGTCAATGAACCTTTAAGACTTTGTATTACAATTAATGCATTTGTTAGTTTTGATAACTTGTGCATTTGTGCATGACGCTGACGGATAATAAATATTTTAGTTGTTTACTTAATTATGATAATAAGTGTTAATAATAAGCAATGTAGGAATTTATGTCAGTCATTAAAATTGAAGTCCAAATAACTACATTTAATTCCGGCTGAAAACTGACATTTAAAGTTTGAGCAGTTGACTGTGACAGACACATACACTGTTTGGGACTTCAATAACTTCAACTTATAATAATATGTAGAATTCAAGACTGAATTTAATGATTTATTTAATCTTGCATTTTTTTTCTGTCTTGTTTTTATCGTACACTGTAATCGTCTAATGTTTCATTGCGAAGTGTTCTACAACACTCCAAAGTATGCATTATTTAGATGCATTACACGTTTGTTATTTACAAACGCAATGACAATGCACTCTATCATCACCTGATTACATTCTCTCTTTATTGTCGTTCTCAGCATGGCAGTCAGCTGTTTCGCCATATTGTTGTGATAGTTTGACGTCACGGTTTGAATATTCGAAACTATTGTTCAGCCTATTCAATGCGACAAAACATACATGTCAAGTTCATTGTATTTAATTTCATAGTATATTTTGTTTGGGTTCGGTTAAAACTTAAATATCTCTCGACCCAGTCCGAAGCAAACAAGTAAAGAAATAAACTTAAAAGGTCGTATTTTATTAGTTATGATTTGCTTTTAGAGATGATTTAACTGCTCCAATTCAACGACTTTCACTTTAAGACTAACGTCAAAATCTAATAGTACAACTAGCGGCACGGAAGTTGAGCGCTGAGCAAAAGATGCGCAGAAAACCATTACGATTACGTGATTGGTTAGTCGCGCGCCGCGCCTGCACCGCCGGCCGTGATTGCCGCGTACTGTAATACTTGTTGTTTTCAATTTCATAATCAATTAAAAGGAAGTAAACTAATTAATTAAGGCCTTAATAAATATTAATGATAAACTTTAAGAAATGAATATTAGAACCACGAGTAAAGAGGTCGTCGCATTGAAACTGGCTGATACAATATTTGTCATTGATACAACGACGTAATGACGTAACTCGTATTTTTTAATTCCAGTAGATAACTGTGTGGCATCGCCAATCAAATGTGATTTTATACAAGTGTAGTGATTCATATTAACTTATTTATTAAATAGTTATTAATTATTAAGTGAAGACAAAAAAATGGAACGTAACAAATTGTATGCGTTTCGGTGGCGTGCTTCCTTGGTGTTAAACTAGTGTATAGTGCTCCCAAAGTCTGATCTGTTAAGTTATTTATTAGTTATAATATCTGTGGAGTATGCTGATCAACACTTTTTTGGACACGGAGGATTTCGTGCATTTATACTACGCGGAGGATGAGGCGGCGCCTGCGCAGAATTGCGGGCAAGGCGCGCGCATGGCAGCCAAGTGCCCGCAGCGGCCGCCCTCACCGGATTACTCTCAAGCACAGGTTCGTTACTTACTAGTTCCAATTACAGGCGTTAATCCCCCGTTCTCTTACCCTGGGATACCTAGTTAAAGGTTTCACCGGTAGTATTTTAGTAGTATTTTTAAAACATTAAAATCCGATTTTCATACGAAATGCCAATTAAATTGTCCAAGAATTTTATGATTTCGTATTCGAATTGGAATGCTAAAGCTCCAGAAATACGTCTAGGATTTATACCGTATATTACTTCACAATATACTAGATAAATTCTGTATTTTGTCAGCAATTTGTGTTAAAAATTTTTTGCTAGTCGACCCCGAATAATCGTGATCATGATTAATTGATTGACCTTGTACGGAGTGTCCTTTTGTTCCTTGCAGCACGCATGACCATGCATGCGTGCATCTGATGGCTTTTAGGGGTCATCAATTAATCACCTGCGTGATGTTGATTTACCAACTTTTTATACGTGGTGAGGTTTAAGACTACTTCTGCCTACTATCTACCCTACCCACTACCCAAAATTACGTGTATTTTTTAAGGTCGCGTGACCTTTCCGGATTAGAAATCGCTCTTCATAGACATCCTCCCTGGTGATATTTTGCATTTTTTTTTCGAAACCCCCTTTCGAGCATCACGTCATTAATGGATGACCCCTTGAATCTCAAAGAGCCATCAACGATATATGCTTAACACTTTTTTGTTTGACCAGACCAATTTAAATGATGCCATTGTTTGTGCATGCTATGTGTCACTTGCACTTATACGAGTAAGGGTACGAACGAGTGAGTCAGAGGCTTATTATGGTTCTCTTCCTCACCCGGCTTGTTAGTTCATACGATTGTCGACCATTGACACAGTTTGTTATTCAAATTAGTTATGCATTCCAAAATCTAGCCTTAATTACATAACTATAATTAGCTATGTGGTATGTGTATCGAATGAAATTAACCTAGATCGGTGACAAATTCAACTGTTAGGAAATGAATCATGTTATAACTTTTACGCAGAAGTCACGTTTCTGGTAATTTAGTTTACTAATATCCTACTGATTGGTATTGGATTATATTATCCGTGCATTTGATTTATTGCTTGAATAATGTTCAATAAGTACGCCAAGTTAGCCGACTGACCATGTAACATTTTTTTTAATCAAACGATTTCCTTTAAAGACTGTAACTGTTGTAATCGTAACTAGTTAACGGTAAAGATCCTTTGCCTTGAATGCAATAATGTGGAATGACGCGACGCGACGCGTGCTCCGCCCTCGCGATTCATTCATGTAACTTGGAGAACGAACTCTTTAATTTAGCAAACGTAGTATCGATATTAAGAGGAAGTTCTATGTTTTCTATTCAACTTCTTTAAATATATCATGTTCTACGCTGACAGTTTTGTCATGCGTTGCATTTTTTCTATCCATCCAGTAGTCGCAATTGTTTATGAATGTAAACGAGATTACGAGGCGAGGACAAATTCTACTAATGCTTCATGTTTCCCTAGTATGGTCTGCAGCTGACACCTAGTCATGTAATCGTGTTATCGTGATTTGTTCTTCGTGTTTTTTTTAGTTCTTTATTTACATTTGTTAACTTAGCCAGTGATCCGTCCACTGTTTTGATAATAATAAATCCAAAGTTAATACGAAAGTTAAAATATTGATAGTTGGAAATTGAATTTTTTGGCGAACTTTAAACCAATTTCAATACACAATAAATTCTACAGATATACCTAAGTATAAGTAAGCTTTGAAGATGATGAGATCATAGTTAACAACCCAATGTATATCGATTCACTGATTTCATCTCTGATTTCGTTTGACATTTATAAATTAAAACGCCCGGAGGAAACAAATCCGAAAGTAGAAGAATAACATTGAACCCACATTATGGGCTAGCAACTATAAAAAAATATGAAATAAATTCACTTAATTGACATACCCAATAAGAGGTTAAGTGCAAATAGACGCCACTCTAGACCTTTTCAGTCCAGACGAGTTAATCCAATCAATTCCCATACCAACAATTTGTACTACCAACAACAGTAGGGGGAGTGCATTAAGTATAATTACCTTCATTGTCGTCAATCTCTGCTGGCTGGTGCAAGGTTCCTGCTGACTCATTGTCGTGGCATGCCCCGACAACATTACTTGGCTTTCAAATAACTATTGTGTTGTAACAGTTTGAAACCCCCATAATTTACAACAAATTTATTAGCTGCTTTCGTTAGGAGTAATATATCATCCACGTATATCACACTGCTGACTTCATTTAGGCGATGGGAATGGCATGGGAACATATGCACATATGCCACTGTCAGCTATTTTAAGATTAATATATGGTTATTGGATATTTATGACAACTGTTAATTTAAAAATGAAATTAAAAATTCGTGACGCTCTGAATAATTATCAACAGCCAGTTTTAGTTCATAGAACCAAACTGGCTATCATTTAAATTAGTCTTGGTTTTAACAAATAATTTCGGAAAAAAAACGTGTTTGTATTTTGTTCAGCTGTTAAAATAAGATTCGGAGGAAGTTGTGATCACAGTAATATCCCAAGATGACAATAGATCAGCATCATGTCTATCTCAATACAATCTTCAGCCACAGCAGCGTATGCACCGGAAGCTTCTCAAGCCATTGTTGTCTACAATGAAGACGGACGTGTGAGGGGGACAGACAACGTTAACAAGCTCATCTCTGTCCCATTCTCAGAAGTAACAAACGTTCGGATCTTAAAACAAGCAGTCCCTGAATCTGAATGGTTCTTTGTGAATGACAACTTTGATGAATGAATATGCCTGTTCATTCAGATCAGATAACGATACGTTTACAACTGCTGGCTAATTGGATGTTGTACTATTAAATGTTAGAATTTATTATCTAATGTAACGAAATTGGAAAGTTGGGCAGAAAAAAATACACCTTCTTCTTTTTAATATTATATTCTTGAATGCATTAATAAAATAGCACATGATCATTTGAAGTAACGTTGCAATCCGTGAAGTAATAAAAGCAGACGCACATTTCGAAACTATAGTTGTACTTATAAATGTACCAACGTGCATTAGATTTTGAAACTCACGGATGTGCGTAAACGCATGTACGCCTCAGAGGTTCCTCCATTTCCTTTCTCCTTATATCTATTAGTATAAGGTATATTATTGAGCAGCCTATAGCTCTGCACCCATATGGCGACCTCAAACGACCTCAATATCTCCTACGCATACCAGAGCTAGATTAGTCATGCGTAGTGTTATGCAATCAGGGCTTGCCCCTAGTATCCGACGTGGTTAAGGCAATAGAATAGTTTGTCGATTGCCTTGTCGAACATTTTACTCAATAGTAGAACGTTCGATGCGTTACTTATTCCTAAAAGTACATGATACGAAAAACTGGTTACGAGATTGGACATGAAAGTTGCGACTATAGATACCAAAGTTCGTCATATAGCCTTGTGACTAGTCTATTTATGTCGACAACGTTGTTGAAACGTCTGCCAGACTGAGGTGGGATAAAGCTGGCGCTAGCCATGTCCTGACATTACATTCCTAACAACTTAAACAGCATAATATATGGTAAAGTGTAACTGTACTTGAGGCCACTGAAAAAGTGCCGAAACAAGGATATGTCTGGCTTGCTACTATAATCGGACTTTTGCTAGACTGTTATTATGAAATAGGATTATAGATTTGTGACATAGATTAGATATGATGTCGTTATCTGTAAAGATAGCAGAATAACAATAACAGTAATATAAAGTTTTTGTTTAAAAACGTATCGGACTATTACATATCTCTAAAACACGTGTAACTTACTATTGCGGGCGCATTTCCATCGTTCATTTGAGTATCAACTTCTATTTGCGAGCGTCATAACAACTTTCCTTCTCGTTCGAAAGTACCTTTAGATGCGATTTCGTGGAAATCGTTGAAAGCCCTGCACAGTGCACTTCATGTTTTCCTGGTAATACACGTTGCACGATTACGTGTGTTCATTCACAAAATGCAGGTGTGCATCTATCTCTTTCTAACCCCGATACGTTAGTGAAGTTAAACGTGAATTAATTTATTAATGGATTTAAATATAAACGTCTTCAAAATTTTGTGCGAGCCTTTACCTTCTGGTTAAGTTTCCACACGGTTAATATTCCTAAAACAACAATCAAGTAAGAGCCCCGTGTTACTTTGCTTAACTCTAGGTAACTCTAATAATACTTAGTGGACTCTGGAATTGAACCTTTTTTTTCCTCAAATCTTTAGTGAAAATTCAGGGTACTGTGAGCAGTGAGTAACTAAAGACTCCACCAGGGCACAAGTCTGAGCCCTCTTTAACAAATTTCAGTTCGGCTTCTTCCTCAACCGCTTCTGCTCTTAGCAATCTTCACTAACCTTGACGGAGGTGTTCAGTAGAAGCCGACTATTCAAATTATTTACATTTAAACCAACTACATTAACGTTTAAAAGCTTAGCTTATCAGCTTAGTATTGAGTGCTCTAGCAGAATTTAAAACGGCAATTGTCCTTGTCCCTATTTCAAAGATGCAAGGTTCAAATTGGAGCGGAAAACAATGGCTTCTTTAAATAGTTAATCTGTATGTATGGGGCACCCGAGTGCGCTGTACTGGGCCGAATAGGGTTACCAAGTCTTGCAACTACAAAACCGGATTTATGATTATAATTCCAAATGGCGTCGTTGTTTGTTTCAGTTGACATAATCATTGGAAATTACGATCAACAGAGTAAAGCTGGCTTGTGTAACGAAAGACAGATTCCAATGAAAGGAGGAAAACAACTTTGGAAATACATTTTCAAAGAATACTTTAATATGTGTTCCCATCCCACTTAATGTTTTAAAGCACTGCATCCAATTCGAATCTCAGAAATATCTGTCTAAAGTATCCATAGTGCTATTTTATTGCAAAAGATCTAGTTCCGAGAAATATGTACATGCGAATGCGTTAGTCCTCGTACAGTAGTAGCATAGCACTTCTGTACTTTTTACTAATTTGTCGTATGCTTAAATACTTATGAATCTCCAAGAGAAGTTACTTGGATGGAAGCGAGCGATTCGCTCTCCAAGCTGTAAGCATGTATAATATCCCATACAATCTTAACGCCTGGTTGCCCTATTTCCGCGCCTATTCAACGCAAGCTTAGTTTTTTAATGTCTATCATCCATCTATAAGGTGAACGAACTCAGCCCGAAATTTAACTATTAACCCACCAGTATTAGTAGCATGTTTATCCTTACTCGATGTGTGAGTCAGCGGTCCTTCCTCATTCGTCTGGCTAGTGCAGGCCACCCGCGTTTCATGACTGTTTATTCCCAGTTTTAGTGTATGAGTGTACAGTCTGCTTTGTTAAAACGAAAAACAATGTTCGTTTGTTTACTTTATTTTAACGTAACAACTGTGTGTTACGTTAAAATAAAATAGTTATGTGACCTTTTACAAGATCAGTCAGAAAGATCGAGAGTTGGTCATTGTTTATGGGTTATTTTGTCAATAAATGGTTGAAATACGTTTTTTTGAAAAAAAAAATGTTTTTAGCAATTCCATGCAAGGTTTAATTGAAGATAAATAACACTTGAAAAAATCATGTCCCACCTGAGGTCGATGATTTTTTTCAAGTGTTATTTATACGATTTTTTTTTTAGTTTTGTAATTTAACAATATGTATACCTTGTTTATTAGAATATTTAAGTTAATATAAAATATGATACTAGTAGCACGATCTCTCGATGGAGCTGGGAACTGCTACTTAACATTTTTCAGGACACTGTATTGTGTCGTGGTCTTCATTTGGTATCGTTAATGCCTCTGCCTGATATTCAGAAATAATTTTGCTGTATATTGTGTATGGGTGGGTAGATGACATTAAATTCACTATTAAAGAGCTGGTTTTCCTTAAAAAAACCTTACCCGTACCTTTATTAAGTTGCGAATTTTTACAGGAATTTTTAATCTTTTCTTCGCACTAGTAACTCGAGATTACGCTCACTGTTACATAAAGTAATTGAATCTGTAGCAGCCTGTGAACGGAATGTTACAAAAAAGATTAGATAATCTTTTTTGTAACATTCCGTGATGCAACGACAATAACTATATTGTTTTTCTCCCGTCTCCTTTTTTGGCTGCAAAACGTGATCGTTTTCCGCAGGCGCAGGGTGAATGCGCTAAACCATAATAATAGTGTGTGGGCGCGCCTACACGATTCCGTCCGATATTTCATTATGAGTATGACGTACTTCATTATCATTATTCTCTTTTGGACTTGTGTGATTCATACTATTGTCGTACATATCTAATATGCTCATTGCTCATGGAGAAAAAGTAAGTTTGTAAAAAATGCTCTCATAAGTAATCCTAGAAAGTTTTTTTTATAGTTTTTAATTAACTTCGCTTGCTTTAGGTAGAATATTTTTTACAATGGTCAATACTTAAATTTACTTTTTTTACTGGCTTTAGTCGGGGTGTGCTAATACCTCCTCCTAACACAAGTATGTTTATTTCCTTATGTCAAGACCAGCACAATTCGGTATGTAAAGAAAAATATAACCTATGCTTATACCATAACTACGGTTTAAAATTTATTTTTATTCAAATTAGTTTCCTTAATTGGTTTATTTATACTTTCATAAAAATTATATAAAAAAATACCCTTAAAATCACTTCACATACCAAATTATTCATCGTATACAATGTAAGTATTTTTAGTGTGTGACAAAAAAATAAAGAGTAATTTTTTTAACAAAATTCGACTTAACAGTTTGCTTATACTCAGTATTACTGTTATCATTGTCACAGACAGACAGAATGAATATTTTGAAAATTGTTAGTACCTAATCCAAGCACCCTATTTACGTTGGCGACATAATACGCTGAAGGTTTACTTGCTATTTTAAGTACACAACACAGATAGTATACAGTATCAAGTAAAATCTGTATCGGATTAAAAAAAACGGTTGCACATTCGCGATCAGGCTTGTCTCATGAACTTTATTTTATTTTAAAATCAACGGTCATCATCAGTTAGTTGTTTGATAAAAATGATCCTGTTAGGTTTATAAACTTATAAATACTATACAAAAACAAAAGTAAATTTACCTAAAATGAGAAACTAACTACTCAAAAATAAACCGGGGTCCATGAGTTTTTGGTGTAATAAATTACAAACAAGCTTATAGGTAGCCATTTCTTGTCAAAATATTGAATTTACTTAAATGTCAGGTTTATGATTTGTAATAATCTTATAGTGGGAAGTGGACATTTAAATAGAATTCCAATTTTAATCACCTATTAATTTAAAAAAAATATTGAGTTATGCTTAAAGTAGTCATAGTTTTTAAACTTCTGCGTTTACTACGTCGCGGTTCCAATATTTGTAACCTGGTAACACAAGTTTAGTGCAGGTGAGATGTGACCTACTGCATTCTTCTGTATTGTGCAACTATTATAAACCTTCGCTCAAATCACATTCATTCACGTGCCTTCGCTCACTCACAATCGTATTTCCCATGATCAAATGGCGCTACTACACGTCACCGGGCCACAGATTACAAACACTTGACGGGATTCCACGATATAAATATGTACATACTTACTTCTTTCATAACACATTCTAACACGATTTACTTCACCTATATTAAGAATGATATGAATATTTATTTGCAAAAACATGGTATATGGAGGTCTTTAAGCATTATGAACATACAAGTTTTACTAATCTACAATCCCATGCAAAAATTAACTAATAAAAATTAAGCATTTATTACCCAGACGATGTCTTGTCCGTTGTTGTGCATCGTGTGAGTGCAATTCAACAACAACAGAACATAGTAACGACAACATTGGCAATCACGTGTCTTATTCGATTGACAAAATTACTTTTCTTTACTTTTTTTGTGTCTCGGCTTGTGGCGTCTCAAATTGGCACACAAAACTAGCTTGTGGGACATCCAGTCCAGGTATTTGTTACTCGTTACCATAGACAATTTTATTTCAATGAACGTTTCTGTTGTAATTATAGATGTTTGAGGGTATTGCGATAAAATTTTAAATGTAAGCGTTAACAGAATTTAATGAAATTTGTATTGTTTTAATTATTTTTAATTAATTTTATTTTAAATTAACTTACGTATAGTAATTGTAAGGAGTGTCGTTCAGTTCAAAATGATCGGATCTATCACATCATACATTTGGCCCGCGAGAATCATAAATTATGTGAGTAAAGTTAATGATTATTAAAATCACATAATATTATTTATGAGAAATGTACTTTTTAATATAAAGTCAGCCTGCAAATAGATAACAAAATGTTAAACTACTTTTTTGAGGGTGTCATTTTCCCTTATATGCATGTATGTATGTGTTTTTTAAGCCTATTTGCATAATGAATGATCTACAATTTTGATAATCAATAAGTATTTCGTAAGTACTATGGATGAACCGTAAAATGTGAACTGTCTGCCACCGAACTCATCTTGAACATAGTGTAGACTACATTTTAAAATATTGGACTGGCTTTGGTTGAGAAAAGTAGTTAAAATCAGTTTTTATGTGCAGTGGCAAGTAGATCAAAGCCGATCGGTCTTTTATGCCAATTATAATCGATCATGAATCGCCAGGACACCTATAAAACCAATGGGAATGATAATCCAGCGGTAATAAGCATGTACGCAACATGATTCATGCTGGCTTAACGTGTAAAGGATTTAAATTGACACTTACGTCTTTGTAATACGAGTCACAGATTCCAGTGGTACGTAGGGCTGTCACTATTTTATGATCATATTTTTAAAAGTTGGAGATGGTATAAGCAAAGCCAACGAATAAGTCAACGAATAGAAAAGAATAGCCTAGGATCGGATTCATTGGCTTGCATTAGGAGAGATCTATGGCCAGCAGTCAAATGCCGTTATTTTATTTTTTTAATTTATAAATAGGTACACAGACAGATTACAGCCGAGACGTGATAATGTTTTAGATAGGTTGGGTAATATAAGGCTAGACCGTAACCTATATAAAGTGTACACGGCATGGTAAACAGACGGTCTTAACTACGAAACACAAAAGAACAGATTTTCTAAAATAAAAACAAAATACAAAACAAATTTTCTACAAAAACAAAACAAAAACAATTTAGGTACATCTAGTGTAAATTTATTATGTTGAAACTTTTTTTACTGTGGTAGGTGCTTGACCCTGACTATTATACCACGAAACAGGGTAATCTGACACCCGACTGACAGCATTAAAATCACACGTCAATCACGATGACTGCAGAATACTGAGAAACATGAGAAAAGTGGGACATGTCTGATGTCTGTTGCAAGACCTACTATGGCTGTGCTCGAAGTCCATTCGTTGCATCATCAATTTCAACCAACCAGCAACTGCACCTACTAGGTGTTATACTAACATTATGAACTTTATAAAAGACATTTGATTCTTAATAAAATTTTAACTCTTCATTAACGTATTTTTTATAAATGCCGCCAAAACTGTTTTTACGAGTTCTTAAAGTTGTTAAAGTTTTAATTATCAAATGTCATAATGCCGCAGCCCAACAGTCGCATCGGCCAGTTAATTAAATGGCTATAAAACCAACGAGTGAATGAGTGAGTTGTACAACGTTGGTTGGTCAACACAATACTCGTAAAAACGTTCAGGTAGTTAGGTACTTCACTAACAATAAATATTTGTTTGCTGCAATACTGTATGTACGTAACAGACGAAGTGACGTGTATATTCTTCAACCTTACGAACCACGCCATAAGATTTTTTATATAAATCTTTAGTTCTTGACGTTACTGAAAGTTTAAAAACATAGCTAGTCTTAAGTGCGTTGTGGTTCATATAATAAGAGTCATTATTGCGTAACTAAATTGTTGCGGTAACTTTGTTAAAGCAAATGGTGTTTCAAAAGAAGATGTACAATTTCTTTGTGCGCAAGCGCATTCGGACGTCTTAAGAATATTGATGCAACACGCCATAAAGGCGGGGCATTATTAATAAGAGTCTTGCGTTTGTAAGGTAAAAAGTTGTTCAATAAATAATGAAAATATTGCTTACTAATACAATCACGTGACATTTGAGTGTTGCAATATTGTTGACATAGCGTTGGAACAAATGGCAGGCTGTTCATTCGTGACAACAAGACGAAAATAATTATAAATCATTGATTTAAGTATTTACTCATTGCACATAAAAACATTACTGTCTACAAATGGCGGAATTAATGCCAAATAAGGATTCTCTACCAATTAAACAGAGCGGGGTACAAATAGAAATGCTATTGTTAATGAATTTTATACAAACCAAGTTGAGATTTTCAAAACTTACCAGATAATGAGAGAAATTATGTTTTTAATGTCACAAAGCTTTAAAGTTATCTATAAACCATATTAATTGTGTTAAAATGAAAACCAACATAATCGTGCGCATGGTGGTAGACGCACGTAGCTTAGGTAGGGTTGCCACCCGTACGTACTCTTCTTCTTCTTATCGTGTCGATGGTAAAGCGTCTTAAATTTGTTGTGCCCAGTAATTAGCGACGCGGATTGCTTACCTACTCTTAAATTTAGTATTGTCCTCTTTGTATGTGTACTTTTTTGATCTACGACACCAAAGGACGCTAAATTTCTTTATTAACACTTTGACTGTTACCTATATAGCAAATAAGTAAGTACTGTTAAAAATGCTGTATTCTTAATTTTTACACTTCCAAATTGAAAAAATAACTCGATTCTATCTAAAAAGGTGTCAACCCTAACCGCAGGTAAGTATGCAAGGTCGATGGTTTGTATTGTATGTATGTATGCGACGTGAAGGCATTCCGCAAGACAGTGCCATCCCTGTCATGATTGTTACGGTAAATAGTAAATATACTATCGTAGAATAATAGCGCTTGCGTCATTAAATAAAATGTACAAACGTAACATCTGTTATATGGCAGTAAATCCAAACGAGAAATTATTAGTGAAGGTTACAAATATTATGTGTACATTACTTAAAAGTAGGTAGGTACCTATTTTAACAGAATTCTTAAGTAAGTATGTTATAATACTTATAATGTTAGTAATATAATAACGATGACCCCAAAAAAAAACATAGAATATTTTAGTTAGATAGAAACTTGTCTAAGCTTTATTTTCTCTAAACGAAAGGTGGTCTGAATGAGTCAATGAGTCAATCGCATTACCTTTCGTTTAGAGAAACACCATTACTATATTTGTCAAAAACCATTATGTGTGTCTTTACTTACATACTGCCTTAAATTCACTTTCCCCCGACATTTTAAAATTCGTGTTGGCTTAACATGTACAGAATAGATAAAAGAAAGTTGGATTTACGACTTATTGCTATAAAACATTCGAGACATGTCGTCTTTACGTCGTCATGTATGGGTTTAAAATATGTATGTAAAAAAAATATTTAGGCATGAAAATAAGTCTTATTTTTTAGAACAATGTCATTGCACGCTATGTGGTACAAAAGTTCTTCAGATCCACTTTTATTTGTAATACCTATATTTGAATTCAATGTTTTATTTTTACAAATGATACAACCTAATAACTAACATCACAATAAGCTGTACGTAAAGCCTATTATATGCAAAAATTGTGTTACAGTAAAAAAAAAACATGTCTGGGCCTGACAAAAAAAGTTAATAAAATTTGACGTTAGGACTCGACCACGAGGTTTTTGAAAAGCTAGGTCTTAGGAGGTCAGCTGGGTAATCACATATTGAATAGCCACCAGAACTTAACTCAACAGTCGTGACTCCGTGAGTGAGGTATCCGAGTGAGGTCGTACGACGGAGGATGTTGCCCAACCAAGGTCGCTTTCGTGCGTTCCTCTCCCTCCGTCAGCTGTGGCTATGTCTGAGTCACGTACTACGAACAAACGTAGTAACTTTCAAGTGTATTAAGCTTGAAGTATCTGTTTGGAATACGTACAGTTGGCATTTAAACCTAAGTTGCATCAATAGAAAATGAAATTTCAGTTGATAATGGAATTGGTCACCTAATTCATTTTGTTAGGAATGATCTCGTAATACTATTTTTATTTTTTATGACTATCGATACTGTTTTCACCTAACCCGAGCCAATTTAGATTTATAAATTGATCTAGCCGAAATTCAAAATAATATTTTTACTAAATGCATTACTACACGTCCAATAGTTTTTTATCCTACTCCTGCTTCGGGACTATTTGTGGGAATCGAACCCAAGACGCACCCAACGCGAAGGGCGTTCAAAGCGAAAAACGGCGCGCCACTGCGTCTATCGGTTTATCTTCTTAAAAACCTTGAATTGTTACGTGCAATTAAATCAATCGGCCATATTGCGGTCGTTTCATTAAAAATGTTACTAAGATTTTTTAAACAAATTTCTTTGTAGCGGTAACGCAAACGTTATATTGGATATTGAAAATACTTGAGCAAAGTCTTCTCAACGCTTGACTGGGCATAATGTAGCGCTTAACAACAAGAATGCAACTATCGCGATAGCAACAATATGTACACGTATTTCTTAGCATGTAATGGCTACTTCGAATTCTTTTACTATACTTTTTATGGGGTTTTTATGAATTTCCTTTCATAGCTACAACCGCTACGCGCGTGTTTGTTAATAATTCAGGGTTGACGCACATGACCGATGTTTGTATGTTTTATTTTTGGTAAATAAAAAGAATAATAAATTCTTCAACCGTCTACCGTGCCCGCCTTTAAACGGTGGCTACCATTACAAATAAATTCTAGCTAAATATTATTCAAATAATTAGTAGTGTGTTCTAACAAACGATTATAAGGAATAGGATTTCTAAATAGAATTCCTTGTTCGCTCTCCAGAAACCTTTGCCCTACCGATAAACGGACCGAGAGAGAGAGAAAGCGTACTAATTGATTCTTTGTCTTTCAAAATGACTATTATCGTAATGAACGTGGTGGTAAATAGAACTACGAATACAACTAGGTTTTTGACAGATTTGTTTGAAAGTGGCGCCCTCGAGCGAGTTCGTCAGAGCCAAGTCATATTATACTATAATACGTTTTATTTGTTTGTATCAGTCACTTGTCTCAGTAGTTAATAGGATTTGACTTGAGTACTGGATTGTGCATATTTTGTGATAATGTATGTTTATATATTTAAAGTGACGTGCCTAAAAATACCATGCCTTTACCATGCACTGTGTGGACTTAGAGTAAAGTATACCTACTATGTATTTTCATAACGTGTTTTTTAATTTTTTTTAAATCCTTACACTGCATGCGGTCTTTGCAAATAGAAAGTATTAAAATAATTCTTGATAATAATCCTATTTTTATTTTATCACTGTAATGTAAGTTGTTAATTCAGTTTTTTTAACAAATTATATGAAACATTACAGATACTTACCAAAAAATACAATATTTAACTTTTAATTTCGAATTTATTCTTCTATCAAGGAGACGTAGCGAGTTCAGTCCTCCGTTTAAAGGAAGGCAAATCTAAAGAATCAATAGTAAAATAATGCTATGTGCTTCAGTTTTTCTATTCTAATCGTTTCTTACGTTTAATTCCTTTATTTTAGAGAATAAGTTCAAAATATTTTACACTCAAAAATGCAGATATAACTGCCTTTTGACACAAAGTGAAAATATTTACCATAATAAATACTATTCTGATAGTTTTGGATTTTTTTATTGACTTCCCAATAGTTTTGGATTTTTTTATTGCCACAGTTACACAACACTAGGCTGTGATGGGCTAACCGGTTGCGTTCAAATGCTATATGCGATGGGAATTGTTGACATAAGCCGATTTCACTTTTTTACGCTCGCATGTGCTGCTCTAAGAACCTACCGTGGTAGGTTGAGCCGTGGCTCATCAATAAAAAAAAAACGACAAATTCTCCCAATTGATACTGAAATCTTTGAATGACTTTGAAGATAAACCTTGCGTTATGGACGAAGGATCCTAAGGCCAACACATATTGGGACAATGTAAATGTACCTTTTACTTCAAAAAAGTTCTGCTAGCTTTTGCTTATCTCGACAAATTTGGTATTATCGATCCCGTCATTGTTATGAGATAAAATGATAAGGACATAAAACTTGTCTTATTTTGACGATGTTCATTGTAATAAATATAATCTCATCACATCAAGGAATGCACAGTATCGATCTTAAACAAAACTACTAGGTAGTTAGAAATGGATGAAAAAAACAATGGGAATTTATGCGTGGTCATGACCATACATAAACAAAGTAAAATTAAAATTTCCTCGTTTTTGACAGGAAAACCTAAACACGTAATGGTAATTTAGCCGACACATTTTTCTTACAGCTTTAAAACGTTTTGATAGAATATCTACATTGTGGATTCAAAATCTAAAGTCCATATTTCTCTTGTCCACCAGGTGTCAACGAACGGCGAAATGAGCGAGCGCGAGCGGTACCGCGCGCCGCCGCAGCCGGAGCCGCCGCCGCACCGCGTGCGGGCCGCCGATCTGTACCCGCGCCTGCGCACGCACTACGACGAGCCCGGCTTAGACGCCGGCTTCACGCCGATATGCGGGGAGTTCCTACAGGTAAAGTTTCACAAGCTAAAATAGTCGTGATATCCGCACACTTATTTCTTAAAAATTAGCAATAATCGCGCTGTCATCACCAGATTGATGCTTAGTGTCAAAATCTATTGGCAACACTGCCAGTAGATTGCTTTTTTTTCGTTTTTTGCTCTCAATTTACGATTTTAAAAGCCAGAATTTCTAAATTTTCGCTATGGCTTTGCTTTTGCTAGATACGTAATATGGGTGCGCACTTCACTCCAATGCCGCCAGCCGTGAAGATGTCATATAGAATGCAAATGGGACAGAGAGCGCTACAACCGTGTCGTAGCCGTTAATACTAGCTTTCGTAGCACTATTGAAGTATGTAGCAGTCTCCTAGCACTGTCTTCGGTCGTAGCTACCGCTACGCTGAAAATTTAAATTCATTCGAGGTTCTCGATCTAAGAACACTAGTTACACACTAAAATGCTGTTTGCAGCTCTCGTAGCACTGGTGGTTGTCGTAGTCGCCGTTAAATTGCGTCTAAATAAATGTGGTTGATGGGGATCAATCACAAGCAAACTGTAATCGACGGCGATTACAGTATCCAGTGCTATCTATGGTAGTATGTACCTCTACTGACGTGTTTGTGACTGAGATTTCGGCGGTTAATCATACATAGTCAATATTAGCTACTGAAACGCTACGCAACAGCTATGGCAACAGTATCCGAATTCGACTGACAATTTTTTGTCTAAGATTTTAGTATTCAGCTTCAGCTCCCTAGTACTAAGAGCTTACAAGGAGTAATCTAGTGCTCAAAATACTAATATGCTCAAATGGCTGAACATGCTAATATTTCGATGCCTTCTATTTTCTCTAATTAGTTATAACGACTTGTCGCCCCACTTTTGGCGGCCTCTTGTCGTATGGCTGTTTGCAAGTTGTAACTAATTCATTCATCATAATAGACTCAAGCCCTAGATCTGAGTTTCGCAGACACTTGCGAAGAGGTTTTAGTTAGATGGTTTAGTTTGTGGTCTTGAGAATTAGTTGCAAGATGCATTGTTATTTATTTATTAAATTTTCTTGGGCGTCGTTTTATATGATTGGTGTCAGTCAATCCCACTGATCAAGATGGTATAATAAAAATTCTTATAACGTCAGTTTATATCTGCTAGTTGCTTATCGGTCGAAATCGACTTATCATCTAACTAAACTGATAGATCTTAGAATATAAATCTCTAATAATTAAAATAATGCGGTTAAAACATATTCATATGAACAAAATTAAAGACACAAGCTGTGTGTGGAACTCTCCACCCTAAGGAAAATAGTATCGTAAAACTAATTCACTTTTATGTATCTGTTGAAATATGAATCTACGATATTCTCAGGGCCATAACTCGTTAGTTCACTAAAAAAAAATGTACAAAAACTTATGACTTCCTCTTAATTTTTTGTCTAAACTATATAAATGGCGGCCACACTTTGAGATATGCTTACGTGCTTTGCTTTAATTACAATGAAACGAATGAGAATTTGTTCCAGATAGTAAAAGTAATCGTTCCATATCTCTTGCTCAGTGGCGTGGGCAAATTTTAATTAGAAGCAAACTAATTAGTGTAGTACTTAGATATGTTTCACTATGCAGTTTATAAGGTGATCGGGTCGCATTCGATAGGGTGAATGCACTGCCGATAGACGCCTTACTTCCAATAAGGAAGATAGAGTAGACTCACTACAAGAATGCTATATATATAATTCCCTTTTATAATTATACCATAAGAAATGCCAATGCATTTCAACTCTTTGAAGTTGTCCTATTTCTTAATGCTAGTGGCCCTTCCAAAGATTTTCCAAGAACAACATAAGCGGGTTACATCTTTCATTCTTTGTCTCACACACGTAACCAGCCGGATTGATCTCAGTTTAAAACACGTGGTTTCCGAATATCCTTGTTTCTGTCTTCCAAGAACCGAGAACCGATAACTTGTCTGCAGAAAGAGAGTCTTAAGGGTTGTCCACTTTTAACAAGAAGACAGTTTCGATCCGCACTGAAAAACCTTTAGGTACTCCATATCTGTAGGGCAAGGCTATGACCTTCAAACGAGCACTTTGGGGAACTGGAAACCCTACCCAGGAAAGAATCCCTGATATTAGCCCATTTGGTTTAACACAGCGAAGTGTCCTACACTCCAAATGCGCTTTCTTCACTTTTGCGCTCTCAGTATCGTTTTGCTATGAAAGACATAACTTACTGTCTAGACTTTAATTATGTTGCGCCTTAGTTGCGTACGCGACTGCATTGACCGGCGATATCGGGCCAGTGGTCATGCTTGAAGTCTGCCTGTACCAACTGCGCAGAAATGTGGCAGACGCGCGTAGTATGACATGACCTTTGCCAATCAGTGCGACGTGGTAACAATGACAGGCTCCAAGAAATACAGTCGACCCAATTTAATCTCATTAAATAATTTTGTGATAGTGACACAAATTATATGCCTATACCTATATGTTAGACGTTAAGTATGATTTCAGAGAGCGATTAAATATGTTAGCCAGAGGATGAACCATTGAAGGCCCTTAAATCAAATTTTATATTCCAAACTTCTCATTTCGACTGTATGTTTTTTACCTTTCATTCATTAATTACTATCTTTGTTACAGTGGGTGGGTAGAATGGCGGACGGAGGAACTATAGCGATGTCGAACTACCGCCTACACATGCAGCCGCGACGACGGAACGGGCCCGGCTCGTCCGTGCCGCTCCGGCTCATCGACGGCGTGGAGATCCGGGACTTGGTTCACCTGATCGTGCTGTGTAAGCACGGTCGGCAACTAAAGTGAGTTAATACATCATCACCATCTTTCAGGGTCAGTATGGGCAACGACCAAAGAACCGTAAAAGAAACAAAGTCACCGACGTAGGTCATCGAATTACAAAGCTTAAGTAGCAACGAGCATGCAGCTCTTAGAGCTGACAATCATTAGAGAAGGTTCTCTCGTAGCGACCACAAACTGGAAGACGCATCAATCAGCCTGACCAAGCATATGCCCTGCAGTGGACTTCCAATATCTGATGATGATGAGTTGAACTTGGACGCGTTAGCAAAGTTGTTTATGCCAATTGGCAATGATAGCTATTTCTTAGGCTGTTACTCCATGTGAGATATGTAGCGTGCTTTTAAGCATTGGGCTTGAAGCTATTGCGCTGTTCAGGTTTATCTTATGCTACTCTGATTTTTAGGGTTCCGTACCTAAGGGTAAAACGGGACCCTATTACTAAGGCTCCGTTGCCGCTATAACAACAAATACTAAAAACACGAATAAAATAAATATATAAATGGGCTCCCATACAAAAACGTATTTTTATGCCGTTTTCATAGAAAATGGTACGGAACCTTTCGTGCGCGAGTCCGACTCTCACTTGGCCGGTTTTTTAACGTCTCGATGGTTTAGTGATAGCAGGTTTTGAAACTATTTTATTGTTTTTTTTACTCGAAGTAGATAACAGGTTTATCTTATGCTACTCTGATTTTTAGGGTTCCGTACCTAAGGGTAAAACGGGACCCTATTACTGAGGCTCCGTTGCCGGTCTTTTATTTAGGATTAGATTCTTAAGAGTTTTTCTAAAAATTCTTAAAGTACTCAGTGTGTTGTAGTATTTACAATGTGGTGACGTAAAGGGCTTGCCCTTACATTATCCAACACAAACAAGATGTGCCAAAAGATGTTACTGTTGTTTGTTTGATAATGTGCTAAATAAACGCAGTATTTACGATATGCAGAGCTAAAAATACAGTGAAGGCCGTATTAAAATTTAAGACTGTTCTATTTTGGAATTTAGGTAAATAGTAGTTTGTCTTACATCTTTTTTAATTAGGTAAAAATTTAATAAGCTCAACGATAGTACTGCCGTTTTATCGTTAAGTCTATAAAATTTGTTTTTAAAAGTTATTTTATTTTTTATATGTAAAGTTATATTCTGCGAAAGTCTAATTGGTTGACTGGACATAACCTAAGTTAATAAAGAAATTAGTAACAAGAATCTTGTTTACGCAAAGTGTGACCAATCCAATGATAACAACTGCAGACCCAAATTCAAACCGTGATAAGCACATAGCAACTAGAGAGAGTTGATTCGAAATTTTCCTTCAAAAACATGATAACGAGGACTATTTGGTGTTGAACGATTAATTACGTTATTAACACACATAATTATTATGTCAATGGATGTAATCGGCCTTTAATCTTTATCTAGGTGGGGTGTTTTTTGGTTAATAATCATTACAATAAAACAAACACACACTATCACAAATATTAGAGTTGACGTTGACAAAGCTCGAAAAAGAATAAAGTTAGCGATTGGACTAGTGGCTCAAAATTGGCTTTGAACGGAAAGCGTCCCAGGATCGATTCCCACTTCGGGTCAATTCTGGAAACGATCTTTTCAAAATAGGCTCGGGTCTGGGTGTGCTGGCAGAAGTTTGTTACATCTTGTATAGAACTAACCTTGTATAAACTGTGCTAATAGCATTGTTTCATGAGTATTTCCTTCTTACTGTTATCAGGGCATCATTCAGCACAGGAGATCAGTGCATGGAATGGTGGCGAAGACTGAACACGGCTTTGGCGCCTATCGGATCGGTGCAAGAGACGTTTGCGGCCGCTTATGCGGCGTGGGCGAAGGAGCAGCCACCGGCGTCCGTCCATAGAGCTCTTATGAAGGCTTCTCACGCGTCACACAGACACTGGTTTGGGCCTGAGGTGAGTTCCTTCCGAGATATGATGCCCTGGTACTTTTGAAGTTTAGTGGGCTGGAGGTAAAGATTTTATAAGCGGTGTGAGCAAAGGAGCAGCCACCGCGCCGGCGTCAGTCCATAGGGCTTTAATGACGGCTTCCCAAGCCTCACTCAGACACAGGTTTTTGGGCCTGAGGTGAGTGCTGCCTAAGTTTATGATGCCCTGGTACTTTTAAACCTTAGTGGGCTGTAGAAAAAAGATTTTACAAACGGTGTGAGCGAAGGAGCAGCTAACGGCTATTAAGCTTATCTTCTGATGCCTATTATTTATTCTGTGGTAATAGTCACTTACCCCCTGTCCGATGAGGGCGGGTGAAAGAACGGCGGAAATCGTCTGGATTGGCTCTAAAGGAGGAGGCTTATGCTCTGGATTGTTATCAGATTGGCAGAAATGATGAATGGACTTATAATAAATGGTCACGTTAATAACCAGAATGTTTTGCTTTCCAGGTGGAGCGGTTGGGGTTCACCACGAAGGGTGCGTGGCGGGTGTCAGCTGCGAACGCGGAGTACAAGCTGTGTCCGTCGTACCCGCCGCTACTGGTCGTGCCGGCGACTATTGGAGATGAAGACCTGGACTCGGTTGCTAGGTGATAGAATATTTATTAAGTAGAAATAAATCTAACACCATAGTGTTTCACTACATGGGTATTAATGCAACACATACATCTTTTACCGAATTAAATGTCCCGTCGTTTCGACCTAAATGCGTAGGCCGTGGTTACGGGAATCTGTTGCTTGGGTTGGGGTCACGAGTGGCTCACCGGTGTGCCACTCAGGCAAGTTAAATACAAAACTACACATAGAAGTTAAAACAACTCCAAAAAAACCTGTGTCACCTGTATAAAAACATATCAGTTAAATTGATGAAACTTGTTAGCAAAAAAGATAGTGAATTCTTTCTTACGTCTTCAACTTGCATGTTTACGTAATAGGCTAGTTGACACCACCAATCAATTGACATACTTTTTATGTGCTGTCAATACGCAAATCTTCCTTATTAGTATGGCGATAGCAAGCTTTGACGTCATTGTTTACCGGACTCAACTGCCTAACTTTTTATTGGTTTTTAAGCAAAACAAAACTGATTCTTTGAATAAATAATAATGTACCGGGTTATCGGGCCTAAAATAAGGATTCAGATTTAATAAATGATCTTTTTTTTATTTTTTTTATGAGGAAACTCAACAGCTTTACATATAAGTAGACATTACATTAAATCTAAAAAATAACACTAGCCAATTAAAGAGTTCCACCACTTTTGCATAAGGTAACATCGTTAGAGCAGCAGATTAAAAAGTTAAATTTAAAATAAACTTTCTAAAAAAGTTCTAAATAATGGAATACTTAGGTTTTATGTACTTAATTTACTAAATAAGCAATCAAATAACGAGACTTCTGGTTGGCCGGTGGTACCTATATATAGAAATGTCGATTACCTACCCACTTGAACAATTGCAGAACAAAACAGTTATTATATTGGCTACTGTGAGAATAACATGCTCGGTTAACTAAATAGAGCAATAGAATAATTAAATATATACATAATATATATTGGACAAAATACATACATTGCTCCGATCCTGAGGTAAGTGAGCTAAATGAGCTGTGTCATAGAAATGAGAAACAACGACGATCCACAACCCGAGACACTATAGAGAGATATATCTCTTAGAATTATTTATGATTGGTGTCCACAACCCTATTATACCTAAATGAAACTCAAAGCTATTGTTTGTCATAGTCCATCCATAGTAGTGTATTGTGATTTAATTAAAACATGAACAATTTACAATTCTTATCTACTTAACAATTGGTATATAAAAAATGATTGTTTGTTTGTTACATAAAATATCTTAAGGAATTTCAGCTAGGTATTTGATAATTAATAGTCACGATTATCATGCTATTACTTATTATACTGAATGAAACAGTCATTGATCAAGCGTGTAACAAGCATGGTATGGCAGTCACTATACCCACAAACAAGATATCAGTATCGTACAGCGTGTTTAAACAAACTCTTTGATATCTGCACAGATTTAGTAATATCACCCAAGTGCACGACCTTAAGATAAACATAGCTTCACATTAGTGCGATTTCTATGTTTTATTTTATAAACACTGTTACTAAATATTTACTCGGAGGCTGATAAAATTCAAGCAAAATATGAAGTAACTTTCACTAGTTTTATTTTCGTAGTTAAACATGTTTTTTAAAAAGAATTTGGGCTGCGTTAGCATCAAATTATATTGTCATGCGCTGACTGAATTTAGTAATGTATGTGTTGTGTTGTTGATTGGGAAAAGTATTGATAAAAGGGCTGGGGTGTTGGTTGACATTAGAATTTCGAAAATGAAATAGTCAAAGATCGATGTGTTTTCTTAATGTCATAAAAAAACATGTCATCTAGACAAAGACACATTTTTATTGTGAATTTGCATGAATAGGTACAACATAACAAAAGGTAAAGAATATTTTCATTCACAATAATATCATTTTTTTTTATTAATGAATCAGTATGATGAATATTCTTTTCATAAAAATGAAAAGCAATAGTAAATTATGTAATTTCTACAAGAAATAAGAAATACACTTTATCGATCGCAAGTATTGAATGCCAACAGCATCAATCATTCGATAGGCTATGGTCAGCAATCAATTTTTATTCATACAACGTCTTATTCAGCTGACAATCTATAGAATGTGCAGATTGTGCAGTTGGAATAATGACAAACACATTTACATCCTTAGCTCAAGGTAGTAGAGTTCATTTTAGCATTCTGAACCGCGTATCAACAATTCGTTCTACAGTACTGTGTTTTGTTTTATGGGAAATTCCGATGAAATGCATATTTGTTTAATGAATAGGTGAAATGCAGTGTTACTATGTTATGTAACGTTTGAAAAAAAGTATAGGGCAGTATTAGCACACGATAAACATTTTAAATAAATGCACTTCTACATTGTTCAATATGTTAAATTTTTTATTTGTGTCACCATTATCCATGGTATACAAAGACCTACAGACAGTACTACCTATGATTAAAATGTCAATTATGCTAGCATTTATTTACACTACCAAGCAAACTTTCTATATTTTTGTAGGACAATAGCGAACTGTGACGTCACTTCTTGCCAAACTCAACTGACTGTATTAACTTTTAAGTTATTCAATATTTTTTACAAATGTTTGCAATTAACTGTGGTTCTAGACCAGGAGCCGTATTTTTAAAGCGTTCCAATTCCAATTCGCATACGAAATCCTAAGAATGGTATACAATTTCCTAGGATTTTGTATGCGATTCTTGTGAATTAGTATCCGAATTTGAATTCGAGTGCTTCAAAAATACGTCTCCTAAAATAAGGTGTTATTTAATAGAAACGTTTTTTATCCCAATTGGGGGGTTAGATATGTATTTTGAACATTAATATTCACCAATAAATTCCTCCTTTCAAGGTTTCGCGCCATGCGTCGCATACCAGCGGTAGTGTGGCGGCACAGCGGCAACGGTGCTGTCATCGCACGATCCTCACAACCAGAAGTGGGCTGGCTGGGCTGGCGGTCCAGTGAAGACGAGCGGCTATTAGCTGCCTTCGTCAACGCTTGCAACGCCGACCGGGGGCTGCAGCCTTCGTCGACTACTAACAAGGTATGCGCGCCTGGTACTCACGTATTGAATCATTTCCTCCACCACCTAGAATTTATACACGCCTGGTACTTTGTCTTCTATATCCTAGCTTTTGTCCCATATTTGGCTGCCTTCGTGTTTCCTAGACAACCAGTAGTGTGGTTATTTTTATACTTTCAGGGTTTGTTATATTGATGGTAACAAACAACTTTTCCCAAGAAAAAAGTCATGAATTACTTTATTTTGTTAGTGTACGAAAACTATTTGTTAACAAAACCACAGACCAAAAATATTTTAATACATTTACAACTTTATGTCTAAGCATGCTTGCTTATGGTTTAATATAGTGGTGCCGAAATAAACCCGGATTGCACTGACAGTCGTTATCTTTTTTCCGAGCATACGGGTTAAAGGCCGTAAGCGATAGGTCCGTCCGTAAAGAATATTATTAGTAAAGTTTGCTACAACTAAAACAAAAACGAATTGCTTATGGCTTATTTTTTTTTTCAGAACCTAAAACTTCTAATAGTAGATGCTCGTTCCTACGCCTCAGCAGTCACCAACCGCGCCCGCGGCGGCGGCTGCGAGTGTCAGCAGTACTACCCGCTAGCGGACATCCAGTTTATGTGCCTACCCAACATACACCACGTGCGGCGAAGCTTCCAGCAGCTACGGGCGCTGGCGGCTGAGCCTAGCGATCAGGCCAAGTGAGTAATTGTGTCAAAAAGGATGTCATTTCTGTTTGATTTCTATTGCAAAAACTGTTTAATCCAGCCTTGAATAGAGTCAAAAATTTAATTTTCTAACATGGTCCTTCGAGCCGGATTCGATGAGCATAGCGAAACAAAATTCAATTAAAAAATATTGTTACTTAGTGTTACGCTGCCGTTCTAGGATTCATGATTAAAGATATTAAATACATCTGTCTCAACAATTACTTTCACAATGTAATAATTTACAATGAGTAAAAAACGTTAAATTCGACCATAAACATGGTTAAGAAATCCTCGACTCGTTTCTAAATGACAATAGTTTCTCGGGAAATCTCGGGAATCGGGAATTTCTCTATCGTCTCAGCTCAGTTAAGCGCCTGCACGGTATCGAGTAGTTAAGGCGCATTTTCATTGTTCGATAACCCGGTCTATTCAATACGTGCGGGGGCTTCTTGCATTCGGAATAACGACTAATAAAAACGGGCTCTATGGCATGCGTTACAAAAATCTCTCGTACCCCGCATACGGGCGCAAACGACTTATGAAAACGGTCCGTTCCGTGTCCCTGTGGCATGCGTTTAAAAAATGTTCCGCACAGGACCAAATAAAAAAAAGCGCCTTTAGGGATTAAAAAAATCACTTCTCTTCTATCTTTGTTGTATAATTTGAATATACATTTGTCTCGTCTCAGCTGGCACAGCAACCTAGAACGCACGCTCTGGCCGCAATACGTGTCGGGCGTGGTGCGTGCGGCCGGCGTGGTGGCGCGCGCCGTACTGGGCGGCCGGCCCGCGCTGGTACACTGTTCCGACGGCTGGGACCGCACGCCGCAGATAGTGGCCGCCGCGCAGCTACTGCTCGATCCCTACTACAGGACCGTGGAGGTACGTGCCGCACGCGCACACACACACGCACGCACGCGCATACACACACACACACACACACACACACCACACACACACACACACACACACACACACACACACACACACACAAATACACACACACACACACACACACACACACACACACACACACACACACCCACACACGCCGCGCGCGTTTTTTAGCAGTGATTCGGCAGCGATGTAATTGGTCAAACATTGTGGTACAGCCCGGATCCTGTTGCTAGCCGTATACACCAAATGCAACCAAGCAACGGTTACAAGAAGCCATGCAGACTACGAAAAATCAGGACATTGCATGCAAAATGACAAATTAATTAGTTGTTTTAACTAATAGGTCATTCTTTCCGCAGGGTTTCCGAGTGCTAATCGAGCGCGAATGGCTCGACTTCGGTCACAAGTTCGCGGACCGATGCGGCCACCAGTTCGCTGCTGAGGAGCCGAACGAACGGTCACCCATCTTCCTGCAGTGGCTCGATGTCGTCCACCAGCTGATGACACAGTACCCCTGCAGTTTTGAGTTCAATGAGGCTTATTTGGTGAGTTGTAGTGGAATTAATTTAGTTTTAAGCATGGCATGCGCGAGCTGTATACGTTAACTGCCAGATGATGAGTGGGTACACATTGGGCGCTTTCAAACGGGCGCTTTACTAATGCGCGTTTTGAGAACCAGGAGTTCTATTGAAGTGTAGACATGCAAGCGCGCGCTTCTGGTGAAGCTCGCGTCAAACACGCGTTTACATATTTTCGTACGAACGCGCGTAGCGCGGGCGTCAGCTGCGCGCTTCGAGATACATGAGCCGCTATCTTGTTGTACATTTGATCGCGCGCTTTGGTGTAGAGTAGACGTTAGCACGTTGAAAATGGAGACCGAATATTTGAAACTGATTTCTTTATTGACGAAATCCATACCACCATTACCATTACCACACCAGCTATTTAGGATATGAAAATTGCCAATTATAAAATTCAATTTTCAAACTGAGCTAGAAATGCTCATCCTACTTAACGCTCGCTGAACGCCGTGCCAAATGCGGTGAATGTACGCTATCTCACGCGCGCTCAGCGCAGTGCCGAGCGCCCAATGTGTATCCGGCCTTAGACTGAATCGCATGCGCGAGCCGTATGCGTTTACTGCCAGATAATAAGCGCTTAACGCGCGTTTACAACTACGTATAATTTACTCTAGGAGTACATGATAACGCGCGTTCAACGCATCGCTAGCGCCGTATTGTTGTCTGCGCGCGCTTAAGATGGCACTGGTTTTCTATGTAACCGTTCAGTTGAGCGCGCGCTTTTGACGCTGATAGTCATATATTGTGGGAACATTGGATCGACCCAATATCTCCGTCTTCTTTCGCGTCGTTTCGGCCTTCGGTATAAAATCACCGTTAAAACTGTGTCTAGGTTCTAGGCATGGCAATGATTGCTATTTTTCAGTCATTGTCATATGACAAAATGACGATTTTTTGTCATATATCTGTGATAAATCATTGGCAATGATTTTTTGTCGCAGTGTCATAATGTAACACTTTTGCTATTTGCTACTTAAAATGAAATATGATTTATTGTGAACAGTTGCTCCTTGCTACTTTGCTACTTTTTTATGAAATGTCATATATAGTTCGTGCGCTACGTAATGTGCTATTTGTGTGTATTATTTAAGCATTTTTTTTTAAACAATTAACTTCCCCTCATACTTGTACAGGCTTGGGACTGACAATGTAAAATTTTTCATGTGAATTTTTTTTAAATCCTGAATGTGTGAGTAAACTTATTTTTACATTGGCGTATGCACCTATACACTCATCACCGGGCGACTAGTGAATTTAAAAACAACATCATAAAATCATAATTCACACATCATAAAACGAAATTTCATTGTAAACAAAACGAGCTCGACGTTCCCTACTATAAAATCATAACAAGATAATCTAAACCTTACGGCGCTCAGCATAAAATTCAACAAACTAGAAGTTTCAACCTGCCACTCGTAACAAAAATCATGACAAACGAATCTAAACTTTACGGTCATAAGTTTAAATCTCTTAAAATGCTCGGTATCGTTATCGTTCGTCACCTATGATGGCATAAAAAATAGCACAGCATGTTTGTCTTTTTCTAACACGCATCTGTAGCAAATCATTCCTACTCGCTCGCGCGCTCAAGGCCTGCGCTCGCTAGACCCGCTCTGCTACATGTCATCAACGAATGAAAAGAAATTTGCACATGACATATGATTTCACAGTCTGTGATTTGTAACAGTCAATATGACAAAAAGTAGCAGGTGTGACAAATGATTTTCAAGTCATATGATTTTTCACCTGCTCCTCATGATATCGTCCATGCCTACTAGGTTCATCTTCAACAAATGTAGAATTCAACGCCTGCCAAGCGCGCACCATATAAACACTAAACAAAAATTTTGCGCGCATTCGCATTTCGCCAGCATGCTCTGCTATCTTTTTGCGATTGCTGCGATAAGTAAGATCGCGCGCGCGCATGGCATAGCCGACCGTTCCCGACGGTAGCCGAACAGAGCCGAGTGGTTCCGACGGCACCCGATCTCAGCCGACTGCCTAGCGGAGCGTACCGTCGTGTATCCAATGATCCGAATCGATCACACAAATAACACTACGGTTACCTCCGACTGTTGTTGGTACAAGCAACGGCAGTCAAGGTTACGCGCCGTATTTCGGTTTCGAAATCGAGTGTTAAAATTAAAAAATAAATACACGTGATCACATCACCAGCCTATATCAGTCCACTGCTGGACGCAGGCCTCTCCAAAAGGGGGATTTTGCCATAATCACCACGCTTGGCAGGCGGGTTGGCGATCGCAGTTTGGCCAATGGTGGAGAGGAGACGCTGCTGCCCGTCTTCTTGTGGCGGTTGTCCTTTAGTCGCCTTCTTTTAACGGTGCCGGCACCACACGACACAATACACGTGATATCTCACTACATCCCCCTCTCGCCCCTAGTGATATTTCGTATTTTTTTCTAAACCCACTCTCCCCCCAAGCCTCACGTGACGTTATGGACGACTCCTTGATTATAAGATGTTTTTTTGCTTCCCAGTTAAAGCTAGCCACGCACGTGCACTCGTGCATGTTCGGCACGTTCCTCTGCAACACCGGCAAGGAGCGCCTCGAGTGTCGCGCGGGGGAGCTCGCCGCGCACGTGTGGCATCTTCTGCTCGCGCCCGCTTATAGGAACCACCTGTACTCGCCGCACCACGCGCAGGTATGTACACACACTCACGCACACTCACACACACACACACACACACACGTGATCTCACACATCCACACGCACACATACACACACGCACACACAGTGAGAGAGAGAGAGACAAACACACACACTCACGTACACACACACACACACAAACACACACACACACACACACACACACACACACACACACACACACACACACACACACACACACACACACACACACACACACACATACACACGTAAACACATACACACACGTACACACACACGTACATACTACACGCCCGCCGCCGCCGCCGCTAGGGACCACCTTTACTCACCACATTACGCGCAGGTATAATCCCCCCCCCCCCCTTACACGCAACCCCCACACTTCCCAGCAAACACACAAAACAAGGATATTATTGTTTATTGTTTCGACTTTTGGTCCTCTCAAAGTTCTAATTTTACACTTTTGTTGGGTGCGCTGTAAATAATTTGTGATTCAAACTGTATTTTAAATAATATTTCACTATAATAAATAAAATAAATGTTTCCCTCTCAGGTGCTATGGCCCGAATACAGCGTACGCGCCATACGATTATGGAGCAACCTGTGGGGCGGCGAGCGCGACGAGCCGCTCGACGAGCCGGCCGTGCCGAGCGCGCCGCCCGTGCAAGCCAAGCCCATACACGGTGAGACTACACTACATACTACATACAGTACACTGTGGGCCGAGCGCGCCGCCCGTGCAAGCCAAGCCCATACACGGTGAGACTACACTACATACTACATACAGTACACTGTGGGCCGAGCGCGCCGCCCGTGCAAGCCAAGCCCATACACGGTGAGACTACACTACATACTACATACAGTACACTGTGGGCCGAGCGCGCCGCCCGTGCAAGCCAAGCCCATACACGGTGAGACTACACTACATACTACATACAGTACACTGTGGGCCGAGCGCGCCGCCCGTGCAAGCCAAGCCCATACACGGTGAGACTACACTACATACTACATACAGTACACTGTGGGCCGAGCGCGCCGCCCGTGCAAGCCAAGCCCATACACGGTGAGACTACACTACATACTACATACAGTACACTGTGGGCCGAGCGCGCCGCCCGTGCAAGCCAAGCCCATACACGGTGAGACTACACTACATACTACATACAGTACACTGTGGGCCGAGCGCGCCGCCCGTGCAAGCCAAGCCCATACACGGTGAGACTACACTACATACTACATACAGTACACTGTGGGCCGAGCGCGCCGCCCGTGCAAGCCAAGCCCATACACGGTGAGACTTCACTACATACTACATACAGTACACTGTGGGCCGAGCGCGCCGCCCGTGCAAGCCAAGCCCATACACGGTGAGACTACACTACATACTACATACAGTACACTGTGGGCCGAGCGCGCCGCCCGTGCAAGCCAAGCCCATACACGGTGAGACTACACTACATACTACATACAGTACACTGTGGGCCGAGCGCGCCGCCCGTGCAAGCCAAGCCCATACACGGTGAGACTACAGATACAAAATACACTCACTTCTGCGTACACTATAGAGTTGAGATGCAGTGGCATCAATAGGGATGATGACTGGGTAAAAAAAATGAAATTCTCTTTAGTCCGTCAATTAGATAATCTTTGTGATTTTTTGGGTTGACATTGACAAAAGAAATAAGAGCCCATTTTTTTTCAATATCACTTTTTTATCCAGTTGCCTTTAAGTGCTTTTTGCACTTAAAGGCAACTGGATAAAAAGCACTTTTCTTAACGTTCTGTTATTATTACAGGACTGATGACAAAGACAAGATCATGTGACAATCTCCTGAACGAAGGAGAGAAGAGAACGACGCAGAGGCGATGCAGCGATCCCAGCATAGCGCCCGACGTAATGTGAGTCGAAATCATTTATTCTATACATAAGCTATTTTCCGGGCACTCATACATTTATTCTATAATTGAGTATTAAATATCTGCTAATGCGAACAACAAAACTAAAAAGTTTAGTCACCACTATCAGAGAGTTGAAACGTTAAGATGTATCGTTAAAGATATCCCGTAAAATCTAAAATTGATAACTTATTTTTAAATAGCGACTCAGTTACCAGTGTATACTCTTATCGAAATGTGATTTATTTGATTTTTGTAGAGAAACATTAAAAAATTAACCATATTAAATAATGTCATTGCAATTTGTCAAACAAAATTATTAGTGCAAAATCTTTAAAATAAAATTCTTATTTTGAAACGTAATAAATATAATGATAGAACAATACGAACCACAGCATAATTTAGAGGCTTAAAACACGTAAAAAAATCGATATTGTGCAATAAATGGTATCTGTCTAGTATCAATAGTTGTTTGCTTACAGTTAATTGTCGTGATCGTAAAAACAATTTATCGAATTTATTATTGCCACCGAACTAATGATACGTATCGTTTGTCCCAGTGCGCTGTCGCTGTACAGCGGGGGTGGTAGTGGGAACAACGCGGGGGTTGGCGGGTCTCGGGAGTCGCGGCGCGGGCGCGGCCTCACCGACAGCTGCGTCGACGAACTACCGCTGCATGCGCCCGCGCAGCTTGACAGCGATCAGGTATAGTAACCAATCATTATCAGAGTCCTGTGGCTGAAATGTTGTCAGCCACAGGACTCTGCTGAACATAGGCCTCCCCCAGTGACTTCCCGAGCTTCCCGGTCTTCAGATCTACGGGCTATGTCAGCGACATTTGTTCGTTCACGGATCTCCTCATCTCGTAAAACAAATAAAACCAATTTATTTCTGCAAATAGGCTTAAACTCAGCGCTTTTACACGTCCAAGTTTTTATTTTACCCTATTACTGCTTCGGGACAAGTTTGGGCTAGCGCCGAAAAGAAGTAGCGCAAGAAACTAGTCGTAGGTATAGTCCAGCCATCCATCTATCAGCCGAAAGACGTCCACTGCTGGACATAGGCCTCCTCCAAGGATTTCCACAAAGATTGGTCTTGTGCCACACGCATCCAGGTATAGTAACCAATCATTTTTAACATTTCAGCCACAGGACTCTGCTGAACATAGGACTCCCCCAGTGACTTCCAGATCGACCGGTTGGAAGCGGCCTGCATCCAGTGGCTTCCTGCAACCTTTACCAGGTCCTGTCCACCTTGTGGGTGGACGTCCTACGCTGCGCTTGCCGGTGCGTGGCCTCCTTTCCAGAACCTATCTGCCATATCATTACTGATTTGATCTCGTAAAACAAATAAAACAAATTTATTTAAACTAAGCGCTTTTACACGTCTCAGTTTTTATTTTACGCTGCTACTGCTTCGGGATAAGTTTGGGCAAGCGCCGAAAAGAAGCAGTACAAGAAACTCGGTCACAATTGTCTGCCTCTTTTATAAACTTTTAAAATATACATTACAAAATAATATATTACAAGATATATGCACCTGTGCGAGCAAAGCAGTACTTAACTCCAAACATTTTTGTCATTTAAATGAATAAAATAAATGTAGCCGAGAGGTGAGTACCCCGGACTATATGGCGTCGCCATCTCTAAGGTTCTGGGTTCGATCCCCTTTCGGGTTAATGTAGCAAACGTTTTTTTCTATATGGTCTCGGGTCCGGGTGTTGTGTTAGTCGTTGTTTCTGATTTCTATAACACAAGTGCTTAGCTACTTACCTCAGGATCAGAGCAATGTATGCGATGTTGTCCAATGTTTATTTATGTGTACCGTTCCCCCAGGTGGACGGCCTCCACCCCGACCACTTCGAGAACAGCAGTCGTCTCCCGCGCGACATCGCGAGTGGCTCGTCCTCGCTCGAGCGCGAGCTCGGCGCCGCGCGCGAGGCCGAGTCCGAGCCCGAGGCCGAGGCCGAGGCCGAGACCGAGGCCGAGACCGAGGCCGAGACCGAGGCCGAGACCGAGTCCAACGGCGCGCTCGACGCCGAGACGCCGGAGGAGGCGGACGTGATACTGAGGGATGCTATGGCTGAGGTGCTGGTTGCCGAGGTCAGTTTATTGTAACACAACACAACATAAGATTTACAGTTTGCTAGTAATCTACTAACAAGCACAATAGGATTGTGGACACCAATCATAAATAACTTAATATTAAATCTGACACCTTATTTGAGGCCCGATAACCCGGTACATTATCATTTATTCGAAGAATTTGATTTTTGTTTACTTCAAAACAAATAAAAATTTAGGCGGTTTAGTCCGATAAACTATGACGTCAAAGCTTGCTATTGCCAAACAAATTATAGGGCGTTTTGACAGCTCATAAAACGTATGTCAATTGATTGGTGGTGTCAACTAGCCTATTTTTCTTGGCCAACTTTTACATATCTCAAAACGTTAAATTTTGACGTTTTAAGATAGGTTCAAGATCTGTGAATCAAAGTTGCAACAGGCCGATCAAAGCTGAACTACTTTGTTTTCTGAACTGGCGAAAAAACGTAAACAAACTTGAAGTCTTTAAATTGTGATGCTGACACCATTTTTTAATAAATCCGAGACATATATTTTTTTTATAACGCTTTATTGCAGATATTCTACATTCTATAATTTTGAAATAAATAAATATTTAGGAATTTGACTATATACAATAGAATATAATTTATTTCAATTTAATAAACAGTACAGCATTTGTATTTATATTAGGCAACTCATGAGTTTACAGGAATATCGTATTTTGACAAACAGATATCAGGCTTTAGGACTTGTTTAAATGCCTGGAAGAGGGCCTCAATACTGAGTAATTCGACTACGGTGACTTCTAGATCTTAAAAAATACGTTGAAGCATTGGTATTAACCCTTCAACTCCAAAAAAACAATTGATTAACAATGGACGCACCGCAATGTAACCGGTTACCGCTTGGGAGTTAAAGAATTACCTAGACAAGTTAATAAATCAAATAAAGAATGTATTTTTCCTTTTTTCAGCCAACAAGAGAAACTGGCCGAACGCGAAACATCAGCATAACATGGCGTTCCATATCAGAATCTAGCAACCAATCCTCCACCGGTTTCGATATAGCCGACACTCACAACCGAGGGGAGCCCACCCCCTTACAATCCCATGAATCCTCGCCCGTAGACAACCATAACTCGACTGACGGAGACTTGGTTAACCATAACGTAGTCCATAACGGGGTTAACGGAGTCAACGGAGTTAACGGAGTCAACGGAGTTAACGGAGTGAATGGAACGGTCACGAACGGCGTGGCTGACGTTACCGCTAAGTTTTTGGAAGTTGAGTTGAATGGTGAGTCTATTGAAATAATTGTTTTAACTGGATTTAAATAGTTCTAGTTCTTTTCACTAACAGTTTTGACAATACTTCTCAAGAGCAGATAATATAGCGCAGAAACAAAAACGATCTTAAAAAATACATTACATAGGTAGTAATGATCGATCGATCGATCGATGATCGATTAGCTATACTTAACAATTGTCTATCATGATTTTTAAAATTGCAAAATGGTAGGAGAGTAGGAAGCACGCTTTTCAAGGGATGTCCGATTACTTTTCTTATAGATATCCCTTAAGCTACATCAAAAGATATTGCTACAGGAAAATATCGGTAACCGTCAGTTTTCTCACTAAGAGCTCTTTATTTGTTGTACAGGTGGCGCTACATCAAGCAGCTTATCCTCAGAGAGCGAAGGCGAAGCAGTCGCCGGTACTACCAGAAGGACGACCGGCAGACGGCACGGAAGCCAGCTGACTCTGTGCCCTGCCTCGCCCCGCAGGCCGCCCTGCAGCCACAGCACCACCAGTGAGTACAGGCTACCAGTAGCACAAGTAGCTGGACTACCAGAAGGACTATACAGCTCTTAAGCTTTATGAATGATAATTCAAAATTTTGTTCAAAATTTTTGAAGACATAATAAAAAAGTTGAATTTTATAGAATAAGAACGAGTTTTCCGGAGAGTTGTGTTTTCATACAAATGACAACCGGACCAGTGGCTTTAGGACTATCGTAGTCGTCATGGTTCAAATGACAAATTATGGAGTGTTAGGCCGTTTTCTGATTTGTCGGCGCAGCAGCGGCGCGGCATCAGCATGCTCGGTATACGCGGTAAAAAAAGTATGGAATCTGTGCCGCGCCGCTCCCGCGCTTACCGAGCCAATCAGGAACGCTCCATTGAAATATAGGCGCTCGGTAAGCTTTCTGTACCGCGTATACCGAGCATGCTGATGTCGCGCCGCTGCTGCGCCGACAAATCAGAAAACGGCCTTACTATTAAGTATCATAAAAATATAATAAAATCCAAAAAAAAAAAAAAAAACTGGTAGTCATTTGGCGAAGCCTTTGTTAACAGCAAACGTCCTATGGCTGAAATGATGTAGATGATGAAAAAAAAACTATAATATATTGGACATCACATACATTGCTTCGATCCTAAGGTAAGTTGCTGAAGCACTTGTGTTATAGAAATCAGGAACAGTTCGTTTTTTACATTGACCCAACCGGGGATCGAACCCGGAACCTTAGAGATGGCGGCGCCATTTAAAATCCGACGTGCTCGCCTCTCGGCTACGGAGGTACTTTGATTTGTAATAAATTTTAGTGGAAAATCATTTAAGAACTCATTATCGTTTTATTTTCCCAGGCGGTATCGAAACATCAGGGGATTCCGCGACGGCTGAAGACAGAATCACTCCATGCTGGTGTGGGCTGGACGCAGGCGTGGACAGAGAGTCAGGTGCGGGGTTAATTATTACTAGAGAACGGATTTGAAGTAGCGATCTCTATATTAATATTGATACTGTTCACGTTAATGAAATACCAAATAACTCTTCACCATTTGTTTATTAAATATTTGTCATTATCAGTCTGCTTACTTGACTTTTTTCTTTTAATACGTAAATTCTTAGTTGACAACATATTCCTCTTGTCCCCATTTTTTCAAGTCCCGAATAATTAATAAACTACAAAAGTCAAGCGAACAACTTTTTAAAATCACAAATTTAATTAATTAATAATTTAATAATTACTTTCATATTAAATTAATAATTACTTTCAAGCCATCATATTTCTCTTTTTTATCATTTATTACAATATAAAATTATTAATTATTTTTAGCCGACGTAATTTTTCTTTAACATTACATTTTAAAAGACAAAATCTAAAGCGGTCAAATAAACAACTAAATGCTATCAAATCAATCACTTCATAGACATTTAAACGGAAGCAAAGATTAAAAAGTTGTTATTCCAAACAATCCTACATTTATTTATAATCAATTATTGTACTTAAATAATTGAGCATATTAAATAATTTTCTAATTTTTCACAGATAATATAATAGCTCAATCTTATAATCTAACAATATGGATATGACTCGTATAATTTATTATTTTTTGATTCGTGATGTCACTATAAGCACTCAACTTTCAACTGTGTTTTGCTACTATTAAAGAATCAATTCTTAGCAGATTAGTGATCTGATGATATGTCTATGATTCGCGTAAAAAATACTGTAATACTGTGACAAAATGATACGATAGTAAACAGAGCAGTTGGCGTTGTTTACGATATAGTGACGTCACATTCAGCATCATGGCGGCTACCGTTTTACGTGTTTGTGGCACAGAAAAAAATATTTAAGCTTTTCAATCAAATAATAAAATCATTTTGCATGTTTACGAGTTAAAATTAACATAGTTATTTCGATTAATTTCGGTGATAAGCGCATCATATTATCGATTTTAGAGTTTTTCGCAAACATTGTAAAATACCCTATTTAGGAAGCATTGGTAGGGTAAAAAGAAATTGTGCAATGTAAAATCGCTTATGTCATCGCGCATCGAGTATAGGGGCGAGACAGTAAATCAGCACTCGGCCGAGACAGTATTTGCATGCTAAAATTTTTGGCTAAGTAGGTTAATGCACATTTTTATTTAAAATTTATCATCACGTGCAATGTATGTACCTGTACCCTACTTAATAGCAAATAAAATTATTTGTATTTGTATAATCAAGTCAGTTGAAACAGGTGCTATTGTCGCAGGTGCGAGTGCGAGTGCGAGTGGTGCGAGTGCGAGTGGTGCGAGTGGTAGTAGGACGCGCGTGCGCTGCGTGTGCGGCGCGGAGGCGGGCGCGGCGCCGGACGCGCTGGACGGGCTGCCGGCCGCGCCCGACGCCACGCAGGCCAGGCTGCACCAGATCATACTCTACCAAAAGGTAGGTTTTATTTTATTTATATTTAGGACAGCAACAGCATTTGGTTCTATAACACATTTTTTTCCGTTATATTATTTGTAATGTCATTTTTCTTCTATGTTTTAACTTGTTATATTTACGTGCCATAACAATGTATGTGTTTATAAGGACCAGTAGAAACATTTCTATTTCTATATAAAAGGCTACTTGACTCATCAAAATTTATCAAACAAACAATTATTTCATTCTAGGAACTTTCATTATTGGATTCTAGGAACCTAAATACATCGATTTTAAAACACAAAACTAAAGGATAACTTAAAAAATTCCGTTTAAAAATAATATGTTAAATCTATAATTTGAAAACCCCAAAACGCTTTTCGCCAGGATCGTGACGATTGTGACGTCAGAAATCTAGGAAACAAAATAAAATTCGCATTATTTTCATGTTTATCTTCGTCTTTTTCTTTAAATTGTATTCCAACATCGACACAAAATTTGCTTTTTACTTATAAATAAGGATATCAAACATTAATGACTAGTGAGTAGCCATGTTGGTACATAAACTTAATACATACTAATATTTTATTTACTGGTATTAAAATATTTGTCTAATGAGTATCTTCTTACATCAAAGTGATCTTCGCATAAATAAACTTATATTTACTATGTAACCTATTAGAAATCGTGTCAAAATTAATACTTAGAAATTAATTCGTAGGTACTGCATGTTTGTTTTTAAGTGAACTGACGTCAAAACACAGATAATCTTTAGGACAACATGGCCGGCAGCGTTTTTGTCTGTTTCTAAAAACTTTGTTTTAATATCCAAGTTTCGTAGCTTTTTCTAAGTCTCAAAAACATATATTAATATTTTTTTCGGTCTAATGGAATAGTAATTAACAATTTAAGACCTATTTCAAAAAAGTGTCAAGTATCCTATTTGACATATTAGATGAATGATAGAATGAGAGATAACTTAAATAGCCAATGGCAGTTGACCACGAAAAATTACAAAGTAAAGTAGACAGTAGGCATGTGTCGTTGCACACTGACCAAACATATCGTGAGTGCTCATTCAGACCATAATTAGTTGTAATATCTATGAGAACGGCAGTTAAAGATGCACAATTTAAAGGATAAACTAAGTGTTAACAATAGCAAAAGAAGAAAAACTTATTAACACTTATTTTTCTCTTTTACTCACAAAATTAATCTATTCACAGAAAGTAGTAGAAGAGCTTAGTGGCCAACTGAGGCAAGCGAGAGAGCTGCTTCGGAGACACTCCTCGTCGCCCTCTAACGCTGCCTCGACGGCCGCTGCTGCCCCTCTACCTGAACAGCAACAGGTATGCTATCTCTTTCTATCTTAGCACTGACCTACCTATGCTTTCCCTTTCTTTCATCACACTCACACTATAAAGAATACGCCGACAAAAATAGTCTGACATTTGACTAAACAGGGTGAATTTTTAATGAGTTTCCAAATATGAATAAAGTGTTCTATTCATGAACAGCAACATTTTTTACTATGGCGCCGATAAAATCTAGAACAAAATATAAGCTGTTCCGTACATCTTTAAATTTTGTATGGAACAGCAGTTCTTTACCACTTTCACAATTGGTTCCTAAGTAAAAGTTGTTTCTTGTTATAAGTAGAACAGTTTTTTAAAAAATTATGCTAATTAAAAAACACCTTGTAGTTTCGATAAACGGCAGAGTGCAAATGCGCTATACCATAATTTTAGATCTATTATTTGTTTTTTTGCTTTGTGGCTTGCATAATCGTTTTAAAGGCTTACTGGCTTGCATTTTTAAAATCATGAGGTATGAAAGCTTGCACTTGTATTTGCTTTTCGCTTATATCATTATAATCAATTAATCATCATTAACAAGCTCCATAAATATTACATGTAAATTATTTAAAATAAACTTTTCTCTTCCAATAATGACGAAAATTTTTGCAATGGCATACATGTAAATTTAACCACAAAAAGCCAGATTGAAATATAAAGTTTTTTGTTTACATTAACATAGTTTACAAAATAAACCTTGATCGTGGTATCGTTAAATGATGAAACAAGTTATTGCATTTATATATTTATATACTTGTTGCATCTCGTCAACGAGATTTCTCAAAATAGCCTTACGAGGTAATGAATCTCCGAAAAACGAGTAGTTCTCGGTATACTCACTCCGCCTTTTGCTCCATTTTTGGGTGGTAGCTGAGAACTTGCAGTTTTTATACGACAGTATCATCAATAGTTTAAAATCACATCACAATCAATTGCACACCGTGACATCGTTTATCATATTGTAAGTATGCTTGCTACCTTATATGCTTTTAGATGCTAACTCACCATCTCATTTTTTGCTTACTAAAAAAAATTGCTAAAACCTTATATTATCTCTATTATAGCTTCAACTATGATTATTTGCGCAGCGCGGCCGCAGCCACTCGGGCAGCGTGTCGAGCGCTTCCGGGAGTAGTGGGGGGAGCGCGGGGAGTGGGGGGAGCAGCAGCGCCTCGGAAGTGGAGGTGGGGGAGGAGGCGCGGGGGGTGGTGTGGATACCGGATGCGGCTGCGCCACGGTGCCAGCACTGCAGGAACCATTTCTGGCTGGCCCGCCGTAGGCACCATTGCAGGTCATTATAAGAGAACATTTTATTAGTGTAAAATGTTGCCGATAGTGCAGAAAGGCTCTGGAATGGAGGCCACGTACCGGCAAGTGCAGCGTGGGACGTCCACCCACAAAGTGGACTGTGCGACCTGGTAAAGGTTGCAGAAGCCGCTGGATGCAAGCCGCTTCCAGCCTGCTAATCTGGAAGTCACTGGGGGAGGCCTATGTTCAGCAGTGGACGTCATGTGCTTGAAATGATGATGATACACTTGCCCATTCCCACTGTCGAGTAGCAGGAAATGTCTTATCGTCATCATAGAGTGCCACCTTCTAACGCTGTAAAAATGGTTATAAACAATGCTTGCATGAGTCCTCCTCCATAGTCGGTCCCTGCCCCTCTAGCATGATCAACTAAACAAGATATGATACGATATGATATAGTGATTTATCGCATATTTTTGTAAAAATATGATTTTTTATCGAAAAATCGAGCATAACCGTAAAGTCGCCGGCACGGACATGATCACTGTTTCAATAAAAAGTCAAGATGGTGGCTATGTTATCATATTTTTAAAGTAAAGAGGCGATAAATCGCTATATCATATCGTGGTTTGTTGCGCGTGCTAGAAGGGCTGGGTTAAATATCTTTACCGCGTCTACTTAGTTGCCTAGATGATGAGCCGCCTCCAATCGTTTCGATCCCGTGTCCCTCCAATCGTTCCGAAGTTGGTCCGACGCGTGGTATTTAGTATATCCCACAGGAACATTTAAACGGGATAAAAAGTGCTAATCCTAAATAATAATCCAGATCATATTCTATAAGTGTGCAAAATTTCATCCAAATCAGTTCAGTAGTTTTTGCGTTAAAGAGTAACAAACATCCATACTTACAAACTTTCGCATTTATAATATTAGAATGAGTTAAGATTGGATTAGTAGAACTAATAAAGTGATCCTGATTACCCCACAGACGCTGCGGCGGAATCTTCTGCGGGTCGTGCTCAGAGATGAGTTCGTGGGGCGACTGCGGGCCCGTGCGCGTCTGCCACCGCTGCCGGAGCGCGCGGTGACCCGCCCCCGGCCCCGCCCCCGCCCCCGCCCCCGCGCGCCCCGCCACGTGACGCGAGCGTGAGCCTTCTCTTGTTTATGATAGCCTGGTACACAGCTGACGGATCAACGGATGTGTTACATCATCACATTGAACTATCCTATTTGAGTAATACTTCTCTTGTTTGTGATAGCCTGGTACCCAACTGACGGATGTGTTACTCATCACCACACTAAATATTATGCTTCTCTTGTTTATGATAGCCTGGTACCCGTGTTCTATTTTCATTACCCACCAAACTATTGTTGTGCCAGTGTTCTTAGTAAAGATTCTCTTGTTTAGAATAGCCTGGTAACCAGCTGACGGATGTGTAACACTTGCATTACTCAGAATCGCACTCAACTATTGTTGTGCCGATTCTAAGTTCTCTTGGTAATGATAGCCTGGTACCTAGCTGACGGATGTATTTCAGTTGCATTACTCAGCATCACACGGAACTATCGTTATGGCGGTTCTAAGTAAAGCTTCTCTTGTTTATGATAACCTGGTACCCAGCTGACGGATGTGTATCACTTGCATCAAATTGAACTATCGTTGTGCCGGTGCTAAGTAAAGATATAACTTTCATTTCAACATGTAAAATACCACATTGTCAAACAGTTATTTTACAATGATACAAATACCAATTGTATAGTGAATAAACAATATCCTACCGAAGAACTGCGACTTGGCTTCATATGACCGCGACTGAAGTAGCCAAAATGGCGCTTTTGACGATTCCTATTGGTTATTAGAAACCTGACGTACTTCATTTGGCGATCATTTAAGGTCAAGTCGCCGACAAACAATATAATGTATGCGTATTGGTTAACCTCCTATCATACAGAACAAAGTGATAAAATTACATTTAAAACGATAATCGACAATTTTAATCGAATTATATTTATAAAATAATTATTACAATGACAAAGTAATATTTGTTTTTTTGTCTATAGCAAACAAATGCATTGTTTATACTACCAAACTATCTGGAATACGATAGAAATTAATTTCTTTAGTGGACCATTTGTTGCTATTTCAGTTACTCTTTACTAGAGCGAGCGGGACTACCGATTACATTGACTGTCATCCTCCTTCCAACTGACCAACCACCTAGACTGAAATATTAAAACTGATATTGAACTCTACGTCATCATCATTAGGTTTAAAATCGGTCGAGGAAATTTGACATTTTGTGGTAGTGTATAGCTGATGATTGCATACAAAAGTATTTAATAGCAATAGGAGATTGACCAACATGTACACTTGTTTATTTCAACACAAATGCTTCCACCAAAAGACTGGACTTAGTAAATAAGAGAATACGTCATGCGAATAAACCACTTTTAAGCAATAACATTACGATATAGACATTGTTATAGCGAGGCAAACGCAACGCCTAAGGGAGACAAACTTAACATTCAAAACGCACTTAGAGATGTGATAAAACCAAAAAATTAAACAATTTCAAATGCATTCCATCTTGTTGAAACCATAGACTATGGTCTAGCTAGACTTTAATTATAATTTGTCTAACTACCTGACGAGAGTTACTAAATATAAATTGATTTTCTGATGTATGTGTATTAGTTTAGAAGAGCATTAACTTATTGGCTACCGATAGGTCGCTTGAGACCACGGAACAATTTCTACTGTCTCGTTTTGCTCGGCTGAGGGGTTTAATGACGTCTACAAGTGCAACTGCGAATCTTATGAACTGTCAATTTATTGGATGGGAATACGAGGTTTCCAGTTACGGCGTTTGCGGTTTGTCCCGCCAATCGGCTGCCTTCTTTTATGAGATTTAATCATGCTCCTAATTCTTAATCAGTGTTTTGATTGTGGCTCATCCATAATTGAGAAACTCTTTAAAATGACTGAACTTTACTTTCGGCTACCACAATATAATGTTGTAGTGTCACTAAATGTCTGTTGACAAGCAGTCTCGCGTTCAGATATATCCTAGAATTGTAGCTCTCACAGTAGATGTTTGAGACAGTAATTTAAACATTGATTAAAAATTACTTATCGCGCTAGTGTATACGCCTCAGGATACTAGTCAACGCTTTGATAAACTAACATGGAACCGTTTTGTAATTGAATCGACTAAATATATTACCCGTCAAGTAATAATACGCATCATTAGAAAGAGAGTCGTCTAGTCATCGACTCGATATCGCTATCTCTGTTATTTGTATGATAGTGGACAGAGTCAGTGACGTAATGAGAATGACAGAAGTCACTTTTTAAAATCACGCTAAAGGAGCCACTACACGGGTTGTAATCCGTGCTATGTGACCTTTTGTAATGTTGCTATGGACCAGACAGAAAGTGAAATTTACTATGATTTGTAAATTGTCTATGAATTTGATCATAGTCATTAGTTTGAGATGGCGAATTCTCTGTGACTCAGTCCTAAATAACCGAATCGAGCCGATTTTATGTCTAGACTCTTTCTAAGTTAGAGGTATTATTTGTTGATGCGAATAAAATGTTTATTTCATGAATTAACCGAGTATTTATTGAACACATGTATCGACTAACTTGCGAGTGGAAAGGAACGGAGTGCGGAGTGCGCGGGCCGTGCGGTCCTAGGTAGGAAGGTATAGATTGATTGTTATGAAGGCTGATTTTCTACGCTAATATTCGATTTACTTTAAACTATTATTGTCTCTTGATGTTTGTTAACGATCACTAATAACGGACGGCGATAAATATGAGATTTTACTGGATTTATCAAAGATACGACTATAGTCATTTTTAACCTTATTTCGGTAACGTCAACGTTCTATATTAGAATGTATATTTATCGCCGATCCTGATCGTTTCACGTGATGGTTTCTAGCGCAAACCTCTAAATGACATAAGACAACTTTGTATCAAATACTGTTTTTTGTTTATTTTATTTTGTATTATAGTGTTTCATTTGTTCTATCATTATTTTTGTACAGTAACGTTTTGTTTCACACTGTCAGACGGCTCACGTTGGCTGACGGATGAATGAGACAGGTTGTGTTTGATCGTCAACGCGTGCGAGGGAGATAGATAGTTGTCAGTCGACTTGGGGCTCGGTACTTACTCGTACAAACAGCAACGAATGTGTTTAAGCCGTGAGCCTTATTTTTATTAAGAATAAGGTTGATTATGTTGAGCGAATTCGTGCTAAATGTACGTTCGTCGATGCGGAATGTATAAAATACAGCCGCTTGAAATGTTATTATGTTTTTTATTGAGAGATACAGTTTTGGGTCAGTAATTTGAACTGTAAATTCAAAAAACACTATGAGTCTCTTATTTTTAAGTCTATTAAAATGTTTTTGCTTCTAATCTTTACTGTAACAGTCTATAAAAATCATTTTGCTCGAAATAACTTACTATTGACCCAGAGTGAACATCTCACCCTCAAATGTACAGTCGACATCACATCAACCGACAACAAAACATCAAATATTCTCAATTGATATTGAACTCTATGCGTTACAGTTTAAGTTGAAAATCGATTGAAGAACTTTGTCTTCTTAAGTATGTTGACTGTACTACGCACTGAACATTATAATTAAAATATTTTAGTATCAAAACTCCTCATAGTACGGGCACCGAGCTCTGTATTTTATTTGTGATATTGATGATAATTTTGTATGATAGTTAAGAGTTTAATAACTTGTTATTAGACGTTAAATTTTACTGGTGATTATTTTATTATACCCTCGCGGTGCGTTGATTTGTGTTGTTGGCTTGGATGGCCGCGGTCTAACGAATAACATAGAATATACCATAAACAATATACTACATGATGTCCTTAATAAAGTAAGTCAAAATATTTAGTAAAAAAAAAAACTTTTTTTTTTTATAAAAGTGAATATATCAAGTCCTCTACTTTATTTAAGGACCGTTTCGTACGATGCTAATTTTAAGACCTACTTAGTGCAGCTAGATAATTAACAAACTAAACATATACAATAATAGAATTGAGCCGATTCTCTGCAGCCACTGTTTTAAACTTATAAGAGAATGTTTCTATCTCTTAACATTTTAACTTTTTGCATTTCTATGGTTACCCTTTCTTAAGAGCTTAAAGTGTTAATAAATAAAGAACAGAGACACAAAAAAAAAACTCTTTTCTGAAATGTATAGTCTGTCTTTTTCTATCAATTAGAACCAGAACGTGATATCCGAAGTTAATTTAAAAGATTGGCATCAGAGAATCGGGAGTAGTGATAACTGAATTGGAGTTTATAGTTAATAAAGCTAGACCGCGGCTGAGGCACGTGAAGCGCATACATTGTCAATCATAGAATAACATTTCTAATTGTATCCATTTGGTTGTTAACGCAAGTTTGGATGAACGCATTTATACCTAAAACTGTGCCGGGACTGAGTTGGGAGTCAGAGCATTTTTCATTTGCATAATACTAGCCTGTAATTATCTTATTACAGAGCAAAAAAGGAAGCGTATCATAAAAATAAGGATTGGAATGTTGTTTTCAAAATATTGTTTCAAAACTGTTATAATTTAATAAAATGTAAGGATGTTGATTAATTAATCCAATTAATTTCCTTTATTATATATTTATGATCATGAGTTATACCTGAATCTGTGGTTTGTTTACATTTTTCGCCAGTTACGAACGGAACCGTCACTTGCCGTGTCACGGCAAAGGCTTTAGAGGATAAATATATACATAACTTTAATTTGCACCAAGATTGCTTTTAATCATGTATCCTATTTGACACAAGGTTGATACAGTTATTTGAATTATTTTATATATAATTAATAAAAGCTTTAATAAAAAAAAACAAGTAAATAAAGGAAAAACTGATAGTACGATTTAAAAGGCTGCGGAAAATGTTAAAAAAGCCGACACTCAAGGGTGGCCGGTCCCGTTTTGAGCTCGACTCGACGTGCCAGAGGATAAATGCCTTTGACCGTTCTGAAATGAAAATCTGTGGTATAAAATAGACTTTTAGTATTTATGAAAATACCTAAATCACGTCCCAATTCAGTCTTAGGCTCCAATAAAACTTGCGTTAATATCCAAAGCGACCTGCTTCGTGTATAAAATGATTTCGTAATTTATTAGTGAACTGAGGGTTGTTGTTAAATGCATATATTTTATATTGTAATGTAACGGGCGGAGTCGTATGTTCCACGTCGAAGTGCAAACTTGTTTGTGACCAATGAATATTGACACGATGTGAAATAAAGCATATTTAGTTTTATGAATTCAATCTTTTATTTTATCATAACCACAGGTGACAGTCGGAAGAGCAGTCGTCCAGATTCCCATTTAAAAGCGTTCGATAATAAATTATCATGATAAACTAGAGCAGTCGTCCAGATTCCCATTTAAAAGCGTTCGATAATAAATTATCATGATAAACTAGAGCAGTCGTCCAGATTCCCATTTAAAAGCGTTCGATAATAAATTATCATGATAAACTAGAGCAGTCGTCCAGATTCCCATTTAAAACCGTTCGATAATAAATTATCATGATAAACTAAGTGAATTACCGGTTGACAATGTCGCTATCGAAGGGTTCTGAAGGGGTCAGAAGTTCAGGAGACGTATTTTTTAAACATTACAATTTGATTTGAGCGATTTAACGAATTTGATGATAAAAATCGTGAACAATCGCATGCGATTCTCGGGATTTCGTATGCGAGTTGGATCTTTACCTAATGATTTAAAAAAATACGTATCCATTTAGCGAATTCCCGATTGAACGCCAAATCCCACTTGAGGCAGTGGGAATATAAAAAAAAGACGAGTTTTAGTAAAGTCACCCATCAAGGCGCTTTGCAGTCGGCAGGGCGGGCCGGGCCGGTCTGTCCGCGAAGCAATAAAGACCGCGTCTGCCCGCCGATGTCCGCGGCTGCCCTCGCCGCGAACACAAAGCACACCGCCGCGCCGCCAGTGTCCGCCGGGCACTTGCGGCGCGGTCTTTTTGCCCTCCGTGTGCGTTGGTGTATAGGATTCCCTTTGCGCTTTGTGAAATTGACCGGCCCGGCCCGCCCCGCCGTCTGCAAAGCGCCTAAAGGTGCAATAAAACATGGGTTTTAGTAAAACACATTTTATTTTCAATATTACTCTGATTTATTGATGTTTGTTTATTTACTTAAAAACTAATTAACAGTAATGGAGTAAGTACTTCTATAGCAGTCAATAATACCTATTAGCCAACGATACTGGGTGAAAAGATTATTGTTAGCAGGTAGTTTCTTCATTTTAAACATTTTTTATTCCAAAATTAAGTGCACCAACTTTTTGCCAATTCTTGATGATTGCAAGTATTAAACTAATGAACCAATTCTGACAGACATCGCTGTAAAGATTATACACATGATTATAAAACCATGTTACCAAACTAGTCTGCTACAATTTACCCTCCACCCCATATTATTGTAGTGCAGCAAGCACTAGGAAAAAGAAAATAATATTTCTATATTAATTTAGTACCTTTGGTAACTAGATAAAGGTAGGTAACTAAGTTGTAGCTGTAGTTGCTGAGTTGCATCACCTTAACTTTAACCATAACTATAACCGGTGTTTCTGTATGGAGTTTGACAGACTTTTGACGTTTGATCAAGTTAAAGTAAGATGGTGCAACCCAGCCTAAAAGTTAAACAGCTATCGCCATTGTAACAATTTGGAGATGTTAGGCGGCGCATCAAATGAAAACTCGAGATCATAGACTTGGATGTTGATATAACATTGCTCAGCGATATCAAATCCGAAAAAAAAATTAAGTAACAGAGAAATAGGAACAACTAGCAGTACGAATCTTGAGCGCTAAGGCAATGACCATTATGATAACTTGATTGGCAAGTCGCACCTACACCACCGGCCGGGATTGGTTACTTGCTCTCGCACACACGTCTCTGATACGATGGTGATTGCCCCAGTGCTCAACACCCGTGCCGGGGATTATAACAAGTACAACAAAAAGATATTAGGGTAAGTACATAATATTTAAAAAATAAGGTACATACAACATGATCACGGTAAATATTATTAATACGTTATTTAAAATATATTTAGCTACGTATAGAGAGCATAAAACTATAAAAATGTAAAATAACATTTCTTTAAAACAATTGGCATCTATATCTATAACATATTTATAAAAATAAAATAAATAACAATAAATAAATGTGGGAAACATAGTTTCAAAAATCTGAGTTTACACCATTCTCTTTTTTAATTTTAAGAGGACATCAATGTAAATAATGATGTTTATGTTTAATAAGGAATGATAAAATTATCTTTTTAAAACCAACAGCTAACAATCTACTAAAAAGTGACAAATTTTCAACTAAAATTCGACCCAATAGGGTTTATATAAACTAAGAACATTTTAGTTTTGTAGTTGAAGAGCCATTGACTGTACAATGGTTTGCTTGATGTATATTGTAAAAATATCTACAACATAACATAAAAAGAAGACATTGGATTAATAATTGTACACTGTACTAACAAACTCCTAATATTATTAGTATTGATTAAAATAACAATATTTCACTAAAAATATTGGCTAAAGTAAACAATAGCCATATTGAGGACGACTATTTAGCTTGTTTAAGCAGCATTAATGTTTTAGTTGACATTAATCACTTTATATTTGACTTAAGGGCTGTTTCACAATGTATGGATAAAGTGCCAAATAGATACGAAACAGATATAAATATGTAGAGGATAAGGCGTTTTGCAGACGGCGGGGCGGGCCGGGCCGGTCAATTTCACCGCGAAGGATAGCGCAAAGGGAATCCTATACTACCAACGCACACGGAGGGCAAAAAGACCGCGCCGCAGGTGCCTTGCAGACGGCGGGGCGGGCCGGGCCGGTCTGACCGCGAAGCAATAAAGACCGCGTCTGCCCGCCGATGTCCGCGGCTGCCCTCGTGACAAAGCACACCGGTTTTTTGCCCTCCGTGTGCGTTGATAGTATAGGATACCCTTTGCGCTATCCTTCGCGGTGAAATTGACCGGCCCGGCCCGCCCCGCCGTCTGCAAAACGCCTTAATGTTCTAGTTGACATTAATCACTTTCGATTTGACTTAGGGCCTTTTTCAAAATGTACGGAGAAAGTGCCAAATCCTAGATACGAAACAGATAAAAATATGTAGAGGATAAAAGTACTTGAATTAATGTGTCTTAAAGAGCTATTCGACGGTCGTGAAACGCAAAAATTGTGTTTATCCTAAAGATATAACAAATAGCCTATACATAATTTATCGGTACATTGTAGAACACGCCCACTCAAAAAGCTTTATAAAACAATATTTTAGGCCATAAATATAACCACAATGGAACTTTGTGCGTTTATTTAACAAGATCACATTCTATTAGATAACTTCCTTTTAGGGTATGATTCTGCTATAAAAATACAACCAATTACACTAATATTAAATTGTATTAACTTAGGTACTTAATAGACAATGTCTGAGTGAATATTTACACGTGACGAACTGCATATGGGACAAAATGCGAATGGGACAACTGCGAATAGGACAAAAATACGAAATGCGAAACAACTTAGAGCGTCATTTTTGGGGTTCCAATGTTGTCCCGTAGTAAAGTTTTTAAATAGTAAAATCATGCCATAAAAGGGAGTTAATTAATAAAATAGAAAGATGAAACGTTGGAGCTTCAGTCATGTCACCATATAGTCTACCTCTACATACGTCACTATGCACAGACAGACAGCTAAGTACAAATCAAATCATCTATTAATTCATAAGCATGGGTATTCATCATCATCATCATCATCATCTCAGCCTATTGCAGTCCACTGCTGGACGTAGGCCTCCCCCAAAGAGCGCCAAAGAGCACGATCTCCCGCTTTTTTCATCCATCCACTGCCAGCCATCTTCCTAAGGTCATCGGTCCATCGAGCTGGGGGTCGTCCTACACTACGTTTGCCTAGGCGTGGTCTCCACTCGAGAACCCGTTTACTCCACCTTTCATCGGTTCTGCGACAGATGTGGCCAGCCCACTGCCACTTAAGCTTGCTACATTTTTGGACTATGTCCGTTACTTTAGTCCTCTGCCTGATGATCTCATTTCGGATTTTGTCCTTTAACGAAATCCCAAGCATCGACCTTTCCATAGCTCGCTGAGTGACATGTAGTCGGTGGGCCAGCTTTACTGTCATATTCCACGTTTCAGCTCCGTAGGTCATCACCGGTAGGACGCACTGATCGAATACCTTGCTCTTCAGGCATTGTGGCAGTGGCGACGAGAAGATATGACGCAGCTTCCCAAACGCTGCCCAGCCAAGCTGCATCCTCCTAGCGATTTCCCGCTCGAAGTTGTCTCTACCCAACTGCATCACTTGCCCGAGGTAGACATACTCATTGACAACTTCGAGCGCCACGCTTTCGACGGAGACCGGTCCGGGGATGGCATGATCGTTGAACATGACTTTAGTCATTAGTTAGCATGGGTATTACATACAAAATATTGTTAGGTACAGCCATGATTTAACTTATAGTATGTATCCACACTATAGATAAGTACGTGTCCACACTAAATGCTAAGCTATGATGAGCGCCTTCACACTAGGCGCCTTAGCCGCGCTGCTCAGTCGCTTAAAATACAAGACTTAGTACGTAAATTCCCTGTTCCGGAAATAGCTTACAGAGTCCAAAAAAAGGTTTTTTTTTATGACTTATTTCAAAAATAACCTTTTCTAAAATAGACTTCTTCCCCCTCAATGACAATTTAGAAATTTTAATAACTTAATTTGAAAATAGCTTTAATTTGGAAAACAAGCAAAAAATCAATAAATAGTAAGCATTAATTATCCAGAAAAGTAAGTAAATTATCATTAAAGAAGTTTTATCAAAGGCGTATAACTATAATTTCATTCATAACGTTAGTAAAATTAAAAGTAAATACATATTCATTTGAGATAAATTATACCAAAGAAGTCATTTTTGGACATAGTCATTATGAGAACAGGAATTTACATTTTATTTTATTTCAGGAAAAAGGCATTTTCGTATAATTTTATGGACTAGTGCGATATAGCCGTAGCCGAGTGTCAAGGCGCTTTAAATTAAAGCTAACATCATAATAATAATAATTTATTGTGCTTATTTAACCAAGTGCAGTTATTAGGCTCTTTGAACTGTGGTTACAATTCGTTGATTATGCATTTTTATACAATTTTTATTTTCAGCGCAAAGTTATTCGAGGTTATTTACATAAATTAACTTTAGAGGTAGGATTCAGACTAGAAATTGTTGATAATTATGCTTTTTCATGCTTTGATTAAATAATTAAATATTTAGTTATCGTATTTATCGAGCAAAATTTGTGTAAGTACTATTTAGTAACTTATTTTTCGCAACACCTTCATATTAATTTGTTAATAACCATTGCTTGCTTTAATAAGAGGGCAGTTTACTAGCCCTGGTTGAAGGTTCGTTGATTGGTGTACAAATGTCAAGTGGAACGCAATATTACGGCTAGATAATAAAGCTGTGTACAAAACTTACTATTTGAGTTAAAAAATATTTGTACGTACGGGATGTTAAAATTTATTACCAGTTAAATTTTAGTGATACTGAACTTTGACTGACCTTTTTTTTTTAAATTACAGTGACTTTTTTAACATTGTTTACAGTTAAAGTAGTAACCATTTATTTTGTTTGGCAACTGAATTAAAATAATCTCATTATTACATAGCAAAAGCTAGGAACACATCTTAGTAAATTATTTTGTTGTGTACAAAACTATTAACCTACTATTGCACAGTTATTCTTAAATTAAACTCCTTATACGAAGCACTACTTTGTGATTTTTCTTTGTATAATTATATTTTACTACTTTAAATAAAGCAACACTCGTTTTTTGGTAGATTTAGGCTTATGATCATAAATAATTACTTACTATATTTATTTTGTTTTCTTTGGGCCTACATACCACAATAGGGTTGACAAATGGGTAAAGAAAATGAAATTCTAGTTAGGCCGTCAGTTAGATTATCAAAAACTAATAAAGGTACACTTCTATTTGTCAATCAACCAAAAAAATACAAAGATAAAGCGCTTAAAAGATTGGAAGAGGGGGCTCGTGACGTCTCTTTAAAGTAAAAATTGTACTTAGCGTGACGTCATGCGACATTTCAAACCAATATAATGTCTGTTATATTTTGATTATGTATGTGAAAAAAGGAAAAATACGTGTCCAAACTTTTTAATAGTCTACCTGATAGACGAAGAATAAAAAGTTAAAAGTCATCCCTATTAAAAAGCATCGAGCACAATATACCCTGTAGAGTAGAAATTTAATTTGATTTATTTGAAAGTAACGTACTGTTATGTTGTTAAGTAACGTACTGTAGAGTTGACAAGACTTGTCAACTCATACTAAGTTTCATTAAGACATAGCCCAGATTCGGAGGTAGATAATCCGTATCTTACTATAGGGTATGTGTTCGTTGTAAATAAGCAACACACAGGGTATACCTACAAAACAATGGGACACTTTTGTAAAAACAATTGATCAGCTGATCTTTTACATCAACTTTTTGTCGGAAGCAACATTTTTCAACAAGCTCATTTATTTATTGTTCCATTGAAACATACGGCTACCAAAATGGTAATGAATGCCGCATCTAAAAAAACAAGATTCTATGTTGCTTCTTTAGTAATACTTAATATATGTATATGAGTTTGTTATGAACTGATCGCGTGGTTGTAAGGAGTGTCCTATTCCTTGATACATCCTGTATATCAGAGGCGGTTGCAGGGCGGACAACATGGAGGAATCAAACTATTTACTAAGCACCGTGCATACACTAATAAATACTTATTTAAGTACAGTTATCAAGTCATATTAAGTACAAAACAATAAGTAGAACACTATAAAACTAAGTAATCAGTTGCTGTTTTCTTAGAAGTTTTATTTTTTAGATTTTTAACTTAAATCGATTGATTTTTTAGAGTTTAGAGCATCTTAAAATGCTTGATTTCGATGAGTTATTATGATTAAGGGTTTGGTAGAAATAAAGAGAAAAGAAAATGTGAAATTGAATTAAGGGTTAGTAACATTATTCTGGCGTTAACCCAATAGGCACGGTTTAATTTGACAGCAGCCTGTCTAGTGTAATACAGGTTGGTATTTTAATAAGTCCTATTTTCGTACATCCTGTATGTATAGTGAAAATACATTTGTTTGCATCTAGAAACTTTCGCACTGGCACATTCATTTATGAATGCTTTTAATATCGTATACTAGTATAAAATGCAAGTATATACTTATTTTTTATATCCAAAGGGGTAATACGTCCTCATCACAACCCCATTTTGTTAGTTGTACTATATTTTTTAAGTTACTATGTCCTAAAAGTTCTTAAGAGAAAAAAAAAAAACAATAACACAGTATTGAGGGAAAAACAAGGACGTACGTTTGCTTTGTATTATCAGGGCCCTAACCATGAACTGTTAAAACAATCACAAATCTGTCAAATTTTGTATGAAATGACGTACCAAAATTGACAGATTTGACAACTTTGAGATTGTTTTAAGAGTTCATGGTTATGGCCCTGATCGTAAATAAACATGTTTTTAAAATCCTAACATTTAAAAATTGTAATACGATTTGATAGCTGCCTTCCTAGGCAGCTATCTCTTAAATAAGCAATAAGCCTAATAAATATAATTGTTTCGACTAGGCGACGTGAGTAGAGTGGCAAGTGATGTATAGCTTTCGTCAAATAAAAATAACGCTGGAGGGTGGCGCTACTTGTCTCCACCGAACATTTAAAGCAGTTCTGAAAGTGTTAGTTCCTATTTTGGCCACCGCTCTTTTTACGTGACGCCAAGTAGTAGCTGGTTGAGTCTTAAACATTAAAAAATGTTAAGTAGTTTAATATAAGTGCTTTAGCCGACCAAATTCAGTAACTAAATCAGTAGCCACCGACTAAATGACTAATACAGTGCATAAAAGTGAACGTTTAGGCCGCTTAGCGAAAAAACTGTATTTTTTCGTATTTCGAATTTCCGAGAGAATCCTCAACATTTTGATAAATAAATATATTTTATAAGATCGAAATTTGTAATGGATTATTCTTCTTTTTTTCATTCGAGTTAAAATTCTTACTCTATTATATTACTAATTCGGGCGTTTTTTTTGTTATGAAGAGATTTATAAATATGTTATCTATAAAAAAAAATACACGTGTATTAAGTTTTTTGGCAATAAATAGCTTCTAATAAATTTATTTACGTTTATCTGAGTCTAGGAGCATAACCTTTTAGTTATTTATAGTTTATTTTTATTGATAATACCACAATACATTTCTGGTTATACTAATACTCTATTGGCAGAAAATGACCTATGGCATGGCATTCAGACTACCTCTTGTATTTTTAAGTGCAATTAAGTTACAATTAATAAATAATATTGCAAGTCATTTACAAGTTAAGTTACAATTAATGTGTTAACATTTTAAATTAAGTGGGAACAAGCTCATTTGACAGTTGGGGGCTTGATATAGCCAGCAGCGTGGGCGCTCCTCCAGGAAGCTGTAAAGACAAAATGTATGTCGCTCTATGAATGCGCCGCGGGCGCTTACAATTCATTTCATATTGTTTCTGTGGATTTAGTTTGAAATAAAATAAATAAATAAATAGAATATAGCGCGAGGTGCATTTTCACACTTTCGGCTTAAGTGCATCGGACGCGCGTTGTGGCTGCTTTCTATAGTCCCATAAGGCATTTTACAGACGGCGGGGCAGGCCGGGCCGGTCAATTTCACCGCGAAGGATAGCGCAAAGGGAATCCTACACTACCAACGCACACGGAGGGCAAAAAGACCGCGCCGCAGGTGCCCGGCGCACACTGGCGGCACGGCGGTGTGCTTTGTGTTCGCGGCGAGGGCAGCCGCGGGCATCGGCGGGCAGACGCGGTCTTTATTGCTTCGCGGTCAGACCGGCCCGGCCCGCCCCGCGTCTGCTAAGCGCCTAAAAGTAGACTTCTGTGGTACCTATCGACCGCTTGCGACAGACGCGCGCGGCTTTGCGCATGCGCATACAACTAGCGGCACGGAAGTTGAGCGCTGCGCGATATATGCGCAGAAGACCGTTACGACTACGTGATTGGCACCGTGATTACACCGCCGGCCGTCATTGGTTGTTAACGATATGATCGTCTCGTAAGATGCGCAACGCGATCCTCACTCTTTGACCCAGCGCTCAACATCGGTACCGCGTGCTATATTGCAAGTATAATTTTCGTCAAATAAAAAGAACGCTGGAGGTTGGCGCTACTTGTCTCCACCGAACATTTAAAGCAGTACTGAAAATATTAGTTCGTATTTTGGCCACCGCTCTTTTTACGTGACGCCAAGTATAATGTCGCATTAGCCGCGCGCGTCTGTCGCAAGCGATCAATCGCGTGCGGCTATCTGTAAAGTCTACCTATGACGTTAAATGTATTTTTATATTTATTTCCTATCATCCTACAAATTACATCTTTGCCTACACTAACTAGTGCACAGTATTCTGCCTAACTGTCTCGTTGTGCCTCCTCTGGTATTCGGTTACCATGTCGAGAACCCTGTTGCGGACTCTGTCCAGTGCTCTGTACATGTCAGTTGTGAAGGGATCGAAGTCTTGCAGCTTCTTCTTGCGCCTGTATATACCTTCTTTGTGCGATATTGCACAGTTCATGTCGATCTGAGAGAGATATACATAAATATAGCGCCAGAGAATACACCAATATAGTCTCAAAGTATTAACATTGATAGTAACCAGAGGGCTACCACGGTAGCCGCCTTCTGGGCAAGTAAGATTTAGCCCGTGTTCTTGCCGACACGAAAGAAGAAGAAGAATTGTGTTACGATTACGAGGTACCAGACAGTGAATTTTGCCAGAGGCGTTTCCCAGCCCGGCGGCCAGACCCAAATAGGGGAAAAAACCGGCCAAGTGCGAGTCGGACTCGCGCACAAAGGGTTCCGTACCATTATCTATAAAAACGGCAAAAAAAACCCTTTGTTGTATGGGAGCCCCCTTAAATATTTATTGTATTCTGTTTTTTAGGATTTGTTATTACAGCGGCAACAGAAATACATCATCTGTGAAAATTTCAACTCTCTAACTATCACGGTTTATGAGAATGAGATACAGCCTAGTGACAGACGGACAGACAGACAGACAGCGGAGCCTTGGTAATAGGGTCCCGTTTTACCCTTTGGGTACGGAACCCTAAAAATTACCGGGTCTATTTGCACCCGCTAAGCTAATTAGGTCGCTTTGCATCGGTTTCCTCTCACTGGTTAATCTCAGTATATCTTAAAACAACACAGCAAACATATAATTTTTTTGTTTTAACAATCATCATGTCAGCCACATGACGACCACTGCTGAACAAAGCCATTGACTTCTTTTGAAAAACATTGCAAATTTGCAATTCGAAAACCATTTCAAGGATACGGACTGTAGTTGTGTAGATAAAATTCAAAAATACTTTATAAGTATTTTATTATATTTCAGTAAAAGATAAATTGACTTTAATTTGACCTCTAGTGACGTCATCACTGGCACGATGGTAAAAGATTCCTTTGCTTAAAATGAAACATGTAATAAAAGTAACTACCTAACCAACTACTAGTGGGTTGCACCGGAGCGGAATCTTGAGAACCAGAGAAATTCACCGGTGATTGGCCGATCTCCGGAGATTCACCGGTGATCTCCGGAGATATATGTACTATCGCGGGCTCCGACGCCTTCCCACTTTGGAAAAATATTCCTGTGTAAGCGCATCGCGCCGGACACGCCCCAAACCGCCCTGATTGGTTATTCATTTTACTGCGTTTTACTACAACCAATTTTAAACAAATAGAAGCTTGCTTGCTCGTGCCTAAGCACCTATTGAACTCGAAACATAAATAAACATAGGGCGTGGCTTGAAGTAAGTGGCAATGAGGTGCTTGCAAGCGATTTTAGCTTTAAGACTGGTCAGGCGTAGGAACCCGCGATAGTATCTACTCGATAATTATTTGTATAGTTGATTTCTATAACACAAGTGCCTTAGCTACTTACCTTAGAATCAGATTAATGTATGTGATATTGTTCAATAATTATTTACATATTTATCGAAGCTACGGATGCATTTAGCAGTAATAGATGATACACAATTTCCGTATTTAAATAGTTATCGGTAATATAGCGAACTCATCAGCTATGTTTGACTGCAGTAGGTACGTTGACACGATAAGAAACCGTCAAACTTTCTAGTTCTGAGAACTGTTTTTGTCCCTTTTTAGCTCTTATAAATGTGTAAAACTTTAAGCGAAACTTCAATGGTACGACGAACGAACACACATTCATAAAGAAGGTAGATTATTAGACAGGATAAATGTTTTAATTTAACGACCTCCGTAGTCGAGAGGCAAGAGTGCTGGACTTGGCGTAGCAATCAATCCCGGGTTTAATTCCCGGTCGGGTCAATGTAGGAAAAAAAGAAATGTCTATAAGTATATAACTTTAGCATACAAGAGGAAACCATTAAGATTTTTACCGAGCAATAATCGTGAATTGGGTACGAGGTAGTTATAAACGTTAGTTAAGATAATGGAACAATATGCTTGTTATTTTTATCGTGGTGATAAGAAAAGTGTTTTGAATATTCTTGTACTATTATTTAATATGTGCTGTTACGAAAACAACCAATTTAGAGCATTGTAAGTTGTTAACATGAGATATTGAGAATAAATGCCAATAAAAACACGACTGCACCAAAAGCGAAAAGATATGATAGATATGGATAGGTACAACATAATTGCAGTCAGGGGCATAATAATACATGACATACTATGCACCATGTGCTGCGTATGCACAACAACGTGACCCCTACAATAATAATAAAATCAACAATACATACAGTATAATTGTACCTAATAACAACAACGGTTATCAATAAATTAATATTTATTTCAATCTTCTCTATAAGCTGAAATCACCGGAGAAAAACCGGGTATTTCTCCGGTGATTCCACCGATTACTTTCACCGGTGAAGTACCGGAGATCTATGCTTCGGTGCAAACCACTACCAACTAATACTGTCACTTTTAGTGCTGTCAAAACATAACCTCCACAAAATACCTACGGTTGTATTCAATATTTTCCCATTTTTATTTAATATTATTATGGTAGGTAGACAAGGTGGACCGACGATCTGGTGAAGGTCGCGGGAAGCCGCTGAATGCGGGTGGCACAAGACCGATCTTTGTGGAAATCCTTGGGGGAGGCCTACGTCCAGCAGTGGACGTCTTTCGGCTGATGGATGGATGGATGGATTCAATATTTTCCCAGTTTTACAAACACAAGACTGTAATCTAAAAAATATATAAAAACCGTATTTTTTTTTAACAATGCGCAATGGGCATAGGCCTCTATGTAAGCAAAGCTTATTCCATGATGACATAAAGTTTAAACAGAATCCCAACACGCACGTGCAAACGACTTACGTACAAATCATCCCATACAAATCCCATACAAATCATTCCTATCACGCAAAAATTAGCCCCTTCGGATTCGAACCCTTAACCGCCTCGATATGTAATCTGAAGCGCGAACCACAGGGTTGTCGATCGTCGTCAAAAAATTAACCAGTAATCAATCATTCGATGAAAGTCTACAAACCAGCGTGTGTTACCAGTGATGACATACGGAACAGAAACGTGGCCTCTTACTATGGGCCTTATAAGGGAGCTCTAAGTTGCAGAGCGCACTATAGAAAGGGCTATGCTCGGTTCCTTTGTGAGTTCAAATCAGAAATGAGGAGATCCGTGAACGAACAAAAGTCGCTGACATAGCCCGACGGGTAAGCAAGCTGAAGTGGCAGCTTAGTGGGCGGGGCACATAGCACGTAGAACTAACAGCCGATGGGGCAGAAAGATTCTGGAATGGGCCATGTACCGGCAAGCGCAGCGTCGCGGGACGTCCACCCTGCACAAGGTGAACATACGACCTGGTAAAGGTTGCAGGAAGCCGCTGGTTGCTGGTCGCTTCCAACCGGCCGTTCTGGAAGACACTGGGGGAGGCCTATGTTCAGCACTAGACGTCCTGTGCCTGAATGATGATGATGAATCAATCATTCTAAACCCACTACACTCCTCAGGTCACCTTGCATCATTTACCTATCTTGTCATAAGGGCACACAACAAACATCACCACAACAAAACAACAATTAACTTACCTCAGTAACAGTATAGTTGAGGAAGTCTAACACCTCGTGCAGCACGTGGCGCGTGTCTTGCACGAGCAGTTCGTAGAAGACGACGCGCACGGCGCCCGCGAAGCTCGTCAGCCACAGCCGGTGCAGCGTCTCCCAGCTCGCCAGCTGCCGCGACACGTACGAAGTCCAGTCTAAGGAGACCCACGAGATGCATTTAGCACGCAGTTAGCGATGTGCCGAGTACGGCTTGACTCGAGTCAGACTCGATTCCTACTTTGCACTCGCCTACTCGAATACCAATTTATTTTGATTCGACTACGCCGGACTCGATTCCGGTACTCGAGTCAGGAAGAATCGGTTTTAAATCGCTGACTCGCTCTCTGTTTACTTAAGCAATGAAGTGATTGATTATTACAAGTTTAAACCTGCAACTTTAAAAAAGTATGTTCATTGAAAAAGCCTGCGTGCTGTTTGAAGTTTACTTCTTTTTGTTCTAAAATCGGTAAGAAACTCGAGTTCTGAACTCAAATTTAGAGGCAAATTTTGGCCCCAAATCTAGACTCGAGTACTGGACTCGAGACAATATTTGAATACTACTCATAGAACTCGAGTCAACATTCGAATACCACACATAGAACTCGAGTGTTGCACTCGAATCACATACTCGAGTCATGATTCGAATACCGTATAAACTGAATCGAGTCTACAAAAACAGCGACTCGCAGTAGCCTAAGCCGCAGACAGTAGCTCAACTAAGGCTGGTCGTCGCTGAGCTTGGGGATACTCGTGGCTGACTGAGATATGGACCACACGTGGCACAGCTCTAAGCTACACGTAGCTTAAGGGTCGACTACCACGTCACGTCACTTGTTTAGAGCCACGTGAGCCGAGTTGAGACGTGTATACGTGCTCGGAAGAGGGTCTATTATACTAAATTAATGACTTTGACTACCTGGCTACATAGGGCTGGGCTCTAAGCTACTAGTGCTAATAATTATAATCCGCAGACCCAAAAACTCTTCTAATATTCTTTTTACTTTAAATTAAGGTTAAGTATTAAATATGTAATTAAGTAAGTATTACATATTATCTAAGTTAACCGGTACACGTTAAAATGTAATTATTAAAATTCCACATGGCTTTTCTACATTGCCAAAAATCGTTGTGGCGGTCGAATAGCATCTAGTCACGAACTCACGACACGAATATTGCTATGGTCTTCGTGTTTATATGAGCTTTAACATAAATTTCACAATGTTTATTTTTTAAATAAGCTATATTTAATTTTAAGCAGAGTTAAGAGTTTTTTTCTTTCTGTTGACACTTAAAATAATGTAATAAGTAAGTGTTTACCTGACTTTTTGTGTTCATTTGACTTCTTCTTAAAAGCAGATTTAGGTGCTGTGCCTATGTGGCCTTTGTGGAGCCTGTTGAAGTCTGCCTGTAGATAAAACAAGAACAATTTAAAGTATATTCAAGTTTGTATTTATTATGTTTCTTAAAACTAATTTCTAGCAACCTACTAAGGGGGCGCCCATTAATCACGTGAGGGTAAAGGGGAGAGAGAGTTCGGAAAAAAATCACGAAATATCACTAGGGGGGGGGGAGGGGGGGGGGGGGGGCATTAAAAAACCTATGATGGCGTTTCGGAACCGATAATTTTAGCCTTCATAAATGGCGCTAAAATTTAAAAGCATGATAAGTGAACATGAGGAGTGAAATCCTATTATATATTATAACACCTGTTTAATATTTAAGAACGCAATGAAAATATTGAATTGAATTAAATACATATAATACTCTTGTTTATTATTAAATAATTTAGTTTATACATGTGAAAAGTTATTTGTAACTGTTGTATTGTTAATATTGTATCTATTGCATTGTCAAGATAACGTAGTACTAGCAAAGATGAGGTTGTTTACAAACCAAATAAGTAAATAAATAGCGTGATATTATAATAGAAATATACATAGGACAGTAGGCTCTTTAATTCGCACTAGTAATAATATTATAGTTCTCTACATTGACAAAATTGTCCTAAGTGTAAGTTATATTTTCCTTTAATGATAAATTACGCGAAAGTTGTGGCCAACGCGCATGAATACAACCATAGCGCAGGGGCGTGCCCACTATCACCCGAACGCAACCAAGTGCAGGATCGCAGCTATAAAGCGCAGGAACGCGCTAACATATCACCCGAACGCGACCATAAGGCGCAGGAACGCGACCATAAAGCGCAGGAACGCGACCATAAAGCACAGGAACGCGACCATAAATCACAGGAACGCGACCATAAAGCGCAGGAACGCGACCATAAAGCGCAGGAACGCGACCATAAAGCGCAGGAACGCGACCATAAAGCGCAGGAACGCGACCATAAAACACAGGAACGCGACCATAAAGTGCAGGAACGCGACCATAAAGCGCAGGAATGCGGCTATAAAGCAAAGGAACACGCCCACATATCACCCGAACGTGACCACAAAGCGCAGGAAAGTGCCTACATATCACCCGAATGCGACCACAAAGAGTGTAATGCGCCCATAAAGCGCAGAAATGCAACTTCAATTCAGCCTAATTTTACTTAAATGTTTTTTGCCATTGAGTTAAATATTAACATATATAACTATGCTTTTTGCACTTGGAGAGTGAGCCCACTGCCCCCATCAGCCATTTTGTGCTAATTATAGTAAATGAAAGCATAATAAACTAATGATCAAATGCATACTGTTATCTATTGTGTTTAATTAAGTCACTACCAAACTAAATATTGACTTTGTTCTAACTTCCTAGTATACATCTACGCAATTAATAAAAAGAAAATTAAAACAAAATAAGGATTACCATGATTTAGTGAAATTCTTGAATAAGTTAGTAAATTGCAATCTCTTGTGAAAAAGATTATTTAAATTTACTTCAGGGAACAGGGGGTAAGGAACTGAAAACAATAATAAGTTTCAAAAAAATTTCAAATAATAGTAAGAAGCACAGTCCTAATTAGGAAGCAACTTAATTCATAATCCACAAAATAGTGTAAATAATGTTTTTTTTTATATTTTGAAAATAGCTAATAATTAAACAAAATAAATAGTAAATTAGGTACTAAAAATATCTAATCAATGTAAATATTCTTTGAGTAAAGGCTATATTACTTACCAATAAAGCATCTCTTGGGTTCCTTATAAGTAATATGGCAGATTTAAACTTATTCAGCTCAATCGGTGGGGCCTCGTGAGTTTTAACAACTAGTACTGAGCCATCTGTGACATTCTCTGCGGGGAAACCATGTACTCTGAGGCTGTGATCCATGTATACCGAGCCTGTGACGATTCCTAAAATGGAAAATGGATCAGCAGGAAAACACACCAATTGACTCATATTTATAAAATGTACTCCTAGTTACATTTTTTATTCAAGATTCTGGATTCTCTGGGATTTAATTATAAAGGCAGATATATATTATTGAAACGTTGTTTAAAAATATACCTGTAGCTTGCTGCAAAAGATATCTGAGCCAGGTGTTCCCGCTCCCAGGGTATGAGACGAGCGCGACGGCGTGGGGTGACGGCGGCGACCGCCACCGCAGCTCCTTGCACCAGTTCACAGCTGGCAGCTGCCGGTACGAGAAGTGGTTCATATATCCGTGCCCATAGTACACATTCTTTGAACCACTCAACGGACTCAACATAAACAGGATTATAAGGAAATACAGCATCACCACAGCCGCCGCGAGCAAGAACAACGATCTGCGAGGCATGACTAACGATCCTAGTTTACTCTCGGCCAATATAAATAAACATTTGATTCATGATTTTAAGATTTTATCGCCATCACTGAAACTAGCGCAATCGATGCGGTTGCAAGGTTTCTGCTTTTGTTACGAGAAGAGGAAATGCGATAATATGCATATTAAATTTTGCACGTCACTAATTAGTTTATTACGTCTTGTTTTATTTATTTTTTAAACAATTCATTTTAATTTTACAAAACAAAACCCATTACCCTCCCCTTTTTCCAACGAAACAAACTTCAAACAAACAAATGTCAGTCAAGTCATGTCATTTTTCTGCGTTTCGTTTCAGCTGCGTTGCGTTGCGTCGTTGTTTGTAAATCAAAGATCCAAATTCGAACCTACCCACAGAGAATTTAACTTTTACTACCCACTTTCAGCTTCAAGCAAGAATGAGATACTGAAAATTTGCTGAACTGAAAGGATGCTGTTGAAGGCAACCGAAGGAATAATAAATTGCAGGCTTAGGTACTTTGCGTTCATAAGTGGAGCCCTGCTGCGTATATGGCTTTCCGTTATCACCACGTCCCCTCGATGTGAGACGACGTCGATACGCCTTTTCTGAGCAAAAACGTCTGGAAACCCGTTTTCATCTGGTCGCTCGAGGGGACGTGCTAGATTCGGCTTTATCTAACCTTTATCAAACGTGTTAATATCAAACAATAACATGGACCAAGCATTGATATAAATAGATCTATGGTAATAATAATACTATATCACACATATGTATAGTTATCATTATACATAATAAGACTTAAAACAGCAGAAACAACTGCGATGTTATTTTATGCAAGAAAAGGACAGATAGATAACGCCATCACTCTCAGTAAGTCGATCATATTATTAACAAATTTTTTCAACATCTAGACAAGCCAATTTCATCCCTCATGCAATGCAATAGAGCTGTATATTATCATATTCCGCACAACACAATGACGAGCTCGCTACGGCTTTTTTTTTGGCGGTAACACGCGCAAAAACGCGTATCTATCTCGTCGCTCTTTAGTTGACGCAGTGAACACGGGTTTCTTGGGAATTTTGTATTTGAAGTAGCTGAAAAGCCGTATCTAGCACGTCCTCTCGAGCGACCAGGTGAAAACGGGTTTCCAAACGTTTTTGCTCAGAAAAGGTGTATCGACGTCGTCTCACATCGAGGGGACGTGGTGATAACGGAAAGCCAGATACGCAGCCCGGCTGCGGCAGCCAAATCAAATTATGAGTAAAGGCCAAGCCAAGAGCCATTATAGATCGGTATGGCTACCGCAATGTAGCTGGCGCAGCGAAGCTCTCTAGTGCGTTCCTAGCCTAAGAAAATTATTGAGAGAAATAAAAATAACATTTTAATTATATACAAAAAATATATTAATTTTATTGAGACAAGTTTGTAAGTCTGAGTTTTCTCAGTATTGTGTGACAGTTTTCAATATTGCCCGTACATATTTCTAAATACATTTGCAATGGCAAAACACGTGGTGAATTTATTTGCATCAAGATCTTCCTGGCTGTAACTAAGTCCCCTCTCAGAATGTGGCATACTGCTGCCTTAGCCCAAACTGATACGGCTATCATGTCTCGCATTTGATATGGCAGTACAGAAACAAGTTCGTGTATCATCGGTGGATGTAGATGTTCCACCGCATCGGTTATTCTGTCCAGGTTGATGAGTGCCTCAGCAGCGTAAATATGAGCCCATGCCTTGTGGCTGCTTGACACATCAGTCTGACTGAGCAGCTCATTAGCACTGACTAGAGCTGCAAGAGGGTCCTGCAAGTTGAGTAATACGTAACTCTGGAGTACAAGTGTAGAGTTCTTTATCTCACACCGCTGCTTCCAATTGATAGGCGGTCCCGGTGGTGCTTGAATAAGAGGTGCAGTGACATCAACAGGTGGATCCTGATTGGGGAGCAGGGTTACAGCATTTCTCAAACATAATGCTGCAAATTCTAAAGATAGCGATGGGATTGCAAATGACTCTCCCGATGTAGAGTATTTGTCCTTGTTTTCCTTTGCTAATAATATTCTAGTATGAGGTCCACTTCCTAACTTTTTTACTGTATACTGTAAGGCCTCCTCGCTACAACATTTTTTGACACAGCATTCAGCCAAATGTAACCAGATGCGAGGATTATTTGGGTAATGGCGAGCTGCTTCCACCAGACATTCAAAGGCACCCTCAGAGTTATTTGCTGCGAGTAATGCCAAGCCCAAATTGAAAACATAAAGAGGGCGGTCCCTACAAGCAATTAACCTCTCACTGTCATCACTCTCCATCGCCTTGAAATGTTCTTTTACAGCATGTTGGAAGTACTTTGCAGCCAGAAAAGGTTTCTTGATTGATAAATAAATTACGCCAAGATTGTTATTAATAGCAGCCCATATATCTTCACCTTGAGATTTCAAGTCATAGTTATATTTCAATGTTTTGTACTGGCCCAATGTGTTGGCAGCTTCTTTCACATCTCCATTCAGATACTGCTGCTGAGCTATTATGAAGATATTTTCTATGGAGTCAGGTTTTAAGTTCAGCTTGATTTTTTGGCCTAGTAGTAGCTGGGCTCGGCTGACTAACCGTTCATATAGTTCACTGACTTCATTGTTATTTTTTAACGGTTCACCATGGGTCTTGGCTATATCTAGTGTTTTATCATATGTGCGCCTACAAAGCGTAGCTTCCAAAAGTAGTAGAACGATTTGATGCAGTAGTTTAGAGTCTTTAATATTTTTAGATGCCAATAATTTCTCCAAAACCACTGTACATTGATAATAGTATCGAGAGTGGTACAGAAGAACAGCGTAGTTGTACAGAAGGTGTGGTCTCTTAGGGTCACTAAGGTCTTTTATGTCTACATCTGGGAATGTTAGACCAGCCAATTGAGTGATAGCTTTTTTGAATTTGTCCACGTTTTTCATATCTCCAGCCATGAATTCCACCACAATTTTGTTGTGCTGGACCCGCCTATTGTTGGCACCAACCAGGCTTTCCAATTCGGTCAAGTGCTGGAGGGCAGATGGGTAGTCTTTCTTCATGTAGCATTGGTGTGCTTGGATTACGGGTTCGTCACGATCTTTTGGATTTGCCATTGTTATGTTAAAGTAAAGTAAGAGCCCTTGTACCTGAACAAAATTATCACACAATTAAAATCAGATTCCCTTCAACGAATTTGTTGTTTTTTCGATGATAAGTACCTATTTTTAGCAGAAAAAACAGCTAGCTTGATTGTTGTTGACGTTGTATGTCGTTTCGTTGAAATTGACAGTTTGACAGACAAATTACGCGTCGCGTTCCGAATTGAACAATTAGCACTGTCTGTCATCGCGAATCCGATCATGTCAAGGAATTTATGTGTACTGCTTGGAACATTTATATTCATGGCCAATATTGCAAGAAACAGTTTTTTAAATCTACACTGCATTTATATGGATTCGTTCTAATAGTGCTTTTATTTAGCCAAGGTTTTTAGCGCAATTCGGAATGTGGCCCGTGTTGACAGTGACAACAGGTGACATCCTCATACATAACCTAAAAAATTTTATTGTGTAGATTTAAAAGTAACTAGGTTTATTTACCATTGCAAATATTGCAATTATTTAAATAGTTGTGTAACTATGTCCTCAGAAGACCATGTCGACAAGGAAGCAGTACAGGCTATAATCAATTTCGTCAAGTCTAACGTCCCTAGGTCAGACGTTCCAAATGTGGAAGCTGAATTAAAGAAAGACTTCGTTCTTGCAAAGCGTAAAAGCAAGACACTAAAGAAGAAAGCTAAAAAGAAGAAAAGTCGTAACTTGACGAGAAAAGAGAAGAAGTCTTTAGGCTTTTATGCAATACAAAGGCACAGCCTAAAATATGAGGATGTAGAACCAATGAATGCTATTTGGTTAGATTACATTGTTAATATGCTAGAATTAGATAGAGAAGTGCCAGCATTGAATAGCAAAGGCTGGGAAACGTTTACACAGACACTTTATAAAGCGGATTTTCATGGCAGCACTCTTGAAGTTGTTCGTTCAAAATGCCCTAGTTATGTAGGTAAAAAGGGAATATGTATAATGGATACTAGAAATACATTTAAAATCGTGTCTAAAGACAATACAGCAATAACTATACCTAAAAGAGAATGTGTTTTTGATATGTACTTAAAGAAGATTAAAGTAACCTTGTTTGGCAAGCATTTGTGTGTGCGTCCAGCAGAAAGGTCCACAAAAAAGTTTAAAACACAACTACTGCCTGATTTATAGTTAAGAAAATAAAGCTTAAAATTATAATATGATTTTATTTCTGTTTTCTGGTACTCACATTCAATATTGTTAGATTTTGCTATATTTTACATTTTACATTAGTTATTTATTTGAGTATTTATTTATTGTTTTTTTTTTAACTTTTATAGGTATAAAAAGTTTATTGTAATGTTTCTTAGAGAGAAAGCTTGATTATTATCTCTATGTAAATATTATTTTTGGTGCTCTTCCTAGATATCAACTTTGATTGTCTTCCATTTTGCCTGCCCCAGGCTCAAAGTAATTACCACCTCATAAACATATTTGGTCTTACTACAATAAAGATAGACTAGCGTTAAACACTTGTCTAAAATTAATCAACCAATTTGAAATGTTGACACATCTGACATTCGAGACATATTACTAACAAACATTTCAAATTGGGTGACTTATTTGTAAACAGGTGTTCATCACATGTCTATCTTTTTGTAGTAAGGCCGATAATGTTTTCCAATTATTTTTGTGACCTCTGCTTTCATTACCGACTTTTTATCTCAATGTTTTAAAGAGCTAAATTATCAGTTAATTGCGATTTCGATCTTAGTCCCATAGTGCTAATAATGCAGACTAGGATATACTGCAATCCAAAAAAGTAAATACGAAAAAAGTTGATTCCTTTAAATGCGTCAAATCAGACAAGAAAAAAACTCAGAACCGACTTCAAAAATAAACTAAATAGAATGGAACTAATGGAGTTGGTGTGAATGAACACATTTCAACTCTCCAAAAAGAACTGATAGGTATGTTTTAGTTTTTAAAATATTATTTTTCACCTTTTAGTTTATTTTTGAAGTCTGTTCTAGTTTTTTTTAAACTTTTTTTTATTTCTCTATTTATTAGTTTTTGTACTAACAATTATCGTCCAATTGAAGATAAATCATTATACAAGTCATTTTAAAAAGATCGTTATTAACAGAAGTGTTGTAACCCCATGGTTCCCATGGTGGTGGTAATCCCATGATAAGGTCTTGCATTCAATGCCTGATTCAATTTTTAAAAAACGAACTAATATATTTTTCTTGTTTCTGGGTGTACTGGTTTACGCCCCCAGTAAATAAAATTATTGTCTGGTACCTCGTCAGCGCCACATCTGCCCAATACACTACAAAAAAAGTTCTGTCAACAAAAGTATTATCTATTGACACCTAACTGTTAAGGAGTTTGGCCTCCATCATCAGCTCAGTAACATTCAGTAATAATATGGCTGACATAACTCACCTGATGGTGACAATTTGCAAACAGTAATTTTGTTTTCAGTTTTTTTTTTATTGTACACGATATCACTTCCACTAAACGACGATTTAATAATAAGCATCTTCGTAAAGGCTATGCTCACTGCTCAGTAGTATGATAGGCATACAAGAACCTTTTCCAGAATGTAACACATACTTTTCTGAAAACCGCATCAAAATCGGATAAGCCAAACGCGAGAAAATCGCAGACAAACTTACAAACAAATACGGGTCAAACTGAGAACCTCCTTTTTTAAGTCGGTTAAAAAATAACAGCCATATGTTATGAAGTACCAACTAATGAATTTGCTAGAGAAGTCTCACTCAGCACATTCAACCTCATGACAATTTTGATAATGTAGTTATTTTACTGAAGCCGAACCGAGAATCGAACAAGGCGAATCAACACGCCACTACGATATAGGGTCGTCAAATACTGGTTTAATACTCCTTGATACCTACTACGATGTGAGTGTTGTGACTTGATCTTAATTGACAAACGATTTAGCAAACCCGACTAAGTTAACTATTCTTCCCGGACGATACCGTTTTCAAAGTGTACGTACCTTTCGGACGAACGTTCGTCAGTAATATATTGTATATTAATATTGTTTCCACAATCACACCAATTATCTAGCCCTAAACTAAGCAAAGCTTGTACTATTATGGCAACTAGCGAATAAAATATACATCCATACCCCTCTAGCACGAACCAACAAAACACAATATGATATGATATAATAGGTATTTAATAAAGTGATTTATCGACACCAAACTGTCAAAATATTAACTTTTATTATGTTATGATGAAACAGCGAGCATGACAGTGACGTCACCGGCACTGAAATGCTCGCTGTTTCGATAAAAGTTCATATTTTGTCGTCCAATCTCGCGAGGGGAAAATGTAAGTGTGATGACACACTTACATTTGCCCCTTGCGGGATTGGAACTCGCAACCTCCTAGATAAGTAGTCCGGAGCGCGAACCACTACACCAGACGGTCTTCAGAAGTAGGCGGCCAGTCATGGTGCATGACGCCTTAAACCAACTCCACCTGAGCACGATCGGCACGGTTTCAGGGGGCTTCGAAAAAATAAAACGACTAAGTATGAATTAACCGTAATATTCATCAATTCATTTGGTCTTCGAGTTCTGCTTTGACAACTCGCTTGCCTCTCCTTAAAGGACCTCCGTAGCCGAGAGGCGAGCACGCCGGACTTTAAATAGCGCCGCCATCTCTTAGGTTCCGGGTTCGATTCCTGGTCGGGTCAATGTAGAAAACGAACTTTTCTATATTGGCTTGGGTCTAGGTGTTGTGGTTCCGTCGTTGTTTCTGATTTCTATAACACAAGTGCTTTAGCTACTTACCTTAGGATCAGAGCAATGTATGTGATGTTGTCCAATATTTAAAAAAAAAGGCTAGGTTCCGCTTGATATACCATTCCCCGTATAGAACGCATATGTGAGGTTTTTTATAACTGGATCGTCGAAACAATAAACAACAACAAACATCGAGCATTCCAGCTACTTCCCACACCTTGAACCTTGCGTCTTCCAGTTAGTACCTACAACATAATTACGCTAAATAATGTTTTAATTAGTAGGACTGTAGGACACATTCCTTAAGCCCACGACTCGTAACTAGATATCATTATCGCTTATCGCCGCGTTTCGCTGACCAAGCGCTGAGTAGCACGTTTGCGCGGCCGGTCACATACTCGCGAGTGTAGGGTTGGCAAACTGCTCGTTGCAATTGACACATTCAACCTTAGAGCATTTGGTTGAATGCTCTAAGCATTCAACGTGATTATTATGAACAACAATGCCAAGCATAGATCTAGGATTCGCTACATGCTAAGAGAGTTTAATTTTATAGAATGAATGAATGAAGAAACGAATAAAAGTTTTTTTTCGAATAAGGTTCGTCTCGTGATGTGACTCGTTGATCGTGGTCAATCAGTAATGAAATAGTGTGTTAAGTAATTATTTCTACCATTGATTTATATCAATGATTTCTACAAAGAATTTTTTTAGCAAATATTTCATTTTAATTATTGTTTACTAGCTATTATTTAACTTATTTAAGGTATCGTTTGCGTATATAGACTCAATTTGGACAACATCACATTGCTTTGATCCTAAGGTAAGTAGCTAAAGCACTTGTGGTAAAGTAATCAGAAACAACGACGGTACCACAACACCCAGACCCGAGACAATACAGAAATGTTCGTTTTCTACACTTACCCGACCGCGGATCGAGCCCGGAACCGCAGAGTTGGCGACGCGACGCCCATTAGACCGGCGTGCTCGCCTCTCGGCTTCAGAGGTCATTATTGTTTTGAAAACAACCTTGTGAAATTGGAAACCAAACATTTTGTAAGTTTCCATGGAGTCTTTTTTTTTGGAAATGTAACCGTTCGCACTAACACTTCAATAATCTTATTAATAACAAGGTGAATAGAAGTTGTCTTCGTGTTAAAAGCGATCTATACTAGTCGTATATCATCAACAAAACAGAGCTCTCCATTTTATCGTTGTCCACTAGATCGATAATGTAATTTATAAATTATCAACCGTATCAGCGGCAACCCTATCGCAGCGTCATCTTTCAAGATCTCCGCAGATATTTTAAATATCAGCCGAGATGGTTCCGCACACATTTGAGTGGTGGACCAGTGGAAAGATGAGGTGGTGGGTAGTGCTGTGCGTGGCGGGTCTTTGGGATACTGTAAGTAGCTAACAATCTTATGTACTTTGTGATGGATTAAGGCCGTGCAGTAAATATAAGCGGGGTAACCATGAACTCTTAAAACAATCTCAAAGCTGTCAATTTCGGTACGACATTACATACACAATTTGACAGATTTGATAATGTTTGACAGATTTGAGATTGTTTTAAGAGTTCGTGGTTACCGCCAAGGTATTGCAAAAATATCTGCCACAGTTGCAATGGATAAATGTATTACTTTTAAAGATTACGATGAAGTAATTTTATGCCCCAGACGAAATCTATTTTTTTAATATGTAAAAATAAACTAACGATTGAGCTTCACTTTGCTTTTCTTGTAACTATCCACAGCTGTCCATCTAGCCTCCTCTTACTACGTCCCGCACTAGTAATTGGACAGGTGTGGATGGTTTTAAACAAAATGAAGCAATCTTTAGTGTATTATTATTTTTAATATAAGAAATTTTACCTACTTTCATCCATAACAGCCAAGGCAGATATTTTTGAAACACTTTATATAAAGGTGTAATAAGTTTATGATTGCGATTTGGTCCTTTAGCAAAAGTTGTTGTGTATAAGCTGTAGAATCACTGCTTAAAAAGAAATCAAGGGTGCATTCATTGAGGTATAATGTAGTACGCTAGTACATTATACCTCAATGTGTGCATTAATAAGAACAAAATTGATCTGGTGACGGAAGGTGGAAACAGAAAATCTTTTAAAAGACCTAGATTTTTACCTTGAGAAAGCTTTTTTAAAAGTGAAATATTGCCTTGGATGCTTATCATGACTGTAACAGCAATCAGCATGTTATGTAAACTGCAATAACCATAAGGTACTTAGTTTCCGAGTTCTAATTCGATTCTGGGCCGAGAAAAGGCTTAGCGTTTGTGATCATGACTAGATAATGCATGAGGTATTATTCTGTCATAGTAACTAAGAAATGAAAAAATTAAGTACTTAGGTACTTACCTAGTACATATTTGGATATGAAAAAAAAAAACAATTATTGTCATTTTTTTCATTTTGTTGTATGTACAGTCATGACAAGAGGCACAAGAGCAATGTAATGTATTATTATTTGCCAGCCATTGAGAGTTAAAATGTGTTCATTAGCACCGACTCCAAAAAGAACTGATGAGGTATATCTACTTACATTAGTTAAGGAACTTAGTTATTAAGGTTAAATGAAAAAAAGTTTATTATTTTTGCTTTTCAGGTTTCGGCGGTTTATTTTTTTTGTTAAATAGTTTTTATTTATTTTATGTGGATATAAGATCAGCATTAAATCTGAGAGTGAACAATAAATTACCCCTATTTTATCACACTTAGGGTTGTTTTTTTTTTCAAATTTATATGGGACTAACTTCGGGCTATATCCTTTATAATAAAAATAATATAATTATCAAAATCGGACTACTCTGTAAAAAGTGATGCGTGATAATACATTAAAAAATAAAAAACCGGCCAAGTGCGAGTCGGACTCGCGCACGAAGGGTTCCGTACCAGTATCTATAAAAACGGCAAAAAAAATCACGTTTGTTGTATGGGAGCCCCCGTAAATATTTATTGTATTCTGTTTTTCAGTACTTATTTGTTGTTATAGCGGCAACAGAAATACATCATCTGTGAACATTTCAGTTCTCTAACTATCACGGTTCATGAGATTCAGCCTGGTGACAGACGGACAGACAGACGGACAGACAGACGGACAGACAGACGGACAGACAGACGGACAGACAGACAGACAGACGGACAGCGGAGCCGGAGTTTTACCCTATGGGTAAGAAACCCTAAACGAATTTACGCGTCGACTTCTCCTCCGTTTTTTCGTCGGTTAAAAATTACTTCAATCGTAAACAGTTTTCTTTGAATTTGTGCATGCGATTCTTGCTTTTTCATCAACGATTTATTTCATATCTCAATTGTTATTCGAATGCTCGGGCTTCACCTGCGTCTAATGCCACTATAAGTGCGCTATTTGATATATGTAGTACGCAGGTGTGGCCTATTCATTGAGTTAGCGAGGAGTGGACAAAAAGAGAAAAGTATTGAGTTCTTTTTATTTTATAAGCGTTTTTTTATTTAAAAGACTAGTATCCACAGATCCACTCCACGCTAACCTAGAATCAAACGTCAAATAAGTGTGGCCACCCATTTAGCGCGTTTTTTCCCTTGCGGGATTCGAACCCGCATCCGCCGGTTTTGTAGTCTGGGCCGACACCAGACGGTCGTCAATCTCGTTTAGTTTAAGGTGAGATATAATTGGTGATTTTTATTATACAAATTTCCTCCACAGGCCTCGCTTCAACCAACAAAAGGCCAAACCGATCGGGAATGCTGCCCCTGCCCAAAAGACTCTGCTGTGGACAGCGCCAATGCTGTCGAGGTTGTCAGCATGGATCAGTCAGCGTCGAGCGTCGCGCGCGCCGCTTGCCCGTGCCAACTTCGCAGCGCAGACGCTGAGGGGGCGCCGTCAGCGTTCTTACCTGCCGCAGTGCGCGCTATCAGGCCTTTTGTGAGGTAACTCCAACAAGTAACTTTCGATGACCTCCGTAGCCGAGAGGCTAGCGCGCCGGATATGGAGTCGCCATCTCTGAGGTTCCGGGTTCGATCCCCTGCTGTTGACAGTACCAATGCTGTTGAGGCTGTCAGCAGCATGGATCAGTCGCCCACTGCGTCGAGCGTCGCGGCACCAACGCGCGGCACGTTGCTTAGCAACAAGGTGACCGCGTCTTGTACTTAGTAAACAAAACAAACGAGTGGCAACCATTGACTTATTATGGAAAAATAGGAAAAAAATAATATAAATAGATATTTTTTTATTGCATAAATGTAATGTGCTGCTTCTACAGAATGACGAGAAAAAATATGGCGGGCGTAACGGCGGGCCAAAAGTAACCCTGTAATACATACGTTTGCAATGATCCGCCGCGCGAGTCCGATCCATTTGGCACTGCTCATATTTTATTCCGAAACATACACCGAAGCGGAAGCATGCGCGTGCGCCAGCTTGTGTTTTAGTGGAAGATCTAAATCTAGAAAAAAATGACATTTTCTCAGAGTACTACTAACTACATCTTTGCATAACAAGGTCTGACAAAGTGACAACGGATTTTTAAACATAGGGCATCAATCAAAACTCTGAAAACTCCGGATCGAGCCAGTAAAAAAGTTCATTTTCTAAATTGACAAAAAATATGAAACGGTCATTCGTAACATTTTTTTGTCGCGGACGTCCGAGGTGATGAACGCAGCTTGTCATTACAGTGTTTTTTTAAATTAGGTACATAATTTTGAAATTTATCGCAAATGTGACCTCATCAATGCTCTTGCACATGGCCGAACGTTTGAATTTACCGTTTGTTACCGCCCTGCCTAACACCTTGTTAGTAACACGTCGCGCCATGTTACTATTATACTTACTATAAAGCCTCACGAGTTTCTCATAGGAATAGCCTCATAGGAATAACTTGGGTTGTAGATAATTATAAAGTAAAATGTTGTTTTACATTCAAATATTATTTTTAATTTCAGTTTTGATGATTCAAAAGAAGATCCCAAACCCCTCCTGCACCCAGAAGTAGACCTTGCGTCGGCAGTACTAGATACTCTTCGGGAAGCTACCAATGAAGAATATGAAGACGCCCTAGCCAGAGATGCAGCCAGAGCTGCTCAAGAACCAGATGAAATTGCAGCTGAGTCCGCCCAAAATTTGGTGACTGTTATCGTAAGCCCTAAAGATACATCACACGATGATGTCATGCAAGAAGCTTCTCATGTCCACAAGGCTAGATGCATTAACCCTCTAGGTAGATCAAGTCTAGGTCTTAGGACTCCAGCTTACAATCCCCCAGATATTTTGACAGAAATCTTGAGGCTGCCTAAAAGACAACCCCCAACTTTCAGATCTTGGAACTTATTTGATATGGACAGTGGAGTTGGAGCTAGTAATGTCAATGAACATGTTATAAAAACTACTTCTAAAGAATCTAATGCAGATGCGCCTGAAACGCCTTTATTGTTTACGAAGCCCACTGAAAATAATAAACCTCAGAGTATAACTCTGCGAGTTCCTACTTTGTTTAAAAATACTAATGGCCGTGAAGGTTTGGATGCAGATTTAGCTAGTTCAATTTTAAACAAATTTAATCAGCCGACAAAGTTTGCAAGTAAACTAGAAATATCCGATTTATCGAACTTAATTCCAAGAGTGGACTCTTCTCACCTTTTTGGAACAGCAAAAGACACTGATCTTAGTGTAACTACCAATTCCATTGACACAGATAGTCGCGATTCACCTAGCAATTTTAAAATTCAAATTCCATACATATCGACACTGATTCCTAAGATCGACTTGTCAAGTTTAAGAAGAAACAATAAAGAAGAAAAATTAAGTAGAAGTAACGACAGTGAAAACCGCAATTCAGCGAACACTTTCAAACTTGACCTATCAAGTATCCTTACGCAAAAAAGCAGTAACGATGAATTCAAGTCTGATATGCGTGGTTCAAATAATCTGAAAACTGAGGTGCCTAATTTAAAACTGTCTAATATAAATAATCAAAAAGCATCTGGTGACATGTTTGATTCTGATAGTGTGAACTCTGCAAGTACTCTTCAAGAACGGTATTCTAGTTTTGCTAAAACCATCTCTGACAATAGTGATGATTCACAAGGTACTGTTGAAACTAATAATGATTTTAAAATGCCTGCAGCTAAGAATATAAACTTAAAAAACATAGAAAATGACAATGTTCAAGATAACACTTCAAAGAAGAAAGTCGGACTGAACTTGAAGGTCCCTGATTTAAAACTTGCACCTCTAAAGTCTCGGGATGCCACCTCTGATTTTATAAACAACATTCTTAAAGGACTGCAAGTACCTAACCTTAGTAACTTAATATCATCCGATATATTTAACTTGCGAAATAATGATCTCGCTTCTAAATCTACTTTCGAAAAAGAAGCAGCAAAAGCAACACTAGATAATTCAATTTCAACTGAAATACTTGATACACTTCCTAGTCCATCTGAACCACAAACCAGTCAAGTTAAAATTGTAGAAAAAGAACGAGAAGAAGATGTTATTAATAAAATTAATGAAGAAATGCAAGAAATGATTGAAGAAATGCCAGTAAAAACTGAAATTCTTGATACTTTACCGAAATCTTCAGAATTAAGCGATATTGACAGTGAAGATCGTGAATTTAGTGAAGTTGAAATTGAAAGTAATGACTTAACGAATGCTGCTAATGAAATAACCCCAAAAAGTTTAGCTAAAGATGAAGAAACCTCAGAGCTTGTGAATGAAATAGAAGAAATGAATGAAGATAGCATTGATGATGTGATTGATGAAACAAACAATGGAGTGATGGATAGAGGAAAAGAAGATGAGAATACTAGAGAAGATTTTGATACTGTAAGGGGCTCTTTAGATGAAATGGAAAGAGATGATTTTGCTACTGAAAACAAAATAGATGGATTGGCTATTAACTCTGATATTCAGTCTCTTAGTGAAAAAAGTGTCTCGGACACAAGTTCTTCAAGCAATAAAAATCCGGTGCTACCACTTAGAGAAAGACTTCGACAAAAATTAGAGAGTTTAAAGATAGCGCCTAAAAAAACTTTAGACTTTCCTAGATTAAGCGGTACTGTAACGTTGAAAAATAACCAAACCCCATCAGTAAGTCTAAACAAAGATTTAACGACAGCTAAAAAAGAAAATGAAAGTGAGAAATCAGACGAAAATGTTGATCAAGTCAATATTGACGACTTACAGAAGATGTCAGATTCTTTGTTGAACCAAGAAAAAGAACAGAAAGATGCAGCCGTAGAAGTAAATGCTAAACCTGAATTAACCAATATTAAACCATCGAACCTAAATGATAATGCTCCAAAAACAGATAATATTGTGCTCCAATCAAATAACATAAACAGCGTTAACAAGGTCGATAATGCTTGTATTGTAAATGATACTCCTAGTAAAAATACAGAATTAGATTTGGAAATTGATTCTAAAAATAATGAAATGGCAGCAGGGGCGAGTGAAAGAGTAGCAAATATTGCTGATCCTGATTTTAATATTGCATCACCACTTCGACAAAGTATTATTTTACAACCTACGTCATTTGGATCCGGTTTTAATTTATTTAATAGTCCAAGACCCAACTTCGATCTAAGCAACCTATTAAATAATCAAAACACTGCTACGTTTGAAATACCAAATCTTTTGACAGCAAAAGAAGATAGTATTTTAAATATTTTTTCAAACAATGATGATGGTGTCGAAAATGTCTTAAATCCAAAGAGCTTGTCAGCCCAATCAAGTACACCCAATTTCAAATTAAGTCTTCCACCTTTACAGCCACTTGAAGATATCAATTTGGACATTTTGCAGTTGAAACCCATAAGTTCAGATATGCCAACTTTGCCCAGATTGAATTTGAATTCTTTCAAGACGAGATTAGCAGTGCCAAAAGCTTTAGAATTGAAACCTGTGTTATTAGAATCATCAGTGGGTAGTAAAAATGGGGTAATTGATGCAACGTTGACTTTAGGTTCCGATAGGGAACTTGATCGTTCCAATTCACTACAACAGGCTAGTTCATCTCTGAAAAATTCCAATATCCTTAGACAACCATTAGGAAATCTACCTAGTCTTGACGATTTACATGAAACTTTGTGGGAAAATGCACAGAACCTACTTAGCACTCCTTTAGAGACGACAGGAAGAAACGCGGTAGAGGATACATTAAGGTCTAGTCAAGTTCTTACTGACAATCTCAGAGTTCAAGCTGAGAATGCGGTAAAAGATATTCAGCAAAATCTAGCGTCAACTTTTAGAGGCGCAGAATTGCATAGTCAGAGTAGTTTAGGCTCACTGAGAAGTTCTAGCGATCTTCTGGAAGAAATAACAAGACGACACGAAGATGTCAATGACAAGTTGAAGGGAATATCAGTTGACTTATCTGATCGATTAGAATCGTTACGAGACAATATTCTTGAACAATATAGAATACCATCTTTAGGTTCTAGTATTCTTGGTCAGAGCAGATTATCTTCGCTTGGTTTAGCTTTACCGAAACAAAGTATCAGTCTAAGAACCTTTACAAAACCACCCCAAAAAACTTTGAAGTTTTCAAGTAAAGGAAAGTTCGTTACTCCAGCTTCTAAAAGAAAAAGTTCATCTAGGACATCCGATAATAAAAATAAACTTAAAACAGCATCGAGTATTTCCGCTCCAAAAACTATAGAGATTTCGAAATTAAGGGCAGCTCCAACAGAATCAACAGTTTTAAAAGCACTTCGAAAAGATGCCAATTTGAAGACACCGCAGTTTTTTTCTAGAGATAGACCATCTTTGAGCATTTTACAGCCAGAAAAGAATGTAATTGATTTTCACGGGCCTCTTTTAAAGAAACCCAGATTGGGTCAAACTAAGGTCAAAATATCGTTTTCGACGACGCCACTACCACCGACTTTAAGAAGCAAACCATCTTTTAGAGCAGATTCGAAAATTCGAGTGAAACCCTCATCATTAAAAGATACTTTTTCAGCATTATCAAGAAGCTCATTAAAAGATAAGAAAGGATCAAAATTGAGTTCATTTAGAGATTCAAGTGGGTTTGCAAGCGAAGCAATATCTACAAAAGTAAAGGCACCTTTAAGTCGACCAAGCAGCTTGAGAACAGGAGACCCAGATCGTACCATTTTAAATTCAATTTCAACTACAACTTTAAAACCAGTTATAACTTTATCTCTTACTAAACCATCTTTGGGTAAAATGTCTGACTCAGGAGTTGTCCGACCAGCCACATTATTGAAACCAAAATCTTTAGTTCTCGATCCCAAATCTAAAACTGAAAGCGTTTTAGGAAACAGTAATTTATCCCAGATACCAGCGTTGTCATGGCCTAAAAAACTCGACGACGAATTCCTAACTAAAGTAAGAGAAGCACTGAGAGCCAGGTTAGCTGAAATCGGCAAGAAGTCTGTCAAACCGATCACAGAATCCAAATTAGGTAACATTGAACCTCCTACTGATATAGACATGGCTAGATCTGCGTCAAATAACATTGAAGTAGTCGATCCACAAATAATGAAAGAAAATACACCGTATACTTGTAAGATGATGTGTACTAAAAATACATAATTATTATGGATGAAGTTGAATAGTTTGCAAACATCACAATTTTTTGGAAATGTTTTTGAAAAAAATTGATAGAATCAGGCGTTACTTTGCGGAAATCCATAACTAAATAATTATGAAAATGTAATTATTTTGCTTACAACTTCCGCTTAGTTACGCCGGCATAGGAACCCCAATTACACCACCTGTAACCCACAATCTGAGGAAAATCACAGGCACATGCAAAGAGCACCGCCCTCCCTCCCTCAAATTGCATGCGAAACAGACGAATGCAAAAGTTAGTACCCAACACCGACATAAAAACCTCGACGAGCGTTTCGCCACTTCACGTGGCATCATCAGGAGAGATGTTTTCGCCTCGGCTGCGCTTCGACGACTAAACTTCGACTTCGACGTCGTCGAAGCGCAGCCGAGGCGACAACATCTCTCCTGATGATGCCACGTGAAGTGGCGAAACGCTCGTCGAGGTTTTTATGTCGGTGTTGGGTACTAACTTTTGCATTCGTCTGTTTCGCATGCAATTTGAGGGAGGGAGGGCGGTGCTCTTTGCATGTGCCTGTGATTTTCCTCAGATTGTGGGTTACAGGTGGTGTAATTGGGGTTCCTATGCCGGCGTAACTAAGCGGAAGTTGTAAGCAAAATAATTACATTTTCATAATTATTTAATGTTTTTGAAGATTATTTGAACATGAACATTTGTGGATATTAAACAGTAGATAATGTAATAGAATGTCTTGATTACGAGCTATAAAAAGTACATCACGTACGTTAAGTGACCCAAAACCATTATTCTCGAAAGTGTTCTAATATTAATTTAGTTATATTAGTATACAAGGTGTACAAAAAAATGGAACACTCCTTAAAACCACGTTATCAGCAGGTCTTATACAACAATTTTTTTTTATGGGAGTAACATCAAAATCGTGATTTTATTTTCAGATGCTCCATACATTATCATCAAGGTATGCGAGTAAGTTTGTATGGGGAAGCTTTAAAAAAATTATCGATTTCGATGTTTTATGTGTTTTATACGTTGTTTTAAGGTGTGTCCTATTCTCTTGTACAGCCTGTATATCAGTTATGAATTTATTATCTTTAAGAACAATTTGTAAAGCCTTGTTGTTAGTTATTATTATAGATATAAGAAACTTTTGTACTGTTTTGATAAATAAAATATATTATAATTTTTATGCTAGTATATTTATTTTTACGACGACGATAACTTGACTAATTATTTGTAGCAGGTAATTGAATGAAATAAAATAACATTTTCTAGTAGACCAACATCTTAATATACATAAAAGTTTTGTAAAAAACGACTTTAGAAATTAACTAAAAAGCGAAAAATAACATTTAGTAAAACATAACATGGAGTCGGTACGAATTAACACATTTTAACTCTCTATGACGGTCTCTCTAGACGGTTTTCAGTTTTTCACAAAAAATATTTTATAGGTTCACCATTACCTCTTGCAAAAAATTGATCGGATTATCACTCACCCTATGTATATTTTATACCTAAATTTATAATGCCCGGGCAGTTTAAATATTTTATGATCTCATATTATTTCATACTGGGCATATTTAAAAATGGCCGGACATTATGGTCAATGCCAATTTAGGCCAAGACCAAGTTATGAACAAAGTATACAAGTACACGTAGAATATCAGTGTAGCGACAGCTATTTATTGCCACGCCACGAGTAATGCTAAGCGATGTCCCCCGAGGTTCATTTCGAATTTAACCTAAACAAGAATCGACCCTTATATCTCCGTGCTTTATTACTGCTCCACTGCCCCATTCGGGTAGTATAATATATATAAAATAACGTGACTTTCACAAAACCTTCTATGATAAGGTCAAATGGCCAAGGACACTACATGCCTTATCAACCATGCCATGAGTGTCAGCTATTTTAGTTTCCTAACACATGTGAACTAGATAAAAACAAACTTATAAAATAGTACGAAATCCATTTCAACAAATTATTTGATACGTGTTTTTTATCATACCATATGCTCCCCCTATTATTTATGTAGTTGAATTATTTTGAAAATTGCCAACTTAAAATAATGCGAATTATTAAAGGGATTTCGTTTTTTATTGCTAAAATAAGCTGGGTTTAAATTTTTAACCCTATTTGGACCTTTTATTTTTTGTAAAGGGATTTATGTCATTTATGTAATGTCTAAAATGATAAAACATGCAATTTTTGTTATAAGTTTAGTGGGTGCAGTGTTAATCATAGTGGAAGCTAATTTTATGAAAGGTTTGTATTTTTATAATTACTTTTGACTGGTACTCTGCTTGCATTGGAATTTAGACTAACAATTAGTCTTTTTTAGTGATTAAGTAATTAGTTTAAGCCTTTGACTGCGACGAAACTAGACACAACAGAAAATCTATTAGTTGGGGGTCACCCGTCACCACCATAGCTCTCAATGTGTTAAGACACAAATAATTAGCGAAAAGGTACCTACTAAAGCTGTTTTCTTTTAAACCACTTCTATAATGATAGATTCTTAATTGTAACGTTTTGTTAAGGACTTAACACTTAAAATTGTGAAATAAAATAATTAATAAAAAATAAGAACCAACTTCAAAATTAAACTAAGCAGCGAGAAGTATTACTGACTAAATCAGTAGTTTTTGGTTGCAGTCGGTGCCAGCCATTGAGAGTTAAAATGTGTTCATTCGCACTGCCACACACACACGTAATTTGCAAAAAAATACCAATTTAAATTAATATTAGGTCCTTACATATGAAATTGCCGTTCAGTATCAAAAAAGTGAAACATTTTTTAAAATGTAATTATTATTTTTAAGCTTTTGCTAGATTTTATTAACATAATTAATATTTTTTCAAAAGCAAAACTAATTATTACTAAAGTTACCTAAAATTAAAAACTACCTACTCAACATTAAACGCGTGTCCAAGAGGCAAGGAGGCGAGAATACTAGCAGCGTTTCCTCGCTGAATGGGTAAACTAAGCCTTTGAGCGAGGAACGAGCCAGCATTTTTGTTTTCCGAAATCCTGATTTATTTTGGAGCAATTTTACCGAAAAGTAATTTTGCACTCGGTCCCCACGGTTCAAAAGTCTCAACGCCAAACGGCGCAAACATGTAGTCACTTACAAGTGCGCTGCAGCTCTGGCTTTTGCGGCAGATTCCCTAAGATAAGAAGGGGTTAAAGTATCGACATAAGTTGCGTCCTATACTAAAGCCCGTCCCCGCTCCCTGGGAAGGAGCGTGATACCATCCGGTCTCTTGCCGTCATCACGTCCCAACCCACAAGGTTCCATTGTGGAAGGAACGGCGATGCTGGCAAGAGCTCTCTTGATGGCATCATTGAGTTTAACGTGGCGGGCGAGAAGCCCAGCACTTTGCTGACAACAAAGACAGTGAAGACCGAGTCTGTCGACCTCTTTGCCACAGGGACACGGGTGTGGCTCAAAAACTGAAGCCCCAAGGCGCAAGCCCACACACACCCGAAATAATTCGCTGTCGAGGATAGTTCCAAGGTTTTTTGATGGAAGGGCGTTAAGCCAGTGGCCGGATTCCTTACAAGAAACTGCCAAGAGCCTAGCACGAACACAGTCACTGACGGAATTTTGGACTAAGCAATTAAAGGTCTTCCTCGCCAGTGGAACATTCCAAAGTTTTTGAAGGTTTCGTTCCTTTGGGATCTCCACACTGGAGCAGAGACCTTGCCAAGCTTCCTCCGCCAATTCAACTCAGAAAGATGACGGGAATGATTGAATTTGAATTTTCAAGGCTAGACCAGATGTGCTGTGAAGAGAGGAGTGGAAGGCGAGGAGGGCGACGCATGAAATGCTGCGAATACCGATACCACCCAAGCAAATATCTCTATTTGCTGATATTTGCTTGAGTAGTGTAGCGTTGCTTGCGACCAAGAATCATTGGAGAGCTGTAAATTAAGATTTTTTCAAGGCTTGATCTAAGGGTGGTATCGATATTAGCTAAACATTGAGATTTTTTCCAGACAGGACTTGCGCGAAAGAATATACGTTAACTTTGGAACGAAGAGACAAAATTTTAAGAAGGTATCAGCATTGCCTCCTAGAGTGCCGTCATCGAGATACCAGACATTTAATTTGGAATTTAATCATTCGAAGTATGCGCCGATGTTATCGATACACTTCCACTATTTTATAGGCAGATCATTGATCCCTTTGGAAGAAAAACCTAAAGAGCCTATGAACTGTTTGAAGGCGGTTTTGACTGCCTCATAAGATTTGAATTTTTTTCTTGTAAAAAGTTATCCAAATTTTGAAAAAAGTGGTAATCGGTTGGGGCATGATCTGGAGAGTATGGTGGATGACACAGAGGTTCCAGTCGCGGCTCCTCTAACTCGGCGACCGTTGTCCAGTGTGTGGTCTAGCTTTATCCTAGAGGAGTGGGCTAGAGCAATTCACCAGAGTCGGTTGTTTAATGGCGAGCTTTTCCATCATTGTTTGCAATTGTTGGCAATACGAGTCTGCAGTAATCGTCTGGCTTGATCTCAAGAAGCTTTAGTGGATAACACCAGCGCTGGTCCACCAAACACTAACCAGAATCTTTTTTGGTCAGTTTTCGCTTAAGGCAAGGTTTTGTCGGTTCTCCAGGGTTAAGCCATTGTGATGATCGCTTACGATTGTCGTACAGGATCTATTTCACATCACAAGTCACGATACGATTCAAAATCCCCTCATTATTGTGACGATTGAGCAAAGAAACGCAGCAAGCCTTGTTTGTTGGTTTGCTTCACTCAATTCGTGCGGTACCCGCTTTTCGAGTTTTTTTACTTTTCCGATTTGACGTGAATGGATAAGTATCGTTTTGTCACTTACTGAAGGCTGCTGCTAATACAGAAGTGGTTTGGGATTGATCCGCTTCCACTATCGCCTTCAATTTTTCGTTATTTACTTGAGTATCAGGTCTTCCACGAGGCTCTTTGTGTAAATCGAAATTTTCGAATCGAACGGAAACGTTGAAACCAAAAACGCACCGTTCGATCATTAGCGGTGCCTGGTCCGTACACGTCGTTAATTTTTCGAGTCGTTTCTGCAGCATTGGTGCCACCGTGGAACTCGTATTCTTAAATACCGCGAAATTTCTATTTGTCCATAGTTGTTGTTATAGCAATGTTGAATAAGCTCAAACAAATAAAATACAAATTTAAAACAATATTTTTATGGATTTAGGACGAAAGTTGAATTTGGAATTCCTAATCAAACGAAAATATTTGATTTTAAAGTTGCCAGTATTGAGTACCTATCGGCAATTTCATATGTAAGTAAGGACCTATTACATCGCAAACGGATACCCGAATAAATTGAAACCCGAATAAAATCGACAGACAGACAGACGGACTTGGCGAATTCGGTTAATTGTTTTGCTTCGGTACCCTAAATAGTGATGACAATAGCTGACGCACTCAGAGACGCAAATGAACAATAAAGTTGTTTTTCCTAATTTTACCACTGGTCTCATAGTAAAAGTTGTTTATATTCATGAGTGGAACACCATATTAAAATTTGAGTACTCATAAAAAAATCATCCTGTATGTATACTAATCCTTTTAGGGACTGCGCCCAGTATCGTCACGGCAAGGGATGTTTAGGTAACGAATAGTAATGTATCTTAATGTTATGAAACTAAGGTTGAAATTAATTCGGTATTCCTAAGCATATCGCGGCGTGCTGAGTCCACTATCATTGCAATTTTAACCCATCATCATCATCATCACCAGCCTATATCAGTCCACTGCTGGACACAGGCCTCTCCAAAAGGAGGATTTTGCCATAATCGCTACGCTTGGCAGGCGGGTTGGCGATCGCAGTTTGGCCAATGGTGGATAGGTGACGCTGCTGCCCGTCTTCTTATGGCGGTTCTCCTGTAGTCGCCTCTTACGACACCCATAGGAAGAGAAGGGGTTAACCCAAGGGCTATAAAATTAAGGTATCTTACTATTTGTTACCAAAAAATGCCTTGCCGTGCGGTCCAAATAGTGGGCGCAGTCCCTTAAAGTATTTGCCCTTTCAGAGCAGCCATGTAAGGCTAAGCCCATACCCGGCCAATCAGTAGTCTGCGTGTGCGACGCGGACTATTGCGATCAGATAATAAGAGAACGACCATCTCCAAACCACTATGTTGCTTATGCAACCTCTAAGGTATGTTTTTTTTTTAGTAATTACATGCTAGGTTTATAGGTTAATTCAAGAAGAATTTACTTGAAAAACCGGCCAAGTGCGTGTCGTGCCATGCACAGTGAAGGGTTCCGTGTTCAATTACATCATTTAAGTCACTTTTAATAGTTTTCTCTAAGGAATTTTCGAACGACTAAGTTGAACAACTATTACTACTTAAGTAAGTAATGTATCTTAACTGTTATGATTTTCCTTTAAATTTTACAAAAAGCACTATTGTCATTAATTTGTACAGATTTTTCAAGCTCATAGTTTAGTTTTTAGAGGGGGGTTTTCGGGGGTTCGAGTAGGGGGGACAAAAAAGGCTGGCTTCGACAGCGAGAAACACTTGAAAGATTTTGTCAGGTCTAGCTTGGTCTAACCACGTTCGTGTCCCACCCACAACACAAAATACTGTGTCCCAGAGGCGTTCGTTTTTTTTTCAAGTATTAAGTACTTATATCATCTAAGGACATGCTATTTAAAAAATTTTGCTCATAAGATTTTTTTTTCATTGTCGTTTATCTTAGAGAATTATGTCATATGCATTGATGTAAAAAGTAAAGATACGACTGACAGAACAAATCGCCTTGCATTTCCTCCATACATGACACACTAACCCCATCTGTTAGACTTTGATGTCAACTGTCAAATAGCATCATAGAGTAACCACAAAATTGTATTGATGTAACCTTGTAAGAGCGGCTTATAACAAAAGAGGAACTAAGAAAAAAGTTTTTATTTTACAGATGTTATATTTAAAGTAGTATCAGAGTAAATATAACTTTTTGCTTTTTCAAATTAAATACGTCAACATAAATTGAAGTAAAATAAAATAATCTTTATTTGCTTAAACACGGTACCTATGCATAGGTGTTTTAAAATGAACGTACCAAGCATGTTTAGCCAACACGTGTCATGCAAATTAAATATAAAACTGAACTAAAATTAAATATAAAATTGAGTCTAAAATTTCACTAAATTAAATTAGGTACATATATGTCAGTCATATCATAATTATGTTGAAATTAATATTTTTTATTTAAAAAACTTCTTTGTAGTATGTGAGATTAGCCACTTATTTAGTTTTAAATTGATTATTATTCAATGTTTTGAATTTATTAGTAGGTATATTATTAAAATTTTTTTTTATACTCATTGTTATACAGCTTTTCGGAAATTCAGCAGCACGCAGTAATGCTGGTCCCCATATTTTCTCTATGAGATTACATCGACAACCATCTGGTGCAGTAGTTCGCGCTCCGGACACAATGCCTGGCGGTTGCGGGTTCGAATCCCGCGAGGGGCAAATGTTAGTGTGATGAGCACGAGCATTTGCACCTAAGTCACGGATATTTATAAATGTATTAAAGAGGTCTATAAATGTATTTAAGTATGTTTATTATCTGTATCTAGTCGCAATAGCACAAGATTTGCTTAGTTTGGAGCTAGATAATTGGGTGTTTGTGGATACAATTTATTTTTATATACGGAATCATACCTTAAATTTTTCTAAAAAAAAAAACTGTATCAGATAGGTTATTTATATTTTTATTTATTACATTTCACTGTCCTTCGAATAAAACATTTTTTTTTAACTTTTGCCTTTTGTTATTTTTGACATGTTTTCAATTTTTGACTAATAGTGCTTTATTTATAACGTAAACTGAAAATAAGTATTCAATAAATCATCATAAAATAAAATATTTATATTACATCGCATGTACTGGACTGACTCAGTGCACTGTGAGCACTATTATGGCTATACTATAACCATACAACTAATGCACGCCGCTACAAAGTTGTATCGGTTTTGCACGGTAAATATGGCGTTGCTTCGTAAAATTGACAAAGAAGTTAGAAAATTGTTAAAGTAATGTTAATAAGTTTAATGCTTATCAAATATGCGGCTTATTGGTAAGAAGTAATATTAGAATTTGTTTTAATGATCTTTCTGTCGTAATTTAAGCAACCTTTCAGTGAACATCTAGACATTTTTATTTTTTCATACAAATGTCTGATCCCGATGACCGCCGACAACTGACTACGTCACATCGGCCTCGGTCGGGTCATTATCGGGTCATTTTAGTTCCAACACCCAGAAGTGTGGTCCGCCCTGTCCTTACGAAGTAATATATGTATAAGTCAATGGTCATATGTTTTTTCTTTCAGAGTGGTTTACGTTTCTATAAAGTTAAAGGCCTCCTTCAAGAATCATTTGATGGTAAGATATGCTTATTAATATTTGTCATTTTAAAAGTAGCTAAATTACAGTTTTAATATGAAATGAAAAAAAAAAAGTTTCTTTCTTACGTAGCTGTAGATCGATTTTGTTACTGATTCTGAGTGGACCCTGAAAAATTGGCACTACCTTGTAATGTAACCCTGTATAGCGAAAGTTAGTAGAAACCATTTTAGTTTGTTACAAAATTCATTCGCATTTAATGAACTATTGTTGTATTTTTGACAATTTGTATATAATTACATATCCACATGATGATGGTTGGATGGATGATTTACCAAAAGAATGGAGAAGGATAGCTCGAGACAGAGACAATTGGAAAAAATTGAGGGAGGCCTATGTCGAAAGACAAGCTGACAAATTTTAATTTATATATCTAATCTAACTAAATGGGTGCTGAAAATCTATTATAAATTAAGTTAAAAACATTATTTTTTAATATTTTAGTAAAAATGTTATAAACAAAAAAATACGTATTAAGTTAAGAATATTAATTCTACAATTAGTGAATAAGTTCAAACATGTAAAACAGTCAGCGAATAAAAGGCTTTTATTATTATTATTATTCCATAGGCCGAAAACCTCTCGCCTCTTGGGCGGCAATGACCGGCAGATGCACATTTGGCCGGGTTCAGGGCAAAAGAGAGAGAAATCGGCGGACGATGCGTGCGGTATCAAGCACCACCGCTTTCTGCATCTTTGCTGGAAGCGAGCCGCCGATGAATCCCAGCCTTTTCAGGTGTGAACCTAATGTGGCTGGGATTAACCCGTTTGCCGATATAACAATTGGTATGATTTCAGTGGACGCCACTTCCCACATTTCGGTAACCTCGTGTACTAGGTCCAAGTACTTGCGTTGCTTTTCGGTCTCGGCCTTCACAAGGTTCTCGTCATGAGGGATAGTAACGTCCACTAAAAACACCTTCGATTGCGCCCGGTCCATCAGCACTATATCAGGCTTATTCGCAAGAATAGTCCTGTCAGTGATGATGGGCCGGTCCCAGTAGAGCCGGATACTGTCACTTTCGAGTACTGGCTCCGGCGAGTACTTATAATAGGGTAGTCTCTGGCTCACGAGACCGTACTTAAGGGCGAGCTCTTGGTGGAGAATTTTGGCTGCTTGGTTATGCCTGTGCAGATACTCAGTGTTAGCAAGAGCCGAACAACCCGAAACCACATGACGGAGTGATTCTCCAGGATGGCGACAGGCCCGACAAATGTCCACTGTGCCATCCTTTATGATGTACTTTCGGTAATTGTTCGTCCTGATAACCTGGTCTTGTATCGCACAAGCAAACCCCTCGGTTTCCCCAAAGAGGTCTCCAAAGCGCAGCCAATGCACGGAAGCTTTTCGGTCCACGTGGGGCTCGTGTAAAGCCTTGAAAAACCGTCCGTGCAGCTCTTTCCCTTTCCATACGGTCTCGCGATCAGAGACACTTAGTATCGCCGGCGGCTGCCATGACTCGTTGGCCAGATCAAGAGGGGTGAGTCCTTTATCACATTCTATGACATCACAATGCATCGTTGTGTCGGTCTTTGCTAGGAAATACGCTCTGAGGCTAGATACCTCGCGGTCGTGCATGGTTTTAGCACTTAACAGGCCTCGACCACCACATTTCCTCGGGATATACAGCCTCATGACCGACGATCTGGGGTGATGCATTCTATGTAGTGTCATAGTTGTGCGGACTTTCCGATCCAGAGCGTTTAGTTTGGTCTGAGTCCATCTGAGAATACCAAAGGTGTATAAGAGAATAGGCATAACCCATCCATTATAGGCTTTGACCTTGTTGACCCCCGACAAAGAACTATTAAGCACCTTTGTAAGGCGGTCGAAGAAGGCTTCACCAACAGACTGTTTTACGTCCGATTCCCTCAAACCTATACTCTGTGACATACCCAGATACCGGTACGTATCAGTTTCGGAAAGTGTTTGCAGTTGGACGACACCAAGGTTAACCTCCTGCGACCGAGTAATCTTTCCCCTCGTCACATGGATAACCGCACACTTATCAACCCCGAACTCCATTCTGATGGAGCCACTAAAATCAACAACAATGTTTAGTAGCTCCCTCAGCTTCGGAGCTGTTGGGGCTAACAGCTTCAGGTCATCCATGTAAAAAAGGTGCGACACCCGATCTCTCCCTCTCCGAAACTGAAATCCCGTCCCCGAATTCTCCAGCAATCTGCTTAGAGGGTTCAGGGCAAGGCAGAACCAAAGTGGACTCAGACAATCGCCCTGGTATATACCCCTCCTAATGCTTATTCGGTCTTCAGCATCCGCCATTCTCTCGCCCTGGAGACTAAGCATTGTACTCCATTGCTCCATACATTTCTCGAGGAAGTGTCGAACCGTATAATCAATTTTATACAGTTCGAGGACCCTCTTTAGCCATGTATGGGGGACTGAGTCAAATGCTTTTTTGTAGTCAATCCAGGCAGCAGAGAAGTTCCGGCGATTGCGTTTGACCAGTTGGCCAGCGACAGCATCTATGAGGAGAAGCTCCTTTGAACCGCGACTACCAGCCCGACATCCGTTCTGAGCGTCAGACATAAGACGATTCGCGTCTATATGATCACGAATTTTGGCGCTCAGAACGGATGTTAGTGTCTTATAGATGGTAGGCAGACACGTTATCGGGCGGTATTTACTCGGGTCCGCGGTGTTTTGTGTTTTAGGAGCTAGGTGAGTGACCCCAGTAGTGAGAAAGTTCGGGAGAGCTCCTGTCTCTAGCGCCTCCTGAAATTGGCGGGCCAAGGTAGCATGGCATACCGAGAATCCTTTTAGCCAGTAACTCTGCAGGCCATCCAGTCCCGGACTTTTCCAGTTCGGGGCTCGACGTACTGCAGTGGCTACGTCCTCATCAGTGATGAAGACAGGGTTCATCGGAGGAACTGATGCACACGCCTCCTCTATCGCGCCAATCCAGGGTCCTTCGCTGTGCTCCACTGGTGTTGACCAAAGGCCACGCCAAAAGCTTACAACTTCGGCCTTGTGCGGTCTTGCACCAGTGTTGCGAGGTTCAGAGCTCTCCAAGCGTTTGTAGAACTTTCTCTGGTCACTCCCGAAAAGGCGATTCTGCTCGTATCTCTCAACCCTTTCTGAGTACCTTCTGATACGCTTCGCCCACGCAGCGATCTTCTGCTTCAGCTCGTCGATGCGCTCCGTCAGTTTCCGAGCAAACTCTGGGTTAGCCAAATTAATTGTTATCCTAGAAAACTCCCTCCTGACAAAGCGCACAATCCTTGGCCTGGTATTGCCCGAGCGGAAGCACGTCAGTTTGCCGTGAGGACTCTGGCTTGCTCGATACGTTGTTCGATTCTCCTCTTCCAGGCTGGCACAGTATTACTCCTGCGAGTAGTACGTGCAGCACTTGGACTTGGTGCAACTCGGATGCCTGTGAATCGGCACACCGTCATTGCTGCACTGAAGAGAATCGTACTGGTATCAGCCAGGCCAGAGCTGCTCTCCAAATGCTGGGGCAGCATCTGGTTTACGGCCTCAACGACATCCCGGATCCGAACACTGAGTGGTAGCCTCGGAAGCCTTGGTCTCTCTTCCAGGGGAGTATTACTGTACTCCAAAATCGCCTCCTCTAACATCCCCCTCATTTGCTCTAAATCCTGGGCGACTATATCCGACGCGCCACCAGCTACCACCGGCTCGTCTTCGACTACCATATTCTCGCCGCCAGAAGGCTCTGGAGTGGCAGTCCGCTCAGTGGGTGCGGGTGGCGCGCAGGAAACAGCCTCGCTTCGCAATTGTTCGAGCTCAGTGGTGCTAAACATGTTAGACCGCAATATCCACCGAGCTCTATCCGACAGGTTTTGTTCGGCGACTGACAAATTTGGCTCCAGCTGCAGAAATGTGCGATGCATCCGTGCTCGATAACCTGTCCTGCCGGTTTCTCCCTCTGTCGCTCCGTAGTAAGCGCGCATGAGGTTCGCATTCATTGCTGTATTCCACCTCATGCGCCTTGTACCTCCAGTGGCGGGCACCAATTGCTGGGGCTGGGAAGCCCCTGCTGGTGCCAAGCGCACTGAAGGCGATGATGGTGGTGACTGGGCAGGTGGTCGGCCCAGTCGGGTAGTGCTGGCGGCCCGCATGCTGCCACGTCCAGCGCCAGCTCCAGACGCGCCCCGGCGATCACCCCCAGGCAGCGGCCCTATGCGCTCTCTATATTCCGCCATCATCATAGTGAGCGAGATACCATCGGAGTCTCGCTCATTCCCTCCGAGGGAGCCGTCTTGACCCATTTCCCTAGGTAATGCGACTGGCACCGGCTCTAGCACCAGTCGCTAGGGTACAGACTGACTGCGCTGGTTAAGCAACTATCTGTCACTTAGTTGCTTAACCAGTGGGCGATGGGGTCGTCACTTCCCGACGCCTTTTTATTATTATTATTGTTACATATCCACATACTAACTGTCGTGCACGAATAACAGTTATTTGTGTGCCCAATTTGGAACATCTCCAATCGAATTCCAATTCGCATACAAATTCACAAAAATCGCATCAGGACTCCTAGTAAATTAATTGTATACGATTCTTATGATTTAGTATGCGCATTGTCATTTGAACGCTTCGATAATACGTTCCAGTTTATTAAAGCTTCATTATTTGTTTTCCCTTCAGGCACATTTGCAGTAACCACATTACAACTGAACGTGTCTCGTCAGTACCAAACGATTGAAGGGTTCGGAGGCGCCATCACCGACGCTGCTGGGATCAACTGGAAGAGCTTCAACAACTCGAGGATACGAGATCACTTGATAGAGTAAGTAGTTCTAATATAGGATGATAACAAATGAAGACAGATACAGCAGCAGCAGTTACAGCCCCCCTAGCATGACCAGCAAAACACGATATGATATAGCGATAAAATATGATATAAATAGCCGGCATCTTGAACTTTTATCAAAACAGCGAGCATGTTCCTGTCGGTACAGAAAAGTATATATTTTGACAGTTGGGTATCGATAAATCGCTATATCATATCATATTATATCGTGTTTTGTTAGTCATGCTAGGGGGGCAGATGTATATTTGCTTAGCCGGAGACCGGAGCGAATTTAGAAAAGGTAATTTTCAAAATTGAACTGAACTGGGTACCACGGGAACCTTTTTTCTTTGTTTTCAAGGTGAATCCATGCGCCACAAATCGTCAAATATAAGTTATACACATTTCTATGAATAAGTGTTGTGCCCATGAAATGGAACAAGTTGGACACGACACAACAAAACCACATTTTAACATGATAAATTTTTGCTAAACCATAACTTATTCTTTGTGTTTGAAGCCAGATTAGTATGGTCAAGCGGTCGCATAATTGACAATTAAAAAATATATAACAATTGTAACGCGCAACGGTACCACTGTTACTAGAACGCGCGCCGACGTTAAATATAATATTTGGACTAATAGTCTGTGGTGCCGCGTCCTTTACGTGATCGGGAAGCCCCCCACACGGCCCGCGTCCTTCCCCCGCAAGAGACTTCCCGCGCCGCTTGCCGAGGCGCACGGAGCCACGGATTATGTTCGGATTTTGCGTATTCTATGTAATTCCTTATTCAAAAAATTGTAACTGATAGTTTTAAGCAATTAATCAATAAACGATTTGAGTAAAAAACTATTTAGTTAAGTAATTATTTTTTTTACCATCTCTGTCTAGCCCCATGGAGAGTGGTGGAGAAAGCTTTTGGTATTTGGACTACCTTGTTTTTTTGTCTGGAATAAAGTAGAAATAAATAATATCAAAAATCTATTTCTATTTCCTGAAGCATGTGGGCTCAACAATGCGTTCAGGATTGTTGTGGGGCTGCCCCGATTCTGCAGTGCCTCGGGCATGTTTGCGGAGTTGCTCCCACACTACTATGCGTAAGCGGAGCGCCTCCCTGGTGCGCAGAGTGCGGGCCAGCCCCAACGCAGTCCTGGCAATGATCGCCGGTAGGCTCGACAGCCCCTACATGCGGCAATGTAGTAGCAGGCATGCTCCTGTGCAATGTGCAACCTTTTGTGCGGGGCTTCTAATAACATTTTGGGCTTTATGTTTTAATGTATTTGATTATTATTATTATTAATTCCATATTTTATTGTAGGTAGGTAATTGTAATTTTGTTGTTATTGTTAATGATTGTATGAAATTTTATTAGATTTAATTTTTAATGTTTACAATGCAATTTATTTTATGTACTATTTTTTTAATTGTAACCGTGTGATTACATCATTAATGCAACCCGAAATAAATGGATTTTATTTTATTTTATTTATTATTTCAGTTCCTACTTTAGCCCCAGAGGTTTAGAGTACAACGTCATTCGTACCCCAATAGGAGGCTCCGACTGCTCGAATCGGAAGTATGCGCTGAACGAGCTACCGAAACATGACAAACAACTATCCAATTTCAGCCTTGTGTACGAAGATCATGAATATAAGGTAAGATTCCCTAAAGGCGCATTTTCATTGGTTAACAAATATAAATATAATAAATATTGGACTACATCTGTGTAAAGCACTTGTGTTATAGAAATCAGAAAAAACGACGGTACCACGACACCGAGACCCGAGCCAATATAGAAAAATCCGTTTTCTACATTGACCCGACCGGGGATCGAACCCGGAACCTCAGAGATGGCGACGCCACATACAGTCCGGCATGCTCGCCTCTCGGCTACGGAGGTCGTCGATAACTCGGTCGATTCAATGCGTGCGGGCGTGGGTGGGTGGGCCCGCATTTGGGACAGCGACCACTGACATAAATAAAAAAACCGGCCAAGTGCGAGTCGGACTCGCACACGAAGGGTTCCGTACCATTATCTATAAAAACGGCAAAAAATCACGTTTTTTGTATGGGAGCCCCCTTGAATAGTTATTGTTTTTTAGTATTTGTTGTTATAGCGGCAACAGAAATACATTATCTGTGAAAATTTCAACTCTCTAACTATCACGGTTCATGAGATACAGCCTGGTGACAGACAGACAGACAGACGGAAAGCGGAACCTTAGTAATAGGGTCCCGTTTTACCCTTTGGGTACGGAAACGGGTCCTATGGCATGCGTTACAGAAATCTCTCGCATCCCAAATGCCAAAAAATGCCCCATTAGGTAGGAATGTCAGCCTCCTGATTACAGTCTTCTTAACCAAAAGTGAGTATAGTAAAGCAATGTTGCATTGCAGGGCACATGCCTTACCTCAACTACGAGGTGGGTTGGGGCACACTCCACCACGCAGTGTCAGTGCGGTTTAATGGAAGCTTGTCGTAAGAGACCCCACACACTATCGTCTTTCGAAGCGTCGACGTCGTGACAGAATCCAATCAGTGTCGATGCAACGCTTGCGCAGCGCATTTACTAAACGCTGATTGGACACTGTCACGTCGTCGAAGCTCGAAAGACGCTAGGCCTAAGACCAGTGCCTTACTCAGGAGTCAGGACCTTTCATCATCTTAATCATTATGATGATGAAAGGTCCTGCCGTCCTCCTCTATAAACCCCATATTTGGTCTGCGTCTGTGAGCAGTTGGCAATACCTTAGTTACGATACGACACTGTGAATGGGTGATCATTCCGATCATGTTTATAGACATTTATCACAAGAAAACAAATGACTATTTACAGATTCCAATGTTCAAAGCAGCCCTGAAGGCGTCCAAGCAGGACATCAACGTAGTAGCCACCACCTGGTCTCCTCCAGACTGGATGAAGGTTTCCAATGGCATTTCTGTCTGCGGCATGCTGAACCCTGAATATTATCAGTCATACGCGGATTACCATATCAAGTATGTTGTTAAAAGTGGTTTGAGCTGTTTCAATTTAAGAAAAAAATAAAAACTATAACCCGACTACGACTGGGCCGCGCGGACTGTACGACCGTATTTTAAAGATATGTTTTGAATTAAACAACATATTTGTAAGTGCTCGCCAAGACCTTTCTTTTGATACCAAACAAGTGGTGATTATCTCAGTTATTTTTTTTCCGATTTTAGAATCTGAGGTTTAAGTTAAGTAATTGGTTAAATTAGAAAGGCACATTGTAAATTTTTGTTTTTAGCAGTTCCATGCAAGGTTAAATTGAAGATAAATAACACTTGAACAAAATCATCGACCTCAGGTGGGACTCGAAGAAAAGAACCCACGTCCCATCGAGTCCCACCTTAGGTATCGACCTAATTTAATAGTTTAATTGAAGATTAATATAACACTTGAAAAATATCATCGGTTTTTTTTCAAGTGTTATTTATCTTCAATTAAACCTTGCATGGAATTGCTAAAAACAAAAATTTACAATGTATAATCATTTCTGTTCTTAACCAATAGTCAAATATTTGTAAAAATATTTCTATAGGGTGCTGATGGTAGTATACTAATCAGCTATACATATAGCTACAACATTGATCAGAGATACGCTGGCTTTGACAGCGAGAAAAAACACTTGAGGAATTTCATCTTGTCACGTGACGTCCTCGGTAGCTTAGTTGGTAAAAGCACTCGCCCGGCATGCGATGCGACGTGGGTTCGAGTCCCACCTGAAATCGATGATTTTTTTCAAGTGTTATTTATCTTCAAAATGAATATAACCTATTTTACCCGGGATATTATCACGATTCTATTAACACCTCGTTCATTACAATCGGTTCAGTAGTTTAGGCGTTACGGTGGAACATACAAACACACATAGCCTCCTAAAATCATTACCCCTATTTTTGGCTTTGCCGTAGTCGGGTAAAAATAGTACAAAGAGGGAAATTAGAGATATTAGATCATATAGGTACCCGAATTATGTATGATCTGTGATATCTAGTAGATTTTGAGTTTTTAGTTTGTTAATGATAATGGAGTGATTGTTGAAATAATTAATATTCCAAATTCTGTTAATCTGTAGGTTTATGGAAGAGTATCACAAAGCAGGCATCGACATCTGGGGCATAACAACCACAAATGAACCATGGAATGCTTTCCTCTCCACTATGGTCTTCAACTGCATGGGCTGGAGCAGCTCAGATCAGGTATACCACATCTTTTACTTGGGATTTTGCTGCATTATTTCGTTTCTTAAGAGAACTCAATTTTCTTTACCATACTATTTTTATGCATAGTTTAAAATTAGTAGTTTCGGCTTGGTATACCTACCCTTTACCAAACACCTGTATACCACCGGATCGGCGCTGTGCACAAACGATCGCCGTCGCGCGACTTAAAACTTTGTCCGAAAAATTAATGTTGTTTCTCGTTGACGTCCCGTTGACGGCTGTAGTTGACAAACGGCCTATGTCCAGCAGTAGACTGGAGGCCTACCACGGAAATGTATCGTTCTTTCGGAAGTATACACCAAACAAATTAAAATGACTAGTCATTTGTGTCAATCGTTTAAAATAAGCCAACTTAAACTAGCCTTCTAAAAACACGACCGTTTATAATTTGTTCATAAATTGTCAAAGGATTGATACAAGTCATACAAGTGAATGGATATTTTAATTTGATAGGATAAATACGCCTTAATAAACGAAAAACTTTCGTAGTGGCCTCTTGATACTTGCTAATGAATGAATGAATGTAATGAATATGAATATGAATACGAATATGAATATGAATATGAATATGAATATGAATATGAATATGAATATGAATATGAATATGAATATGAATATGAATATGAATATGAATATGAATATGAATATGAATATGAATATGAATATAATTACCATGCTGCAAAAAAGTCTTGCCTATTAGTGTTTGTTTATTGATGTTTACTGATGTTTTCTTTCAGTCTAAGTGGATAGTAAACAACTTGGGCCCTTCTATTCGTGCCTCGAGGTTTAATAATACAATGATTTTCACAAATGACGACCAACGATATGCCATCCCGTTTTTATTTAATGAGGTAGGTAAGGTATATTGTCAATATATTAAGAATTTGAAATGGTGAAATTGGTGTTACCAGACCATTCGTCGATCGAAATTGATCGACTGGTCTGCTAGCTTTTATTGATCGACGGACACCGTTCGACTAATCAATCGATCGGTTGCCGTTGATCGATAAGGCTGGTAGCTTTAAATGATCGACGTATACCGTTCAGTTAACTAATCGATCGACGTTGATCGATTAACCCCAGCTATAGGTATACCATCAGCTCGATCGATGTCGACTAATCCATTCTACCGTCCATCGATTGGTCTGGTAACACCCTAGTTGGTACGCTTGGCGAGTGGTAACGAGCGCTCACCGCTACTCGTTAAGGAGTCTCACATAACCTGCTGGCGACCCCATGACAGCAGGTATGCATAATGCATTCCCTCCGCGAAAAAAAAGGATCGACAAATGGTTGGCGACTAATACAGGGTTACATTGCAAGGTAGTGCCAAATTTTCAGAGACCACTCAGAATCAGTAACTAAATCGATCTACGATATAAACGATCTAAAAAACAAACTTATTTTTTATTTTTTTTATTACTTACTATCCGATGTTCAAAGACGGTACGCGTGGATAATCTTGTCACATTCATAAAAAAAATACGCGCGCACTATCTCTGTGCATCCTAGAACTGCAAAGTTCAACGCAATAATACTTAGTCAAAATGGCGCGCGAAAACAAAACTTAGCCTTTTCGATGTAAGGTACATTTCTAACAGCAAGAGCGCTCGCGCAAACCACAGGTTCAAATTGCCGACAAATACCGTAAGCAATGCACCTCAAGATCTTATTTTTAAAATTTGGCACTACTTTGCAATGTTACCCTCTATAAAGTACTTGTTCGTTTGACAGCTGGTAGCCAGCGATCCTGACGTGCTGAAATACATAGATGGTGTGGCTGTGCATGGGTACGCAGATTTCGTGCTGCCCCCCTCGGTCCTGTCGTCTGTCACCAAGCCGTACCCCCACTTGAAGCTGATGGTCACCGAGTTTTGTGAAGGTATTTTTGGTGCGAGTTATGGAAAGGTCGATGCTTGGGATTTCGTTAAGGAATAAAATCCGAAACGAGATCATCAGGCAGAGGACTAAAATAACGGACATAGTCCGAAAATGTAACAAGCTTAAGTGGCAGTGGGCGGGCCACATTTGTCGCAAAACCGATGAAAGGTGGAGTAAACGGGTTCTAGAGTGAAGACCATGACTTCGCAAACGTAGTGTAGGACGCCTTCCAGCTTGATGGACCGACGACTTTAAGAAGATGGCAGTGGATGGATCAAAAAAGCGGGAGTTTGTGCTCTTTGGCGCTTTATGAGGGGAGGCTTACATCCAGCAGTGGATTGCAGTAGGCTGAGATGATGATGAAGATGATTTTTGGTGCAGCAAACTACATAGCCACTCTATTTGGCTCACTTAACTTGAAATAGCAACTGTATTTGGCAATTGGCTCACTAAAATATTGATCTAGCTGATCAGGGGTAATGTAATATATAAGGAATTAAAAAAAACTATTCAAGAGCTATTAGTGTTTTTAGTAATTGTATTTTTAAATTAGGAACAATTGAATATTATTTTTATGATTCCCTGAAATTTATAATTCAACTTAATTCTCCAATTGGATGTTATACTGTATTTATTTTATTGGTAATAATTTTGATATTAATTTGGTAATTGTTACTATTAGAATCACTGTGAAATTGCAACTATCGAATTGGGGTTTTTCTGTAAATACAAGGTGTACAAAAGAATGGGACACTCCTTTAAACCACGTGATCAGCTGGTCATATACAACAACTTTTCCTATGGGAGTAATCGTGATTTTATTTTTAGATGTTTCATACATTATCATCGAGGTATGCGAGAAAGTTTGTATGGAGAAGCTGATTTTTTTTTATTTCAATGTTGCCCCTTTAGAAAAACGTTGTTTTATATGACCAGCTGATCACGTGGTTTTAAGGAGTGTCCCATTCTCTTGTACACCCTGTATTAAGTTTTTTTATTACATTTGTGTTTCGCGTGGGATTCGTCTTCTGTTTAAAGCAGAAGTTGCGAGGGAATCTAGTAACCCAAATATTTGTTATATAGGTTACCTACCATATCAGAACCATAAAGTGGAGTTAGGATCATGGGAAAGAGCAGAGTCTTACATCAAAAGTATAATTGGGGTATGTATTTTTATAACATTGAAAAATTCTTTATTTTATTTTAGTACCATAAACAGGTATTTTCTAACTTACTAGGTATGTGACAAAAATATTTTTTACCAAATGTATTTTGTGTAGTGTAGAAGGAAAAGGAGAACGACCGCTTTGCTTGAAAAGTTTCCGTAAAATAGCTTAAACTGGCAGCGCTACTGTAGAGGAATAAACGAGCCAAAAAATAGTAGAGTGGGATAGAAGAGTGGTATAGCAAGAAAAACATCCGCTTTGTTATGACCCACTTTTTAATAAAAATAAAAGTATGTCAATGTTTCGAATTTATTCAGGAAAAAAATATAAAAACTAAATTTGTTATTTATCAAAATTAATTTATATTGTTATTATTTAAAAAAGAAACTCCGCAAAAACTAAATTCCACAACTTAGCACACTTCACTCCGTCATCAACTGCTAACTTAATTTCTTTCCATCTAGCATAGAGACAATACATACTACGTACAACCTTTAGTGACTCTAACACTAGCACTGTTGTGGAGAATTTTTGAACTGTTAATGACTGCATAAAGTTGGTCAATTTTAGGATTCCGTAGTCCTGACAAGGAGCCAGTGATCAATATACACAGACAGTTATCCTTTTTTAATAAGGATTTCATAATGACGTGGTTTTTGAACTCATATGAAAAGGCAGTTCAATAAAATTTTATACCTTTCCCCAAAAATGAATTATCAACTTTTTTTAATCTGAAGCTCGGAACAGCAAGTTTAATTGTTATTTCTAGTATTATCATGACGTGAACCACCTCTTAGCCTAAACAAACAATTTTTTTTTAAATCTTCCTTAGACAGTCACGCACGAGGTCCAGGTGTTATGTTGATCCAGTATTCACGGGACAATATAATAGTTCTCATCACTACACTCGCCGTTTATTTTCAAATTCAACTGCATTCAAAAAATATATTATAATAATCAACATTTTTATTTAAAATAATATTCAATATTTTTTCTAGAATCTAAATTATGGCGCAGTGGGCTACATAGACTGGAATCTTTGTCTAAACAAAATTGGAGGTCCAAACTGGGCACTTAACTTCATCGATGCACCGATCATAGTTTTCCCTGAACTCGGGGAGTTTGTCAAGCAACCCACATTTTATGCCATGGGCCATTTTGCTAAATTCGTCCCTCGAGGTTCCAAGAGGATTGACGTGGATATCTGGAAGGCAGCTAATGATATCAAAATACAAAATGTTGCGTTTCTAACTCCGGAGGACACAGTGGTTGTTATTATATACAATCCGTAAGTTTTTTTTTATATTGGACAACATCATTAAATTGTTCTGATCCTAACTGTAAGTAGCTAAAACCCTTGTGTTATAGAAATCTGAAACAACGACGGTAACACAACACTCAGACCCCAGACAATATCGAAAAGTTCATTTTACACATTGACTCGACCAGAAATCAATCGTGAGTGGATGAGTGACCATTCCGAATATCCAACCATATTTAATGACATTTATCACGTGCTTCGGAATTCACGTTAAAAGTTGGTCCCGGCTGATATCGCTGATACTGGTCGTGGGGCCTAGTCAGAGGCTTAAATACATCTGACAGTAAGGTTTAGTCACTGGCCTTACAACACCCCTCCACCGCGGTGCACTGGCCCCGCGTATGGGGAGTATGACCCAAGTCACCTCATAGTTGACGTATGGCCTGTATTCTGCAGTGGAACATAAATAGTCATACTTTTCCTATTATATTTTTAATACAGGTCTGACGAGACCCGAGCCAGCATTAAACTAGGAAGCCGGGCGGCCGTGGTGATCGTGCCTGCGGAATCTCTGATCACCCTCGAAATGGTGGTAGACGCGTGAGTAATACTTAGCTGGGGTAAATAATTAATTTTGGACAACATCAGTACCGGCAAGAGCCGCGTGGGAAGTCCACCCACAAGGTGGACAGACGAGGTTGCAGGTTGTACGTAAAGGTTGCAGGAAGCTGCTGGATGCAGGCCGCGCGCAACCGGACAATCTGGAAGACACTGGGGGAGGCCTATGGCTGAAATGATGATGATGATGGACAACATCACATACATTGCTCTGATTCCCGGTAAATAGCTAAAGCATTTGTGTTTTATAAATCAGAAACAACGCCGGTATCTACCACAATAGCCTGACCCGAGAAAATATAGAAAATATCGTTTCCTATTATTGAACCGAACGGGAATCTAAATCGGGACGTCAGAGATGGAGACGCCAATGTCCGGCATACAAGCCTCTCCGCTACTGAGGTCGTTAAATTTAAATCTAAGGCTTGATTTCCTTCTAAGCTGACGTCGGTGACCGACGTCGGCGGCGCGTACCGTCTTACTAAATCATCTGCCGCTGACGTCAGCGTTGCAGTGCGGTGCTTCATAGAACTAGTGTATATTCGTACGCTCGACGTACGTCAGAAACCGACGTCAGCTTAGGAGGACATCAAGCCTAAAAGCTACCTAAGTATCTACGCGTCTCCATTCCGAACGACTGCTAGCAGTTTCTTTCCACTTTAGCGGGTCAATGTTGCATATCTTCAAAATGATCTGTATAGGCTAGTAGTATATCCTGGGTATTTAGGGTCCGAAATGACGGGTTACGTGTGTGCAGTAAAATATTTACTGTCGAACTGGCGGGCATAGAAAATTAGATACCCTCTAATATTTACATATAGAGAAATATTCTTGACTTACCTACCTAACAGCTAAATCGTGGTTCCTGCTAGTAGCGCGACGTCAGTCGGACCTAGGCTGAGCGATATAGTAATAATCTTGACTTACCTACATAACAGCTAAATCGTGGTTCCTGCTAGTAGCGCGACGTCAGTCGGACCTAGGCTGAGCGCCTTGCTAGGCTGAGTGCCTGCCAATACTCGTCTTATGTAGCTAAGTCCGTAGTTAGATAAAACGTAAAAATAGAATACAAGAATACCATTATTATACTGTTGTCTTTTATTTACGCGAACACGATACATTTAAATGAAACTACTTTTACGGATTATTTCGCGATTTATTAACATTTTATTTAACCTGACGTTTCGAACACTTTACAGCGTTCGTGGTCACAGGTAGACTAAGGTGTTATTCGTCTTTACAATATTTTGAAAAAACTATAAACTACCGTCACTCAGTTAATAATAATTTGTGTTCCTATCTACGCAAAAAGAGCTAACTGCATCTAGAGGTCTTGCAGTGCGGGGCCTAGCATGGGATTTCGTTAAAACAGGATCCCATGCTGGTGGTATTTTCCAACCATCTTCTCTGTTGAAATTCGGGTGTCTTCTAATTTCAATTCCCTCCCGTAACATGCGAGGAACAAATCGTCGTTCTCTTGCAAGGACTTTAGGCTGGTCAAATCGTATGAAATGGTTGGGTGTATCTAAGGCATGTTCACACACTGCAGACTTAGTATTCCGTCTATGTTTGATGTCGGCTATATGTTCTTTTACCCGCACGCCTATACTTCGTTTTGTTTGACCGATATAGGAGAGCCCACAGTCACATTCCAGTCTGTACACCCCCGCATCTTGAAGAGGTATGTTGCACTTGACAGGTGGTAAAAATTGGTTAATCTTTTTCGGCGGCTTGAAGTAGGTTTTGATTGAAGCGCGCTTCAAAATGTTTCCAATCTTGTCAGTGACACCCTTCATATAAGGTAGTACAGCAGGTTGGCGTTCGACGGTGGAATGCTTGACCTGGGTGTTATAGGTGATGTGCCTAGAGCTCTGGCCTCGAAGTCCTCCATGAAAATGTCTGCGACAACAGGTGATACTAGAGAGCCCATAGCCACACCATCTACTTGTACATAGAATTCATTGTCCCACAGTAAATATCCCGATGTTAGGCAATGTTCCAATAGTTCCGCATATTCTATAGGCATATCAAGTTCAACTAACTTCCTTTTAGTAATTTCAATGCAGTCCTGTACTGGTAAACTTGTAAATAGGGACTGTACATCAAAACTGACCATAGTTTCATTATCCGCTAGGTGTAGGTGTTTAACCTCGCTGATAAAATGGTAGGAATCCTTCACATGTGCTGTAGTTGTTCCTCTTAGCCGAGATAGTGATCTAGCTACGTGCTGAGCCAGTCTGTAGGTTGGTGTATCAATCTGACTCACAATAGGACGTAGCGGGACATTTGGTTTGTGTATTTTTGGCAACCCATATAATTTTGGTGGTTTTGCGCACGAAGGTATTAGGTATTGAGCATCTAGACTTAAACTTTCACTATGTTTTCGCACTAAGTCACTGGTTTTTAGTCAGATTGATACACCAACCTACAGACTGGCTCAGCACGTAGCTAGATCACTATCTCGGCTAAGAGGAACAACTACAGCACATGTGAAGGATTCCTACCATTTTATCAGCGAGGTTAAACACCTACACCTAGCGGATAATGAAACTATGGTCAGTTTTGATGTACAGTCCCTATTTACAAGTTTACCAGTACAGGACTGCATTGAAATTACTAAAAGGAAGTTAGTTGAACTTGATATGCCTATAGAATATGCGGAACTATTGGAACATTGCCTAACATCGGGATATTTACTGTGGGACAATGAATTCTATGTACAAGTAGATGGTGTGGCTATGGGCTCTCCAGTATCACCTGTTGTCGCAGACATTTTCATGGAGGACTTCGAGGCCAGAGCTCTAGGCACATCACCTATAACACCCAGGTTCTATAAACGGTACGTAGATGATACTTTTACAATTTTACCCACCAATCAAGTCTCTGCTTTTCTAGAACATTTAAATTCAATCCACCCAAAAATCAAATTTACTATGGAAATTGAGGCAAACAATAAACTAGCTTTCTTAGATATTTTACTTACTAGGAATCCGGATCATACTCTTAGTCATACAGTTTTTCGTAAAGCCACCCATACAGATAAATACCTCAATGGTGCCTCTCACCATCATCCTCGACAGTTGGCTACCGTAGGCAAATCGTTGTTTCAGAGAGCAAGGGGTATCTGTGACGACCAACACCTGGCTGGCGAGCTCCAGCATGTCAGGAAGGTACTACGGGAAAACCAGTTGCCGGTACCACGTCGTTCCAGACCCCGGGTCAAGCATTCCACCGTCGAACGCCAACCTGCTGTACTACCTTATATGAAGGGTATTACTGACAAGATTGGAAACATTTTGAAGCGCGCTTCAATCAAAACCTACTTCAAGCCGCCGAAAAAGATTAACCAATTTTTACCACCTGTCAAGTGCAACATACCTCTTCAAGATGCGGGGGTGTACAGACTGGAATGTGACTGTGGGCTCTCCTATATCGGTCAAACAAAACGAAGTATAGGCGTGCGGGTAAAAGAACATATAGCCGACATCAAACATAGACGGAATACTAAGTCTGCAGTGTGTGAACATGCCTTAGATACACCCAACCATTTCATACGATTTGACCAGCCTAAAGTCCTTGCAAGAGAACGACGATTTGTTCCTCGCATGTTACGGGAGGCAATTGAAATTAGAAGACACCCGAATTTCAACAGAGAAGATGGTTGGAAAATACCACCAGCATGGGATCCTGTTTTAACGAAATCCCATGCTAGGCCCCGCACTGCAAGACCTCTAGATACAGTTAGCTCTTTTTGCGTAGATAGGAACACAAATTAATATTAACTAAGTGACGGTAGTTTATAGTTTTTTCAAAATATTGTAAAGACGAATAACACCTTAGTCTACCTGTGACCACGAACGCTGTAAAGTGTTCGAAACGTCAGGTTAAATAAAATGTTAATAAATCGCGAAATAATCCGTAAAAGTAGTTTCATTTAAATACCATTATTTTCAATTCAGCTAATCCTCCAAAGGGCTGGGCGTCAATTCTCTAAAAAAACGCAAATAAACTTGTTCTAATTATCATCAATGATACAAACAACCCTCTAATCCGGTAAGAAGTGGCTTCCAATTACTATTGTCGATGAGTGACTTCAGTGTTAAAGTGACAGCACATATCACCTGAGTAGCAACAAACAAACAGACTATTTTGTTACAGAATTGGTTAACATTATTAATCGTCGATTAGTGAAGTGATATTAAAGTGAGCGCAGTTTTGTTAAGAGAATTGACAGGCTAATTCTGATTTTAAAATACAAAAAAATATTTCAATCAAACCAACACAGAACTCTCATAAAATAATTCTTCCCCAAAAGTCACGTCAGTCAGTTGTTACCTACGATTTGTTCTTTTTTACGCACCAAATCAGTCTTAAGGATAATGTGTAAAACAAAGGTGGGTAATTGGTTACAACATTTATAACTCGAGAATGGCAGGACCGATTTTCATGGTTTATAATTTGTTGGATTTGTCTCCGCCCCGAATAGAAGAATAAATAATTAAAAAATAGAAAAGCTAACGAAAAATATACTGTTAGGCGGTACGAAGTTCGCCTGGTCAGCTGCTAGCTGTAAATAAAATATCAATGTATAAAATCTCAATTTTTACCCTCCAGAACATCCTTCGAACCAAGCAGCACCAACACTGGACCAGATGGTATTCCAGATAAACAGAAATCAGCTGTATCTCTAAAATCCACGTCAGCAACCGACCCAAACGAGAAGTCAACGAAACCAACGCAAAGCAGCGTCCAAGAAACCAACAAGCAGAAAACACAACCAATACAACAATCGGGAAAACAAAATACGCCATCGAAGGTGGCTAAGAAGGAAGATACGAGGCCCGGATACCCTAAGCGTCAACCTACATACCCTACCGCTAGACCCAGCTACCAACCGGTAAGATTTTGATAGCAGTTCCTATAGTTAATTGACGACCGTTAGAAATCAGAAATATTTATTTGCTTTTTACATGGTTTTCCAATTGGCTACTTGACTGTTGTAACAATTAAATAAGAAATGAATTATGGTAGCTTATTAAAAAATAATAATTAGCAAATTATTATTATTTTTGGCGTGGCGTGCAATTGGAGAGGCCTATGTCCAGCAGTGGACTAGTATGGGCTGTTGATGATGAAATAATTATTTTATAAAATTGTGTAGGGCTAGAGTTTTATGTTTATAAAATAAATTTGCTATTTTTTTTCTGTCGACTAAAAAGACCAAAAGGCGGGCGAACATATTGTCTGTAGTGCGTGACGTCACATTTTACAAACAAAATTAAATTCCGTTAGGTAGGTACACTATTCTTTCATAATTTTAAAGTCAGTCGCTGTGGAGTATAATGGAACCAGGATTTATTAAAGGTAATAGTGTAAATCTGCCTAAAGTGAATTCCTATATGGTTAAAAAGGAGATACTATCGTAATTGGCCCACAGAATGTACACCATCTCAAAAAATAACTGTTGTTGTTTTGTAAAGACTAATGAACTGTTGTTTTTATTACAGAATCGACCAGCACCAGGTCAGCGGCCATCACTAAACACGCAAGCCCGAGCACAGCAAGGTTCGCACTAGTTTTGCGATAGCATTGTCAAATTAGTGCGTAATTAAACATTTAAGTAGGTACACGGTCGGATGAGCGATTAAAATATATTTTGGTCAGAGTCGCTCGCTGGGGGGCCTGTGCCCAGCTGTGGACTTGCAAAGGCTGATATGACTGTGTTGATATAGAGCAGTGGTTACCAACCAGTGGTCCGCTGACCCCTAGCGGTCTGTGAATGCTACGGAAGTCCGCGGGTTCTGTAATAACTATTCAGATAAATTTTCGAAGCAAGTGTATAATTGCTCTTAGACCTCTTTGTACCTGTTGATAAAAAAAAATAGTCCTTAATCCAAACTTTATAGAAAAGATAGATACAAGTGATATCTCATTAAACGCTGGTGAATACAGTCGTATAAGTTTTTGTTGTACTATAAAATTTAAATAAAATAATAAACATTTATTGCTCTAGCTAGAGCTGGACTAACCCCGTTAGATTTTTTTAGTCCAGTCAATTTAGACATCTGAAGTACAAAAATTCGCACACAGCTCTAAGTTAGTAGGATTATTTAGAACACCATTATAAATGAAGTCTGAAAAGTCCTTTCGAGCTGATACCTGAAAAAAAAAATCAAGGTCACAAGAGGGGACGGTAAGTATTATCATAAAATAAGATCTGACTAAAATCGCAGATTTTAATTATCTTTAAGAAATGTCCAAGCAAGATTTTTAACGTAGTTTCCTTAGTAGCCCTATTCCACGGACCTGTTGTGATCCTGTTTATTTTAAACTATTGAATAACACAAGACATTAGCAAGGGCTGGAAATAATAAAAGTGGTATAAATAAAAAAAGGTAGGAAAATTCATTCGTCTGATTTATAATTATCTAATACTTCTGCTTCCTTTTCTTCTTGTTCTTCTTCTCCTCCTTGTTATTCTTCTTCCTGGGTAAAGTAAAAAGTATTGGGTCATTTTTCATAGATAATAATTTATGATCTACAATTTGTATGATAAAACTTACCGTTTTGCTAACAAAAAAATGTGACATTTAAAAACATTTTTCTAGGTACTGGTACCTAGAAAAATGTATAGATGTGTGGGTGTATAGATGAAAACTTTTCAATATATTGTTTTAAACTTTCATGGTCACTAACATTAGAATAGTTTGTTACGGGATTGCTACCATGTACCTTATTTTTGAGTTCCCGATATTTCGGCACTGTTGCAAGCGCCATGATCACGGAGTAACTGAAGATCTTGCGGGTAAGTTGTTAAGGGCAAACATATCGGTCTACCCTCTTTCGCTGTCTTTTATTGCACGCGTCGGTACCATTGTCTACAAACTCACTATTTTCTCGCACCTGTTCTCGACACACAACACTAACAGTATCTGACCGCGACACAGCAGTTTGTTGTTTTTTCCGGTTTTTGCACATACGAATCACTGGATTCCAGACACTTGACAATTTAAACCCATCCTCGCGATTGAAATTTTTGTACTTTGTAATTTCAATCGCTTCCCTGACCATTCTTGGTATGTAGTGGCGTTCTGTCGAAATGATCTGAGGGTTGTGAAACTCAATCCAGTGATTGAGACCTGATTCCAACAAATGTTCCGCGATTGCCGATTTCTGTTTGTCGTTGTTTTTGTTTGAAAACTTTTCAGACAATTTTAATGGTGTTCTGAACCTACCGACTTTGAGACGTTTGCGAATTTTTGTACCTTCACTAATATTGGGCTTTTGGGCTAATTTGAACGGATTATTTTATCTACTCTGCTGCGTTTGTTACCCGTTATGTATCATTATTTTAAACTATATAGTTTGAAAAAACCCTGTTTTAAGGTTCAGTATTGTAAAATTTATAACAAATGGAATTATAGATCCTGTAATATTTACCGCATTTATTTAAACTTATACATTTTAAAATTGTTGGTTCTATTTTATTAGATACAAACACATTCAATTTTCACTATGGGCCCAACATCGAAATATCTCAATATAATTTCTATACATACAACTCATACCAGATGTAAGGTTATTTGATTTGTTTTCATGCTATTTCAATTTTGTTCTCATAGAAAAAGTTGATGTATTTGAGCAGTAATATGAACTTTTAAAAAAGAAAGTTATCTAAGTAATAATATAGGATCTCGTAATATTTTCCAATCAGCTTGTTAATAAACAATGTTTTTTGTCAGTTATAAACTTGAAACCAAAATAATAAAATTATAAAATAAAAATGTCTGCTGTTTTTTTGGGATGTCATCCTTTTCAGCCTTTACCTACTTTTTCAAGGGCGGACCCCTAATGCCAAATAAGTAATTACATTCTGCGGAGCCATAAAAACGTTTCTCTCTACTATAATATAATATAAAATTACCTACTCTCTTCTAATTTTATTTTTTACTGTTCGCTTATTCTGATCGGTCGGCTTTGGGGTCCGCGAACCACAGGTTGGGAACCACTGTCCTGCATCTATTTATACAATTTAAAAAATAATCCCTGTTTCCTTTGGTAACTGGAACGGAATTTCACGCGTGAACGGCTGGACCACTTTCGATAGTAAATATTTTGTTGTGTTTGTTAGAATAGAATAGAAAAAGATTTATTTGACATACACAGAATACAAAAGGAAAAACATTTACAGGATAATAAAAGCAATATGTATGTGTCAAAAAGGTCCCCGCCCCGTGTTATTATCAGAAGGTTCAATAAGTCAGAAAAAATCAAAGTTTCGCGGAACATTAGAAAATTAAAGAAAACCATTTTATGGTCTTTTTTATCGTGTTTAGAAAAACTTTATGCGTTTGACATAACTGTCAGTTGTTCAATTCGGCATCCCTGGTAAGTATCTTGCAAAAGCAATGCGATTATCGAAAATTGAGCAATGAGAATGTGAATTTTCCGCAAGCGGGCTAAGTGTAGCGTGAGGTCTCCGAATGAAACGTCAGTTTGTACGTGGACGTATGTAGGTTTATTAGAATTATTGTGAATATTTTGCGATTTATTATGAAAAAATATGAGTTACGGATCAATGAATTGCAGTGCTTTAAAAGCGGAGCTAAGAAAAAGCGGTGCAAAAAGGGTTTTGGGAATAACATTAGACTACTGAAAACTACCGAACCGATTATTATGAAATTTGGTACAGAAATAAAATAGAGCTTGAGAAAAAAGGCTTGAAGGGGTTTAATAGGGGATGAAAATTTCTATGGAAGTTGGTAACTTTCGAAGATAAACCATTAAACTTTGTATTTAGGCACTGGATATAAAATAAATGAATGATTGGTGTATCGTTTTTGAAATTTCGTCCTGTGTGGGGATAGAATAGGGGATGAAAGGTCGTATGAAAGTCCAAACAAAGTCAAGCTTTTACGCCTAATTCCGGAACCGATTTTGATAAAATGTGGTTAAGGGATAGACTAATAGAGCTTGGGTAGGCTAGTACTAAATAAATGGGTATTGCCAATTGCCAATTGGTGAGCCAAAAACGGTAGCCCGTATTCTGGCTTTTATATCGCAAATTGACATCATAAAACAAAAATAAATTAATTAAAAAAATTAAACTGCGTAAAAAGTGAACTTAAAAGATGAAAACAAGATTTAAAAAATCAATTTGCAGTCTGAGGCATCAAATCCATGTTACTTTATTCGACTTTTTCTACACGGATTTTAATTACTTAATTAGGTACTAACGCAGTGCATACCAAATCAATAATCATTATGCTGTTAATGGATTTGATGCCTCCGACTGCAAATTGATTTTTTAAATCATGTTTTCATCTTTTAAGTTTACTTTTAACGCAGTCAGGTTTTTTTTTTACTTTTTAAATTGTAGTGTTCTACTCCTACTTTTCAATGAACTATAAAGCCTCTTCATTGAAAAAAAAAAGGTTTAACTCGAGTAAGTAGTATCTAAAATCGGGTTTTCCCGTTTATTTATGTACCAATAGGAATTCCGGGTAATAACATAGCCTATGTCACTCCCACAACTGAGACAAATGTAATGACATATCATACGTTGAAATCCATTGAACGGTTTTTCCTTCCTATTTTTTCAGTGTATTTTTTGCCTGTTTCCGTAGGAATTTTGGAAAATAAAGTATTGAATAGCACTAAAAATATGTGACCCTTAGTTAATAAAAGAAAGTTTTAAAATCGGTTTATCAGTAGGTATTGCAGATCCGTTTTTCCCGCGTAAGTTCTGTTCCCGCGGGAAATTCGGGAAATAACATACCACTTGTCACTCCCACAATTGAGACAAATCTATTAATATATTATACTTTAAAATCCGTTAAACAGTTTAGGCTGTAGGGCGTACCAAAGAAATAGACATACTTAACATACATACATACGCTCGAAAAACATAACCCTCGTTTGGCAGTCGGGTACATCGAAACGGATATTTATACTTAAAAATAGAATAAAACAGAATCAAAGGAAATAACAGTAACTTTTGTTTGTTAATAAAGACAAACGTTAAAGCCATTGATTTAATTGTATAAATGGTAAATGAAATATAATATATTTATAATTTCTAATACGAATAAGATCTATTGCGTTAACGTATTTTGTCTATGACATGTCGATAGCCGAGGTGCTCGTAGCTCAGTGGCGGCAGCGCTTTGGTATCGATTACTAAAGTTAAGCAACCAACGCCGCGGTCGTGAGTGGATGGGTGACCATTCCAACCATATTTAGTGACATTTATCACGAGCATCTCCGTGCTTTGGAAGGCACGTTAAAAGTTGGTCCCGGCCAATATCGCTTGATATTGGTCGTGAAGCCTAGTCGGAGTCCTTAAGGCGGCTTGATAACATCTGACAGTAAGGTTTAGTCACTGGCCTTACAACACCCCTCCACCAATCCGCACCGGGCCCGCGTGGTGGAGTATGGCCCAAACCACCTCATAGTTGAGGTGAGGCCTGTGCCCTGCAGTGGGACGTATATAGGCATGCATACTTTACTTTTACTTTTATGTCAATAGCAAGCTTAGACGAGGGGAAAAATTCTAAGCTGAGACTCAATTCTTGCGAATTGATATGTATTAGTAAGTTCAATAACCCATAGGTCCCCTATTAATGTACAGTTATGTAGAAAAATATTTGCGGATCTAATTTAATCTATCGAATTATAACATGATTATGCACTTTAATCGTAACGCTGGTCATCTCACTTTTAATGAAACAAAAGAATATACATATGAATAAGAATATAGAGATTACTCAATTAAAGATAAATAACACTTGGAAAAAATCATAGATGGGACGTGGGTTCGAGTCCCACCTGAGGTCGATGATTTTTTTCAAGTGTTATTTATCTTTAATAAAACCTTGCATGGAATTGCTAAAAACAAAAATTTACAAAAGAGATTACTTTTCAATTTGATCTTCTTAGAAATAACTAGGTAGGTACACTACTTTTTAATCTGCCAAGCTCAAACTGTGGCATAACAAGAAAAATTCCACTGTGTCTCGTTTCCGTTACTAGGCAGGTTTTAGATAACGGAAATTGACACTTTTGTGCCATATCATGTCGACTTTAGGAGATAAAAACGTTTGAAAACGCGAATTGAATTTTGCATTTTTACGAAACAGCCACTCTAGTTTAGTGGCCTATAGCAAAGTACCTACCTAATTAAAAGTTAAGGTTAAACAAAATGTAACAATTAAGATAACAATGTTGTTTTTTCTTAAATATTTACTTTGCTAAAAGAAAGTTAACTTATCTCTGCTAATTGTCTGTGGGTCTTTTACGCATTCATGCCTAAACTACTAAACCGAGTTTGGCTATCTTTTATCGCAAAAAGGGGTTTGTATTAAAGTTAGTCATTCTCCTTTATTACAAAGAGTGCTTTAGACTTTAGCGCAGATCACAACGTTATTAAATATGAGTCATTTAATAACAAATAATTCCTGTAGTCCACGCGGACAAAGTTGAGGGCACAGCTAGTATATTTATTATAAGTTACACTCCAATACCGATAACTCATTGAACGAAAGAATGGCTCACATTACAACGCGTTGTGGTCGCAGTAAAACATCGACATGGCGAAATTCGTGTTACGGCTCTAGTGAAAACGCTCACCACGACGCGACGCGTTGTGGCAATCACAGAAAGACCACATAGTGGAATTCGTATCGTAGGTAGCTGATATGCTATTCTACCTCAACGCGCTGTGGCACTACTACTTACTTACTTTTACTTGCGATTTTTTAGAGAATCGACCCCCTAGCCCAGGGATGGCGAACCTTTATGTAACAACGTGCCATTTTTTTCTAAAGAAATGTTTATTGAGGTCATAGACGTGCCATCAAATAATTTTGACTTTGAAATCTTGACTTGATAGTTCGGGTGCGGGTCGAAACACTCCGTAGCGTCGTGTAGAATCACTCGCGTTTGCTCGTCATACAGATAATACTACTTTACACTTTTTTTTTCTTAGTGCATAATTAATTTTGCAATCGGAGTCGTGCTCAAAATATTCTGTCGCGTGCCACTAATGGCACGCGTGCCATTGGTTCGCCATCCCTGCTCTAGCCCCTGGCTACAAAATAAACGATCCATTCTCTAAGCTAGGCTCTCTTTCCTGAAATCGCGACCTCCAGTTTGAGTTATCGCGAAAAGAGTAGTTGATTCCGCGTTAATTCGTTTCCTCTAAATCCGTACTTACCCTGATTTCATATCTTGCTAAAGTAATGCGATGGCAAAAATTGAGCAATTCTGGCTTTAAAATCGAAAATTGACAGCAAAAAAACAAAAACAAAGCAATCTACTGTCAGTGCTGCCTAATTTTGACAGTAAGCATCAATCATCGGGTGATGACTGCGCGATTATTGTAGATTGCTTAATTTTAGGGAAAAAGGGTGCCGGCTTGCTGCTTTTATATTTGTCTTACTGACGGCATGAATGCTTGCTTAGTAACACGCTACAATTCGCTTTGTTTACGCAAGTCTTGCTGACTTGCGTAAACAAAGACTCTTAGTATATTTTTATTATTTATGTCGCACCCAAGAGTCTTATTTCCGCAATTTGTAAAATTCAAAAAGCAAATAAGAGCGTCGCCCTTGGCCGCCTTTCGTCAATTTGTAGATAGTAATACCTAAGTTAATTAAACTAATAAATTTAAAACAAGATGTTGCTTAATCGAATAAGAGCGATTCTATACACGTTTTCGTTAAAACACTCAATTCAATCGCTAAATCACTACTTATATTAAACGCCCGTTTTCATCGCATGAGAAGCAAAAATGATTTCTAAGCAAATGCTGTAACGTGAAAATCGTTTTTTTCACGAAAGTACGGTTTTCGCAATCTCACGCCAACATAGGTACATATTTATCGGCTAGGACTGTACCGGTTGCTTAGTGGTGAATAAATTAACCAACGCTCGCAAGTCACAGATAGATCAGTAGTGGTATTACCAGCTAAACCACCACCATGGGCTTGCTGGCTGAAATGTACGGTTTTATAGTATTGTCTTTTGTTTTATTATGCGGATATTCAGCAGCCTATGACAATGGTAAGAAATTTTAGGCCCCTTTTGATAAATGTATGGTAAATAATTTAGTGTTTGTGTGATCTTGATATTTGTCCAATACGGTGTGACTTAAATTCGGCAAAGATTAAAATCTTACGCATGCTTGCTTGTGTCCATGCTGCCTGCATCTTCCATGAGTGATGTTTGCATGCTGCTTGCATGCTTGCTTGCATTTTCGTGCGCTCATGCAAGAGATTCGTGTTCGCCAGATGCAAGCGGACCCAACTAAATTAACTTTTAATTCCATAAATATCATTTCGGGTCTGGGTCATGTATTATCCTTTTTGTTTCTAATTTCTTTAACACAAGTGCTTTAGTTACTTACCTTAGGATCACCAATGTTGTCAAATATTTATAATAAGATAAATAACACTTGAAAAAAATTAAATCTTTAATAAACCTTGCATGGAATTGCTAAAAACAAAAAATATACAAATATTTATTAACTCTATTTTTGTGCATGACATTATGACACTGGAATTTAACCACAAAATAAACATTTGCGTTGTGCAGGATTCGAACTCGCGACCTCAATTGTCATACTAGTCAAAAAGTATTTACAAGGTAACACAAGCGGTATGCGCATGTCAATCAATAATGTATAATTACTTAATACAGCTTTAAATGGGTAGATTGCTCTGTAATTTCAATTGTAAAGTAGAATTTATGCCAAAAAAGGCTCTGGTATCATACAAAAACCGGCGAAATGCGAATCGTACCATTTGTTGTATGGGAACCCCACTTAAATATGTATTTTATTCTGTTTTAGTATTTGTTGTTATAGTGGCAACAGAAATACTTAAATCATCTGTGAAAATGTCAACTGTCTAGCTATCACGGTTCATGAATACGGCCTGATGACATACTTATACTTTTTAGGTTTATACTCTTTGGGTGCAGAACCCTAAAAAGGGAAAATATCGTAGGTAGTTTAATTTATTATTTGTGTTAACTTAAAAACAGCCATGACAGTCATCACGCATGTCATCATATTACAGTCCACTCCTGGAAGTAAGAGCACCAAAGAGCACGACCTTTGGCGCTCTTTTTCATCCAGTCACTGCCAGCGATTTTCTCAAGGCCGTCGGTCCATCGGGCTGGGAGGCGTCTTATGCTACTTCTTATCTCGCGAACCCGTTTACTCTACCTTTCATCGGTTCTGCAACAGATGTGGCCGGCCCACTGCCACTTTGACACATGACCGTTGGTCTTTAGCCGGATGACCTAAGTATTTCGGATTTTATCCCTTAACAAAATTCCAAGCATCTTAGAGCATTCGTGGCTGAATGCTCTAAGCCCAGCATGGACCTTTCCATACCTCACTGAGTGACGTGAAGTCGGTGGGCTAGCTTACTGTCATGTCCCTTTGGCTTCGTGGGTCATCATACTATAACAGTCATCATCATCACCATTTCTGCCACAGGACGTCCACTGCTGAATATAGGCCTCCCCCAGTGACTTTCAGATCGGCCCGGTTAGAAGCGACCGATATAACAGTTATTTGAGTCGAATTTGAACCTCCTTCTTTTTGAAGTGACGACCTCCGTAACGGTTTTAAACCACGGGATAAGGTTACGGTCTTAATACGTAAGTCAAATTAAGGAACAAACTTTTCTAATTTGTGTTTTTCGTGGGATACGCCCTTTGTTAATAAAATTGTAGTCAGTACCTCGTAAGCACCACGTTTGCCCAAGACACTACTATCACGGTAATATTTTTATTACGCTCTGTCGACAAATCGAATTATTATCCACTATTACTATTATTATTATTAAGTCCTATTGGCTTTCTTCATGTATTCTCAGCAGTGTGATAGGATGACACCTAGACGAAAACATCTTCATAAGTTTAAAAATTAACAAACATGCTTTACGTGCCCAATTATGAGGATATTCCTTTATTTTCCGAATATTTCATCATCAGATCCTAGCTTGAAAATGGGTCACCTCAGAAGTACACCCTTTTAAATAAAGAAATTATTTTTTAGTCAATTAGAAACATCGAATCGGATCGAAAATAATTATAAGATACAAAAAATTAATTAAACTGAAACGAACAAAATTACCAAAAATAAAACTCAAAGTAGGTAATACGTAGTAGTACGTTTGAATTTGTATAAATTAATATATTTCTAAAGGAAGATAAACATTTAGAAGTTAACGACTGGAACGTGTGCAAATATCTACGACAATAAAATTGGCCTGTTTAAATAATGCAAAACAATTGCTGTAATTAGCAGTATTTAGGAGAATACTAACAAAACTTTTATAGCGATATTTGCTGTTTATAGCTAAATACCTACTCAAAACAGTATTCATAATAATATAACACCAAGATTGTCGCAGTGGCGCAGTATTTCGCTTTTATCAGAGTTCCAGCTTCGATCCCGATCAGATCAAATTGGACGATCTTTCCTAAATTGACTCGAATCTGAGTGTGCTAGTAGACGCCCTGGGATTTTTGCTATCTTTTATCTCATTTAATACTACTACTACATTACAATTGTTTGGTTGCCTGTCGTTTTTTGTTTACTTCATTTATTTTATGTTCTAAGCAACTGAGGAAGTTCATTTGCAGTTGGGATCAAGGTTGCTGAAAGGATGATGATTAAGTTACTCCAATTTATAATATTTTAAGACTCCAATCAGCAGACATGTGTAATGTTATTAAGGGAATAAAAAATGGACAGTTAATTCCATCCCTCACTCGATCCTGTCTATCTCTACCTAGGTCTTCCTCACTACCTCACTCATCAATACTCACAATACCCATCGCTTTCCTCGTTTTTCTTTCCTTTCTCTTGCCTTCACATCCACACAAGAGAAACGTTTTCGTTAAATCGTTCTTGTTACTGGTGCTACTTTTATACTTCCTCTAAAAACTAACTTAGGAAATATTTTCTCTAATTTCATGCTGTTTTCTTTAGTGTTTCCCGGCGGTGCATTTTTTTTTAAATATCGGACAACATCACATACATTGCTCTGATCCTGAGGTAAGTAGCTAAAGCACGAAATCAGAAACAACGACGGTACCACAACCCACAACCCGAGTCAATATAGAAAAGTTCGTTTTCTACATTGACCCGACCGGGGATCGAACCCGGAACCTCAGAGATGGCGACGCCATATCAAGTCCGGGGTGCTCGCCTCTCGGCTATGGATGTCGTCAAACATTGATAACCAATTTACTCATTCAGTCTTTCCTAATTACTATTTACAAATATTTACTAACTCACAGATAAGCCATGTGCAGCACGGGCCACAAACGTGTCTGTGGTGTGTGTGTGCAACGCCACATACTGCGATGAGATTACAAGAGAAACGCCATTCGGAGGCAGATTCAATGTCTATACCTCTTCTAAGGTAAGTTGTTATTTCTTTTATTGCAAGTTTTTCTGCGCTTTCTGATTAGTGGTGACACGAAGCGTCACTGACACGGCGCAGAAAGGCCACTTTATTACCTTTCAATTTTAATACAAAGTCGCGCTATAGTGGCGTCAGAGCAGCTCATATCACATATAACAACGCAGTTAATTTTAACGAGTAACCTATTAAATTTATGAAAATAAATTAATGAAACTCACCCTTAGGGACCCCCCACACGTGTTGACGCAACGCTTGCGCAGCGTCATTTACTTAAAGCTGATTGGACACTGCCACGACGTCGACGCTCGATGACGCTAGGGTGGGGAAGGCCTAAGCCTATTCGTCTATGATATCTAAACGTTTGCCATATTCGTAGTTACCTGGAATCCGTGGCTATAAAAGTCAAAGCATTTGAAATATAATTTCATAAAAACGTAGCAATAATAGAAAATAGACTTAAAAATCTCGATGGAAAACAGATAAAGTTAATCGTGGCGTGGCGTGGCACTTGTAATGTCCAACGGTAAAGTGTAGCGGTGGGATACAAATGCGAGCTGCAGCAGCTGAATTTACTTACCCTACCTCCTTCAATACCTCCTAGCTATCGTTGGTTTGAGTTCAAATTAGTGAACAAATATACATGTATTATAGGAGTAACGGTGGACCTAATATACAACCTTGAAGCATGCTCATATTATTGAAATAACTGTTGTCTGCCTAGATCTACACACACCGGCATATTTAGCGGAACATAAAAAAAAGGTTTAATATCAGTATCATATAAGGTTGCTGGCTGGTTTATACGTCATTTAATTTAAAAAGCAATAATTTCAAATTAAGAAAACAACTGAACATCACATTTTATGCAATTGTTTTAATTTTATTCAAATACACCTTATCTGGAGCGAACTTCGAGTATTTTTTCCTTCTGAGTTTGATTTAAAATTTCATTGAAATACTGTTTTTTGTTAGTTTATTTTTAATAACGCATCTTTTTGGAGTTGAGGACTGAATTATGCCTGACTTAGCCCCAACGGAGATTGCCAGGGCACTCGAAATGCGAAGAAATGGTCAAACCTACAGAGTGATATCCAGAGATCTTCGTCGACCAGTTTCAACGATCCATCGCAGTATCCAACGGTTCAGAGAGACCGGTACCTTTGTAAGAAGAGCAGGACAAGGCAGAAAAAGACGCACTTCGAGTAGGGATGATCGTTTCATTCGGCTTCGTGTACGTAGGAACCCCCGTTTGACGGCCGTCCAAGCCCGACATGAGTTAGAAGCAGTGCGGGGTGTAACCGTAAGTGAGCGTACGGTACGAAGAAAGTTCGAAGAAGCTGGTTTGGGTTCATTTGTGCCCGCAAAGGCTCCAAGGCTCGAAGTAAATCATCGTAGAAACAGGTTCACTTTTGCTCAGGAACATCGAACCAATGGAGTAAGGTATTGTTTAGTGATGAGTGCAGAATTCTCTTAAATCAAATTGACGGCAGGCAAAGAATATACAGACGCAAAGGAGAACGATACATTCAGACAAATTTTGAAACTACAGTTGCATACGGTGGTGGATCAATAATGGTTTGGGCGGGCATTTGTTTGGGAGCTCGCACAGACTTGGTAGTGATTGACAGAGGGAGTCTGACTGCAGACCGCTATATCAGAGAAGTTTTAGAAGAAAAGGTCGTACCGTTTTCCCCATATATCGGTGACGATTTTGTTTTTATGCAGGATAATGCTCGGCCGCATACCGCTCGGGTAACTTAAGCATATCTTAATGATATGAATATCACTGTTATGGAGTGGCCGGCGAGATCACCGGATATGAACCCAATAGAGCACGTTTGGGACTTGATGAAAAGAAAAGTTAAGTCCAGAATTCCAGCTCCTGCCAACGTGGGTGAACTGCGAATCGCCGTAGTTGAGGAATGGCGGAGACTATCCCAGGAGACCATCGATAACATCATTCTCAGTATGCCTAGACGGGTAGAAACTTTAATAAGAGCACGTGGAGGAAATACGCGATATTAATCACCATTTTTCTAATTTAATAAATTGTTATTTTAATATCAATTTTCACTTTTCCCGGTTACATAAAAAGTTCAAAAATGTACCATTTTTCACAAAAAGCCTTTACTCGCAAAATGTGTTCTTAATGTGTTCTCATTTTAATTAAAACAAATGAAACTTTAAATAACAAAAGAAGTGTAGTGAGTAGATTTTAAAATAAAACCATATTTTTTTTAATTATGGACTTTTTTTTGTGTTCCGCTAAATATGCCGGTGTGTGTATTTTATGTTACAGGGTGGGCTTAGATTCTTGAAGACTTCTGGCTTATTGAGAGAGTCTTGGGATAACAGTAAGTTCTTATAACCTTAGAACTTAGATTAGCGTACTATCTCTATGCTGACGTTAAAATTGAAATATTCTTACGGTACATAAGATTTAGTACCTAGTGTAAGTACATTTAGTAAATACACGGAAGTCACTGAGGAAGGCAGTAGACGTCCTTTGGCTTAAATGACGATGACATATTAACATTTTATTTATTATCGTCGATCCAATGACTTCTTGGTGTGAAAAGACGATAATATTTTACTCGATTTCGATATTGCTCTCTTAATAATTAATGGTGTAATAAAATGAAATGGATTTCATGTTGACTCTCATGTAAATACTCTATTTATTTCCAGATTCCATTTGCACCACTCTGCTGGATCTCGATCTGTCCACCAGGCACCAGTCGGTTGAAGGCTTCGGGGGCGCCGTCAGCGACTCTGCTGCCGTCATTTGGGCTAACATCACCGATCCACAGCTGAGGAACTACTTGATACAGTTAGTACAGTATTATTTTTTCTCTATGGTACAGTCAACAGCACGTCGACCTACCCAAAAAGTCAAAAATTAACCAATAGATTTTCAACTTTAAGCCTGACATATAGAGATCATTTTCAAATGAGAAAATTTGACATTTTGTGGTAGGTCGACGAGCTGTTGTTCGTACATACGAAGCTATGAAACTCTTAAGCTCGCGTCGCGCACACATGTGTGCGCGGGCTATTGTTATATCAATTGTTGTCTTATGTATTCCGAGCATACAGGTATGTTTTTGTATGCCACCCATCAATTGTAGTCTACCTTGTACCTGATAATAACTTGAAAACTACTGATAGGTGAGTAGTCTAGTTCTGATCCTTGACCACTAGATGCCTAGCCCTGACTAAAAATGGGACAAAGCACTTAATGATGATAGCATGTGTTGATGCTTGTGTTCATTCAACACAGAGCTGTAGTATCCATTTCTACAAAAGCGGTGTTTCTGCTCCAGTCTAATCTGGTTACCATCATCATCATCATTTCAGCCACAGAAAGTCCACTGCTGAACATAGGCCTTCCCCAGTGACTTCCAGATTGTCCGGTTGGAAGCAGCCTGCATCTTTGTATCGGGTTATGGATTATTATTTTTGGATGGATGTAATCTGGTTGTAATTTTTGGAAATTCAACATAATAATCTTTGGTACAAACCTTAGTGGCCTTACTACAAAAAGATAGACTAGTGTTTGTTAATAATATGTCTCGAATGTCTGATGTGTCAACATTTCAAATTGGTTGACTAATTTTAGACAAGTGTTCAACCCTAGTCTATCTTTTTTGTAGTAAGGTCAAAAATGTTATGCTACCATTAACCTTACTCGTAAACGCTGGTGCGTTTAGAGTGAGGTTCAATGGTTTGAAAGTTCATAATTTAAGAATTGCTTCTTTCCTTTGATTTCAGGTCGTACTTTGGCCAATCAGGTATCGAGTATAACATGATCCGTGTACCGATCGGCAGCACTGACTTCTCCCTGAGGTATTATTCCTATAACGAGGAGCCGGAGAACCAGACGCGTCTCACCAACTTCACGTTGGCTCCCGAAGATTATGATTACAAGGTTGGTCTTTCGAAAGATTTTTTATTTGTATTAGGTACAAGGTATGGAAGGAAGTAAATTGGTTTGTAAATTTCAACGACGACTTAAATCCTCATATAGTATACAGCCTATGATTTTGTAACAACTGAGGTTTTTCGGAATACCTGCTTTTCAAAAAGCTTTATGGATTACCAAAAATCCAGATGATCACACTCATGATGTGGGGTGCGAAGGCACTACTCCCATGATAAGAGGCGAGAATCTGTTTTTTTACCCCAGAGCTTACACTGCTTCAACGATAATGTATGGACATTTTTCATGATTACCGATTTTCTTAAGAGCTTTACTATAAGTAGTAAAAGTTGTTTACTTTCAAAAAAAGAGATATCCTGATCTAATCAGTCTCTTAATTGTATTATCTGTGAAATAAAGCAAAGTTAAATAATGTTTAGTAAATAGACTATACAAAAGAATAGAACACTCTTCAAAACTTCATGATAAGCTGCTCATATACCTACGACAACATTTACTAAGTACATAAGTAGTTGATCATTTGGTTTAAAGGAGTGTCTTATTCTTTTGTAAGCTCATTGTACTCAAAAATGTTTTCAGATCCCAATGATCAAGGCAGCAATGAAGGCGGCGACAGATGCGGTACATATTGTAGCTTCGGCCTGGGGGAGTCCTCTCTGGATGAAGACAGAGCCCATGATCTCAGGAATGGCTAGGATAAAGGAGGAATATTTTGGCGCTTTCGCTGAATATCATTACAAGTAAGGAATTTACAGTCGTATCCTTACTATAAAACACAAGCTTCTAAACTGTCAAATCTATCTTGATTTTTTGAGCTTACTGAGGTGTCCAATAGAACATATAGTGTGGTTCAATCTTTGGGTCAGCAACTTCATCAGCCCAACAACGTATAGATGTTACTGTGATTGAAGATAACTCAGTTACACATCACTTCCAGATGATTATATACACTTAGCATTTATTATTCAAGTGTTTTGTCCCGTTTATGCCCAGGGTAAGCAGATCTAAGTAGTGGCAATCGTGGACATTTAAATGAATTCCCATCTGCCGTCTAACCTATGCAACTCATAAGACTAGAGAGATCAGACCAAATCTGGTCAATTTTAGATCACCTACACAGCCATTAATAACCGATGTGCAGATTTCTTCACAATGTTTACCCGACAACCTAAAGTTTTACAATTGTTTTTAAATTCAGGTTTATAGAACAGTATGCGGACCAAGGCATAGACATTTGGGGCCTCACTACCGTCAACGAGCCTCTGAGTGGCCTCATGACTTTAGGCACCAATGTGCGAGTGACCTGGACAGTGCAAGGACTGGTATGGATCTTCTATTTTACCTATGTCATTATCAGCAGTCATATTGACTAAATACACAATACAAATCAAATATCCGATAGCGATGTTGTATAGGTATAACTTACTGATAAATATTTAATCTAACCCAGCCAGTACACATTTACGTTCACACATTTTTAGGGTTCCGAAGCTCAAAATGTAAAAAGAAACCCTTATGGGATTGGTTTGTTGTCGGTATGTCTGCCTTTTCATCAGGAACGAAAGTGGAAGTATCAAGTTAAAATAAATTTGAAATACTCAGGTTTGCAATCCCTTGCAGCTGTAAGAAAATCGAACTTCCAAGTCAACGTGAGAAAAAGATACGGTCGGTCGGTTAGGCCCCATTTATTGACACCCATAAAACAAAATCTGTAGGGCACATTCCGTTGACCCAGCATCATTTAAGAGAAGAACGAAAACGACGATCGATCAGCATGAAATGCTGTCTTTTTATAAATTCTTTAGCATGCTAAATACTCGTCATCATTTAGTTGTGCGTCGCTCTGCCACGCAACCCACTGTCGAGATATAAAATTTTATTTTTAGAAAGATCATCAACATGTATTGAACTTGTTTTATTCAAGTTTCGTTTCTATCAGGGGTTTTTCTACAGGGCAAATGGATAGCTGAACATCTTGGGCCCATGATACGAAACTCAACCTTCAAGGATGTGAAGATTTTAACAGGGGATGACCAGAGAATGTCGGTGCCTTTGTTTTTCAACTTGGTAAGTGTTCTCCAGCATCTTAGCTAGGGTTACCAGGGTCACAACCTACAGGTGATGTGCAGTTTGTAGTTTATAGTTTACAGACCGCTGGAGACCCCAGGAAATAAGCCATAGGGGGCTTAGTTAAAATTTACATCGCTGGTTTTTGATAATAATAATTATAATTCGCTAATAATTCGGATTGGCCTGACATCTCGGATAAAAGGAACATCATCGAAAAGAAACCAAAAATTAGATGCTCCTTCAAACTAACCCGCTACCTCGATGATGATGTATGGAAGATTTACAAAAACGCGATTACAATGTTGTTCCCATAGTAAAAGTTGTTGTATACAAAGACCCTACGTTTTGTACAACCTGTATACTAGAGTTGACAATAACTTTGCAGGTAGTAACTCAAACCCCTGAAGCACTTGACTACATAGATGGCGTGGCAGTTCACTTTTACTTTGACGACTTTACTCCAGCAGAAATGCTGACGAAACCCTTCAAGAAATACCCTGGGAAGTTCGTTCTATATACAGAAGCTAGCATTGGTAAGGAATTAAATGTGTAATCTAGAGTAATTGCCAAAATGAACGAGGCATTCTCCCGCTCTCAGAGACGACACTTTCCTTTAAATGGTTACTAAAGAAAAACGTAAAAACAATACCGATAAGAATATTTAATGAATAAAATATTGTTACTTAACGTCCCTGAGTGCGCAGATAGTCGTTAATTATGGGTCTTATAAAAAATTAAGAGGCAAATGGTTTAACGATATCAAAGATTTAACGGGCCCCTGCTACCGCGAAACCACAGATCGCTGGCTATGTCATACCGCGTGACATCTCAAACACAGTTCTCCAAACTTCGTTAGAAGATAGTTCTTAATGAAATAATATGGTTCTAATAAAAAAGCTCTTGAAGAGCTAAGAAATCAGAAAGATAAGTGAAAGAACGTATGTCGCATATGGCCCTGTTGTTTGTTTCTTCTTCTTTAACCCTCAATGTTGTCTACGGCCAGTCACGGTCAAACTATAATTTAGACCATGCTTAAAAGAAGCATGGTCCAAGCTATGTAATTAAGAAAATATTTCTATATTTTATTTTCAGGTATTACAGAATATCCTCATGTGTATTTCGGGTCGTGGGAACGGGCTCAGCGATATACCAGGAATATTATTGAGGTATTTTATGAGATAAGGTTAAGGTAAATTAAGTCTAATTAGAACTATCTTCTATCTAAAGGTCGTAAGGAAAATATTACTCTTAAAATCTCTATTATTGGTAAAAAAAATATTTAGAATATCTTCCTATTTCTTAGAGAGAGAGAGACTTTAATAGGAAATAAACGAAATTATGACAGAGGTTAACACGTGATCAATAGTAATTCAGTTTAATCCAGACACCAAACTGAGAAGTATGATTGAAGCTATATCGGTCGTGGACTCGTGGTGTTACCTACTATGACGGAATGCTGGTGTAGTTGATATTACCCAGCAAAATCGAGATTGAGAGCTGCTTGGCAATATTTTGTAATAACTACCACGAGATAATCGATAGTTGAATCGATAGAATGAATGACCGAGTATCCAAGTCCGTCAAATATATCAATCTCTCGTCAAAATTGATGGACTCTGGGCCCGTGGGGACCAAGTGCCCATAAACTCTATCGTGAGATGTCTAACCGATTAGCTGAGACCTCCCACGATACAAAGGCTGGCTTACAATTTGGCCCAATGTATTAGCTTAGCTATATAGCGTGGCAATGTGGCCAGCCTTTTGGGTACCTTTTCCCAAGGCAGCGAGCTCATTCAGAAATTTTAACTATAGGTTTTTGTCCTATAAATAAAAGATCAGATTTTATGTACATAAATAGTTTAGGGTTTTATTTGTTTAATTTATTCCTTTCACAAAAGATTGATGGACGGAATTGATTAAATAGTTACTGATTGCCCCTCCCTTTATCAATGTTCTAAATGTTCTAGGATCTCAATTACAACGTCGTCGGCTGGATAGATTGGAACCTGTGTCTGAACCCTGACGGGGGCCCAAGTTGGATCAACAATACCCTCGATGCCTCCATCATCATCCTTGCCGAAAGCAACGAGTTTATAAAGCAGCCGATGTTCTACGCAATGGGGCACTTCTCCAAGTTTGTGCCCCGCGGGTCGCAAAGAGTGGGAGTCGTGGAGCACTCGCCGTGTGAGAAGAGGGTTGATAATGTGTCGTTTGTGACCACAAGGGGCACTGTGGTCTCTGTGCTGCATAATGAGTAAGTGCAAAAGTTAATTAAACTTCCAAGGTTTTGGAATAGAAACACGTACTGGCAAGCGCAGCGTGGGTTTACCAAGTCGTCTGTCTACCCACAAGGTGGACAGACGACTTGGTAAAGGTTACAGGAAGCCGCTGGATGCAGGCCGCTTCCGACCGGCCGATCTGGAAGTCTTTTCAGAAGTTCAGCAGTGGACGTCCTGTGGTTGAAATGATGATGATGATCCATTTCCTTTTCATACATAAGTTTTTTTTTTCTGCAATAGTTCTTGCAACTGCTGGTGCTGTCTTTGGCTGTATCTTCTGAATAGTGCAAGCAGAGCTATTATCCGCTAGTTTTACACATCCTAACTCATCCGTAGTAGATATACCTACAGTAAGAATTAATTCTTTCAACATACACCATTAATTAGCTCCAAACTAAGCAAAGCTCGTATTTGTGACTAGATAACGGATACACATACTCAAATATATACAGCCACTTTCTCGATATCGAAAAAATGATAAGATTTTCTTCAGGTCGCATTACTATAACTGTCACAGAACTCATGCTTATTTGAAAACACTATAGTGTATAATTTATATTTGCAGAAACAATGAAGAGCACACAGTCATAATAAGAGTGGGGGACAAATCTGCTTTAGTGACTTTACCGCCGGAATCCATAGCAACTGTAGAATTTTAAGACGAATAAAGTAAATCAATTACTTATTATTATTGTTTTTTTTTCATGTCGACGGCAACCCTATACATGGTATTACAAATATATCCCTAAAGCCGAAAGGGGGTTAAATTATGAAAAATATATATAAAAACCGTATTAATTTATGACCAACTGAAAAATATGAATTTGAACAAAAAATGAAATAATCATCATCGAAACAACCCTGAAAAGATAAAAATAAAGAGTAGACTACCCAGAAAGTTAGGTATTTACACTCTCCTTTGAGCGGTAAATGACGACAAAAATATCTTCATAGCCTACACTTTATTATTTTTTAATACTCCGCTTTGGAGGAGTAGGTACATGCTCACGTTTCTAATTGACAAATAGGAACGAAAAACACGACATAATGTCAATGAAGATTTATTGACATGACTTGTACTTGACACAAAATTTTTTTTTGTCTTTTTCCTTTATTGAAATTGCAACCCGGCCCACCGACTTCACGTCAGTGCAGCGAGCTATGGAAAGGTGCTAGGATGCTTGGAATTTCGTTTAGGGATAAAAACCGAAACGAGATCAGAACGAGAGTTAATGTTAATAATTTTGACTGGTTTTATGATAAATAAAGTTAGTTTTCTGTATTAAATGGTCTTATTTCAAAATCCTCATTATCATAACTTGGCCTGAACCCTCACAATTGTGAGCATTCTGAAAAAACGATTTTCAGATTTCATAGATTTTTTTCAGTAGTATATTTGTCTTCAGCAACCACAAATTAGCAAGAAACAGTTACTTTAGGTTGTACTTAAATACCATGCCGTTTACCGTTAGGTCTGAAAGGGTTATGCTTTACATATATACCAACTCTTCCCATAGAACAAACTGTCTGGTAAAAAGGCGAATGTCATTTTTGTGATATATTTATTACCACTCGATTCTTCTTTTATTTCTTCCATATGTAAAAATCAATTGTCGTGCATAATGCTGGCAAAAACTCTAGTGGTTATACCGATTTGGCTGATTTGGGTGATGCAAGGTAGGTGTTAAAAGAAAATTAGAAAAATTTCCTGGAAAATTTTCAAACTCACGATAAATTGCTATCCCTGTTTTCCCTTCGTTTGACAGCTGACTTTTAGATAAAATAACATTTGTCTGAACCATAGTCGGTAACGGTCGGCAACAGATAGTTGCAATTTAATTTTTAGGGTTCCGTAAGGTAAAACGGGACCCTATTACTTAGGCTCCGCTGTCCGTCTGTTTGTCTGTCTGTCTGTCCGTCTGTCCGCCTGTCTGTCTGTCTGTCTGTATGTAATAACAAATACTAAAAAACAGAATACAATAAATATTTAAGGGGGCTCCCGTGATTTTTTGCCGATACAACAAACGTGATTTTTTGCCGTTTTTATAGAAAATGTTACGGAACCCTTCGTGCGCGAGTCCGACTCGCACTTGGCCGGTTTTTTAACGATCTCATGTCATTCATAGAATTCGCTCATAACTACTGACTTAATATTAATAAATACACCTTTTAATTTCCTACAGTTATACCTAAGTCTTTCTTATCTAGCTCCAAACTAAGACCTTGTATTATCGCGACTAGATAACGTTAAGACAAATTTAAATACATTACAATAATATTAGATGACAAATAACAATGACTCAGATTTGTATCTAATTTATGATTATTACAGAAACAGCGCGGGATGCAAACCTGTGCTTAATCAACTATTTCAGCGGTTGCTTCCGCCCCTACAAATACACAGGGGCGGTGAATGTTCGTTTTACTCGCGTATAATTGGGTGTTTTAAAATACTCTATGTTACTCTGCTGATATTTGTATAACTGGCTGTTTATCATAAGGGTATCGATTTAGCTTTCCTAGAAGAAGCCTTTACTTTCACGTCTTGTAGGCCATTTGAAAATATTGTGAATTGTTCTGTTGCTTATACTTTGTTTATTTGGCTGTTTATAGACTTTTCTCTCTCTTCTCAATCGTTCCCCCATTACTGAGGATCGTGACTCCTAAGACGCTTCATGGTCTGCCGCCAACTGATGCGGTCCGTCGCCCGGTGAAGGGCGGCGCTGACTGGTAGCTCCAGCTGTTCGGAGATCTGGTCCGACCATCTCTTCGGGCTGCGGCCTCTGGGTCTTTTTCCTTCAATTTTTCCTGTTACTACCAGCTTTTCTAGTTGGTTGGCCTCTCTTCGTGCGATATGGCCAAAATAGCTCACAACACGGTGTAGGCAATCGAGAACAAACTTTTATTTTTTTGTAAAAAAAATATAGGTATATAAAGAAAAGTATAGAAAGGTTATCATTTTGCTTTCCTAGAAGACGACTAATATTCATGTCTTGTAAACTTTTAGTTGAATGAGATCAGAAATACAAACGCGGGTTGGGAATTCAATATAATTATTTATTAAATAAAATATATTTGATTGAAAAAGGTAAAAATATACTTAGAGTAAAATATGTCATGGTGTCAATCTCTGCCAGACGACCAAATTGAAATTAAAAGAAATATTAAGTATTTTTATGTATTTTTTTAATAATAAATATTTTTAATAAATATTGGACAACACCACTTTCATTGCTCTGATCCTAAGGTAAGTAGCTAAAGCACTTGTGTCATAGAAATTAGAAACAACGACGGTACCACAACACCCAGACCCGAGACAATATAGAAAAGTTCGTTTTATACATTGACCCGACCGGGGATCGAACCCGAAACCTCTGAGATGGCGACGCCAATACAGTCCGGCGTGTTCGCCTCTCGGCTACGGAGGAGTAAGCAAAAGCATGGCGGACAACTCCTCCGTTACAAAGATGTTCAGAAGAGACATATGAAAAGATGCAACATTGAGCCCTCTCAATGGGAAGGTTTGGCAGCACAGCGCCCAGAATGGCGTGGGATTGTAAATAGACAAGTCCGCGAGTTCGAGGAGCAGCGTAAAGCTGTCCTCGACGCTAAGCGCGATGAGCTAAAGGCCCGTCCTCCTGCCGCCATCAGCTATAATTATGTAAGCGGTGTACTAACGTGCCCTCATTGTACACGGGAGTTCGCCGCGAAGATCGGCTACATAAGCCATCTTCGGGTGCACCAGCGCCTGTCTAATTAGGAGTCGAAGTGGTCGCCATGGCCGAAAACGGTCGGAAAGAGATCGATCATCACGGAGGTCGTCATAACAACACCAACACAACTACAATATATCATGTTTAACAACACCAACCAACACCCTGTATGAGTATTCTAGTTTTATTATATAAGTCCCAAACAATTGAAGTGTGTCTTAGTTCTGAAACAACTATTGTCTTGGTTAGGTACTTGTTTTTGCGCTTCGTCTGGAAACTACGTAAGAATTTGTACAGGTGAGATTATAACATGTTATTCTTAGTGCTTTAATAATAAAATGCCAATACGCATCCGTGACGTCATGCGTTTGATTCCCTGATAGTCAGTCAGAGATGTTTTATTAAAAAAAAAGTAGTTTTCGAAGACATCGCTGTTTAACTGATAATCAAAACATCGTGAAAAAAACTGATTTGTGGTTGGTAGAAGACCGCAAAATGTATAAGGCAGTAATCCATTCTTTTAAACTACTGATTAATATATATTTAAAACACTTTTGTGTAATCGCCATTAGCAAATAGCAATATACTATAAGTCCCACTGCAGGGTACAGGCCTCACCCCAAAGATGGTTTGGGGCAAATTCCACCACGCTGGCCCAGTGCAGATTAGAAGAGAGGGTGTTTTAAGGCCATTGATTGAACCTTACTGTCATATGTATTTAAGCCGCCTTATGGGAAGCAAATTCAGAACTTTGCTTCACGGTGACGGTAGTACAAGCGATGTTAGACAGGACCAACAATAAAGTGGATTCCAAAGGAAGAAAAACAAAAATTTCACTAAATATGGTTGGAATGGTCACCCACTTACAGCTGATGCGTAATATTGTTTAACTTTGCTAATAACTACCTAAAGGGCTGCCCCCACTGAGCTACAGGCTAATTACACTGCAAAACAATGATATTAAAAAATCAAACAATCGCGTCCTTGCGAAAAATACGATTTTACTCATGTTTGGCTATCTGAAGACGAAACGATCGTCGTAAAACCATAGTATACCAGCTGTCTGTTTAGTCGATGTATGTGTATGCTGCCAGATCCTCTTCCTAGTTTACCCAAAATCGTTCTAAAGGGTGTTAACTCATATTTGAAGACGCAACGGTCGTCGTAAAACCATAGTACACGAGCTGTTTAGTCGCTGGATGCGGACAGAGCAATCTTCCTAGTTTACCCAGAGTCGTTCTAAAGGGTATTTTATTTATTTATTAAATAATAGGTACACGTTACATAATATACAATTTAAAAGCAAGACTTTTATTCATAAATAGTATACACAGCATGATAATTTTTGTAAGTGAAAATTATAAAAAAAAAACAATGGTTTTACTGATTACAAACAATAGATGTAATTTAGGTATAGCCGAAACGAACGAATCCTTCAATCAGAAATGACTTCAACATAGTATTTATATACTTAAGTTAACATAGGCTAGTCTAGTAGTAGCTATAGTAATATACCATTTACCTATCACCCTCACCCTATTTCAATCTTTATCCTCAATTTTTGGTAGTTATAATGAACCCTGAATTTATGTGCGTTTTCTGAGTCAAAACAAATATCATATCTGATAAGAATTATTGGATTTTTACGGGTCTTGATTATTTATGTTTTTATTTTAAATCTTTGCAGGGACGGAGTTATTTATTTAGTTAGGGAAGTATGTTTAACGTATTCATAATGTACTAAAACTAAAATATACTATTTCAGGTGTCAGAGAAAAGGCACACAAGATGGAAAAACGGAGAAAAATTATTACGTTGCTTTTAATCGTACAGCTGTCATCACTTTGCGGTGCAGGTAAGATCTTAAGACTATTTCAGAACTTAAGCCTTGAATAAAACATCGTATCAAATTTAAGTTAAATACATTCAGATTCAAGATGTTACTAGGCCTTAATATTCGTAATTTGAGATTTTTGTAAACTCTAAAACTCTACTACTTCTACTAAACTAGGGGTGTAGGGCATTTTGTACTGTTAAAAAAATCACAAGATTCATGTCTCTTTTTAAAATTTAATAACTCGTATATTTTGCGGCTTGGAGAGAGAGAGAGAGAGAGAGAGACACACGTAACAATACAAAAAATACGATAAATATAAAACAGAAGAAAATTTTTTTTTTACAAATACCTAATAGGAATTAAAAATAAATAAATTCAACAAAAAAAAGAGGTTCATTTCGACAAAAAAAAAACAAGGATTTACTGTTCAAATTTCAGGAAATAAAAAAGAACACCATGTATCTTAGTGCTACGAAGCCGGGGTGAGTCGCAAGTTTTAAAGAAGTCGTTTCTAAGTAGTGATAATGCATGATGTAAAAATATTTGTAGAAATCATATGTGCCAGTTAAAGTCAGACAACCTTGTCTAGTAACTGTCAAATGGACGCCCCTGTTAGAAAAAAATGCATAGGTACTGTTTTTCTCATTTGCCTTTGACCTTCATAGTAATAGTTTTACGTAGTATTATTCTTTCTCTATGGTAATAGTAAATTAGTTTTAAATACCTATGCGTCGTACATCGACGTGAATCGCTTTAACGGCTCAAACGTTTTTTTTAAATCTTTTAAAGTAGGTATCTACGTTATTCTAGTCCGAACCACAAATTACGTATAGCGGCGCGGCGCGCATTTTGTGTCCGAACTCTATCAAAGCCTTTTATTTCTATGAATTATTATGCTTTATTTATTTATTATTTATGCATTTTTTAAATAAATAAAACCTCGGTGTGTCAATTAATAACACTGTTTCTTTTATTTACGATTGATAAATAATATAATGGCAATTAAACTCGTATTTACAACCTTATTACAATTTGTAATTTCAGCGGGGGCTGCCAGTAAGTATCCTCTCCTTGCCTCATGTTACCCAAAGTTTACGCCCTGATTTACGTATTTAAAATAACGATAAAAAACCGGCCAAGTGCGAGTCGGACTCGCGCACGAAGGGTTCCGTACCATTATCTATAAAACGGCAAAAAAACACGTTTGTTTTATGGGAGCCCCCTTAAATATTTATTTTATTCTGTTTTTTAGTATTTGTTGTTATAGGGGCAACAAAAATACATCATCTGTGAAAATTTCAACTCTCTAACTATCACGGTTCATGAGATACAGCCTGGTGACAGACGGACAGCGGAGCCTTAGTAATAGGGTCCCGTTTTACCCTTTGGGTACGGAACCCTAAAAACTGTTAGTAATTCCGATATCTCTGGAGAGTTTTTAATCTCTTGACATCCACTCGACACAATTATTTGGGACACTCTTATTATCATATCAATATTGTATAAATAATTATTTTAATCGGATTATGTTATAGGATGTTATAGGATTTTCCCCCAGACTCACAAACTTTATCTCTTAGCAATAGCATAGAATTATGAAGAACAATAGTAAACTGACCTTGGCATTCAAATTGAAGAAATGACCTTATTTGCTGTTTCAATGAGCAATACTGAATTCTAGAAAAAATGCCTTGTAATGCAAAAAGTCGGTATTAGTCAATTCAGCAATTCCTTGTGTGTCGTTCACTTTTAACGATAAGGTTTTTTTAAATGTTTTTGGCTTGCGCGGTTTGCGTTTAGCTATAACGATGGGAATAAAAGGTAAGGAAAAGTTTTGAGCAAACACATTACTGGAAAATTAAGAAAACGATGAAGGTTTCGTACCAAAAGCTTAGCAGCGCACACATCATAGCTCACGGACACGAATTTGGAACACATGTTGGTCCAGGGTGTTCCGAGATATCTATGTGTGCGTTGCTCAGGCGCGCATTGTATGAAGCTTAACTTCTGATACCATATACAGGGTATTAAATAAATTGTATATTAAGCCGAAATCACCTCTGTTAATATTATGCATATAAATACTATGCCCAATAGACTATGGCTTCTATTACAGAACCTTTCTGCCCCATCGGCCGTCAGTTCTACGTGCTATGTGCCCCGCCCACTGCCACATTAGCTGGCTAATTCTTCGGGCTATGTCAGCGACTTTTGTTCGTTCACGGATCTCCTCATTTCTGATTTGATCTCGCAAAGAAATACCGAGAAAAAATGTTATATTTCATATTAAAAAAACGGCTTTACTCAGTAATTCCTCTTTGTTCTAGACAAACCATGTTGGGCAGAACGTTTTGATGAAAAAAAGTCAACAGTCTGCTTGTGTTCGTCTGAATACTGCGATGAATTGATAAGAGAAGAACCTTCGTGTGGAAATGTATTTTATACGTACACCTCATCTGAAGTAAGTTACCAATTTGGTACTTAATAGTTCGTTTTAAGGGTTTTTTTTTATTATAACTACTGGATGACATTTTTTACCGTCAGGAAAAAATAACTGTGTATTTTGTACCTAAAACTATGTGATATTATGTGAGTGTGTTTATAAAATACAACTGATTTTATAAATTTTGGAATGTCCAAAAAATGCATAAACATAGAATACATCAGTGAATATGCGTTTAAGTTGTGGTCGGTTTTATATTTTTATTATTATTTTACCAATATTCTTTTTTAATGTTCCATTAGTCAAAATTAACTTAGAATTAGATGGTTATGAGGATAAATAGTTGCATAAACATAGAATACATCAGTGAATATGCGTTTAAGTTGTGGTCGGTTTTATATTTTTATTATTATTTTACCAATATTCTTTTTTAATGTTCCATTAGTCAAAATTAACTTAGAATTAGATGGTTATGAGGATAAATAGTTGATAAAAAAAAAACTATTTTTAGTTATCATGTTATCATCACCTATATAATTTACCTATCTCCCACGTTTATTTTCTTGACGATAAAAAAAATCATCCAGTATAATTATCAAGGAAAATAATTATACTTATCACTAGTTTTTTTTTAATCTAAAAGGCAGTTAAACAGAAATTTCAAGTGAAGTAAATCTTTTTTATACTAAAGTATTAATGTAAATGCATAAGCATAAAAAAAAGTCACTTTTTCATATTAATTAAGTAATATTAGGGACCGAATTTATTTGTCAACTTCCTTATAAGGAAAAATTTTGACCTCTTATATCTGACTCTCGAAACGAAAGGTCTTACATAAATAAAATACCTTATATTCTAGGATGGCCTGCGATTTAAGAAAAAAACTCACGAACTTCAAACATATTACTATAACAGTCGATGTAAGTATCCATTTAGTCGGTAAGTCTTTACATATTTTTCAACACAGTTGCTCGTAAATTGTCTCTTATAACACCGTTTTTAGTTTCATAACTCATCATATTACGCACTTGTGCTGTAATAACATTATCGCACTAGTGCGGTAACGTAAACTTTTATTTTTAAAAAAAATCCAGCAAATGTTTGTGTCTAAGAACATTGAATATTTTACCAATATTAAATTATTTTAGGGTTAAGATGACAAATGAATATTTAATTTTGTCAAATTGTATATTAATAAACACAAATTAACTTAACTATCATATTTAGAAACAATAATGTATAGTTTATTTTATTTTTTAAATTGCTGCTATTCCGGCTGAACAGCCAGTTTTTCCTGTGCCATTATTGAACCTGCGCGCGCATCGAAATTGCGGCGCGCGAAAAAAACAAAACTTACGTGCCATTTTCCATTAATAATTGGTAAAGTTGTTGCTGTGTGGTTAATTACTATCAAAAATGTCTACTTTAAATAGTAAAGACGAGAAAAATGTTATTCAACCCCGTCGGAAATACTTATCGAGGCACGAAACGCGAGTGATAGCCTGTTGCCGCCAAAATGCATAGAAAAACAGCAAAAACGCCAAGTCATATTCGGAGAAGGTATTTTAGATTTTAGTTTGTTTTTTCCTCGCAATTGTGTTGAAAAACGTCGTATGCAACTCGTGTGCATTGATCATTATCACACTCGGCTTCCTTACCGCGCTCGCCTGCGGCTCGCGCTTATAATAATGCCTCGTGTATAATAACCAACGTAGCACACTTGTATCATAATGTACTATTAAATTTTCCGTAATATTATTAACGAAGTAACAAGTGCCATTGTGTACTTAGCTTATATTTTCTTGATGCAGTCTGCATTAAAATGCCTAATGAAAGTAGGTCCGACCACCATGTTAGACTTCGGCGTAGTCATTTCCCAATTGTTTTTTATGTGTAATAAGATATAAAGATTTTTTTAAAGTTATCTTAAAAAGATATAACTTCTTCTTTCTTTGGTCTCGCCTTTTCCCGTTACACGGGGTTGGCTTTTTCAAATCAAGCGACGCCACGTGGTCCGTCGCTGTGCGTCCTCTTCCCGCAGACCCAATTCCTTCATTTCCCTCTGGACATTCGTCAACCAGGTTGTCTAAGGTCTACTTTTCCCCTCTTTATAGTAGCCATAATACGACACTTCCTCACGACATGGTCATCGGTTCAACGCATTACGTGACCGTACCATCTTAGCCTAGACTCGCTCATTTTGTCCGTTATCTTTGCAATCTTGAAGCTCCCCCTGATGTACTAATTGCGAATTTGCGAACCTTGTCCTTAATAAGTGTGTTTCAAGTTTTTTTTTCAACACATTAATGAAGTTTTTTTTATTCAAATCACCTGTAGGCAATCAAATTTAATTCGCCTGCAGCGCGTGCGATTCAGTTTATGCTGTATTACTTTGTGCGGGAGCTTCTTTTACTTAAAACATTTATTTTGTGCGGCAGGCAGTAACCAAATACGTCACATCTTGTTAAAAAAAACTATCGTTTCTTACGCTTTCGAGTTGATGATAATTTTTTTGATTAATTGAGAACAAAATTATTTTTATTTAAAAATAATAATTATTCGCATGTTTCGATAGTACAACTAAAGGTAAATCGTTCTGCAGCGGGAAAACAACAACTAAAATATCTCGGTGTATAAAGATATATAGGATGTACAAGAGAATAGGACACTCCTTAAAACCACGTGATCAGCTGGTCATATAAAACAACTTTTTCTATGGGAGCAACTTCGAAATCAATAATTTTTTTTCATCTTCTCCATACAAACTTACTTGCATACGTCGATGATAATGTATGGAGCTTCTGAAAATAAAATCATAGTTTCGATGTTGCTCCCATAGGAAGAGTTGTTGTATATGATCAGATGATCACGTGGTTTTTAAATTTTTTTTTACACCCTGTATAATGCTTGAAAAAAAAATGACCGCCTCCCACGACTCATCACATATAAGACGAGTGCTTTTTCAACTAAGCTACTAATGACGTTAGCAAACCAGCTGAAACTTGTCAAATCTTTCTCGTCGTCGAAGCCAGCGTTTTTTCTGATCAATTTTGCATAGACCTTGCCAATGTAATTGAAATTATTTTAACTGCTGTTTTTCAGCTGGATGCAAACTCTCTGATTACTGCTATCCTGCTCTTCACCTGAACACCAATATTCTGTACCAGAGCGTAGAGGGTTTTGGGGGAGCCATCACAGACGCTGCTGGCATCAACTGGATGAGCTTGGAGAACGACACACTCAGACAGCACCTCATTGAGTAAGATTTTCAGCTGTTTTAGAATATGCTGTTATATTCGAAGATGTAAATTTTTGTTCTGGATAATAAGTTTCTGAAATCTCTGATATACACCAATTTCATCTCCTTTTTTCCAACCCTAGTCTAAGATCACAGGGGCCTGGTGGCGCTGGGATCTTAGTCATTTTCCAAGTAACACAATGTGTCAAAAGCGAGTGGTATAGTGTTACTATGTACTGTACTATACCTCATAATCAGATTCTTGGAGTCACTTACAGAAGATATCGCAATTTTTGCAATAACTTAATAAAAAAGTTAAAAAGAACATACGAAAGGCAACTACTTCGCGACTCCGTTAGCGACTCTAGGAAGCTTTGGAGTAACATTGCTATAGTTGCGCATTTAAAACAAAATAATTAAATAAATAGACAATACGACATTACTTACCATTAAATCCTCTCCACACCAGTCCGTTGATTTTATAAACAATTACTTTAGTAAAATAGGCAAAAATCTAGCTAACTCCATAAACCAACCTAATGGCAAGTTTATCGTTCCAAGACCATCGCAACTCTCCACCTTTGTTATGTTTGATACCGATGAGGAAGAGGTTTACACTGTCCTTATGGGCCTTAGGTCTAATTGTGCACCCGGTTGTGACAATATTCCCATAAGCTTCCTAAAACTTACTGCAAATAAGGTGGTGCCTATCATCTCTCATTTGTGTAACTTGTGCTTTGATAAGGGCGTGTTCCCTGGACCTCTAAAAGATTCCATTATTACACCGGTATATAAGGGTGGGGACAGGGAGGACGTCAGTAACTACAGACCAATTTCGGTGCTTCCAGCACTATCCAAGATTATTGAGAAGCTCATCAACAAGCGACTTTTGCGTTATCTTGAATAATTCAAAATCTTGGCTGAAGCACAATATGGTTTTCGTACCGGTAAAAGTACCGAGGATGCTGTTGGTGCTTTGAAATCCCTGATTGCAGACGAATTGAATGGCAAAACAAAATGTTTGTCAGTGTTTTTGGACCTAAAAAAGGCATTCGACACCGTCTCTGTTCCCACCCTTGTACAAAAACTGGAGAATATAGGTATACGGGGAACACCTCTTAATCTGCTAAAGGATTACCTTAATTGCAGGACTCAGAGAGTGAAGGTGGACCAATTTGTGAGTAATAGCACCGCAGTAACATACGGAGTTCCGCAGGGAAGTGTCCTTGCCCCTACCCTATTCCTTATATATATTAATGACCTCTGTAATATTTGTATCAGCGGGGCCAGGATCTTTTCTGCTGCTGCTGTGGTATTTACTGGTGACTCTTGGAGTGCTACGAAAGCGGTGGCAGAGGATGAACTGTCGGCTATCGCTGAATGGCTAAAAATTAATAAGCTAACACTAAATACCCAAAAAACGAATTACATGTGCTATTCAATTAATGACAGGGGGCAACCCAAAATTTATTTCGATATTAAAATACACGACTGCACCGCTACTGCCCCTTGTCAATGTCCTTCTATAGCGAGGGTATCTTCGACTAAGTATCTTGGCGTCATGCTTGACCAGAGACTTTGCTGGCACTCCCATATTGACCTTGTTGCGGGTAGAACTCGTAAATTAATGTGGATTTTCAAAATGCTAAGATACGTAACTGATAAGAATTTACTTACCAGGGTATATTTGGCACTAGCACAGCCCATTTTAACTTATTGCCTTACCATTTGGGGTGGAGCTTTAAAAACAAGGTTTTTAGAAGTCGAACGAGCCCAAAGAGCATTGTTAAAGGTCATGCACTTCAAGAAACGCAGATTCTCGACCAGCGCATTATACTTGGTAGCCGATGTGCTCACGATCCGGAAACTGTACATTCTCCACACAGTACTGAAAATGCACAGATCCGTGGTATTCGATGCTGTGGTTTTGTTAAAAAGAAGACACTATCAAGTGGTATCTTCTAAACGAACTCGCACACAGTTTGCTAAAAACCAATATTCTTTTCTTTCGGCTTTGCTGTATAACAAAAGCCGAACACACACACACACACACACACACACACACACTTCGCTTTTGCACTTATCAAAGTGGTTTTGCTGTAAAGTTTTTAGATTATGTAATTATTGTAAGGAAGGACTATTGAATTTACTTTTGAATGTTAGTTAAGTACTAAGTACATACTGATAAACATTGTGATTACATGTTATGGAAGAGTGGCTTTTTCTGACACAGGTGCGACAGTACTTAAAAGAAAAAGTCAACCTTTGCCCTAGTTTAACGACAAGTTGTTGATGAAATAAAAGGTTTTATTATTCATTATTATTTATTACTATGTACTATAAACAATTTTTTTGGTATCAATTGCAAAAGTTACATAAATCATTGTTTGATGTCTAAATTCAAATTTTTATGTATTGTATATACAATTCTTATGCACAGTACAATGCTAGACAGTTTCAATCAGCAATAATTTTCACTAGTATAGAAAAAGTTGTTATACTCGTAACTAATCAGTCAGAGTAATTGACTTTCTATACTCTATAATGATGTTTACCTAATTGTAAAATGCCATGTATAATTCTAAGACTGCACTTTCCTTTTGAGTAGTGGTTTTTTTTTATGTCCTTACAGTTACCCTACTATACTTGGCGTCACTTAAAAAGAGCGGTGGCCAAAATAGGAACTAACATTTTCAATACTGCTATAAGTGTTCGGTGGAGACAAGTAGCGCCACCCTCCAGCGTTCTTTTTATTTGACGAAAATTATACCTCTTATCTTAATAATTGTTTCAGCTCGTACTTCAGCAGTCATGGTCTGGAATACAACATGATACGCGTACCAATAGGAGGGTCAGATTTCTCAACACACCCGTATGCTTATAATGAATATCCAGAAAATGATGGGAGGCTCACCAACTACACTCTGGCCCCTGAAGATTATAAATATAAGGTAAAACCTTTACCCGATTGCCAAAAGAGGGTTATGTTTTAATGAGTTTAATTTTTCTCATCCCAATAATTATTATAAATGCGAAAGTTTGTGAGGATGTTTGGATGTTTGTGACTCAATCACGCAGAAACGGATTTGGATGAAATTTTTGATCTGGATTGACTTATAGATTTTTTTTGTCCCGGTTCAATGTTCTTGTGGGATTTAGATGATATACCAAAATATGCATCATTTCGTTCACTCAAACGAAGTTAGGGCTAATAATATAAATAAGTAGCTCTATGAACCAATGAGGTCGCTATACTTATTCGTGTAGGCTCTTTTGTCTCGTGTAGGTTTTTCATTACCTATAAATTTTTGTTTTAGCTGCCAATGATAAAGGAATGCTTTAATGCAACTACAAGCCAAGTGCACGTGGTGGCCACTCCGTGGTCTCCGCCTGTCTGGATGAAGACCAACAACAACTTCACTGGGGAAAGCCGCCTGAAAAAGGAGTTTTATCAGACCTATGCTGATTACTACTTGAAGTAAACCTATTATACATTTTTATAATGATTGATGACCTACTTCATTCAGACAGAAATCACTTCTTCGTCAAGTAATTAAGTTATGTTTCAATATCATCTTATTGCGTTCACAGTTGCGTGTTAAATAAATAAACCATTTGCGATGTTTTAAGGGTTAAAATATTTTTGGAAAATACTGTTAGTAGACATTTTATAAAAAAAATGCAGAGAATATAACGAGCGCTTTTACACAAGTGACTTGTCGCCTAAGTCGCTTAACTAGTCGCGCGACTGTTAACGACTAACATTGAAAGCCATTTTTTCATTTTACAGCGGAGATTCTTTCATCACCAAAAAGGAAATACCTATGCTGATAAATTTTAGATAACCTGATATTAATCGCACAAAGCTAAAAACTACTCCAGATAAACTTACCTAAATAATATAAAAAAGCGTCCATTTGTTTGGAAAATTTCATTTACAACAGACACACATACATAGATGTGCAACTTATTGTAAATTTGTAACAACCTCCTTTTTGCGTTGAAAATTAAAAACAGACCTATTCAGAATTTTGTCCAGTCTTCATTTGTTTTTCTTCAATTCTTTGCAGGTTCCTCGAGCTGTATGCCCAGGAAGGGGTCCTCGTGTGGGGCGTGACCACCACCAATGAACCCAGTGACGCGGTTCTGAGCAATGACATCCCAATAAACACCCTGGGATGGACTATAAATGGCCAAGTGGGTATTAAGATAAGAATAGGAATGTATTGACCACGGATAACACATTAACAACTTTAAATACAGGAGATAAAAACATATATAATAAATTATATACAGGGTTATTTGAAATAAATCAACAACCTTGCACGACTAGGTAGCGAACATCATAAACAACAACATTTGTTCTACAAGTTTTATCATAAGTCAATACATTAATTAAAAATGATTTTCCAAGCTTTTATTGTAAAATAGTAAATTGTTGCATTAAAGCAGTTCATTCTCCAGAAGACAATTTACTACTTAATTAGGACTTTACAAACAGGGTTAGGGTAAAAAAAACAATCACACCCCCAATAAAATCGTAAATCAAACAAATAATCCTACATTCGTTTCGAATCGCAACCCCTTAGCATTGATACGAGCATATTGCAAGAAATATAAATTATTCTATCAAAACTACAAAGAGCTCTGATTTGACCCGTATCAGATAATAAACTTCACCACATCAGTTTTTTTACACTTTTCAGGGTAACTGGATAGCGAATAACCTAGGCCCGACATTACGCAACTCAGAGTTCAAAGATATCAAGATCCTAGCCTTGGACGACCAGCGCAACCACATCACAAGTTACTTTAACATGGTAAGGTATTTTGGACCTTGAACCAAAAAACCCAGAATATATCAGGTTCCTAGTATGATACCCTTCTTTTGTCAATTCAGAAAACGATATTTTCTAAACCATTTTTATGCTCACCAGTTGGCGCCACAGTCAAGTAAGGTCCTGAATAATATTAGATATATTTATCCTATTATTCAGTATACATACATATGTACATTTTGGCCATGTACGTCTACGGTAGTTCAGTGTTATACATAACCTTTTCCAGTGACTTCTAGATCAGCTGTTAATATGCTGGTTAAGACAGTCTGCATCCAGCGGCTTCCTGCGCTGTACCAGGTCGACTTTCCATCTTGCGGGTGGACGCCTACCTGCCTTGCCGGTGGCCTCCATTCTAAAGCTTTCCACTCAATCGGCCATCAGTCCTACATGCTATGTATCCCACATTTATTTACAGTTGACAGATTTGAATCCAGAAGCATTGAAGTACATTGATGGGGTGGCTGTGCACTTCTACATGGATACGGTAGTGCCGCCTGAGGTGCTCACCGCAGGTGTTAAGGATCATCCAAATATATTCATCATCTCTACCGAAGCATCTGCTGGTAAGACCAAAAACACACTGATTTGCTTGGTGTGAGTTACGATGCCTGCTAGCTAAGGCACATCAGACAACTAGTCTGCGCCTCTGCGGTGCTGTAACACGCAACATCCTGCACGATTATTAGAAACGTCTCTTTACAGTCATAAAAACAATTGCAGATTGATCTAATGCCATTACGCCATAAAAAACGGATGGTAATATAGATTTCATACTTCTTGCTTTTTAGGGTTATCCTTTATTTCGTAAATTATTGAAATAATCATAGTTTGACTTTTATGGTGTTAAGGTGGTTGTAATTGGATGGAAATCGTAATACATGCTTTAAATATAGATAGGAGTGAGATGGAGGTCATCATGAGTGGAGAGCTCACTGGTCACCCTTGTAATTATTTCTTAAATATTATTTACTTTTTCAGGTGCTTTAAAAACTGATTGTCTTAAAGTCGATTTGGGGTCATGGGCCAGAGCGGAGCTCTACATTAGAGATATTATTGAGGTAAAATTTCAGTTGTCAAGTTGTAATGTAGAAAATGCATTCATGCTCCAGGGATCCCACCTCGGTCCGCTGCTGTTTAATGTACTAAGGATACTTTTTGGTACACTCATAATACTTATTATATTCCTTGGTGTTTAAAAAAATTTAGAGTTTAATCCTTATTAATTTTGTATTTGATCTATACATAATATTCAGTGACTTCCAGCTTCGTCGTACTAGTGACAGTGTCGTAATGAGAGTGAAGAGGGAATTTCACTGTTTGTATAGGGTTTATATATTACTGTGTAATTATGAACAAAAGCCAGTTTTAAGGAGGCGTTTGTATTCATCAATGTAAACTTTTTTCCATTTCTTTTCTTTTCCTTTCTCCATATACACTAACGGTAACGCTCTAGTTCGACGATAATGTATGGAGCAGTTTTTTAAAAACTATGGGCCTATTGTAAAAATTATTTGTATTTATGAAGACAATAGCTCATTAATTCTTTTTTTCTAAAACACTACTTGCATGATATCGATATTTTAAAAAGGTTGCGTTTTTTTTTCAGGATTTGAATTACAACGTCACTGGGTGGATAGATTGGAACGTTTGTCTAGATGAGCAAGGAGGTCCGAATTGGGCCGGCAATTTCGTGGACTCCCCAGTTATAATATCTAATGATAAATTGAAGTTTTACAAGCAGCCCATGTACTATGCTTTAGCTCATTTCTCCAAATTCATACCACGAGGGTCTAGGAGGATCCATGTCAATAGTTTGTGCAAGAAAACCATCGATAATGTTTCTTTCTTGACGCCTCGTAATACGATTGTAACGATACTTCATAATACGTGAGTATGTTTGAGTGATTAGATAAGTTTAGGGATGTTCCACTAAGCTAAGGGGTGGAAAACTGTTTGATATAAGATTAATCGATTTATTCACAAAGATAATTATTCATAAGTACGTACGGGAGGCGCTTTCGGGGTTTTATTTAATCCATTTAAAATCACTATCTACATCATGTTATGAGGAGATTTTTATATAATTTTCGATATTTTTAATTAATTTAAAAGTTTAATTGAAAAAAAGATACGATATAAAAAATATCAATCAATAAAGAATGGAAATTGATAAAAGAATTAAATTAGGAAAAACAAGAGAACACCGAAAAAGTGAATGTTGAAAACACACAACGTTGATTTTCACGACTGTCATTCCGAAGTAATAATAAAATATAATAAATAATAAATATGGACAACATCACATACATTGCTCTGATCCTAATACATTGATCTGATAGCTAACGCACTTGTGTTATAGAAATCAGAAACAACGACGGTACTACAACACCCAGACCCGAGACAATATAGAAAAGTTCGTTTTTTACATTGACCCGACCGGGGATCGAACCCGGAACCTCAGAGATGGCGACCCCATTTAATGTCCGGCGTGCTCGCCTCTCGGCTACGGAGGTTATGGTGACATGGTTTTGTTAACTCTAGATTGAGGCCTACCCTGTACCCACGAACTCTATTCCTCGCTGAACAGAGTTGATATTTGACACTCGATTCAGAAAAAAACACCAAAATTGAACTAGTACTGTTAAAGAGCTCATAGTTAGACCCTGATAATGTCATTTTTTTCAGCGGTGAATCAACAATGGTGGACCTAGTGACATGCCATCGTCTAGCTTCTCTGGAGGTTGAGAAGAATTCAATCGTGACAGTCGAGTTCCTTCATGAGCCATGCCGCTAACATCGCAGTATTATTTCTACCTACTTGTAATTAAGCATTTTTTCATAAAATTGCGATTTCTTTGTTTGATGACAGCTGTATTCTCGCCTACAATACCTCGTGGGCACGATTTTGTTTTGCAGTAGGTAATTTTTAGTGTTTATGTTACCTAGTTAATTTAAGAGTAATATTTTTCCTTATTCTTTTTTTCTGACGTAATAAATGTGTACAAACTATTTTTGTATTTTTTTCGTGTTAGCAGCGCTTTACCTAACTTTACCAGAATGATGTAAGTACGAGTATTATAGGTAGGTAAGTAGGTAACATTCTTTGACCCAATTTTGACAAATCCCCAACTTGTAAAACAAATAAGGTGGTTCGAGAGCCAATTATTAAAAATCGTAGATGACATGATGCCATAATGGCAATTAAGTAATGCTTGCCATTACTAACAAATAATAAAATTTGTACTAAAGAGTTGCTGATTAGATACGTGGTTTAAGGAGAGTCCTATAAATAAATATTGGAAAATATCACATAGGTATATTGCTCTGATCCTAAGGTAAGTAGCTAAAGCACTTGTATAGAAATCAGAAACAATGAGGGTACCACAACACCTAGACTCGAGACAATACTAACAACAGTCCGGCGTGCTCGCCTCTCAGCTATGGAGGATGTCGAAAGGCGAGCATGACGGATTGAAATAAAACCCTGTGATTTATGATTAAAAGAAAATTGACAAAAATCTTTGACATCGTTTTTATCAATTCCAGCTCCCATGACTTGCACGATATTGGTGTGACACGGCATTATCACAGTATTATGCTTTTAAACCAGTATGGTAGCAAAATCAAAATCGAAAAGTAATAAACTCAATTAAATCTAGCGAGCTAGCTACCTGACGTGTGGTGCCGGCACGTTAAAAGAATTGCACCACCCCTTTTCTTCCTATGGGTGTCGTAAGAGGCGACTACAGGAGAACCGCCACAAGAAGACGGGCAGCAGCGTCTCCTCTCCACCATTGGCCAAACTGCTATCGCCAACCCGCCTGCCAAGCGTGGTGATAATGGCAAAATCCACTTTTCTAAGAGGCCTGTGTCCAGCTTTGGACTGATATAGGCTGGTGATAAGCTAGCTACCTCGGTGATAATTGTATGGAGCACCTAAACGCTATTTCGATGTTCCTTTTAGTATAAGTTTTTGTGTTTGACGACCGTCTGGTTTAGTGGAGGTAGCGGGTTTGAATCTCGCAAGGCAAATTATTTTGTGGGATGAGCTCGTGTATCTGGACCTAAGTCATAGATGTTTATTAACGCTTAATTAGGAGTTTATCCGTTTTCTACGAGTAGTCGCCATAGTTCATGCTTTGCTTAGTTTGGGGCTAGATAATTAGTGTGATTATGGTAAGTATTAATTAATTTGTGTCATATTCTTTAGTACATCCTGTTTATAGAATTATTGTAGTTATATCTAGTACAGTCAACGGCAGGACAACCTACACAAACATTACAAAGGACAATGTTCTTTACCCATACATTTATCTGTGAAATACAGGGTGTACAAAAGAATAGGACACTCCTTAAAACCACGTGATCAGCTGGGCATATACAACAACTTTTTCTATGGGAGCAACATCGAAATCGATATTTTTTTAGCTGCTCCATACAAACTAATTAGCATACGTCGATGATAATGTATCTGAAAGTAAAATCACAATTTCGATGTTGCTCCCATATTAAAACTTGTTGTATATCACCACCTGATCACGTGGTTATAAGGAGTGTCCGGCCACATAACTCTTTAATGGCTAGGAGTACTCGTAGATAATACTTTGATTTGTCGACAGAACGTATTTCGTAGTGTATTGTGCAGACGTGGCGCTTACGACCTCGTACCTACCAGACAGTATTTTTATTTACTGGGGGCGTAAACTAGTACACCCAGAAACGAGAAAAAAATATATGTTCGTTTTTTAAATTGACTTAGGCATTGAACGCAATACCTTATCCCATGGTTACGACACTTCTGTTATAAATATATTTTTAAACGACTTCTATGATAGATCCTCAATTACGATAAAGTATTGTTAAAGTCCTAACACTAAAAATTGTGACATAAAAAAGTCGGTTCTAAGTTTTTTACAACTTGTTTAATTAAATTGTATCATCGATACGGTTGAATTAGGTAATAAGCCGCCTCTCATTATTATAATATAAATACTAAACTTCGTTTATAACTTTCTAAGGCTCAGTGAGTGTCTTGAACAGTTTTTGCGGCACTCAAGGGCACTGTATCACAGAAATAAAGGTAAGAAATATGTAATTATTAAAGTGTATTTTTGAATAATAATTATATTTATTCTACTAATTTTATAAATGCCAAAGTTTGTAAGTATGGATGTTTGTTACTCTTTCATGTAAAAACAACAGAACGGATTTCGATGAAATTTTGCACACGTATAGAATAGGATGTGGTTTAACATATAGGATACTTTTCATCCCGGTTAAAAGTTCCTGTGGGATATATTGGTTAAACTAAAGCTCACGCGAGCGAAGTCGCGGGCAACAACTAGTTGTACTATAATTATGTGTTTTTTTTTTGTTTTTAGCAATTACCGTGCTAGGTTTATCTAAGATTTTTAATATTTCGTCGAGTTGACTAACGTCTCGGTAGCTTAGTGGTCAAAGCACTAGCCCGGTATGCGATGGACGTGGGTTCGGATCCCAACTGAGGCGGACGATTTTTTTCAAGTATTAAAAATCTTAGATAAACCTAGCATGGTAATTGCTAAAAACAAAAATTTAGATATGTCGGCGATTAATCGGACGGAGAAACGACTATCGGAGATGCGTTTCGGAATCAAATTACAAGTGCTTAGTTTTCATAATAATGATGATGATCTTTCCGACCGTTTTCGGCCATGGCGACCACTTCGACTCCTAATTAGACAGGCGCTGGTGCACCCGAAGATGGCTTTATGTAGCCGATCTTCGCAGCGAACTCCCGTGCACAATGAGGGCACGTTAGTACACCGCTTACATAATTATAGCGGATGGCGGCAGGAGGACGGGCCTTTAGCTCATCGCGCTTAGCGTCGAGGACAGCTTTACGCTGCTCCTCGAACTCACGGACATGTCTATTTACAATCCCACGTCATTCTGGGCGCTGTGCTGCCAAACCTTCCCATTAAGAGGGAGACACATGAAAAGATGCAACATTTTTCATAATAACCAAGGTACAACTAATGAAGCTTACATGTGGCTGATGTAATGATAGGAGAGGCTGTGTAACGCATAGACATAGAACCACTTGCCAGCGCGCGATTGAAGCGTCTACCAATCATGCTTGACTTGGCTTCAAAGAAAAAAACTTAGATAATTATGTGAATAAAATTTTTATACAAATGTGTTTTTTAGTTTACCTAAGTAGGTATTATTGTTAAAAATGATTACTTAATTATTGTAAAAAAATATAAATCTCAAGTCTAGTTGACAGGTTTTAAAATAAAAGAAATAAGGATGTAAAAACAAAGAAGATTTTACCCGTATTATTAATAATACTTCTCTTTGCACAGTTGTCATCAGCCTGCTGTGCTGGTAAGATTACATATTTAATATTTAAGTATGTCGAATACAAATATTATGTTCCTGTATATTAAATTTCACAGTTAATAAATAAAATATGTTTGAAAATTCATAGCTGACGTATATCGTTGCAAGGCTATACGTAAATAAAATTTATTTTCAATTAACGTGACCTGCTGATTAAACTTTAAAGACGAAACCTGAAATCAGTATTCTGCATTGGGTTTTATGTTTTAAATGTAAAACCATAAGGTTGATAATGCTTGCAACCCTTTAGCTCAGTTCACGCACACATGTGCGTGACGGTGTACCACAAAACGTATAAAAATCAATCAATCGAGATTGTTCATCATCATCATCATTTCAGCCATAGGACGTCCACTGCTGAACATACCCCCCCCCCCCCCACTACCCAATGACTTCCAGATTAATCCGGTTGCGCGCGGCCTGCATCCAGCGGCTTCTTGCAACCTTTACCAGGTCGTCAGTCCACCTAAACTAACAAATCTGAGATCGTTACTTACCCTTCGAATATTCCGTGCGTCACGGCACAGCATCACTGAGCGTAACTTAGGGGAATTAACATTTTAATACACAAATACTTACTACAAATCATCAATGATTACCTGATTTACATAGTGGCGTGTCCTAGGTTCGATTCCCAGTTACAGATCAATTTAGATCCCTTTCAACTTGGCTTCAGGATCTGGGAGTGCTAGGTTATCCTTCTGGCTTATATAATAGCTTAATACCGACAGCTTCACCTTAACCACATAATAATAGTATTAGATTCATTAGATTATACATAGGCATCACAGGAGTCAAGCCTAGCTTTGATATAATTTTAAATCTAAAAGTACTTTATAGGAGTACAGGGCCCTAACCATGAACTGTTAAAATAATCTCAAATCTGTCAAACATTATCATTTCTGTCAAATTTTGTATGTAATGACGTACCAAAATTGACAGATTTGACAACTTTGAGATTGTTTTAATAGTTCATGGTTATGGCCCAGGTTAACTTTTTCTTCACCGTCCAAACCCTGTGAGACGACTGATACAAACGAACGACTCTTTCTATTGGACCAACTCCCTAACTCAAAAATAAAGTTCATCTGGTCCATACATTTTGGTCGAATCAATATTGATATTTTGTATGGAACAGCAGATTATTTTTGCAGTTAGAGAGTTGGTCCAATAGAAAGAGTAGTTCGTTTGTATCACGGGAGTCTTCTCAGAAGTTTTGGATGGTGATAAAAAAACCGGCCAAGTGTGAGTCGGACTCGCGCACAAAGGGTTCCGTACCAGTATCTATAAAAATGGCAAAAAAAATCACGTTTGTTGTATGGGAGCCGCCTTAAATTATTTATTGTATTCTGTTTTTTAGTATTTGTTGTTATAGCGGCAACAGAAATAAAATACATCATCTGTGAAAATTTCAATTCTCTATCACGGTGATGGACGGACAGACAGACAGACAAACACACAGACGGACAGCGGAGCCTTAGTCATAGGGTCCCGTTTTACCCTTTGGGTACGGAACCCTAAAAAGTAAACCCGTATAGAAAACTATCACGATTGTGTTTAGTCTCTTTTTCTGTCTGTCTGTCCTTTAAACCTATTTTTACCGGGTACCTTTTAAAGACTGTATGCTGTACAATGGAACGACACAATCTAATATACTTATCTTCTTTCCACCACCGAACGAGGAGAGCCTCGCCGAAAAACACACTGTTTTTAGTTGGAATTCCAAAGACTCGCACTTTATCTGACTCGCTTTATCTGCTACTAGACTGTGCCCGCAACTTCGTTTGCTTAAATTACAGAATGTTTGGTATATCACATATCTCCCACGGGAACAATGAACCGGGAATAAAAAGTATCCTTTAGTATGCTATGCCGTCTCATTTAGAGTGCATTTGCTAGTATGGGTTTAACGTTATCCCTCTGTGCTAACAGCGGTTTAGCAAAAATCGTATATAGAGTAACAGATTAAGCTTCTTCCCGGTTAAGTCCCGGGGTTAAGGTTGGGATAAAGCTATTAATTTTTAAACCTGCCCACGGGTAAGTTTAAGGATGGTTTAAGACTTGTTTATGATATATTAATCGGTGTTCTTTGCGCCTATCTAATAAAATCGAGGTAGGAGGTAGGATCGATATTATATTGTGATTAATAAAAAACTAAAAACCGACTTCAAAAAGAAACTAAAAAGCAAAAAATAATATTGACTAAAACATACCTAATCGGTTCTTTTTGGAGTCGGTGCCAGCCATCGAGAGTTAAAATGTGTTCATTCGCACCGACTCCAAAAAGAACTGATTAGGTATGTTTTAGTCAATATTATTTTTCGCTTTTTAGTTTCATTTTGAAGTCGGTTTTTAGTTTTTTATTAAACTTTTTTAATTTTACAATTTTAAGTGTTAAGTCCTCTATTTTTTTCCTCCTAACTTCGCCAAACATGACTTTACAGCAAAGTAACCTTAACTAATATTGGTCCTCTATAGTCCCCCTATCCAATGGTATGATAAAAATAAGGTGTTATATAGGGTCAATTTTTCGACAAAAGTCTTTAAGTCTAAAAAGACTAAAAAAATGTTTAAGTCTTAAGAAAAGGCTTTACCTACACTCCAACCAGAACGGCGGCTATTTTGGTGTCGAAACCATAGGATAAGGTTTTGCGTTAAATAACAAGTCAAATTAAGAAAGGAACTTTCAATTTTTTTTTCGTTACTGGGTGTGCGGGTACACCCCCAGTAAATAAAAATTGGCGGTCTGGTACCTCATAAGCTCCACGTCTGCTCAACACAAAATACGTTCTGTCGACAAATTGCAGTATTATCTTCTAACTCCTATCCGTTAAGGAGTTCTGTGGCTTCCATCATCAGGTCAGCAACATGACATGATGATTACCAGACCCAAAAATCAGCATTGAGACAGAAAATATAGGCAAAACATTATGGGTGCCTACAAAAATTGAGGGTTGCCCTCGATTTCCCAGGGATCCCATCATCAGAATCTGACTTGGTGTAAATGGGACCACCTCGGGAGTTCAAACTAAAAAATAAATTTTAAAATCGGTCCGTAATTGACGGCGTAATCGAGTGACATACATACAAAAAAAAACAACATTCAGACGAATTCAGAACCTCCTCCTTTTTTTTGAAGTCGGTTAAAAATGGGCGATTTATACGAAATCCAACAATACGAATAAATGTTTGAGTATTTTATGTCCCATTACGCAACCGAGAATACATAGAGAATGGAACGACCCATTTAACAAATCTATCTTACTGATCTTTCTAAACCGTTATAATTTTCCTTTAAGTTCATGAAAAGCACTATCATATAAAATAATAAATAAGTTTTTAAACCAAATATTGAAACTACATTCGTGATTGCATACTCTTTGACTACCAGCTAAGTGGCCATTGGCACATAATAACTTTTTTTTCGGTGAGTGATGCGACAAATCAAACTAATCGAACGTCTTTTTCGTTCACGCTTTAAAGTCGGTGTTGCCATTTTATTACTTACTCCTGGGGTTAGTATAATCTCTAGTTTAAGTGTCACTCTGAATATCGAAATTGATAATCTGGGGACCAAGCTTTAAACACCAGGTTTTGATAACCCACGGTTTTACGCTAGTTCACGGAATAAATGTTCAAAAATAGGGATTTTAGTCATTCGCATGCGAATCTTGCCATTACGTATTCGAATTGGAATTCGCATGATTCTGAAAAATACGTCTCCTGGGCGCATTAGCTGAGAGGTGGGACTCGCCGATGCTGGAGCGCTGGATTAGGTTGCACGCTACCAGAGCTGTGTAGGCTGCTCCTGCTGTCGGTCCTCTCTCATACTTTTTATATTATTGTTGTTTTTTATGTCTTACTCGTAATAGTACTAACATAGACTAAGTTTAAAATTTGTTACTAACTTGAATATGGACCACGGTCTGAAATAAATTTCTTTCGTTCATTCATTCATAATATATATGTTAAGCAGAGTGGTCTGCTTATTTCATATTTTAAATTAGGTTTGATATGAGACAAACCAAACACCCTTAGTCCACGCCAATGAAGTAGCGGGCACAGCTTGAAATAATTATAAGCACAATTAAATTAAAAGCGTGAGCATTTTTTTAAATATTTTAGGAATACTTACCTCACAAAAAAAAACGCTCGTTGTTTTGAATCTCTATAACACTTATCTTATTAGTAAATTAACTCTAGTACTGAATTAAGAAAAAACAATGCGATAAATGTTTAAATAGTTAGTAATCCTAAAAGTTTTTTTTTTGCCAAAATTTGTTCATAATTTGCTATTGTTTTTGTTTACGCTAATGTCATGGCAGAGTATGAGTAAGGCAAGGGTCAACAGGTTATTTTGCTTACTACAAATTAAGTGCTCGTGAAACAAATGACAGTGCAATATATCTGCCGGCACAGGATAGGATTGCCCCAACTTGTTGCCCAGAGTATCGGATCAAACAACAGTACCGTTTTAACTCTTACGGAGTATCCACGTCACTTCGAGTTGCGAAACCCAATTATTATGCGTCGGCTGGAGTAAATAAAATGTTTGAAATGTTATATAAAACTGTTTTGTGTGTTACGTTGATATATATTGCGCGTGGAATAGAAGCCGGTAAGTTATTTTATTGTAACTTTGTGTTGTTTGTTTGTAATCATTGAGATAAGAAACCGTGTGAACAGTTTTTAAATTATATTTATTTGAAAATACTCAAGTGAAATACGTTAGAGATATATTTTAAATATTGTTTGATAAATGAAACGCAAAATGAGTGTCTTAAAGTCATTTGTACAGAAAATAAACAAAATTTTTGTTATCGCCTTTTGCTGTAGGAAAATATGCCAAAAAAATAACAAAAGTGTTTGTTCACAGTATGCTAAAACTTGTGTTGTTATTACATCAATGATAATACTGTATTTGTATCATTTTGTTGATTTAATAGACAAAAGTACGGGATACGTTGAGAATGTTAAGATCATCTTACGTTCGGGTCCAGTGTTCTATTCTTGGTCTCAGTCCATAGGTAAAAAACTTTAACTAAAAAGTATTTCTAAATTTATTTAATTTTATAATGCAAATTTATTTATTTAATTGGCCTAGGTACGAGTTTTGTACTTGGGGCCCAAATTCAAATGATCGATACTTTTTTGAGTGCAAGTCGTTTTTATTACGATTTTTATTTTGATCGAGAAATCAATCTGATTACTAAACTGCTTGTAAAAACTTCATATGCTGTCATATTCAACAAAAATACTGTTAAAATGAGACGTAGAATTTTATTCTTTTTAAAGCCATTTTACAAATAAATGCTGAAGTAGTACAGTAAAAGTAATGGACATAATATAACACTTACTCTGTGGTAATGGTATGAAATTTAATGCTATGTTAGTTAGTGCTATGTTTACATTCAGATTAATTTCAGTAAGATCAGAAGGCCTAATACATTAAATGTTACGTCGTTCGTTCGGACGTATTTAAACACAATAGATTAAAATTACCATCTCCTTGTATCAAACCTTTGACAAAATATGACCAACTCAAACTAGAAGTGTAAAAAACACGGCCGTTTTCAATAGTTTACGGATTGACAAAAGTTTTAAACAAATGAAGGGTTATTCTGATTATTTTGATAAGTAAGTAGTAGGCCTCCAGAACCTCGATTCAGAAGCCTTCGATAAAGAATTGACAACCGGTGAATCACGTGATACTAACGTCATCACGTGGTATTCCGATCGACAATTTTAATCGAACAATTCTGAATCAGTTGTCAGTTATATGAATAACTGACAAATAACCACCACGTGACGTCAATTCTATCTAACATCTTAATTCGGTTCAAAATTAAAAAAGATCTTACATCTGTATCCTGTATATTAGGGCTTAACAGAGTTTTTAATTGCATCGTACAACTAGTGGCACCGATGTTGAGCGCTGGGCTAAAGATGCGCAGAAGACCACTACGATAACGTGATTGGCTAGTAGCGACGCGCCTGCACGCGCCGTGATTGGTTGTTAGCTTCGTGCTCACGCGTCTCTACGATGATCGTCTCGTAAGACGAGCAAAGCGATCCCCAGTCTTTTTACCCCAGCAATGTTTTAGGCCGTGGGCTTAATGTTAAGTTATTATAAAATCCCATTAAAAATCAGGTTAATAAATGATATAAAAAGTTTTAAAACTGCGCTTAGTGGCTTTCTTAGATACTGAAAAAGCATATTATGATATAAAATCATATTTAGATGACATGATGTAGTAGCATAATGTTCATGTTATATTAACTCACTTTAATTTTGAACTGTAATTATTTTTTCACTAAGATGTTATTCATATACCTTTTAAGGTGAATCATGGCAGCACTTACAAATATTTTATATACAACACCTTGTAAAACCCATGTTTATGAATAAATAAATGATTTGCTTTGATTTGATTCATGTATGATTCATAATTTAAACTACTTAAGCCCTTCAAGTTCGACAACGACGACATGAGCGACAGATCCTCAAATGAATAATCGAAATTCCTATTGGATCACTTTGTGGCTGTCTGTCTGTCTGGCATTGCCGGTTTGCGCCGATTCTACTGACTGGACTAACTGAACCAATTTGGTAGGTACTTAGATTTCTGTGACCCAAACACGGACGTGTAACATCAATTATTATTCATTAGATTCATTTATTAGATTAAAAATATCGCATTCGAGTTTAATTTAAAAGTATTAACCTAAAACATCCTTAGCTCTAAAAGTATGAGCCTAAAATTATGAAATAAGAAAAATAAAACAGAAAATAGTTTTTATTTACCTGCTCATAAATGTTACAGTACCCTAAGAGTATTCAAAGAGTGGGGTTCGCTTTGCGCATTTTATGAGACGATCATCGTATCAGAGACGCGTGTGCGCAGAGCTAACAACCAATCCCGGCCGGCGGTGCAGGCGCGTCACACTACTAGCCAATCACGTAATCGTAATGGTCTCTTGCGCATATTTCGCCCAGCACTCAACATCGGTTCTGCTACTTGTACTGGGATCGGACCTGAACCAATTTATTTAGAAAACGAACTTTTCTAAATTAATATTGTTGTTTTTAGCAATTACCATGCTAGGTTTATCTAAGATTTTTAATAGTTGAAAAAAAAAATCGTCCGCCTCAGGTGGGATCCGAACCCACGTCCATCGCATACATACCGGGCGAGTGCTTTGACCACTAAGCTACCGAGACGTTACTCAACTCGACGAAATCTTTCAAGTGGTTCTCGCTGTCAAAGTCAGCGTATTTTCTAATCAATGTTACGGTATATACTACTACTGTCATTACCCGATAGAAATATTTTTACAAATATTTAACTATTGGTAAAGATCAGAAAAGCTTAAACAATTTAAATTTTTGTTTTTAGCAATTACCATGCTAGGTTTATCTAATATTTTCTAAATTAGCCTGAGGTGGGTGTGCTGGGACATACCTCTGGCAAAATTAATTGTCTGGTGCCTCGTCACACAAGGAAGTTATTTTTTTACTTCAAACTACGAATTGGCTGGTTAAGCGCATTTTTATTTCTATATTATTTTAATAAGTGACACTGATAATATTGAATAATTAAATTCTTAAAATTTCGGTAACATTTTCTTAAGGTAACGGCTAACGGCACACATCGATAACTCAAAGATTATGAAATTGCAAAACAATGTTTCATTTTACTTCGAAAAACAAAGTTTGATTGATGTTTGAGGAAAATTTGTGCCTTTGTGTTAGTTGTTGATTTTTAGGGTTCCGTACTTAAGGAGTGCCAATGACTAAGATAGAGGTATGTCCATACAACCTAACATCGTACCGTTCGGTACACATCCGCGAGAATATCCAAAAAATTGCCTAAGCTAGAATATCAGTCAAAAAATATAAAAAACTAGGCTAGAATATTAATTAGAATGTGTTAATGTGGAAATTTTATTACTGTACAAAAATACTTATATGTTTAATCTTTAACATAGCCACTTTTACACTACAAAACCGTTTTTTTAAATATTTTTTTTGATGTCAAAATTTCATTTTGGCTATTTTTTTTACCGTAGAGCGTAACCTCTATATAAAATAGATACAGAAACTAGGTATGATTATAATATAATTATAATCTCGTTAGTTAAACAACGTAGGTTTAGTTTAAGCAGCCAAATGTGACTCAAGCTCGCACCATATAACACAGGATTGAATAAAAAATATGGAGGTACGGATTCTTTGACATACGAGATCGACTCGCGCTTGACCGGTCGTCAATGTAATCTGATATGTTTGTCATTTTACAATGAAGTTACATGCAAAAATTGTTTTTCCAAGTAGGTGGGTCATTGTTTAGAAACAAAACTCTTTCACTGCAACTGAAAACTCTGAAACAAAAATAAACTATAAAAATTTAAAATAAAAAAAATATTTTAAAATCTAAGTTATGAACAGTTTTTTTGGGATCTGTTTCAGAGCTTGCTTCATGCAAAATTTCATGATTCTGTCATCGAGTGGGTATCCTTGTCGACGGCCAACCCTTTAGGTTTCGTCATGAGGTTTAATAATAAATTAGAATTCGCTGTTTAATGACTATCAAGATTTTCATACTAGCAAAATCGTACTAGTTAGCGAGTGTTTTCATGTAGTTTATGATTTTATCGAATTATTCCTACTTAGGACTTTTTTTTTGATGTCCTTTATCGCACCGCCCACAAAACATCTATGTTTAGCCTAGGTAAGGGTCGACTGTTAGCGAATGCCTCGTGGCATTAAGTCCACCAATTGTATTTTTTTAAAATCTGTAATATATATTTTTTTTTTTAATCTGTGCTATAAAGTTTAAATACTTAAATAAAAATGAAATAGCGAGTGTGTAGTTAGGTATCTACATTTAGGCATGTCGGAAAGTCCAAATCAATGGGTTTATCTCGGAATAGCTTATCATAGACAAATGCCTTGGGTATAGGCACAATTCTACACTAATAACAACAATATTCTGTTTTATTTTGCAATTACGGGAAACCCAATAATAATTGACTGATAAGATGAGACGGAAGGGCAGCGGCATGCAGTAGGATGAATAAAGCTAAAGATCGTGCTCTTTGGTGCTCGTTGGCGGAGGCTTACGTTTAGTGGACTGCAATAGGCTGACATAATGATTATGATGATGAATTGACATCTATTTTATTATTCTATTTCAGATAAAAGATGTTCTGCTCGCCAAATCAGCGGCCAGTCGGTAGTATGCGTATGCAACGCCACCTACTGCGACGAAATGACAAGGGAGACTCCTGCGCAAGGGAAATTCGTCCAATACACGTCGTCTGAGGTTTAGTATTTCATCATCATCATCATCACCAGCCTATATCAGTCCACTTCTGGACAGAGGCCTCTCCAAAAGGAGGATTTGCCATAATCGCCACGCTTGGCAGGCGGGTTTGCGATCGCAGTTTGGCCAATGGTGGAGAGGAGACGCTGCTGCCCGTCTTCTTATGGCGGTTTAGTATTTATTTTAACTAGCCGCTGCTCACGACCTCGATAGTGATAGAAATAGTTAGAACAAATTACTGGATAAACAAACCTTAATTTAATAATACTCGTAGCTACTGCCCGAGACTTGGTCGGGCTAGAGAACGCCTTTAGAATAAAAGCCAAAGATTATTAACTGATCTTCACGAAAATAGTTTAAAATTCGATGGGCTAAATTTATTAATACCTAGGGTCAAATTTAAGCTAATTTCGATAAACTAGCTTAAACAAGTAACAAACAGGCAAACTTGCTTATTTACGTGGGATAATAAGAAAGTTTTGCGAAAATAAAATAAAATGGTTTTGTCATTATTTTTTTTATATATTTTCAAAGTACTCTGCAGCAACCTCTATATAAAGTTTCATGCATCTGAACCAGTTTTCGAAACAATTTTCCGAGTCCGCCGCAGACACTCTTTCTTGCTCGAACGATAACAAACAGCGCATTATCCCTTTGAGCGTAAAAAAATATAGCGCGAAAATGTTCCCGGTGCAGATATTTTTTTTTTCAATAAAATGAGTAACGATAGATCAAAGAGGATTTAAATACTCAATATATAATGTAAATTAATAAGCTCGCAAACAATGTTGAGGGAAATATAGAAAATGGAACGTAGCTACCTAATTTTACTTCAAAAATCATATTTTCAAAATAGATTATAACCGGCTAGTCTCTCCTTCAAAGACAGTATCTTTGCTCTCCTCTCATGCATCAATTTTTTTTTTCGCAATACCGACGCTATGAGAGGCCTGCCCCTCTAGCACACGAGCAACAAAACACGATACGATACGATATGATATAGCGATACATCGCCTCTTTACTTTCAAAATATGATAAAATAGCCGCCACCTGTAACTTTTATTGAAACAGTGAGCATGTCCGTGCCGGCGACGTCACGGTTATGCTCGCTTTTTCGATAAAAGTTCATATGTTGACAAAAAATATGCGATAAATCGCTATATCGTATCGTATTTTGTTGCTTATGATAGAGGGGCTGGTATTATAAATAAAATATCAAAGTCAAAAGCGAAAAGCCGATGAGTAAAAAGAGCCAAACGTAGAGAACGATTCCCTAATACGATGGAGCATTAAATTTTATTTATTTACTAATTTAATATTTTTTCAGACTGGCTACCGATTTCACAAAATGATTGGAGAACTTCAAAACAATACTGACGAAGGTATAATTCATGTTTTATAATTTATTTTTAACTTACGATTACTGACATTATAATCAAGAATTCGATGTAAGTTTCATTGTAAAGATTGTTTACATTGTTGCTTTGAATGTTATACGATTTGTATAAATAAGTGAATTTTTGTGAGGCTCAAAAACCAATGTAAATTGAAAGTTTAAAAAAAACTTTAAAATAGTCTGTCTATGGTCTTGGTATACAGTCGTTGTTTCTGATTTCTATAACACAAGTATTAGGATTAGCGCAATGTATGAAATGTTGTCCAATATCTTATATTTTGGCGTGATTCGATCAAGAGCTAGTTAGGACACCCACAAGATGGACAGACGACCTAGTAAAGGTTGCAGGAAGCCGCTGGATGCAGGCCGCTTCCAACCGGCCAATCTGGAAGTCACTGAGGGAGGCCTATGTTCAGCAGTGGATGTCCGGTGGCTGAAATGATAATGATTATAGCAGGTTACCGCCACAAAATAGAAAAAATACAGAAGGTCCACTCCCGCCGTTCTCGAAAACAACTGCCCAAATTGGGCTGACTGCCTAGGGCTGCTATTCTGATTTTTGAAATAAATAAGTGTGCCTTATTTCACCGATACAACGGTTAGTTTATTCATTTATCTTATCATACGTCCAGGCCTAAATGGGAAGACAGAGCAATATTTACTCTCCCCAACTTGGCTTCTTCAATTGCTGTTGTTTTTAACAGCGGCGGCAGCTGCGCGTTGTTAGAAATTATACGTACTAACTACATTACTTAGGTACTGTTATATGTCATACTGACATTTCTAGGTGGCGTATTTATCCTAGCAACGACAATGTAAAAAAAATCAATAAATAATTTAATATGTTTATAATCTTTTATACAACGCTAACCTAAAACACTGGTGTTAAACCAATGACGATTTAAGTAAAATTTAAAAGCTCATTCCTGCTGAATGTGTAATGTAATGAAATGAATGATTGATCGCTATAAAAACTTATCTTTACCTTTACTACTTACTTACTTTACTTTACTTACAAGAGAAAACCTAGACCTAGTTTTATATACCTTTTAATATTATTTTGGAAATTTAAAGAACGTGTAATCACAATTTTGTGTTGTATTCAAACACCCAAACACACTGCAGCAGTACCTAATAAAAACGCTTATATATCTATTTTTCGCACGTAACAATGATCAATGCGTAGTAAACTGTCGTGAGAGACAGTCCGCTGTAGTACTGCCCCGGATCGTCCGAGATTGCATATAAACGCAATTGTCAATTTGTGCGTAACGATTTTGACGCTTAGTTCCGAGTGGCCTATCTGTCTAGCGCGCCGCCGCTATACGTAATTTGTGTCACCGCTATATCAGGTACCTGTTGACGCAGATTATATCATTTCTCCCAATTCCAGGTAGCTGTGGATACTCGTTGACCCTGGACCCGTCGAAGTTCTTCCAGACTATCGAAGGGTTTGGGGGGGCCACCACTGACTCAGCTGGGATCAATTGGAAAAACTTGTCCGATACCACTTTACAGAAGACACTTATTGAGTAAGGATGTTTTATATGATTAAACAACTCGTCTCGAATTTCTATTAACTAAGAAATAAGATTCAACCATAATTTCAACCATTTAACCATACAGGTGGTTCTGTCAATAAAAGTAACAAGTATACTTACCATAGAAATATCAGTCGACACATTATATATTAAACTGACCGATTTATACGGAAAAAGGTCCAAATATTTTTTCAGTTAACTGTAACACGACACACGACACAACGACGACGACTATATATCACGACGTTGTGATATATTGAAGTCATAAATCGCACGAAAAAAAAAATTACAAGAAAACCCGACCGACTAAAAAGGCATAGCCAAATAAAATGGAATAAAATGAACTTAAAAACATCACCAAGCATTTAAATGCCTGTACGTTAGCATTTATAAGTTTCAGCCTTATTTTATGAGTTTCTAAAGTTTCAGGCAAAAAAGGTAACATTTATACCTAAATTTTATAGAGGTAGTAATCGTTTCAATTCCCGTTTCATAGAGTTTCAATTATACAACGCGAAAGTTCAAAATTAACCCTGTATATTAATTTACCAGTGCATATTTTGCGGATACTGGACTGCAGTACAGCATGCTGCGGGTGCCAATCGGGGGATCAGACTTCTCTACGCGCCCTTACGCGTACAACGAGCTGCCAAAGAATGATGCCAAGCTTACCAACTTCTCTTTGGCAAATGAAGACTTTGAGTATAAGGTGAGGACTCTTTAATTCAAAGACAAAGAACATTTATTGCTAAATGACATCACCACGACATATTGCAGAACAGTACATTATCATCATCATCATTATTATCTCAGCCTATTGAAGTCTACTGCTGGACGTAAGCCTCCCTCAAAGAGCGCCAAGGGGCACAATCAACCGCTTTTTTCATCCATCCACTGCCAGCCATCCTCCTAAGGTCGTTGGTCCATCGAACTGAGGGGCGTCCTACATTACGTTTGTCTTGGCGTGGTATCCACTCGAGAACCCGTTTTTTCATCGGTTCTGAGACAAATGTGGCCAGCCCACTGCCACTTTGGCTTGGTACATTTTTGAGAGCTATGTATAGCGTATGTGATGTTGTCTATTTATTTTTACTTTGATGAGCATTTAGTAACTGTGAGTGAGGTACAAGGTAAGGTACCACTATACAGGGTTACATTGCAAAGGGGTGCCAAATTTTAAAAATAAGGTTTAGAGGTGCACTGCTTATGGTATTTGTTGTCAATTTGAACCTCTGGTATGCGCGGACGCTCCTTCTGTTAGAAATGTATCTTACATCAAAAAGGCTTAGGCTTGTTCTCGCGCGCCAATGTGACTATTATTGCACTGAACTTTGCAGTTCTAGGTTGCACAGAGATAGTGCGTGCGTATTTTTTTTATAAATGATACAAGATTATCCACGCGTACCATCTTTGAATAGCGGATATTAATTTAACAAAAATAAGATTGTTTTTAGGTCGTTTATATCGATTTAGTTACTGATTCAGAGTAGTAGTGAAAATTTGGCACCCCTTTGTAATGTAACCCTGTATCTACAAAAATATACCTATTATAGGTATTAGTTTGTAAATTTATTTACAAAAACCATTCCATAGAACAAAACGTTTTCCTAATTACTAAAAGAAAAAAAAACAAGGACACATTGCGTTTCTCACATTTAATGTCGTATAAAATGTCTCTACTTCATGACCTTACTTGGGGTGAGCGGGCTAGGCCACGATTGATTGACAAGCAATATTACCTACCTAGTCACATTAAGACAGCAATGAAGATGCAATTCAATAAAACCGGCCAAGTGCGAGTCCGACTCGCGTACGAAGGGTTCCGTATCATTATCTATAAAATAGGCAAAAAAAATTCGTCAGACAGACGGATAGCGGAGCCATAGTAATAGCATCTAATAGAGAAAGAAAAATACTTAGGGTCCCGTCTTACCCTTTGGGTACGGAACCCCAAAAAGGTGGGTGCGTCAACTTTACTATCTCACCGATAAATAATGTTTCGAAGTACTTAGCTAAGTATTTGACATTAAATATTCCAGTGAAACATTATGAGTGTCAGGAGTAGGCTTGTGCCATCGGTATTATGTTATACAGGCTGTACAAAAGAATAGGACTCTCTCTAAAACCACGTGATCAGCTGCGTTTATGCAACAACTTTCATAATGGTAGCATCATCTAAAGCGTGTTTTTTTTAGATGCTCTATACATTATCATCGAGGTAGCGCGTTAGTTTGTATAAATCGTCTAAGAAAAAAATATTTCGATGTTGCTCCCTAGTAGGAATCCGTACAGACACGAGCATATTTGGATACATTTTCTTTGGATTTTAAACCTTATTGCATGCATTGCATATAAATGATGATATCATAACTTAACCATAGTATTTATACGCAAAGTGTTACATAGGTAAATGGTATATATAGCCGAGACTAGCCTAACACCCTGTAGCTCTTAAGATTGCATTTGACTTTGTCTTCATAAGTTTAACTGACAGTATATTTATAAAATTGTATCCATTCCAGATTCCCATGATCAAAGCGATCCTAGCGACATCAACCACGTCGGTGCATATCGTGGCCACGACCTGGTCTCCGCCACCCTGGATGAAGACCAACAACCAGTTCACTGGGTTCAGCCAACTGAAGCATGAGTATTATCAGACGTATGCGGATTATCATCTGAAGTGAGACTCTTTTAAACATTGCATCAGATAAATCTCAATTAGATTTTACAAAGTATGTTTCCATATGTTAGCGCAGGAAAAAAAAACTTTTTTAGGATCCGTACCTCAAGAGGTAAAAAAAAAAATCCTTGAAAAGGATTGATATCAGTTTTTCAGTAGTTTCACCTCACTTTCTACCCAACTTTATTTTCAATAAATTAAAAATATGATTTTAAAAAAGATAGAATTACTAGGAACTACCGTCCTACCGATACTTGGGTAGTAGGTCATCTATCTTTTAAAGAAAACTAAGCAATTACGGTTCACATTTTTTATTCACTTATTTATGATCACCTTTAATCTTAGGTGTACCGCAGGGAGCAATCTTAGGACCCCTGATGTTCCTAATTTCTACATACAAAACAAGGAAGGAGTCACTTTACGAATTATCTTTATGAGATAGTATGTTACTCGTATTTATATAATTTGCAACTCAAATTGCAATTATCTCTCTGTCTCTCTCGTCCTAATCTCAATTCTTAGATAAAATTTATTGGGCTATCAGCAATGACTTCTGTTTCTGTTCTAGGTTTCTAGAAAAGTATGCAGCTGAAGGAATACCTATTTGGGGAATAACAACTACTAATGAGCCGATCAACGGGATCTTCAATTTGGCGTCTTTTAATTCCCTCGGCTGGTACCCATCCGATATGGTTCGTTTCAATGCGTCAACTCACTAACTATAGAGGGTGATATGATAAAGGACAGAATGGCTTTGACAGGATGATTTTCGTATTAAATTTAACAGCTTTTACTATGTAGCTAAAGTTTCAGCCCTAAAAATATAACTGATGTCGACGTAAATGACTGTTGTATGGAAAAGTAAATCCTTTTCTCCGGATTTTGTCATGCTGTAGTAAATACTTATTCAAATGATGAGAACATCTTGTTAAAGCGATTCCTTTGTCGAAGCAGACACCTTGTATTTAGCTGACACCCGTTTAAAAATTATAAAAGTTCTGAGATAAGATTGATCTGATCTAGATTTAGTGCTTTTTTTTAAAGTAAGACTTTTTGAACAAAACGCAAGACGCACGTCGTGTGTTTGGTGCTGCAAACCACCAGCCATTTTCCGTTTATGATCCTGCAAGCATCATGTGAATCACGTGACTTGCAATCGAAATCTATAACTAATCTAAATAAAAAATCTTAATATGAATCCAACTCATGACTTCTGCTTACTACGTCTTGCCCAAAACGTCTTATTTGCTTATGTTTTGAGTCCTTGTAGGTGACAAATGTAAGCCTTAATTATTATCTCTTGACATGTCTTTCGTTTAAATTTCAGGGAAAGTGGATATCAATCAACTTGGGACCGACGATTCGGAATTCCACCTTCAAAGATTTGAAGATCATCACTGTTGATGACCAGCGCGCCACTATACCTCTTTGGTTTAATTTGGTTTGTATAACTATTAGTGCAGGACCCCGATCATAAGTGATAATCGGTAGACCACGTGACACTATCGCTTATCAATATATTGTCACGTTTTGTCGGTCGAGAATTTGCTATCAAACAGTTCTGCATCTCGTAGTACATTTTTTAAAAGTCTTTAGCATGTACCATCAGTATCTTTACCATGAAGTAGGATGCACACAAATCTGTCCATATCAGTTCAGCATAGTTAATCTTGCTTCTTGTTGCGTCTCTGTTCGTTAAACAAAGCTAGATGATATCAGGATTAAAATACATGCAGATGTTTAGATTTAAATTCAACACCTTCTTTTGTTCAAATCCCGATATAAGCCAGTTGTTTTTTCAATAAAAAGAGGTTGCCCAGAAAATCCCTTCCATTGGGGAAACCTCTCAGTTCTAAATACTCTGCAAATTTTACAAAGTACGTCCAAGCATTTGACATAAACGGACTGACAGACACACGAGTGATTCTGTATGGGTTCACTCGGATATTTGAAACCCTAAAATTAGTGTTATCATAAAGAGTTTGCCCCAAAGACCTTTCCTTCGGGGCAACCTCTCAGTTCTGAATTTTCTGCAGATGATACAAAAGTACCCGCAAGCGCTGCAGTACGTAGACGGGGTGGGGGTGCACTACTACACGGACAAGATCATCCCGGGTTCGGCGCTGTCATATATCTCTGAGTCGCACCCTGACAAGTTCTTATTAGCCACCGAGGCCTGTGAAGGTATAGTAAAAGATTACATATTTTTATTTTATTTTATATACCCTGTATGCTTAGACATAAGGGTTGTAAAAGAGAATCGGACACTTCTTAAAAGCACGTGATCAGGTGCTCATGGACAACAACTTATTCTATGGGAGGACCATAGAAATCGAAAAAAAAAATGCTCTATACAAACCAACGCGCTACTTCAATGATAATCATTATCATCATCGTTTCAGCCACAGGACATCCACTGCTGAACATAGGCCTCCCCCAGTTACTTCCAGATTAGCAGATTGGAAGCGGTTTGCATCCCTTGGCTTTCTGCAATCTTTACCAGGTCGTCTGTCCACCTTGTGGGTGGACGTTCCAGGCTGCGCTTGCCGGTACGTGGCCTCCATTCCAGCACCTGTCTGCCCCATCGGCCATCAGTAGTATCACTCCCTAAAGTCCCGTTCTGAAAGAAAGGTTCTGGAATCCAGGCCACGTATTGGCAAGCGCAGCGTGGGACTTCCACCCACAAGGTGGACAGACGACCTTGTAAAGGTTCCAGGAAGCCGCTGGATGTAGGTAACTTCCAACCGGGTAATTTGTAAGTTCAGCAGTGGAGGTCCTATATGGCTGAAATGATGATGATTTATAACATTTCGATTTTACAGGTTCTGCACCATGGCAAACGGAGAAGGTGTTTTTGGGATCGTGGGATCGAGCGAAGAATTATATCGTTGATATAATTGTGGTAAGCTGTTCAAGTCAGTCTAGGGCTGGAATCACACTAGGCCGTTTTTGATGTTACTTATTAGGTGGTTTATTTATTGTAGTTAATTGTCCGTCCACCCACCACACGGTGGACAGACGACCTGTTAAAGGTTGCAGGAAGCCGTTGGATGCAGGCCGCTTCCAACCGGCCAATCTGGAAGTCACTGGGGGAGGCCTGTGTTCAGCAGTGGACGACTGTGGCTGAAATGATGATGAAGATGATAAGAATATTATCGCTTTTAAAAAGTATTAACGTGAGCACGCTTTTTACACACGTACCGAATAGGAGGTGCAATTGTTTAGAACTGTTACAGCTAACTTACCTAGAACAAACGCCATGTGAATTGATTTTTGATAAACTGGAATGTTTGCGTCACTTCATTTAGAATTCTTGAAAAAACACGCTAGTGTGCAATATAAAATTACCACAGCAGGAAGGTAGAGATATAGCGTTCAGTAACGCTTATTATGTTAACCAGTAAGATTCAATAATCTTGGACTTCTAGACGTTGAAGATGATCTAAAAAGTCATTCAAAAAAGCAAATATATTTGATTACTTTTACCCATATTCAAATTTGTTTCAACCAGGATCTGAACCACAACGTGGTCGGCTGGATAGATTGGAACTTGTGTCTGAACGCTGAAGGCGGCCCCAACTGGGCGAAGAACTTCGTAGATTCTCCAATCATCGTCTACCCAGAGAAGAACGAATTCATTAAGCAGCCTATGTACTACGCCTTGGGGCATTTCTCCAAATTCGTTCCAAGAGGGTCGAAACGGATCAAAGTTACCGAGAAGAAGCCGTTCCTCTCGTCTTCGGTGGAAAACGTTGCATTCATCACGCCTAATAATACGGTGGTCGTCGTGCTATATAATGGGTGGGTATTAAAGTAAAGTACTAAAGCTTCTTTACGTTTTTCAGCACAAGTGTGAGCCATACTTCTTTCACCTTTACTAAAAAATAGTTACTTTTAATAAAATGCTATCAATGCTATGTATGGAAAACCAATGGGCATTTTACAAATATTTTTTTGTTTTTTAGTGGGAAAGCAAAGCAGCTGTGCCTGAAATTGGGTCAGAAGAAGGCACTTATATCAATAGCAAGTAAAACCGTGATGACTGTGGAGTTTCCCCTCGAGAAATGAAAGTGAAGTAACAACATAAACAAGTGCTGATAAAATACCAATAAAAACCTTTTTCTTTTACTTATGCGATTAGAAAATAACCGTAATCATAGAAAAGTTTGATTACGATAATTTGCTATCGCGCTGTCACCCTTAATACAATAAATATAATTATAAGTGTTGTACGATTTGACGGAAGTGGATGAGGTAAATCAATGGCGTTCTCTTATCTGTGATTATGACGTTGTTGAGCTTAATTAAAGGGTAGTTATTTTAGCTTGATTTTGTTTTATACACAATTTTATTAACACTAGTCATAAACTATGCATTCAAATCTTGAACACTAATTTTAATCTACTTTTTCTAGTATCGTTTTAAAAGTTTGTAATATGTGTGACACCCGGATGACAATAGCATCACAGAAATCATTTGAGACCTACCATTAGAGTTGATTGTGCATTCTGAAGGTGAATGGGGAAATCCTTTAATTGCAAGTGAAACATTTGTGTTTAAGCTCATTTAAATCGAATTGACGATGACCCACACTTTGTGGCTTTAAAAACACATTTTCCCTTTTTAATATTTAGATTGACTAAATCTGCATCCTGTATACAGTGTTTTTGTAATCCTTATACTACAGTTAAATATTGTTTAAGGGTTTGTTCATTATTCTTATAGTTTTCAGCACTATGTATGTCTAAATGCATTGTGATTGTCTAAATAACGCCAGTGATACTTGTAAGTTAATTTAATGGTGACGATTTTGTTGCACTAGACTCCAAATTCTTTACTATAGTTTCACGGTCTCGGATGTTTCCACACAGGCTCACAGCCAAATCTTCAATGGTATTGCCATCTTAAATACGCTAAATTAAGACTAAACACAGATTATTTAAGAAGACTTACAATTAAAGTACGTATCTTAAAAAGATTAAATCAAAACATTTAGTTTAAAATTTGACTTTCTGTCTGATCAAAAAAGTCTTATTTACCCAAGTCAAAAATACAGAGTTTAGAGTCAACTAAAAAATATGTGTGTAAGAAAGATTATTGATGATTGTTGAATTGTTAACTCACTCTTGAAGTTGACTGTATGTACAATTGTACAATTCAATCGCTACCATTTACTTATGTACATAAGGTTGTATCTTATTGTACAGATTGTATGTAATGACAATTTATATTTATAGTACTTTGCAGTCTATCTTTGTGTAGATAAATAGTTATTTGAGATTTAGTTAATACATAGACTTACCTACGAACTTGTAGTGGTATGGTTGTTGTAATGATAAATACTATATTATATGATTAATATATTATTTCGAAGTTTTATTCTGTAACGATCTGCCAAATTGGTAGTCTCACTCATCCTGCTAGTTTTAAGGCCATGAATGTAGCACTGCATATAAACCTGCCTAAAATATCACTGACCTTTACTACAAAAAGATTAGACGACCAATTTAATATGTATGTAGGATGTCCGAAATATGTTTGATGTGTCATTTCAAATTGATTGACTATTCTTCAGAATGGTTTAAACCTAGTTCATATTTTATAGAAAGGCACTTATTAGGTATCTGAATAGCTTTATTTCCAAAGGAACATTAATTACTCCATTTAATTTCTTCGAAGCTACACATTCTTCTTTGAAATATGAAAAACTGATTCTTCCCTGAGGAGAGAAAACAATCGATGAAAACAAGATGTGGTGGTGTAACTACCCAGCTAGAGCCGATAATACCCGTGAAATTTTATTTATTTTATTTTATTTATTTATTTTATTCAGGCAGCACATTATAAATAATACAGGCCCATATTATAAATACCTTAGTATCTAACATACATAAAATAATAAATTAAAAAATACAATAATGACACACTATTTCGACGGTGTAGTGTTGCGCAACTTGGTGTCAGGTAGCCGGCCACGAAACCGACGATACACAACACCTTTCGGCCAAAATTCCGCTTTCAAGAAGGTCGACAGCTGTTCGGTCGGAACCCTTACCACAAACGAATTGAAATTCGTATTGTGACGAGATTCTAACCGTCTTTAAGACTTTTACAGGATATATACGACTATTTCTATCGACCATTATCGAAATCTCTGTACGAAGAAGCAAAACATTCATTTTTGATGTTTGTCCTAAAGAAAAATTTGTTTATTAATAAATATAAATATTGGACAACATCACATACATTGCTCTGATCCTAAGGTAAGTAACTAAAGCACTTGTGTTATAGAAATCAGAAACAACGACGGTACAAATGTTTATTAAATGTTCATTGGAAGAATGTCCTATTTTAAATGTTTTAAAGTCGATTAAAATTATATAGTGTTTAATACAATTCCAGGTAGAAAGATAAACATGTCGTTTCCAATTTCTGATTTCACAACGTGGGAAAATTGTTCATGGGAAAATGTATTTGCCCACACATGTAAAGCGATATTTTAGTAATCACACCGTTTATTTAAGTTACCAACAACAGCGAAATATTCAGTTTGATGTTCATTTTTGTCCGTCTACTTTCGGGCATTTGTGAATCCGTAGGTGGTACTAATATTAAAAACGCGAAATTTTGTATGTATGGATATAGTCAGTTAAGCGGCCTCCGATTTTCAATTTGTCTTATACCTAAATGACCAGTCGGATCACCAAACAACCGCAAAACTGTTAAAATTTTGTAATTGGCCTCTTAACGACCATGCATGATACTCGTATCCTAGAATCAACAAGTCCTGTTTTTATATTAGGAGCTTTTCAGACTTTCGACAGGGTGAAAAGACCATATTAGACCGTCCTAAATAATCTGAATATGCAGCACAGCAGGATATCCAGACAGTATTTTACCTTAACGCCTAGGAAGTGGTATGAAGACGGATTCTCCTGATCCGGAGTATGTGCTCACGACAAAAGGATGCGAGGTGTGACTTCCGAGTCTTATCACTGCGCCAAAAGTTCAAACTTAATAGATTTAATCATTGGCCATGAAGAATAAACAAACAGTCAGCCATTTTGTCATTACTATAGCAAGGATGATAACCATTACGTAATAGAAAAGATACAGCTTCAAGTTGTCATCTTTAACGACGGTGTTTGAGGCTGTCGTTTGTGGCTCGTGGCCTTAGGTCACAGCAGGTGACTACATATTTGGACGTTGAGACGTTTGGGCTATGAGGCTGCTAAATAACTTTTCAATAAATAGCACTAATATTATAGTTATTGGGTCCCCAACACTAAATAATAATATTAATTCATACAATTGGTCTTGTTGCCATATTGTTTCCTCTTTCACTTTGCTACTTGACTCCTATCGGATCGGGCCATCAACGTGCTCAGCTCTTGCCTACTGGGCAATTGTAGCCATTTAACGTTCTGTGCTGAGCACTAAATATTGAAGAACAATAAAGTTAAGGTGTTTGTGGAACCAGCATTTCATTTCTACAGTCCGCCTACACCACTTAAGAGAGAATAATTAAAATTTAAAAAAAAACCCCGATGATCATCAAACGGCTGATCAGGTCATGTTTACCTTACCATATAATTTCAAAATCATTGAATTACCAAATTTAGAATCGATCGGACATAAAGAATTTAGTCAGATCCCCTCATCAACATAGAAGTGCTGATGATCTTCAAACGGCTGAACAGTTTTCATGAAACATGGCTAAGAACACTCGGGATAAAATTATCTATAACACAAAAAAGCTAAACGAAAATCGGTTTATCCGCTAGGGAGCTACGATACCACAGACAGATACACAGACAGACACGATAAACTTATAACACCCCTCTCTTTTTGCGTCGGGGGTTAAAAATTGGATAGTCTCGCACCAAGGTTTAGTAATTACTCGTATAGCACTAAAGTCACTATGAGTGGAAACTCCAGCAATCTCGCCTACTTTTTTTTGCAGTTATAGTAAGGACTTGCCTTAACAGATTAATAGTCCACTGCTTGACAGAGACGTCAGTCCGCCTAGCATTGGACTTTACAACTAGCGGTACGGAAGTTGAGCGCTAGGCGAAAGTTGCGCAGAAAACCATGACGATTACGTATTGGTTAGTCGTGCGACACGCCTGCACCGCTGATTGGTTGTTAGTAGTTCCGCGTTCACGCTTTGATACGATGATCATCTTGTAAGATGCGCACAGCGATCCCCACTCTTTGTCCTAGCGCTCAACATTGATGCCGCGTACTGTAAAGTAGTCTAAAAACGAGCCCATTTTTGGCAGCAGCAGAGGTTCAAATAGTCTCTGTGGTCAAGCTATTTTATTTGGCACGAACTTTTCTGTACCTACTACAATAAGAGTAAAAAAGTCATCAACGTAAACTATCCTACAATAGTCTAATATTTGGTCACCATCTCGGACAATCGTTACAAATGAAGATCAGAATCACACTGACACATCAACAGCTCGATTGATGGTTTCCTGCCCTTCATACGTAACACTATAGTCAAGTTACGTTACTAATATAAGCTGAACTTTAATAGTATAAATCGTCCCTTTATTGAGAGTTCAGGTTCTAATGGAAACGTACAGGTTGACTAGGTCCGTACAGTAGAGAACAATGATGTTTGCAATAGCATTTGATATCCAACCCTACCACGTCCATTTATAAGCCCTCCTCCTGTCAGTTCAAAACCTTCAAGATTTTTAACCTTTTGAGCTTAGAAATAAGGAAATATTCGACAAGCTACTTTTGTTGTTGACTGTCCAATCATTAAATTACGATAATATACCTAATTTTACAAGAATAGAGTTCAAATTTAAATGAAACCATTAGCGCGTGGCGTCAGTGCATGCGTACTTTCAATTGTATTTTAACGAATGTCAAGCTCCCCTCGTTGTGTTATCTTTATTTAATATCTTTTCTATTACGTAATGGTTATCATCCTTGCTATAGTAATGACAAAATGGCTGACTGTTTGTTTATTCTTCATGGCCAATGATTAAATCTATTAAGTTTGAACTTTTGGCGCAGTGATAAGACTCGGAAGTCACACCTCGCATCCTTTTGTCGTGAGCACATACTCCAGATCAGGAGAATCCGTCTTCATACCACTTCCTAGGCGTTAAGGTAAAATACTGTCTGGATATCCTGCTGTGCTGCATATTCAGATTATTTAGGACGGTCTAATATGGTCTTTTCACCCTGTCGAAAGTCTGAAAAGCTCCTAATATAAAAACAGGACTTGTTGATTCTAGGATACGAGTATCATGCATGGTCGTTAAGAGGCCAATTACAAAATTTTAACAGTTTTGCGGTTGTTTGGTGATCCGACTGGTCATTTAGGTATAAGACAAATTGAAAATCGGAGGCCGCTTAACTGACTATATCCATACATACAAAATTGTGTAAAAAGTGTGGGCAAATACATTTTCCCATACATGTAAAGCGATATTTTAGTAATCACACCGTTTATTTAAGTTACCAACAACAGCGAAATATTCAGTTTGATGTTCATTTTTGTCCGTCTACTTTCGGGCATTTGTGAATCCGTAGGTGGTACTAATATTAAAAACGCGAAATTTTGTATGTATGGATATAGTCAGTTAAGCGGCCTCCGATTTTCAATTTGTCTTATACCTAAATGACCAGTCGGATCACCAAACAACCGCAAAACTGTTAAAATTTTGTAATTGGCCTCTTAACGACCATGCATGATACTCGTATCCTAGAATCAACAAGTCCTGTTTTTATATTAGGAGCTTTTCAGACTTTCGACAGGGTGAAAAGACCATATTAGACCGTCCTAAATAATCTGAATATGCAGCACAGCAGGATATCCAGACAGTATTTTACCTTAACGCCTAGGAAGTGGTATGAAGACGGATTCTCCTGATCTGGAGTATGTGCTCACGACAAAAGGATGCGAGGTGTGACTTCCGAGTCTTATCACTGCGCCAAAAGTTCAAACTTAATAGATTTAATCATTGGCCATGAAGAATAAACAAACAGTCAGCCATTTTGTCATTACTATAGCAAGGATGATAACCATTACGTAATAGAAAAGATATTAAATAAAGATAACACAACGAGGGGAGCTTGACATTCGTTAAAATACAATTGAAAGTACGCATGCACTGACGCCACGCGCTAATGGTTTCATTTAAATTTGAACTCTATTCTTGTAAAATTAGGTATATTATCGTAATTTAATGATTGGACAGTCAACAACAAAAGTAGCTTGTCGAATATTTCCTTATTTCTAAGCTCAAAAGGTTAAAAATCTTGAAGGTTTTGAACTGACAGGAGGAGGGCTTATAAATGGACGTGGTAGGGTTGGATATCAAATGCTATTGCAAACATCATTGTTCTCTACTGTACGGACCTAGTCAACCTGTACGTTTCCATTAGAACCTGAACTCTCAATAAAGGGACGATTTATACTATTAAAGTTCAGCTTATATTAGTAACGTAACTTGACTATAGTGTTACGTATGAAGGGCAGGAAACCATCAATCGAGCTGTTGATGTGTCAGTGTGATTCTGATCTTCATTTGTAACGATTGTCCGAGATGGTGACCAAATATTAGACTATTGTAGGATAGTTTACGTTGATGACTTTTTTACTCTTATTGTAGTAGGTACAGAAAAGTTCGTGCCAAATAAAATAGCTTGACCACAGAGACTATTTGAACCTCTGCTGCTGCCAAAAATGGGCTCGTTTTTAGACTACTTTACAGTACGCGGCATCAATGTTGAGCGCTAGGACAAAGAGTGGGGATCGCTGTGCGCATCTTACAAGATGATCATCGTATCAAAGCGTGAACGCGGAACTACTAACAACCAATCAGCGGTGCAGGCGTGTCGCACGACTAACCAATACGTAATCGTCATGGTTTTCTGCGCAACTTTCGCCTAGCGCTCAACTTCCGTACCGCTAGTTGTAAAGTCCAATGCTAGGCGGACTGACGTCTCTGTCAAGCAGTGGACTATTAATCTGTTAAGGCAAGTCCTTACTATAACTGCAAAAAAAAGTAGGCGAGATTGCTGGAGTTTCCACTCATAGTGACTTTAGTGCTATACGAGTAATTACTAAACCTTGGTGCGAGACTATCCAATTTTTAACCCCCGACGCAAAAAGAGAGGGGTGTTATAAGTTTATCGTGTCTGTCTGTGTATCTGTCTGTGGTATCGTAGCTCCCTAGCGGATAAACCGATTTTCGTTTAGCTTTTTTGTGTTATAGATAATTTTATCCCGAGTGTTCTTAGCCATGTTTCATGAAAACTGTTCAGCCGTTTGAAGATCATCAGCACTTCTATGTTGATGAGGGGATCTGACTAAATTCTTTATGTCCGATCGATTCTAAATTTGGTAATTCAATGATTTTGAAATTATATGGTAAGGTAAACATGACCTGATCAGCCGTTTGATGATCATCGGGGTTTTTTTTTAAATTTTAATTATTCTCTCTTAAGTGGTGTAGGCGGACTGTAGAAATGAAATGCTGGTTCCACAAACACCTTAACTTTATTGTTCTTCAATATTTAGTGCTCAGCACAGAACGTTAAATGGCTACAATTGCCCAGTAGGCAAGAGCTGAGCACGTTGATGGCCCGATCCGATAGGAGTCAAGTAGCAAAGTGAAAGAGGAAACAATATGGCAACAAGACCAATTGTATGAATTAATATTATTATTTAGTGTTGGGGACCCAATAACTATAATATTAGTGCTATTTATTGAAAAGTTATTTAGCAGCCTCATAGCCCAAACGTCTCAACGTCCAAATATGTAGTCACCTGCTGTGACCTAAGGCCACGAGCCACAAACGACAGCCTCAAACACCGTCGTTAAAGATGACAACTTGAAGCTGTAAGCGGGTATCTTCAAGTTGTCATCTTCGAGCACAAGGCTGTTACCGGTGTTACAGACACCAGCTCGTCAACCTACCACGCGTCAAATTTTCTCAATTGATAATGATCTCTATTTGTCAGGTTTAAAGTTGAAAATCAAATGACAAAAAAGTTAAAGAACTTTTTAGGTTGGTTGACCTGCCGTTGACTGTACATCATTTGAGTTTTACTCATTCATTGTAAGTCATCATCATCATCTGTGCGCTGTGGCGCTCCTTGGGGGAGGCCTATGTCCAGCAGTGGACTGCAACAGGCTGATATGAAAAAATGAAAATCATCATCTTCGTTTCCAGCATAAGACGTCCATGCACTGCTGAACATAGGCCTCCCCCAATGACTTCCAGATTTGTCGACTGGAAGCGGCTTGCATCCAGCGGTTTCCTGCAACCATACCAGGTCGTCTGTCCGCCTTGTGGGTGGACGTTCCACGCTATGCTTGAAGGTTCGTAGCCTTCATTTTAAAACCTGCCCCATCAGATACAAGTCTACGTGCAACGTGCCCCACTCACAGCCACTTTAGCTTGCTAATTATTCATTGTCTGTCTTATTCAGAGAGATTTGCTAGTCCGGGACTAAGGTTAACCTACTGAACTAACGTACAATGCGTGGGTATAGTACAGTGGGTTAACCTTAGTCCCGGACTAGCAAATGCACTCTGAATAAGATATGTGTTTGTACAAACAATACACTTCTTTATCTGCTCCTCTGCCTTCCTCCTGTACAGTTATTTGAGTCATACTATAAGAAAGTGCTGTCTATTCAAGTTTATGCATAATAGCTTAGTCACTTGGTCGTCCTACAATACGGCTTCGTTTGCCATGACTCATCGTAGTAATGCGTTTAACTAGACGGGCGCGCAAAATGACGAATGTGCCTGCAGACCGGTTGTACGTACATGGTGTTTATAGTATTGGAGGGACGTTTCTGTCGTAAACTGATATTTCATATGATTTTTTTAACAAATAAAAGAAAAAAAACCTAATTTTAGGAAAAAATATTTATGAGTTTTCTGGAAGAGTTTGCTCTTACCGAAATATCGCGCGAATTTTACATCTTTTTGTAAACATAACTTCTTTGCTTGGAGTGCAATAAATAGTATTATCACACTAATGATGTTTTTTTTAGATTAAAAAAAAATCATAAATAAAAAATGTGACCCCCTTACCAAACGCAGGCAAGAAGCAGGTAAGTAGTAACCAAAGAAAATGTGCCGGGGGCTGCAATTCGCTGCCGTGAAACGAACTTAAATATTGCAGATTTTGAGTATGATACAGAGTGCAATTAAGTTTACCCTTATAGTAAAATTTTGTTTTTACTATTCATAACTAATAGAAAATAACTCTCTAAATGGACGTTAACTAATAAAATTTGGACAGTTCGCATAAGAAAGAGTCTCATTATTGTGGAAATTTTATTTCTTTTAATAGTTTAACTTACTTTGCACTATTGCCGAGTACATATAATAAACATGGGTTCAGTATTACTTATTTCGTTATTTCGCCATTACTTATACGTTCTCACAATGTTTTTTTACCGATCTCCAAGTCTGTGATAATTATTGTCAAAATCCACAATCACCCCGATTTTTTTCTTAAATTCGTGCTTAAAACAAAATCACTGACTTTATTCTGGACATCGATAATATGTTTTAAATAACTAAACAAATATTTCAATGAATATAATTTTAAAATATGTAGTTATTAAACATTTATAATAATAACATCATCCTGTAGAAAAAAATATTATGAGCAATGTTCACGTTCTTGTATAAAAGAGGAACTCTTTTGAGTCATCAACATTTACACGAATTGTTATCTTAATTTTAAAACAATGGTTAAGTCACCAGTAACAAACCAATTTTAACATTTACAGTCATAATTTTATGGTAACTTGACCTGCTGGACTTTGGTTCTTCGGTCAAAGTTTGCAAACAAGTCATCTACTGCAACCCTATCTACATGGTGTTTAGTAAATGATATTTTAAGCCAACACTAGCCTATGTAAACTTATGCTTAAATAGTATGGTGAAGTCAGAAATTGAATATCGTCATTATTTTATTATGCAATCCAATTTAAATAAAGTTAAATGACAGAGCACACCACATACCTACTTATTTTTTTTTATTATTTTTTATTTCATATTTTTTTTTCTAACTTGCCCCACAACAATTGGTGGGATTTTATTTAAAAGGGGGTTGGGTATGTCAGGTACATCCAAGAGAAGTTGGTATTGTTCAGCCCGAAAAGTTAAGAGGCTATATTTGAGGAAATCTTCGCAAATGTTTAATTTGTTATTATATTAAATCAAAACTTTATCCTCATTTATTCCTCATCAGCACTAAGCTACTAGTTTCCGCAAGCGGTCACTAAACTGAATTAAGAGTCGTGTAAGTAATAATCACTTATAAACATTTCTGGGAACCCGTATCGCACATTCGTCGTATTGAATTCCCGATCTCTTTGTTTATATGAATGGAAGCAATATGATCTTACTCAGTCAGTCTCAATTTCGACTTGGTAGCGCGCGTTCGCGTCGACTCGAAAAACTAGTAAATAATTAGGGAAACAAGTTATAGTTGGGGTAACTAGTCGTAATTAGGGGAACTAGTTAGATTTTTGCAAAATGTATTTGTTTGTGGTGTTGTTTGCGGTGGTAGGGGGTGCATTGTCTCATACTTATCATCTAGGAGCGTGCCCTGTGGTGGAACTGATGCCTGGCTTTGAGATGAACAAGGTTTGTTTTTTTTTATTTATGTTCTTTGCTCAATAGTCATCAGTTCATTAAGCTACCTACTAAAGCTTCAAATCTTTTATAATATGAGTTAAGAACAGACTAGTAAAGATATTATTTCAATACTAAGGTTTTTGGTTAACTTTTATCCAACTTGAAAATGCCTACCCATTATTTCGCACAAAAAAACAAGTAGGCAATGTTTTCTTCTCTATTCCAATTTTGGGCTCTAGCCAAGCTAGGTAACTTTTTGGCAAATTCGAATCTTGATAATGTGAGTCATTTAAACTTTATGGACAAATCATGTTACGAAATAGTTCATACAACATATAGATACCTACATACCTTAAGAACAACGAGAGCTAGATCCTTTGCCAGTTCTATATTGGTTTTATTCAGAACAACATATTGTTTTATATTGAGGTCCTAGCAGGGGCGTGCGGTGCATATAGGCAATGAGGCAGTGCCTACCTGATAAATGAAATAAGGTAAGCAGAAGGTACTTACAAATGTGTGTTATTAATGAAAGCCATTGATTTTCATCAATAAAACACATCAATAAGTATCTACTGCCTACCTCGAAATCAAACCATTGCCCGCCACTGGTACCTAGGTAGGTAGTATTAGGTATGAACTACAATAAGGTCCTGTGTACAAATAAATAATTTGACTATGACAAGAAAGTGTACTACCTACTCTTTTTAAAAATATGCAACAATGACCTACTACTTTTTAAGAAATCATATTAAATTAAGAATCATTATAAGGTGAATAACCGGAGTTATCTCTTTAATCAATCTTTGTTTGACCTTGAACCTACTAATGGCTGTTTTTTTTGGACGACTCTTTGTAATAACTTCCTATAACTATTCAGTCTATACAATAATGACTATTGTGATTTTATTGCGGAAGTTACACGTATGAAAATTATGTGTGAAAAACTAAATTGTCGGCTTAATTACAATATTTAAAAAACATCTCGCATTTTTTTACGTATTTGTAGGTAAGTAAACATAAACGTAGGTACAGAAAAAGATGGATTTCATATTTTCATGCTGTTATACGGGCAAAAGTAAAGCACCTCTCATCTTGCCAACAAGCATGTAGCTTCTTAACTAATTAAATGCAGGAAACCTACGCGGTATCCTGCATTCTACTAATATTATGAAAATGCGTAAGTTTGTGATGAATGTATGGATGTTTGTTACTATCTTTCACGCAAAAAAACTACTGTACGGGATTGGATATTGCACTCATACATATATAATATTATGGTCCGGATTAACATTAGTCTTCTTTTTATCCCGGTCACTGATCAAGGCAATATTTTCCGGTTAAATGTGCCTGTTGGAGATATTGAATTAAATATAAATACTAAGCAAGCGAAGTCGCGGGCAACAGCAATAGTTATTAAGTATATTTTATAGTTTCTCGTTTTACAAGTCTGAGGGGTTTAAGACACCTTAGATACGCATGTATTTCATTTAAATGTTGTGATTAATAACCTACACAAACATAGTAAAGCCTGCGACAAGGAAATATGTAGATAATTCTCATTTTACGCCAATAATAAGTACTAGTAGCTTATGGTATTTTACAAAATTAATGGTGCCGAATAACGATAGTTATGGTATTTGACAAACATAATAGGTTATTCAGACGCGAGGCACAGGCATGAATGTAAACTCAAAAGTAGATTTAAAATTAAGTATGGCAAAAAATATCATCATCATCATCACCAGCCTATATCAGTCCACTGCTGGACACAGGCCTCTCCAAAAGGAGGATTTTGCCATAATCGCCACGCTTGGCAGGCGGGTTGGCGATCGCAGTTTGGCCAATGATGAAGAGGAGACGCTGCTGCCCGTCTTCTTGTGGCGGTTCTCCTGTAGTCGCCTCTTACGACACCCATAGGAAGAGAAGGGGTGGTGCTATTCCTTTAACGTGCCTGCACCACACGACACAAAATATGCTTGAAACATAAATAAAACATAGCTAACTCGTTCAATATTATGGGCCCATGTCTAGCGGTGGACATGATGATAATTATGTTATACCTACCTACTTAGTTTCTCAAATACCATTTATGAATTGCCCCTGTTTATTATTATGGGGCTAATGAATAGGATGTATTGTCTCACTGTTTGACATGTCTGTTCTAAAAGATAACGGTTAATGTAGTTACGTAGATAAACAGTTTAGTTTACAGTTTACAGTACAAATGTTTAGTTTTACTGTAATTATCGTACCGAGTGTTCTGACCCGTGTTTATAGATTGTCAAGTTTGTTTGCGATGGGTAATACGGAGCGACAGGCTGGGATAATATTAAGGCTCGGTCTACACCGAGGGCTCGGTCCATACTCAGCCGGAAACCGGACCTGGTTAACACCGGTTCAATCCATTGCTTAAGCAATAAGGTCTTTTTTGAACGGATTTAAAAAAAGACTTTATTATTGCTATTATATATATTAAAAGATTATTGCTTAAGCGATGGATTGAATCCGTGTTAACCCAGTCCGGTTTCCGGCTGAGTATAGTCCGAGCATAAAGGAATGACTTTTATGTTCGACTGTTTTTACCCGACTGCCAAACGAGGGTTATGTTTTTTATATGTAATAATACTAAGTTACGTAGAGTTGACCTTATTCGTCATATATACCTATGTTCGCCTCTAGATAGCGGATGAAGTAGGTACAGAACACACTGAACACAAAGGAAAAAACGCGATCCGACCCCTTTTGATAACATTGACTCACATCCAGATAACGATCTCCGTTGTAACTATTTGTGTACTTGATATTTGCGCAGCAATAGACCGTTGAGTTTTCCCCATGCTACTTAAAATCAATCAATAGAGTTTATCCATGAGGTCATGACTTGATATGGCTTCACCTACCTTAATTATTTGTTGGTAAGCATATTATTATCAAATTTTGCCTATATTGATTTTTAAAGTCTGAACGTGGAGGATGCTTCTTAGGCGATTTACTAAAAACTAAGAAGTCATCAACATAGCTCCTCGAATTGCAAAGCTTAGGTGAAAATAGGCAGGCGGAATCACTCGCAGAGGACAACCGTTGGGCAGGAAAGGTTCTCAAGTCGTGTGGTTCAGTTTTTCTTGACACATTGTTATTGTTCCTAACTATCAACCATCTTCACAGCTGCTGGGTGTATGGTACGTGATCCAGAAGACGTCGACAGCCTCCCACTGCATCACATACAACTTCACAAAGACACCGGAGCCCGGAAAATATGAGCTGGAGCAGGTGTCACAGCATTTCATCCTGGGACTCACTCCACTCAAACATGATTACAGGTTGGTGAAAATTTAAACATGATCAGTCCACCACTGAAAACAGATTGAAATTAAAGGCCTACTACGAGAATGTATCGTTCATTCGGTCAATCCTTTGAAAAAATGTGTAAAAACACGACCGTTTTCAATCCTACTAATATAAATGCCAAGGTTTGTAAGTATGAACTCTTTTGTTTTGTTTGTTACTCTTTCACGCAAAAACTACTCTTCTAATACTAATCTCGACTATTTTCAGATACACTGGAATCCTGACTGTCCCCGATCCAGCAGTCCCCGCAAGGATGAAAGTGCGGTTCCCTCTTAGTAAGTTTTGATATTTTTAATTACAAGGTGATAAAAATTTCGTAAGCAAGATAAAATTGGGACTAAACAATTAGGGTGACAGATAACATTCGAATTCCAATTCCCATACAAAATCGAAAAGATCGTATCATTTCTACGATTTTAAGGATTTCGCTTGCAAATTGGCATTCGAACGCTTCAAAATACGCCTCCCTCCTGTTCTTGCAAATACTTCAAGTCTATATTTTGTTCGTGTAGTATTTAAAATACTAATTTCATGTAATACTCCAGGTGTAGCCGGTTCAGCGCAGTACACAGTTCTGGCCACGGACTACACGACATACGCCGCCATTTTCACCTGTCAGAAACTAGCGTTCGCGCACAGGAGGTCCGCCACCATCTTGTCACGAAGCAAGGAGCTGGATAAGATGTTTGTTGATAAGGTAAGAAGAGGCTAAAATTAAAAAAAAACTATGCTATTTAAAAAAAGGTAAAGTTACTGGCAAGCGTAGCGTGGTACGTCCACCCACGGACACAGACGACCTGGTAAAGGTTGCAGGAAGCCACTGGATGCAGGCCGCTTCCAACCGGCCATCTGGAAGTCACTGGGGAAGGCCAATGTTCAGCGGTCGACGTCCTGTGGCTGAAATGATGATAATGATGATGATGTTGATTAAGTCCAAGTCCAACTTTTAGACGTCGCTTCTGAAGGACTGATATATTTGTGACAATTGTCCAATAATTGCATGGACACCAGTTTTTCATTGTGCAGTACGTAGGTACTGGCATAAGTATACCAACAAATCTTCTGCCTCTGTCAGTAATCAAGCTCCAACAATTTAACCTCTAATTTAACCCTTATTTACCAGATGCGCTCGAAGCTCTCCTCCTACGGCGTGGACCCCTACGACTTGTCCATCATCACGCAGACCGGCTGCCCCCTCCACCCCAACGGCAGTACTGAGGGGGTCAACATCAACATCGACCCTGAAACCTTCTCTTCTCACAACATTGGGCAAGCGGTGAGGAAGACTGGAGAGACTATTGGTAAGTATTTATTTGCATAGACTAGATAATAATTATTAATGGTCAGAAAGTAGCGGTCGGAAAGTGGCTATGCAACCTAGGGTGGTATGCCACTGGTCAACGTTATCCAATGTAACTTTGAACAAAAAATTGACGCATTTATCAAAGCTTGTTTGAAATTGAATAGCGGCATAAAGCATTTTACAAGTTGTTGGACCAAGAGATGAGAAAAAAAACCGGCCAAATGCGACTCGAACTCGCGCACAAAGGGTTCCGTACCATTATCTATAAAAACGTTTACGTTTACGAACGTTTTTGTATGGGAGACAGACAGCGGAGCCTTAGTAATAGGGTCCCGTTTTACCCTTTGGGTGAGGAACCCTAAAAAAGAAAATGATGCCTTAGATTAGTTAACTTGTATCTCACAGGCAGAACAGAACTGTTAAACAGAAATCCTAAGTAGATTTTTAGCATAGGTGTGCCGCAGGGATCAATGCTAGACCTCACGCTGTTTCTAATTAACATTAAATGATTAGAATAGTTTGTTACGGGATTGCTACCATGTACCTTATTTTTGAGTTCCCGATATTTCGGCACTGTTGCAAGCGCCATGATCACGGAGTAACTAATAATACTATCGGAGTAATATCGGGAACTCAAAAATAAGGTACATGGTAGCAATCCCGTAACAAACTATTCTAATGTTAGTGACCATGAAAGTTTAAAACAATATAACATTAAATGATCTTACTTATTTACTAGACCACTATGAGACGGTATTATTGTATTAATCGAATGCTGAACTAGTGAGCTGGATGCAGACCCACTTATCACTGCGCCACTTCTCAAATTAATATAAACCATTTCTGCTCTCCACAGATGGGTGCAGGCCCCCTTATCACTGCGCTACTTCTCAAGATCTATTTCAATGTGACCCTGTAGATTGTAACTTTTTTAAATTATTCCAGCTGACGGAGTGGAGTACGTCGTGGAAGCTGGCAAGAAAGTTTACCATAAAGTGGCCAGCAGCAAGGAAGACCTAACAGAGGCACCCAAGCAAGGACAACGGAACCTCGACTCGGATGCTGAGTGGCTACCCTGAAGAATGAGGATATCCTTAGTTTAGACTATAGTTAACAGCATGACCTACAGGTTTTACAACCGATTTTCAACCTTAAACCTAGCGTTAAGAGTTTAATATCAATTGAGGAAGACTTTTTGTAGGTTGAGAAGCTGTTGACTGTATTCAAAGATACATGATTGTAGGCTGCTTACTCATCACAGCCAGCCCATGTCACTTCTCTGCTGGATGGTGGCCTCTCCTTATTGCAAGCTAAGCCTGATCTTTGGCTCATGGCTCCTAAGCATGAGCTCGATTACCAATTTTGAATAGTGTACAAGTACCTCAAGTAATGCAAGTGTTGTACAATAAAATTAGGCATATAGGGTGACTAGTTGAACGATACCAATATCGGCTTTGTTATTCCCTAAAAAATAGCAATCAGTAATAATCGCGCAGTCATCGCCCGATTGATGGTTAGTGTCAAAACCTATGGGCAGAACTGACAGTAGATTGCTTTGTTTTTTGCTGTCAATTTTCGATTTTAGAAGCCAGAATTGGTCAATTTTGGCTATCGCATTGCTTTTGCAAGATAAGTACGGAATCAGGAGAAAAAGTTCAACTTTCCACACCTGATTCCCACGTTCAACCTGTCACCCTGATTGATTGGCCACAGATTATTTTATCTGAACTCTATAGGGTTTTAGGCTAATGGTATATCAAGCCACAACTAGGTATTGTAATATGCATACAAATATGGTAAGTCAGTTTGATATCATCATTTTAATTTTATAAATTTTCATACAAAAAAGGTACTTTAGAATCCATTTTTCTTCAAAAATGATGATACCAATTTCACTTCACCGTAGTATTTATATGAATACGTTTAACATAGGGTAGTTTCGGCTTGATATACTATTTACCTAATACCCTGTATATTTAATTTACCATAGATAGGCCACTCTAAAAATCCTCCAAATACTCATACAAACATTGTTTGCTAATGTACCATCCTATTAGAGTACCTACTTAGGCTTAATTTTTCGTAGGTCATAGATCTAAAACTAAACATTTCCTATTTTTGCGAGATTTAAGTCATGTAAAACCAAATACTCAGGTTTTGTATATTTTGCGATTGTTGCCATTATTTATAAGGTCATTAAGTTAAGTGTATGTATATTTTTTATTACCTATCGAATCATACTGTGTATTTTGCAATATTACCAAACATTAGTTTATTTTTTGGTCAAGAATTATATGTGCAATAAAATACGTAACAAATTGCATTATTATTTTTATTACCGTAAATATTTCACGCAATCACATTTTTTACTGTAATATTTCAGCAAAACTTGAAAATTTGAAATGCAATTTGTGATAAACATTAGTAGGTAAACCACGATGTATTGTTTTACTACGAGTACTTCCTTAATTTATAAATTTATAGTAACATGTTGTTTAGCATAAATAATGATTACTTTGTTACCTACCTCGGATCCCTGAATCAAAAACTAAGTATTCATAATTGCCTTCAACATTCACTGAAACATCGGGATAGCCAAGAAAAAAGTAATAGGGTACCTATTACACTATTTTTTAAATGTGTTATAATTTGATCCTTTAGTATTTATAGGCGACCGGAATTATCATTTTATAAAACAGTTAAGTGAAAAAGCACTTTAATTTTACATTTTAAATTCCTACCTACGCGTAAACGCTAGCCGCCATGATACCTTGGTTCGTGACGTCACTACGTAGGAAACACTCAACTTTCAACTGTGTTTTGCGACCATCAAAGAATCAATTTTTGGCTGATTAATGGTATCTGATGATATATCTTTAATTCGCGCTAGAAATTATTGTAATACTGTGACAAAATGATACGATACCAAACAGTGCAGTTGGCGATGTTTACGATAGAATGACGTCACATTCAGAATCAGCGGCTACCGTTTTACGTGTTTGTGGCACAGAAATAAATATTTTATCTGTAAAATCAAATTATAATTACACATTTTTATGAGTTATAATTAACATATTTTTAATGCTTTCGGTGATAAGCGCTTCATTTATCGTATTTAGATTTTTACGCAAGCATAGTTAGTAAAATACCCCCACAATAAAAAAAAGATTTTACTGTTCCACTTTGTCAGTGTGATTCAAACTTATATTACCCTTACGAAATTACGACTTTCTAATAAGTACAAAATAGAAAGTCGTTTTAAATAAGAGTCGCTGAGCAAAACCGAGGATCATCATTCCGTACCCTTAATTTCTAAAAATTAGCAATCAGCAATACTTTTGCTGTCATCGCCCGATTGATGCTTAAGTGTCAAAATCTATTGGCAGCAGTAGCTTGCTTTGTTTTTTGCTGTCTGTCAATTTGCGATTTTAGAAGCCAGAATTGGTCAATTCTTACTATCGCATTGCTTTTGCAAGATACGCGTAATATGGGCGCGGTTCCGACTACGGTCCTTAAAAAAAAAAGTAACGTGCCCGTGATACTTTATATTCGTCGATTTGTTATGATGAGTCATGATTGCTGTATGACTCACTTGCTAATCAGCTGTCATTTTAGATAAAAACAAATTGCTGCAGGTTTATTGAAATCAAGGCTTACAGCGATCCAAAAAAATAACAAAAAGGAAACAGAAAGATGGCTGATTAAATGAGTCACGTGACTAGCATAATCTTACATATTTTAGATACTGGCCAGTTGTAAAAAAGACAAATGCAACCTAAGGTAAAGAAAAAAATAGAAATAGCTGCAGCGGTTGTTATTGAACCGGCATAATTTGAAACATTTTAGAATACTGGCCAGTTGTAAAGAAGTCGATAAGTGCAACGTAAGGTACAAAAAAAAAAAAAAAAATAACGAAGCAGTTCTTTAAATTAAGGCAAAGGCTTATTCAAATTAAGGCGTGCAGCGCTCTAAGAAACGCGGGTAGAGACACACGTCGCGGATGTGGTGGCGGTCCAGCAGCCAGCACAGGAAGCGCTCGAGCCCGAGCCCGTAGCCGCCGTGCGGGACCGAGCCGAACTTGCGCTGGTCAGTGTACCAGTAGTAAGAGGAGGGGTCGATGCCTTCGCGCTTGTAGCCTGGAAGAAAAAACAAAACCTTAAGAAATTGTCTTTGGTACTATTTGAATTGTTTATCGCCATAATACAAGCTATGAGATATCACACTACGAAGGGGGTGTGGGGGGTACCAAATTAAGGGAGGGGTTACCTGTTAAAGGAGGGGGGGGGGGGTGGAAAATTAAATTCATGTGAGGTAATGTATGGATGGCCCGAGCCTACGTCACGCAACGTGGGATGTCCACCCACACGTTGTTGTGTTGCAGGCTGCTTCCAACCGGACAATCTGGAAGTCATTGGGGGAAACCTATGTTCAGAAGTGGATGTCCTATAGCTGAAATAATGATGATGAGTCCTATATCCTTATGGACAATCACACATCTGTCAACAAAATCATATAACTGGTCTCGTCTCACCTTCCATCAGTTCCTCGTAGTCCCATATCCTCATGGAGCCGCCCACGATCTCTCCCACGCCCGGCATCAGCACATCCACAGATTCGGTCAGACGGCGGTCGTCCGCGCACCGCGACATGTAGAACGATTTGATTTCGGCCGGGAACTTGCACAGGAGGATCGGTTCGCCGATAGCGTCCGTCATTTTGCGTTCCGGCATCTCTGGTATGTCCTGGAATGGGGGTTCGTAATTGTAGTTTTTTAAATACTTTTTGGATAATTTTCAATGCATTATCCGATATATTTTTTATGAAGTATCCGATATTTATTGTAAATTATCCAATACTTATCGTGGTGTATCTGATAATTATCATGAATTATCGGATAGTAAACATACTGATAATTATCACAGGATAATTCTTAATAATTATCCGATAATAATCAATTATCAATATATTAGTATAAAGTATAATTTAATAATTATCAAGATACATCCGTTGATAAATTATGATAATTATACGGATATTTATCGGATATTAGTTTTTTTTATCTTTTTACCAGCTACAATAAAATATGATTTTTAGAACGATTGTGAACGATCGATTTTTTACGCACATTGCAAGAAGCTCAACTTCTGATACCCGTAAATACTTAACTATTATTATTCTGCGATTTAAGCATTTAAGTCGTCCTTACCTCTCCAAACTCATAAAAGGACCCGTCTTCCTTAGTGATGTTGTGTTCGCGGAGGTAGTCTATCGCCTCAGTGTACGCCATGCGCTTGAACGGCTTCTGCGGTTTCTGTTGATTGATGTTCAAATTATAGCATGATATAACTTTTTAAACTATCTGAGTCAACCCGTGACCACGGCTCATGTAATCGAGCCGAAACGTCGGGACAAAAAACAAATCGTTTTAGGTATGTAGTTGCATGTATAATATTAAATCCTAAACACCCTGTTTAAATACAAAATTTATGCCAGCAGATGTGTATTGTTTGGCATTGCCCGAATTATTTTTCAAAAATGCTTTATCAACCTAGTCTCTTTTTACCCGACTACGGCAAAGCCAAAAGGAAGGGTAATGATTTTGACAGTCTTCGTAAGTATGTTAGTATGTATGTTCCACCGTAGCGCCTAAACTAATGAACCGATTTTGATGTACGAGGTGTCAATAAATTCGGAATAATGGCCCGCGTAAAAAAGGCTATATAAATTTTACCAAAATTTCATATGAAGAAATTTAAACCCCAGATTCTAACCTTTAAAAAAAACTGAGATAATCACTACGTGTTTGGTATCAAAAGAAAGGTCTTGGCGAGCATATTACAAATATCTAAAAATACATCTTTTAAAATCGTATGTTTTTAAACTTTTTTATGTAGTCGGGTTATAGTTTTTTTAGACTTAATAACTATCAAAACATCGTAAGTGTATTTTCAATGTACATACCTTGAAGTTGGGGTTCAGTTCGTATACGAGGTGCCCCTCCGGGGAATCGAGCACGCGCTCCACCACGTCCACCACCAGGTCTTCGAGCCGGTTGAGCAGATCCTCGAACGTGATGAACGGGCACTCGGCTTCTACGTGACTGTATCTGTTGGAGAAAGACTTAAGCTAAGTATATTATATCGAGTGTCGTGATTTTCCTAAGGATATTTAAAAGGAGATTCGGCAGCCAACAGCAATGTATGTTTAAATTAAAATACACCTATATTTTTATCCAGAGAAAGCAGTAGTCATGGCCACCCTATTTGTAGGTATCGAAAGAAATCACAAAATAGCAAGAGATAAATACATTTACGTTAAGCATTGCGTTAGTTGATGCCAATACTTTGACAAGCTTATGATGGTCACTATAAAGACAAACATTTACGTACTTGAACAGATTCAAAATAAGGTATTTGATTTGGTATTTTTCTAAAACAACCTGTCCGAGGTTTTTGGATATTATCTCCGAATTACCTTATTTCAAGATATTTACTTATAATTTCTTTCGCAGAGCAATCGAGTGTCATGATTATGCGTAGCGAGTCTTACTTGTTGAGCATACAGAATTAATTACATTGTAACCAGTGGCGGGCATTGGTTTTATTTTGAGGTAGGCAGAAATATGTTTTATTGATGAAAATCAGTGGTTTTCATCAATAACACACATTTGTAAGTACCTACTGCCTACCTCATTTCATTTATCAGGTAGGCACTGCCTAATTGCCTATATGCACCGCACGCCCCTGATTGTAACATAGTGCCAAATTTTCAGGAGCTATGTGTGATCTTTGCTTATAATCACCTTATGTTTTTTTTCGGTAATTTGATTTGAAAATTACTTTAAATATTAGACACTACCTTACACATACTACCTCTGTATATAGAAATATGGCTGACCGTTTATGATAAACGTTGTATATTGTAAAATTTTGTTTTTAGCAATTCCATGCAAGATTTAATTGAAGATAAATATGCATGGAATTGCTAAAAACAAAAATTTACAATGTTTAAGCATTTCTGATCTTAACCAATAGTCAAATATTTGTAAAAATATTTCTATAGGGTGTTGACGGTAGTATACTACTCAGCTATACATATAGCTACAACATTGATCAGAATACGCTGGCTTTGGCAGCGAGAAAAAACACTTGAGGAATTTCATCTTGTCACGTGACGTCCTCGGTAGCTTAGTGGTCAAAGCACTCGCCCGGTATGCGATGGGACGTGGGTTCGATTCCCACCTGAGGTCGATGATTTTCAAGTGTTATTTATCTTCAATTAAACGTTGTATATCTAGGGGGTGTGTCCAAAAATGTGTATACTTACTCTGCCAAATGCCGCCTCGTACGCGACTGCTCTGCGCGGTAGGACTGCGCGATGCAGTACACCTCGCCGAGCGACGCCAGGCACGTCTCCAGGTATAGTTGCGAGCTTTGGGTCAGGTATGCTTCTTCACTATAAACATTTTAATATAAGCATTTTATAAATAGGAACTAGGACTCCCTAAAACCACGTGATCAACTGGTCATATACAACATCTTTTTCTATGGGAGCAACATCGAAATCGAGATTTTTTTTTAACTGCTCCATACAATTTTACTCGCATACCACGATGAAAATGTATGGACCATACGAAAATAAAATAACGACTTCGATGTTACTCCCTTAAGAAAATTTGTTGCATATCACCAGCCGATCACGTGGTTTTAAGGAGTGTACACCCTGTATATATCCCACTGCAGGACAGAAAAATAATAACTATGAGTATCAGTCTATTAGGAGTTAAGCTTTATATTGAGTGTTTTAGGGTTTCGTACCCAAAGGGCAAAACGGGACCCGGGATTATGGTTCCGCTGTCCGTCTGTCACCAGTCTGTATCTCATGAAACGTGATAGTTAGAGAGTTGAAATTTTCACACATGATGTATTTCTGTTGCCGCTATAACAACAAATGCTAAAAATCAGGATACAATAAATATTTAAGTGGCCTCTCATACTACAAACGTGTTTTTTTTGCCGTTTTTATAGATAAGGGTACGGAATTCTTCGTGCGCGAGTCCGAGTCGCACTTGGCCTGGTTTTTTAAGAGCTTCAGAACTTTAAATAATAATACAAGGCAGAAATATTGTTGGAATGATTTTTTATTATTATAATCTGGTAGATAATTACATGGCTTTTATTTTTAAACATAATTGCCGGCAAATGTCCGCCGGGGCTACGAGTTACATAGTCCATTCAATCAGTAGTGACTACATCAGCTGGGTCATTACTAGCCCCTGTTCTCTAAACAAACACCTGTTTAACATAGGTGTAACAGATAGCCCTATATGTAGAAGATGCATGGACGCAGAAGAAACGCCACAGCACGTGCGTATGGAATGCGGGAGCGTGGCAGAACAACGGGCACGGATTTTCCAATCACCAGGATAACTCCCGGAGTCCTGTAAGAGCCTGAAAAGGTGACCTGGGCTAATTGAAGTAAGGAAAAAGATCGAGCACGCTTAATAGCCCAATCAAGAGACCAAGCGCAGAAACGCGGCCGCTTCCAAGCGGCCAATCTAGAACTCACTGGGGGAGGCCTATGTTCAGCAGTGGCTGAAAAGATGATGATGAAAATAAACCACTATCGGCACTCACCCGAAGTAGCTGAATTTGAACAGTGTACTGCCGCCCTCGCACTGCGTCTGTACCATAGTAGGGGGCACCACTTCGGTATACCGGCGCGAAGCGAAGTGGTCGCGGAAGGCGCGCGTGACGGCCGCGCGGGCGCGGAGTACTTTCGACGTGTTCTCGCCGCGAATCATTATGTGCCTGGTAGGAAACAATTAAATATAAGCATATGAATTATGTGCCTAGTGGGGGAATATTTATGCCGTGCCGTGTGGGGACGGCCGTAAAGAATACGCTTCCCCACCGCCACCAGGAGGCGTGTCGTAAGAGGCGACTTAATTCTATCACGAGAGGGGGAGCAGCGTCTGCGTGCGAAATAATAAAAAGACTGCGCTCGCCAACCCGCCTGCCAAGCGTGGCGAGTATGGCAAAAAACCCCCGATGACAGAAGTCACTGGGGGAGGCCTATGTTCAGCAGTGGACGTCCTATGGCTAAAATGATGATGATGATGATGGACTATTTATAAACACGCCATCTATATTTTTTGGGTGTACAACTGTCAAATATTAAAAAAAAATTCTGCAAACCATATTCCCAAAATTCCAAGTCCCAAAAATATAGCTTTTTCTCCCACATAGGAGAATATACAGTTACAAGAAATGCAGTAAAATCGGGTTCGGCAGGTTATAGTCTGTGTGCTAGTCTATCAAACGAGACCCGAGAAAATCCGAAAACTTTGGCCATTTCTCAAAACTCGAAAAAAAAGGTCGAGAAATCTGACATTTGTCCATGCATAAATTCAATCTTAAATGAAAACCTGTTGTCCAACTGCACGTCAGGCAAGGCTTCCTCGTTGAGTATGGCATCGGCTCCACCGGGCGGGGCCAGACCAATCAGCTCCCAGTAATCTGCTGATAGTTCATGACCCCCCGGTGCCTGAAAAGTTTCATTAACAGTTTATACTATGGCTCATGTATATTGGACCAAATCGTCAAATGGGCATTATACATAATGGCCGGGCAGTGTGAAAAATGCCTAATATGAAAGGGTAGTACGATAAACTGATGAAATAATGACATTGTCTAGGCTTTATAAGTCAAAGTCTAAGGTCTCGTTAGGTAACATTGACTAAACACGATACGTGATTGACTAAATCTCCAAATTTTGATTTAGAAAGACATACTTACCATAAGTGATGGTTTGAATTTTTGAGTCCGATTTATCCAATCACTAGTTATTAGTCCCATTGATACTATTTGATTGGTGTTTGTATTAACAAGCATTAGTGACTACAAATTAAGTGTCTATAATGCCTACTTAAGAGTAAGAAGGTAACAGTATTAAGAATTACGATGCATAGAGTTTATGGATTGCTCCAATTGATTTAACTGTGTTTTGTAAAATAAGCATAGGCTTAGGATAGAAAATAGGTTCTCGACTAGGTCATGATTTGCCTATGAGTCGAATTAACTAGCTGATGTAAATATATTATTAACTTTACTAAGAAATTGTTAAATTACTATTTTTAAATAAATATTTAACTCACTGTCTTCCCCTCCGGCACAACTTCAAGCTTCCCATATATAGTTACTGAAGATTCCGTAGAAAGTACAAGTGCATCATGTGTTTGACATAATATTCCGTGGAGCACACACTGCAAGAATCCAGAACCATCACGAAGAGTGATGAACGTCAGGGCCTTGCCCTGTCTGCGGAGACGGTGCACCCATCCACGGACGCAGATGCGCTGACCACGATATTCAGTGGCTACAAATGTAAAAAGACGATTTTGTTTAGAGCAGCAATACTTAAAGTATGCTTTGAGGAAGCCACAGGGCGATGCATGATCGCTGTGAAGGTATCCGTTGATATAGTACTTATAGTCTTCTTAAAAGATTAAAAATAAAATAGAATTTTTACAACAAATTCAGTTGTTTGAGGTAAACTTAAACCGTCTCATTTAGAGTCGTTTTCTAAAACTGGCGTAAAACTGTGGTTTATCAAAACCTGGTTTAAGGCTTGGGCCCCAGATTATCAATTTCCATATTCAGAGTGACACTTAAACTAGAGATTATACTAACCCCAGGTTATTTATCTTCAATTAACCCCAGGAGTAAGAAATAAAATGGCAACACCGACTTTAAAGAGTGAATGATTTCGAAAAAGACATTCGATTAGCTCGATTGGTCGCATCACTTACCGAAAAAATTTTTTTTATCATGTGCCAAGTCAATGGCCACTCAGCTGGTAGTCAAAGAGTATGCAATCACAAATCAGAGTTTCTGGTATTTATTTGTTATATTTATTTATTTATTTTGTATATGATAGTGCTTTATATGAACTTAAAGGAAAATTATAACTGTTTAAAAAGATCAGTAAGATAGATTTGTTCAATGGGTTGTTCCTTTCTCGATGTATTCTTGGTTGCGTAATAGAACATTAAATACTCAAACATTTCTTCGCATTGTTGGATTTCGTTTAAATCATCCATTTTCACAATATAGTATCAATACCTACCACATAAAGACCACAGATTAAAATATCAAAAACAAGTCATAAACCATCCTTAAACTTAATCGTAGGCAGGTTTAAAAAGGAATAGCTTTATCTCAACCTTAACCCCGGGACTAAACCGGGAAGAAGCATTGTCTGTCACTCTGAATACGATTTTTGATAAACCGCCATTAGTACAGAGGGATAACTTTAAATCCATACTAGTCAATGCACTCTAAATAAGACAGTAACTGTCTTTACGTAGTAGTGCATTTACTAGTCCAGACTAAGGTTAAACCACAGATTTTTTTATGTTAAAACAGTGGTTTAACCTTTGTTCCAGAATAGCAAATGCATTCTGAATAAGACAGTATAAGATAAACCTTATCTAAATACAAAATGATTTTATAACTACATATGTAATAACTGTTAGTTTAAATTAATAAGATAAATAAACAATACGAAAAATAACCCACAATACTTGGACACAACTAGCCTAAGAATGGTTTTACCATTATGTTAGTAATGGAGGATGCTTATGTAGCTACAAATTGATTATATCTTGAAGTACCTACAAACAGAAATGTAGACTACCTACAAGAATAATCTTTGTGTAGGTTAAACAGAAGACAGCTGAATAAATACTGTAATACAGATCATTGTTAGTTATAATGAACAAATACAAAAGTTTACAGTTTTCAACCTCATCACAAAGTTGATAAGGTTTCACTCACAGATGTGCAAAACGGTATGGGATTGCATCAGAAAGTGGCTTGCAATCAATACTTAATCTACATTCAACTTACTGAGAAGCATTATTGATTTTATAACCCAACATTGGTTAAGTTATGAGCCATTCTCAGACGGCCACAGTCACCAAACTCAAAAAAATAGTTTATATTTCATCATTGTAAGTAAATAATGACTTTGGGGGCTATTTATAGATCTTATCATGGTCCAGATATCAGGTTTATATCTTTTTAAAACAAAACAGACAGAAGCAAGGCTGGCAATGTTCAAAATCGGGAATTTATATAAAAAAATCAATTTACTAAAAGTAATGTTTAGTTCAAATGTACAAATTTAAAATCACAGATCTTAAAAATTCTATGAAGCACTAAAGACAAAGGGCTTTAGCAATAAAAATAGGTGTAAGATGGTTTTTATTTGGTACACAAAAATAATTAATAATAAAGAGTGAAAAAATTGAATTGTACCAAAAAGACCAGCTTTGTTTATATGTTGCATGTGCACACCCGGGCATAGGAGCATTCCAGATACACTTTATAAAAGTGGCAGTCCCACAGCAACACATTGAACCACGTAATATCATCAGTTTTAAAATAAAGGTGGACTCACCTTGGGAAATCTTCACAATTTTAGCTTTGGGCAAACTTGAATCTTCTTTGATCACAATTTTCTTTGCATCATCAAGGTTGTGCTGTCTCTTCTCATTGGTCTCTTCTTCAGCCTTCGCTTTATCTGCTGCTTTGTAGTTCTCTCTCATCCATATCTTCTGTATTTTCTTCAACTGAGACTTAGCCGCGACATCGTAAGTTTTCGCATCGTCTTTTGAGTCGACATATATCGTGGGGAAAGGCTCTTTTCCAGCGTGACGCATGGCCTGCAGAATAGTTTTAAACGGCTTCTCAGCACTTCCATCCCCTGTCTCATCGTTCCCAGTCTTATCAGACGTATAAATCTCACCTGAAATAGTTTTTATTGAGACCATTGCATACGTGTTATCCATAAGGTTAGAAAGTTAACACCAATACACAGCTTACCGATTTCCGGCATAATGCTTGCTTATAGTTAAGAAAATAAATAAATGTAACTTTTTGAAGGTACGGTTAGTTAATATTAATATTATAACAAGAACAATTCTGAAATATTTTCACCGCATTGCACCACCCACGAACACTAAATAAATGACAGATTGGATGGATGACGTTGACGTGCAGTGACGGCAGACAGTCGACGATGACATTGATAGTTTTTTGCTATTTAACCACAGAGCATTTAGTCCATACAGCCTATCATCTGTGATGTGACGAACGGAATGACTACTAAAAGTTTCGTAGCAGCACGTGATCTCGAAATACCGAGATCTTGCACGAATTTTGCAAGATCAATCTGCCACCCAATATCGCGCGCGATCTCGCAAGATTTGCACGATTGCACAGCAGCACATTTCATAACCAATCAGGACCGCGGCTGTGTTGGCCACTTGTTGATTTTATCATGATGATGTTATCATTATCTGCAAGGTCTCTTAATGAAGCATAAAAAACGTTTTCAAAGCCCGCCCAAAATAACAATCTTCACGTCCAACTGGTTCTTTATAAAATTTGATAAACTTGTTAGACAAAAAAAACATTTAGCAGGCGGTGCAAAAGGGCAGCACCTGGAGTCATCGTATCAATGACTATTTACTATAGAATGGCAGATTGGTCTTTTCTGCTGCTCGGTATTAGGCACAAAGCATCCAAAGCTAGGTAGTTGGCAGGCGATACATTCGATATGTTGTGTTTTCTTAGGAGTTATTTCAAAATGATCCGTTATTTTATAAAATAAATGATTCAATATATTTGTATAATTGTAAACCTTGGTCTTCCTAATAAAATAAAATAAAATAGTAAAATAACATTACAAAGTTTCTATAGAAAATCTTTATTAATCTTCTTAATATAAAAAACAAAGTCGTATTTGTGCCAGTACTTATCTCGAGAACGGCTGGACCTATTTTTATGGTTTATAATTTGTTGGATTTGTCTCCGCCCCGAATAGCAGAATAAATAATAAAAACATGGATTGGAAAAGCTGATTAATAAAACACTGTTAGGCGGTATTAAGTGCGCCGGGACAGCTAGTTTAAAATAATTCGTAGATTTGCGAGATCTCCCAAAATACCAAGATCTTGCGAGATTAGAGCTCTTAAATCTTGCAAATACCGAGATCGAAGATTTTGCTTCAAGATTGCTCTCCCTAGTCAGGAGTGCGTACCTAAGCTACTTTAGCTTAGACCTGACGATCGTCTTTATTTAGGAGTTACTTACATGCGCTTAAAATGCTTACTTTGTTAAAATAGGTACGTTAGTAGCTCGTGTCAATCACACTATTTCACTTTCATTAGGTTGACCTATATTCTTTAAAAGTGCAAGGTGATGACACCATACAGGAAAAGAGTCTAGTGTACAGTTCTATGTAAAAAAATACTAACCAACTAAATAATCAGCGTATAAGTACCACTGTTCCGTAGGAAATACACTTAAACCAGTTTCATTAATAAAATGATATAGATTTGTTTTCTTCTTGTGTAATCTTGGCCTCCGTCCGACATAGAAGCTAGCACTGTCCCTAACCCGTCAAAAAGACTTAAGAGAACTTGGAGTGCCCAACTGGACGGAATTGGCTCGGGATAGATAGAACGATGAAGTATACATTAGTGATGGTGTTAAAAATAAACGTATTTTAAGTATGTTTACCCATTATCTAGTCGCCATAATACAAGCTTTGCTTAGTTTGCGTGGGCTACAAAGGGTGTACAAAAGATAGGAAACTCCTTAAAACCACGTGATCAGCTGATTATGTACAACAACTTTTCCTATTTATTGGTATTTTTTTTAGACTCTCCATACATTATCATCGAGTTATCCAAGTAAGTATATAAGGAAGGAGCAGCTAATAAAATGTTGGTTTCGATGTTGCTCCCATAGAAAAAGTTGTTGTATAATATGAACGTATGCTAGTAGTACATTATACCTCAATGATATGAACAGCCGATCACGTAGTTTTGAGGGGTGTCTTATTCTCTTGTACAAACTGTATAATTGGTCTAATTGTAGAAACAATAAAAATTGTACGTATATTTGAATTTGTGTAGTAGAATCATCCAAAGTACAGAGAACCAAAGTAAAAATCTATTAACGTCACTAAGAAATGAAAATCACATCATCCCCCATTATACGAATAGGATCGATAGATTCACCAATTTAATAGTGGCCTTAAAACCACGTGATCGGCTGATCATATACAACAAGTTTTCATATGGGAGCAACAGCGAAATCGTGATTTTATTTTCAGATGCTCCATACATTATCATCGAGGTACCTAATGGGAGTAAGTTTGTATGGAGAAGCTGAAAAAAAGAAGCGATTTCGATGTTGTTCCCATAGAAAAAGTTGTTTGATATGACCAGCTGATCACATGCTTTTAAGGAGTGTCCCATTCTCTTGTAAACCCTGTATATATTTACTTTGCATTAATACTATTTATCGAAATTCTTTACATAGATACCTACTACTCTACTTAGCCACATGTAGGTACTTAGTATAGGTAATATAGACACTATATGGATATTCGGGTATTATGGATATCGATCTCTAATCAGCGGTCTCGATTCAAGAATTTTTCTACCTACGTGTTTTGAAAAGCCTGAATTATAGAAACTTGCTTAAATACTCTAGGAAATACGAGTACAGTAGATTCAATATTTTCACGTTAACAAATGCACCCTAATCCGAATCTAATTAATACACATAATTAAAAAGCCAATTACTTATAAAAACACATTGTAATTCATTGTCACTGCCCACTCGCTGTATTGTATTATTCAACGAATGGCGATAGATTTTAAATAGTCACTTAGATATATTTAAAAGTGATATTTATTGTCAGTGAAAAATGACGCCGGTACCAAAAGAAAATGCAGTAAAAGAGCCTAAAATGGATTACAATATGGCTGGTAAGAGGATCGTGATCTCGGGAATGTCGGGATTGTATCCTCAGTGCCAAGATATTAAGGAGCTGTCTGATAAACTGTACAATAAGGTAAGATTTCATGTTCCAATGTCTATACAGGCTGCTCAAAAATAGCTGAATGAGATTAATTTAAGTGATTATTATTAAATTTAAATATTATCATTACTGCCGCAAATTAGCTACACTTTGATCAGTATCGTTCATTGTATAAAAACCAGAGGTGTTATTATTTTAAAAATTTGTAAGAAATTTTGAATGTCGCGGCCGCTTTAAACAATCTCACTCAAAGGAATTTTCTAGTTACCAGATTAAGTTCACAAGGTTAACCAGATTAAGGTTACAAAAGGCACTTCTAGGATAGAGAGCGCCCTATCCTAGGGCGACTTCGATTCCACAATCACACCAATTATCTAGCCCCAAACTAAGCATAGCTTCAAAGTACTATGCCGACAACATAACGGATAAACATACATAAAAACTTTTGTAAGCGTCCATGACTTAGGTACATATGCTCGTGCTCATCACACAAACATTTGCCCTCACGGGATTCGAGCCCGCAACCGCCAGCTTTTGTAGTCCGGAGCGCGAACTACTACACCAGAGCGTCGTCGATTATTTTAAGATTCAAAACTGACTACATCAATCAGCTACTAAACTACCCAACAGGTAAACCCGATAACTACCGAAGGGAAACGCTGGACCTACAACCACCCAGAGGTATCCCAGTTCACTGGAAATGTTCCCCACCTGGACCGCTTCGATGCCCAATTCTTCGGCATCCACTACAGGCTTAGCGCCAGCATGGATTTCATGTCAAGGAAGATGCTGGAACAAGCATACCAAGCTATTTTTGATGCCGGTAAGTAGGCCTAGGACTGTTATAGGACCGGTTTGGCGCTAAATAAACTAAAGGAGAGGGACCTTTGCATTGGCGAAGATATCTTGTAATAGATAATAGGATATCTTGTGTCTTCAGTGTTATAGCTCATGTAATACGTTTTCATGAGTCAAATACAAGTTTAAAAAAAAAAATAAGTTGTGAGCAATAGCTTTCACACTTTCAATATTGTTATAGGGCTAAATCCGGAGCATCTTTCGGGCAAGAAAATCGGAGTCTATGTCGGCACGTGTTTCTCTGAAACCGAAAAGTCTAGCTTCTACGTGGCCAGCAGCAGGACAGGCTTCGGCATAGCTGGGTAAGTTTAAAGCTGCATACCTTAAGGTTCCCTAAAACGTAAACTATTTAACTGTTATCTTACAACATTTTTTTAAGAGACCAAAATCGTAATCTAAAAAAATGAATTTTTCTTAAATTTGGGAGAAGTGTTTTTAGCAATTTTGATATGGACCGCTACTTTTACCGAGGCGTAGTCCTAACGTTTTCTCCACATTTCACAGGTTCTGCGACAGATGTGCCTGGCCAACTTAGGCCACCGGCTCAATTTAGCCTATCTCTATTGTACCTACTATTTTTGCACTATCTCCATTACTTTGGTCTTCTAAATTATGTTGCAGATGTTGTAAAGCCATGTTCGCGAATCGCATCTCGTACTGGCTGAACGCTAAGGGTCCTTCAATGGCGATAGACGAGGCTTGCTGTAGTTCCATCAGCGCGTTGGAACAGGCATACCTGGCGCTCTCCCGCGGGGAGTGCGAAGCGGCCATCGTTGGTGGCGCAAACTTGTCTTTGCATCCGCAATCCTCGGTGCACTATGGAAGGTATGGGATAAGAATATGTTTTCTGGCCCCGTATGACACTCGAGCTGCAGCTCATTTTCTACAAACCTCGTTAGCGGTTGGCATGTTCCTGCATCAGCGGAGTTCCTCAACATCACATCATCATGATAGCCTAATGCAGTCCACTGCTGGGCGTAAGCTTCCCCCCCGAAGAGCGTCAAAGAGCACGATTTTCCGCTTTTTTCATCCTGCCACCAGCCATCGCATTATGGTTGTTGGTCGATCGAGTCTTAGAACATCTCAAAGAGTAACAAATTGTCACCCGGAAAGCCACTTGACACTATTTAATTTAACATTACTGTCACGTGATTTACCGGTCGACAATTCGTTATCGAAGTGGTCAAAATCAGTGACTTGATGCAGGAACCAACAGAAAGTTGGGTAGTCGAACTCAGCAATACTTAGCGTTCAGTTTGAACCAACTGCAGCAGTTTTATAATAGATTCTCGTAATACCTTGACGATTTCCATTACTTATACCATAGAGAAATAATAATACTACGTAAAACTTATACTAATAACATTCATAGAAACAAAACCGAATTTAGCTAAAATGTTAAATAATCATTTAGAGTTCAGGAAAGGCAAGTTAAAAAACATGTATGCTGATTAAAAATGTAAATCTAATCAATAGTTCGATAACCACTTAGCCGCACTTGACTTTTTAATATTGACCTCTTTTAACTTAGTTGGTAAAGTTTTATACATTTCTTCGTCCCATTCCATAGTCTCTGAACATTCGCAAAACCAAAGACTTCATGATCTTTATCATTATTTTAGCCAAAGGACGTCTACTGCTTATCATAAGCCTCCCCCAATGACTTCCAGATTTACCGGTTGGAGGCGCCGCGGCCTGCAACCAGTGGCTTTCTGCAACCTTTACCACGTCGTCTATTTACCTTGTAGGTGGATTAATAACTTCATGATATTGCATTGTTATTTTTTTCTCGGTACTTCTTTGTAGATTTTTTTTCGTTTATTTTTCGTTTCCTTTCTCGTTGATTGTTTACCAAATAGACACCATGATGCTGGGATGCTGACACAATGGCAGCTGTGAACAATAAACTTACTATACTTCCAGAACCATTAAGATTTGCATGGACGGCAAAACGAAGTCTTTCGATGAAAATGCAGATGGGTGTGCGAAGTCCGAAGCTATAAACGTATTGTTCTTACAATATGCAAAGGACGCACTAAGGTTAGCAGTTTTTTTTCTTAATCATAAGTAACGGCAAAAAGTTAAATTAGATATGGAAAAAGTAAAGTATATTCGCTCGAATTGGCAGGAGGACTACTGTGCCCCCAGATAGACGTCTTACTGCAGGGCCCAGGCCTCACCTCAATTTGGGGTTGGCTTTGGCGTTGGGGTGCTTTTAGGGACAGTGACTAAATCTGAGTATTATTCAAATCTGTCACCTTATTACGATGTATCTAATCAGACAGCCTTGAGGGCACTGCATATACCCTTCACAAATAGAATTACATGATTGCCAGAACAGCTTGTGACAATAATAATAGTCGAAATGGTCAAACATTTGCTGAAAGCTCTCAAAAACCCTTTTTTGCTTAACGATAAAAATATTTCAAAATTTAATAATAAATGTTCATAATTATGGGTAAAACGATAACGCTAATGTAATTATTGTTTTAAAAGCTAAACATTTTAGTTTATTTTTAGGATTTATGCCGATGTCTTGCACGTGAAAAGCGAATTCTTATCATTGGGAAATGAAAAGTCGCCACAATTTGGTTTTAACAGAGACCCATTGATAGTTAGCAAATTTTTGAATAATTTCTACGATGAAGCTGGAATTTTGCCGCAAGCTGTGGAATATGTTGAGGCTTTTGGTTCAGGTAAGCTAAATTTCATCTGGCTGATTGTGTGATGTGCCATGAATACATATTATTATACATACATGTATTACACAAACAAACAGAAGAAAAGGATACATGCCTATGCTATATCACCTAAACCTAATGTGAAAGTGCTTTCATCATACATTCATCACGAGCCTATATCAGTCAACTTCTGGATACAGGCCTCTCCAAAAGGAGGATTTTGCCATAATCGCCACGCTTGGCAGGCGGGTTGGTGATCGCAGTTTGGCCAATGGTGGATAGGAGACGCTCCTGCTCGTCTTCTTATGGCCCGCCATAAGAATACGGGCAGCAGCGTCTCTCCTGTAGTCGCCTCTTACGACAGTCATAGAAAGAGAAGGTGCCGGCACCACACGAAAGTGCTTTAAATCTATTAAAATAATCGCAATAGGTCTCCCTCGTAGCAATTTAGGCTGATCATTTTTATGATTTGTTTTTTCTTAGTTTTTATTATAGTAATTTTTGGGGGATACTTTTATAAATCATTTACTTCCACCTATTTGAATATCGCCATTCACATTACCAAAAACCATAATAATGTACCTACCTCACAACATACCATTAGCCTTTTACAGCCATAAAAAGCCATAACATTATAAACTTTCTTTCAGCCTCACCCGAAGCAGATAAATCTGAGCTAGAAGTGATCAGCGAAGTATTTTGCGATAACCGATCGGATACCCTGCTAGTTGGGAGCGTGATGTCCAACATTGGGTATGCTGAAGCCGCGTCTGGAATATCTGCTATATCCAAGGTTAGATAATGTGTTTCAAAACACCTGACCTGATCACACCAGCTAGTATGGGGCCCGACACGTACGAGCCTGAGGCTTCGTGCGGGGAACTCACATTTGGCCGGGTCGCGGAGACCGCTAGTGGGAGGGGTACCCCACACTATTGTCTTTCGAGCGTCGACATCGTGGCAGCATACAATCAGCGTTGACGCAACGCTTGCGTTGCGGTATTTACCTAACTCTGATTGGACACGTGTCGTGTGGTGCCGGCACGTTAAAAGAATTGCACCACCCCTTCTCTTAGTATGGGTGTCGTAAGAGGCGACTACAGGAGAACCGCCACAAGAAGATGGGCAGCAGCGTCTCCTCTCCACCATTGGCCAAACTGCGATCGCCAACCCGCCAGCCAAGCGTGGCGATTATGGCAAAATCCTCCTTTTGGAGAGGCCTGTGTCCAGCAGTGGGCTGAAATAGGCTGGTGATGATGATGATTAGACACCGCCACGACGTCGACGCTCTAAATTCGCTAATGTGGGGGGCCGCTTAGGTTGAGCGCCTTAATTGCTCGCCTAAACTGGCACTTCTTCAAAGGCATTCAGCTATAGGTCCTTCCTAAAAAAATAATAATTTCAGAACGTAATTAAATTACTTGTACGGTAAGTACGAGTATTTAAAAGTTAATGACATACTTCCCACCTAATCCATAGGGCAATTTAATGAGATGATTAATGTAATAATGATGATTTAGAAAACGAAGTTTTCTTACGTGGCTAGGTGTTCTGGGAAATGTTATGGGCAAAATTAACTGTCTGATAATTCAGTACCACGTACCAATAGGGTGTTGATTTCTCACTCGAGAACATCTCAATTGGTTGCGACTATTATTTTGTGCATTAGAGATTTATTTCAATGGAACAGCTATATAGCCAAACCCAGCATATCTAAAGAAGAGATGCTAAGACAAAACGAAAAACGAATGCATAAAATTATAATAAAAACAATCGTAAGTAGAAATTTAACGGCTTTTTCTTAAATTCTAGTTATTATTTCTCCAGGTGCTACTAGGGTATCACAAAGGTCAACTAGCTGCGAATCTGCATTGCTCTAGCCCTCGTAAAGATATACCAGCTCTCAAAGACGGTCGCATCAAGATCCTGACAGACCACCAATCATTCCAACGGGGCTTCACTGCTGTGAACAGCCTTTCCATTACTGGGTGTAATGCTCATGTTCTGTTGCACGGTCATTATATACCTAAGGTACGTTCCCATTTGCTAAATCTGGTAGCAATTAAAAATGTTGACATCCATAAATAATAGGGAAGACGGCTGGGTAGAAAAATAAAATTCTATTCAGTCTGTCATTACGAACTGACGCGTCAGTTACATTATCAGAAAATAATTTGCATCACCTTAAATATAACTGACGTTTCTGTATGGAGTTTGACAGACTTTTGACGTTTGTTAAAGTAAGATGGTGCAACCCAGCCCTATTTTTTCTTTTGTCAATTAACCAAATAATTACAAAGATAAAGTTCGGGAGAGGAAGCTCGTGACGTCGCTTCTAAGTAAAAATTATACCTAGGCGTGACGTCATGCGATATTTTAAATCAATATTATCTCTGTAACATTTTAATTATGTAAAAAAAGAAAAATACGTATCCAATACTTTTTAATAAAAAAAGTTAGTCGTCATCCTTATTTCATGACAACATTAAGGCCTGAAAACTCAGTTTATCTTTAATAATTTATAAAAAAACTTTTGTTTTGAAATTAATAATTTGTTAATGTGTGGCAAACAGTGGCTTCAAAGTTTGCTATTGTCTTACAATGATTTTGTCGTCTAGCTGGGTTGCTAGTTAGACAACAAAATTGCTTCAATATTACACTTGGAAATTATTTATTTACCTGGACGATAATGTGTTTGTTTTTTGTCAGGACTTGAGCAGATACAAATCCAGCATACCTTACCTCGTTACTGTTTCTGGGAGGCAAGAATCAGCTGTCAAAAAGTTATTGGATGACCTAAAATCCCGTCCAATAGATCCCGAGCAGTTGGCACTTCTCCACAATGTCCATAACATGGGCATAAGTGGCCATCTTGGAAGAGGCTTCACTATTCTGGGTATTTAATCAACTAACTTCATTTCAATTACATTTCAGTCAGAAAATTCACTCGTAGTGAGTGCTGAAAGTTTGTTACTAAGTTTGCTGGAAAGCATTAATTTAATTAGTATTTGTTGACAAAATCAATTAAAACATTAATTTTCAAAATGGTAAACCATCATCAGATGGACGGAAAAATATGGACGTAAAAAATCTGTATAAACTTTACTTAAGCGATAGTATTTAGCAAATTCCATTCGTTGTCTGATCGCCATAGTACAAGCTCTGCTTAGTTTGAAGCTAGATATGTGATTGATAAAATTTAAAAATTTATATAAGCATTTTAAAAGTAACCTGGAATTAACATGTAATTTTTAAATTTCAAGATACGAACACAGAGCAAAAAACGATCAGCATGGTAGAGAAATGCGAGTACTTCGATGCGGCCAAGAAGCCGTTGTGGTTCGTGTACAGCGGGATGGGCTCGCAGTGGGCCGGCATGGGCGCGCAACTCATGCGCATACCTATTTTCTCTGCTGCGATACAAAGGTACAGCCCTATTAAGTATGCTCCTTAAAAACTTATAGCCTCTTTGTTCACGGAAAATGCCGCTACTTGAAACTGGAAGCGGCTACCATCTCCAAGAGGCAGCTTCTGTGGCCGCTACACACAGTTGTCGCCAGTGGTAGCTTGTGGCGGTATATGTGACTGTCACGTGTGTTCCGTATGAGGCCAGGCTAATCTGTCCATGCAAGTAGTAGTTAAAACTACCTCTATCGTCTGCATATCGATTTTAATTATGTTTTTGTTTTTGATAATACAAGAATACTAGCAGAGGTACAGCCCTATTAAGTATGCTCCTTAAAAACTTATAGCCCCTTTGTTCACGGAAAATGCTGCTACTTGAAACTGGAAGCGGCTACCATCTCCAAGAGGCAGCTTCTGTGCCCGCTACACACAGTTGTCGCCAGTGGTAGCTTGTGGCGGTATACGTGACTGTCACGTGTGTTCCGTATGAGGCCAGGCTAATCTGTCCATGCAAGTAGTAGTTAAAACTACCACTATCGTCTGCATATCGATTTTGATTATGTTTTTGTTTTTGATAATACAAGAATACTAGCAGAAGTCTGAAATGGGCTTTTGTGATTTTTACGGTAACTTCTTGTTAGTAACGCACGAAAATTTTAATTTTACCTCGACGAGCTTGGCTTGCACTAAAGTGATCTATCTGTTCTTTAGCTGGATGTCTTAATAACATCATCTAGGTATGCGTATAAAATCGAACCTTATATTTTTCATTTATTTTTTAGATGCCACCTAGCGCTGAAACCTAAGGGGATTGACATAGTCCATATAATTACTTCGCCTAATAAAACTATCTTCGATAACATACTGCATTCTTTCGTCGGGATAGCTGCTATACAGATAGGGCTAACTGATATTCTGCGCGAGCTGGGTCTAGTGCCTGACAAAATGATTGGTAAGATAAGAAATAACATAGGGACCCACCCAAACCCATCAGTTTCGGAAATACGTTTAATTAAATGCACATAATCTTATTTATATAAAAATCGTAACAACTTTTAGAAGTGAAAAGATTCAATGAGAACTTGAGGTACGAAGAATGATCATTTGGTATACAACATTCATTTAACAGGTCACAGTGTAGGTGAACTTGGATGTGCTTATGCTGATGGTTGCTTCACCGCAGAAGAGATGATATTGTCAGCTTACAGCCGAGGTTTGGTATCGATTCAAACACCTTTTATTCATGGTTCCATGGCAGCCGTAGGTGTTGGATATCAACAGGTAAATTCTTCAATTATAATCACCACACATTTGACATTAGCCCAGCAAAATCAGACACTATATAAATTTTGTTGTTACTGGGTCTAATATGACAGCTAGAGGTTTTACGAATTAAGCTTTTTGGATGATTTGGTTGTACTGTAATCATAACAAGTGACACTACTCTTATCAGGTTTCTATTTCTAATGATTGTAGATAGTAAATATGATACCACCTGAGATCGAAGTGGCATGTCATAATTCAGCCGATTCGAGTACCATCTCAGGGCCCTCAGATGTGATGAAGGAGTTTGTTGCCTCACTTAGCGCTAAATCTATCTTCGCCAAGGAGGTTCCTTGTTCTAATATTGCCTACCATTCGAGGTATATAGCAGATGCTGGTAAGGAAATCTCTTATAAAAATATACTATGTTTATAAATATACATTCGTTTACAATTTGGTTCCTTTTTTTAAAACAGGGCCAGGATTACTGAAGTATTTATCAGAAGTGATAAAGAACCCAAAACCACGTAGCGACAAGTGGGTATCTACTTCGGTCCCACAAGACCGTTGGAACGAACCATTTGCTAAATTATCTTCTGCTGAATACCATACAAATAATTTACTGGTATGATTCGATTCTTTAATTAAATTGAAAAAAATACTGCTATAAACGACATAAGGCAGGCGATAATAGTTGTCTTTGTTTTAGAATCCAGTGCTTTTTGAGGAGACCTCTCAACTGATTCCATCTGATGCAGTGTTAATAGAAATAGCTCCTCACGGATTACTACAGGCTATTTTAAAGCGTTCCCTTCCTTCAACCTGCAAGAGTATTGCATTGACTCGCCGTGGTCATCCAGACAACCCATTATTGGTTTTAGAAGGGATTGGAAAGTTAGTTTGGAATAGATTAAAGTATTTAAATGTGACTTTTAGCAGGGCAATTTCATACAAAACTTCTTAACGCTTGCAGATTATTTATGGAAGGATATAATCCGAAATTACAAGTTCTCTACCCTAAGGTTGAATTCCCAGTTTCAACTGAAACTCCACTTCTTTCACATTTAGTGGAATGGGCTCATACCGAAAAATGGTAAAGACCTATCTTCTGATTATTATTTTAAAATTATAAGTAAACTTGCTATACATATTGTATAAATGTAAAGGAATCAATTTTTCTGAAGTCGTTTTATATTTCAGGGCCCTTCCTTTGTACAGAACAGCTTGCAGAAAAGTCTCAGCGGCAGCCAAGTATATAATTACCGTTCAAGATGAAGAACATCGTTATTTGGAGGGAAATATGATCAGAGGTACAAAGCTGTTTTAAGTATGAGGTTGGAAGAAAACGGCTTGTAGTGCAGTCAAAAAATATTATTACGTGAAACAGCCCCCGTCTCTCAACTGTTCACAAAATAAAATGTATATTTAACAATGCTTTATGACTTGATGACACGGCATTAATTACCCTTGACTTTTACGTCTTGATTCTTATCAAGCCCTATATTTTCTACTATAATATTTCACCTATTCACTGAAATAACGAATCGATGTATTGCCAAATTACATTATGTTGTTTGATTTTAAAGGAAGGAACGTGTATCCATTCGCGGCAGCGCTGGTCATAGTGTGGGATACTTTGGCCATGGTGCTGGGGGCAGAAAAGAAGACAATGTCAGTAATGTTTACTGATGTCGAATTCTTTGTCCAACCATTAATTAATCATGAAATGCCACTAAAACTAAGTGTCGCTCTTCATAGAGGCACTGGACGTTTTGAAGTAAGTTCAATCTGGTCTTAATGTAACTATTAATAGAAATATTTACTATCTTAAATAAATTAACGCTAGTGTCAAAATTAAAAAGTCTGAAAATATGTTTACAGGTAATGGATGGACGTTCACGCATAGCTTCTGGGTTTATAATTAACACGTCGAAGACATTCCCTCAAAACATTGAAGAATACACGACCATAAACAGGAATATGACTTTTAACTCACAAGATATTTATCAAATTCTTGGCGAGAGAGAATATTCTTATAAGTAAGCCGATATTATGTTAGATCATTTTTTACAATAAGCCTTAGTTTTTGCCAAATATAATACACGTAATGATTAGTAAGATCTTCTAATTAAATATGAAATGTGATTGGATGATTACTATATTCCTTGTAATTACAGAGGTGATTTCCAAAATCTACAAGAAGCTAATGAATCTTTCACTGAAGCAACTATACAATGGGATGGAAATTGGGTTACATTTATTGAAGGTTTACTGCAATTGAATGCTCTAAAACAGGAACATGATGCAGTTTCACAGCCTGCTCACATCAGAACGCTTTTAATTGATACTAACAAGCACCTTACGGAAATTATCAGTTCAAATGGCAAACAAGTGATGCATGCAAGCATAAACGAGTTGCACAACTTTACGAGGTATTCAAATTTATTCAAATTCATGTAAGTACCAAATAATAATATGTGGAAAATCTAAAATGGATTATAAATTTCAGGTGTGGTGGACTTGTAATGGAAAATATACAATTCGTTAATCTACATCCAAACAATACAGATAAAGTATCACTTAATGCATTAACATTTGTACCACGCTTTCAATCAGATATGACTGACGTAAGTTAATATTATCATCAACATACAATTTCATCGAATTAAGTAACCAATATTTTCTTATTTTATGATGATCTATATCTTTGTCAGGTTAAAACTTCACTGCAAATTTTCTTACAAATAGTGGCAGAAAATGATAATCGAGATGTCATAAAAGTAGTTGAAGTATTAACGGATTCTAAGTATGAAGCTAGTCAAAATGAAGTACAGAATATCATACGTGAAAGCATACCTGGTCTAAAAATTCAACATGAACAATTAAGTTACCAAGAATTTCAACGAATGCATGGTAAAAAACTATCAAATGTCAGCGTTACATTGCTTCAACGACTCTCATTAGATGAAAATGTAAGTTTTATTAAACCGTTAAGCTAAAATCTACACAAAAGCTTTAGTAAAATATAATAAAGTAATAAAATATGATTAAATTTTCAGATGCTTCAGCTGTTGGCTGGTATTTTGACACCAGACTCATTCATTATAACAGCAGAAGACTGTAATGTAATCGAAACGAAATATTCCTCATCTTACTATCGGACAGTATCTGCACATAAAGTTGGAAATGTTTGTATAAGTCTTGCCCGTTGGAAGCCATTACCTCAACCAACATCAAGTAAAGCAGTCACTATTCGGAGTCATACTGATCTGGCTTTGCTATCATCTTCAAGAAATAACTTACCACCAAATCATAAACTCTTAGTAGTCACACAATACCCTCCTGTAGATGGAATAAAGGAGTTGATCGCTAAATGGCGCAAGGATTCCCAACGTCACCATGTTAACTTGGTGATGGTTAACCACAAAATTGCTGAAGAACAGAACATTGACAGAGTGCCAGAACTAGATCTGGCTTTTAATGTGCTGGAGAATGTGAGTTTTTAATTATTATGAATATTTAAAGTTAACTCTATTTTAGCACTAGATTACGCTTTCTTTATTTTCTATTCAATACGTTTCAGGGTTCATGGGGAGGCGTATACTATACTCCTCTGGCATTGGAGGAGTCCACAGTAGTGCACCGTAACGTAGCACTCCAGAGCGAACATTTTGGCGACCTCAACTCTTTACATTGGGTCGAAACACCAGAACCGGTGTCACCTGGGCTTGGAGTAACGGTACATATACATTTTATTTGCAATTTTAAAGTCATTGCAATTGGTGTAAATATTGATTGATTAGCATATTAACATTTTCAGGTTTACTTCGCTGGTCTGAACAAGGTTGATGTCAAAAGAGCTTTAGGCGTCTATCCTAAGGGCAATGGAGATGCCAGGAATTCTTACGGGATGGACTTCAGTGGTGTGACAGATAGGTATGATATTTCATTAAACATCAACAGCCTTCATTTCAACACCCGCATACAAGCTATCATTCAAAGATGAGACCAAAACTGACATTATAAACATTTGTATCTTAGTGGTATCCAAACTTTGCACGTAGGAGCTAAGTACGAATCGTCAAAACATTTAATTTGTTTCAGAGGAGTTCGCGTAATGGGCATTGTGCCTAGTGGCTCGGCTAGCAAACGTTTACGAGTTCTGCCACAAATGGTGTGGCCAGTGCCAGACCATTGGACTATGGAGGAAGCTGCTACGGTCCCGTTGCCTTATGCTCACGCTTTTTACTGCCTTGTACGTACTATAAAACCATTTAAAACAATGAATTTCTGTAAACCCCTAACTGTGTAAGGCACTTATTTCATTTTTATTTATGCTACCGATGAGATGGCTTCATCTCATGCGTGTCCAAAACACAGAAACGGCGTGTTCTTTACGGCCAATTCCTGATATTATGCCACGTGATTATAACTAAGAATTCAGTTAAATTCTAATGGTCTTTGTAATTTTATTTACGTTTTTTACTCCTGTAAAATAGTGAGTTCAGGTCCAAAACCATAAGACGAGACCTATCCAGCTGCTCAGGGGTGTGAGACAAGGAGATTTCTTATCTCCGAAGTTGTTCACGAACGCACTGAAGGACGTCTTCAAGTCACTGGATTGGAAAGGAGCGGGCATCAATGTCAACGGCGAACACCTCACGCACCTCCGTTTTGCCGATGATATTGTCATTATGGCGGAATCGCTGGAGGATTTGCAGAAAATGCTGCAAAGCCTCAACGCTGCCTCGCGACGCGTGGGTCTGGGGATGAACTTTGACAAGACCAAACTCATGTTCAATGATCATGCCATCCCCGGACCGGTCTCCGTCGAAAGCGTGGCGCTCGAGGTTGTCAATGAGTATGTCTACCTCGGGCAAGTGATGCAGTTGGGTAGAGACAACTTCGAGCGGGAAATCGCTAGGAGGATGCAGCTTGGTTGGGCAGCGTTTGGGAAGCTGCGTTATATCTTCTCGTCACCACTGCCACAATGCCTGAAGAGTAATGTATTCGATCAGTGCGTCCTACCGGTGATGACCTACGGAGCCGAAACGTGGAATATGACAGTAAAGCTGGCCCACCGACTACATGTCACTCAGCGAGTTATGGAAAGGTCGATGCTTGGGATTTCATTAAAGGATAAAATCCGAAATGAGATCATCAGGCAGAGGACTAAAGTAACGCACATAGTCCAAAAATGTAGCAAGCTTATGTGGCAGTGGGCTGGCCACATCTGTCGCAGAACCGATAAAAGGTGGAGTAAACGGGTTCTTGAGTGGAGACCACGCCTAGGCAAATGTAGTGTAGGACGAGCCCCAGCTCGATGGACCGACGACCTCAGGAAGATGGCTGGCAGTGGATGGATGAAAAAAGCGGGAGATCGTGCTCTTTGACGCTCTTTGGGGGAGGCCTACGTCTAGCAGTGGACTGCAATAGGCTGAGATGAAAATAGTGCTATAGGTACTCTTACTTAATTTGAGTAGGATCTAATTGGTACTCGCATGTAAAACAACAAAAATAACTTTAATTAGTCGAAATTTCAAGGGATCTTGTCTATTCGGCGGATTTAGCGTCGCCACCTCTTAGGGTTCGATCCCCAGTCAGCTTAATGTAAAAAACGAACTTGTCTATAGTCTCGAGTCTAGGTGGTGTGTTACCGTCGTTGTTTCTGATTTCTTCCTAAGTTCTTTGTTTACTTAGGATAAAAGCAATGTTTGTGATTGCTTGCCTTGATTCAGGCCATCAAATGCCAGCTGCATACAGCATGTGCTAAAACAAAGATGACAATACACGGCATGAGTCACCCACGCATATCATCCCAATACTAGTTTCTTCTCGCCATTCTGGATCTCAGTATATAAATCCTTGTGTGTCTTGCGCTATACTGTAAGTATTACCTCAATGATCCGCCTTGACCTATTCAGGCCACCAAAAGTCAGCTGATGCCGAACCGCAGCATCCTAGTGCACGGCGGCGCGGGTGCACTGGGGCAAGCAGCGATCTCCATTGCGCTTGCGCACGGACTGCGCGTCTTCACCACCGTCAGCGACACTCGCAAGAAGCACTTCTTGATGAAACTCTTCCCGGAGCTGAAGGGTATGGGACATTTTTTATTTTCGTTGAGGTGGAAATGCCTTGCCCAAATTTCAAGTTCCTTCAAGTTCGAAGATGAGGGCGCTTCCAAAAGGCCAATCTGAAAGGGAAGTCATTAAAGGAAGCCTATGTTCAAGAGTAGACGTCCTATGGCTGAAATGATGAATATGATGATGATGATTCCTGCTGCATGATTTGGGGACGATAACAGGTTTATTTAAACGTTTAAACGTGAGTCCAAACAACACACCAATTTATTGTTATTAAAAACTTTTTCTAAAAAATCCAATATTTTTTCCATATTCTAGACTCGATTTCTGTATGTAATAACTAGTGATGTTTTGAAAATTTTCTGTTTCAGAGGACCACATAGGAAACTCACGGGACGATAGTTTCGGAGACATGGTTCTGACTCTCACAAAACAAACCGGCGTCGACTATGTTTTTAACTGTGTTTCAAACGATCTGAGAAATGTAAGCTTTTTCAACAAATATTGAACCTTTTATTGTACGTTGTACTCCGTAACTGAGATGCGGCCACGGTTACATTTGCCACCTCTAAAGTCTCGGATTTGATTTCCAGCCCCTTCAATATAGAAATCGAAGTCTCAGGTCTGGGTGTTGTGGTGCCGTCGTTGTATCTGATTTCATAACATAAGTGCTTAGGATCTGAGCAATGTATGTGATGCTATCCAAAATTTATTTATTTATTTTAACATAGCTTAGAAGTCAACCTTGATTTATTTTTCACTTAAACCTTTTTGTAAGTACGAGTTGATGCGGATAGTGGAACTCCTACCTAACTGATCATTTGATTCGTTTTAACAAGCCCTACTCGCATAAATATGTTTTATAGATTTTAAACTACTTATAACATTTTAGTTTAGCTATATGATTACCTGATGTATTTTTTTCAGACTTCCATCAAAGCGAGTGGTTTGTCTTCCATAATATTTGAAACCCAAACAGATGAAAGTTTTACATTCGGCATGAACTCCTTAACGCGGGAGAGGAATTATGTCAACGTTGATTTCTCGTCTATTTTCACTGAGCAGAAGTTTGACGATATGAAAGTAAGTATAAGCTTGACATCTAGAGGCCTAATACGAATATACGAAAATATATAGTTCGTTTGGACGTATAGTTTATACGTTTTAAATTAAAATAGCCAATCACTAGTATCAATCCTTTGACGTTGAAGACGCCTTCGGAGGGTTATGGAAATACCTCGTCTTCAGGGCGGGAAAAATATGGCGGAGCCGAAGCTCAGCTTCCAGATCCTAAGATCTGGTGCGTTAGGACAAAATTTAGAAAATAGGATGTCCAGGCGATAGTGGACTGTATAAAATAATAGGAATAGGATTTTTGGGGTTTATAACGAAATTTATAGGTAGAGAAACCGGTCAAAGGGTCATTGAAGAAGATTTTGATTTAGGTGTTGGTTAGCTGTCAAGAATATATATAATTAAAGTAACGACACACAAATTTACTGCGTGCGGCGCGGCGAATCAGATCGTACTGACATCCAGGAAAAGTCTAGAAGCCAACCAAAAGAACGTCGCTTCCATATTCAAATTAATCTTCTTCTTCTTTGGTCACACGCGACACTGGCTGGATGCGGTAGGCGTGCGGTGCGAGATATACATAATATATAGGTAAAGGGAAGGAATGACAGCCAACACCAATTAGGGATCCGTAAAAGAATTTCCGAATAAAAGAATGGCGGAACCAGACGTAATATGAACAACTCGAACTAACCGTGTAAAAATCCGACCGTTTTCAATTGCTTTTAAAATATCAAAATCGACATAGTAGATGGTAATTTTGAATTGTTAGGTTAACACGTCGTGTCCGAATGAACGATATACTTTTGATGTAGTCCTTCTATGGTAAAGGAAGGATGATACGGGAGCGTCCGATTTTTATTTTATTCGTATGATCAGACTCTGGAAGCCCACTGCCGGACAAACCATCTGTGTGATACGGTCCAAGTGGGTTTTCTGGTTTTTAAACTAACTCTAACAGTTTTTTTTTAATGCAGAGACTGCAACTGCTGCTCTGTGACGGTATCGCGCGCGGGTACGTGCGGCCGCTGTCGCGCGTGACGTACCCGCCGCAGTGCGCGGCGCGCGCGCTGCGGCTGCTGGAGGCGAGTCGCCACCGCGGCCGCGTGCTGCTGAGGCTCGCTGACTCCACACCACCCGCTCACCTCAGGTATCATCATCATCATCATTTTAGCCACAGGACGTCTACTGCTGAACATAGGCCTCCCCCAGTTACTTCCTTCCAACGTCGTCCTGCAACGTTTACGAGGTCGTCTGCCCACCTTGTGGGTGGAAGTCCCACCACACACCACACATCTTACCCCAGATATACAGTGTGTACAACTAGCGGTACGGAAGTTGAGCGCTGGGTGAAAGTTGCGGAGAAGACCATTACGATTTACGAGATTGGCTAGTTTTGTTACGCGCCTGCACCGCCGGCCGTGATAGGTTGTGAGCTCCGCGCACTCGCGTCTCTAATACGATGATCGTCTCGTAAGATGTGCAAAGCGATCCCCACTCTTTACCCCAGCTCTCAACATCGATGCCGCGTACTGTACAAGACATTCCTTAAACCACGTAACCAGCTGCTCATTTACAAAAACTTTCACTATGGACACTCCGTGACGGTATCGCAGGCGGGACAAAGGCGATATTACGCGTAACTTACCCACTGCCTTATCGCAGCCGAGTCCTGCTGCAACTTGCTGACTCTACACCACCTGTGCACCCCAGGTATAATTATCAGCTATAGGATGCATAAGCCGCCCCCAATGATTTCCAGATCGGCTGTAAGAAGCCTGCATCCAGCAGCTTCCTGCAACCTTTATCAGGTTGTCTGTCCACCTTGTGGGTGGATGCCCGAAAACTACTGCTTTACATAGGCAATTTTATGCATTATAGCAAATGGAATTTATGTTTTTCAGAATAACCAGTTCAGCAGATCAATGCCATTTGGTGTTATCTGATGACGAGTCCCATGGTCTTCAGCTAGCGGATAGACTTATTGAACGCGGTGCAAGAAAACTTGTCTTGCATTTCCCAAGAGTGCCGTCTTCTATTCTTCTTAGGAAACAGTATGTAAATCAGTTTATCTCATATAAATCTTTTTTTTAGTTTACTTATAGTGAAAGGAACCGCTTATACTGTTTTAATTATCTAAGAAATAAAAGCGCATACTGGGTGCTTTTAAACGATAAGTACCTTAGTCCTATAAGGAGTCCGTAAGAATGTGTGCCATTTTATGCTCATGGTGTGCCAGGTTTAATTTTATTTGATCAGTGGGTTTAGAGGCACTTTGTTTTGTATAATAACAGATCCATTTTTTCTTTTGTCTTTGTTTGTATCTTTTTTGAGACTATATTTTTCATATAAGTCTTCATAAATTTTTATGTGGCCAGCAAAAAAACAAAAAACCAGTTTGGATTAAGGATAAACTAAAGCAGGGTACTCATCTAGCCGTGTAGTATGTAACGTATCTGATACTGTATCTCGGCGGGTCACTGCGAGTTCATTGCGCTTTACGCGCCAGCGGCTCGCAGCAGGCTCGTGCTTACGTACTCACTTGATACAGTATCAGATACCTTATTGCATGCTACACGTCTAGGTGAGTACCCTGCTTAACAATTAGGATCCTTCAACCCTATGCTTCTTCGATTCCTTCTTCCTTATTTATCAGTGATTGATGTTCTTCTATTTTGATATTTTAAGGTCTTGGAAAAAGCGAGGCGTTGAGACAAAGATATCAACTACGAATCTTAATGGAATATCAAACGTACATTCGCTGCTGGACGACTGTATCGCCATGGGTCCTGTAGAAGGGATTTACTTTGTCGCAACTACGGGCAATAAAAGTAATCAAGAAGTTTTGAGTGGACTAGACGCTTTATCGAGGAAGCTATGTCTATCATTAAAGTAAGTACAGTAATTGGCACTGGCCAATTATACAGGGTGTCAATAAACTTACGACTAAACTGTAAAGTTTCAACTGCATGATTGCATTATCAGGTAGATTCGATACACTTAAGTACTTTAGCTGTTATTCAGATTATTATTAATTTATGATTTAAATGTTTTTCAGGTACTTTGCAGTAGTGAGTACAGACAAAGACTTTGGGAATCGAACATGCATCTCTAGGGAGCAAAGCAGAATACCAGCTACTAAGCTAATTATAGAAACACTTAAAAAGGTAATAATGTTAGCTTTATTAGACTAAGCATTTCCTATTCAAGTTACATGACCTTTGAGATATTATAATTTCGTGATTCGAGTTGTTATGATAGGCATTCTAGACTAGGTTGAAACTACCTTAATGAACAACAAACTGTCATTAAGAGAGTCATTACCAAAATTAAGCAATCAACGCCGCGGTTGTAAATGGATGGGTAACCAATTCGCTCTTATTTAGTGACATTTATCCTGAGTGTCTCCGAACTCTTCGGTCTCTGAAGTTTGGTCGCGAACATTAATCGAAGGCAGCTTGAATTACATCTGACAAAGTTTTATTAACTGAACTTACAACACTCCTTATCTATCCGCACTGGGTCCACGCGGTGGACTTTGCCCAAAACCACCTCTCGAGTTAAGGTGAGGTCTATGCTCTGCAAGTACTTTTCTCACTTTTATTTTAACCATTTGTGTATTGTGCTTATACATTTAAGATTATGTAAAAAGGAAATTATTAGAAAGATTATAGAAAGGGCTATGCTCGGTGTTTTTTTGCGAGATCAAATCAGAAATGAGGAGATCCATGAACGAATAAATGTCGCTGACATAGCTCGACGGATTAGCAAGCTAAAGTGGCAGTGGGCAGGGCACATAGCACGTGGAACTGACGGCCGATGATTCTTGAATAGAGGCCACATGCCGGAAAACGCAGCGTGGGACAAGGTAGACAGACGACCTGGTAAATGTTGCAGGAAGCCGCTGGATGCAGGCTGCTTTCGACCGGCCGATCTGGAAGTCATTGGGGGAGGCCTTTGTTCAGCAGTCGTTCAGTTCAGTTTGGACGTCCTGTGGCTGAAATGATGACGATGGTGATAATTTGTTTATTAAGAAATCATTTCAACACTGCTTTACAGATGGGTGAAACTGACCAGTATTATAGTGGAGTATCTTGGAACAGTGCATTGGACGCGTTGGAGCAAGCAGTGAGATCGCCCATATCAGTTGCGCAAGCGCATGCGAGCTGTGCACCTAAGCTGACGTTGTTGCAAAAGATAGCCGCGGTAGCTGGTAAGCATGAGCAGATATTTTTAGGGTTCTATCTCTATCTGTATATTCTATATCAATAAGAAAAGGGTTATTTATGACCACTACATTTTCCTAGCCGCGTGTGCAAACATCCGTACGTTGTATTCAAATACTTCTCTACTCCGCTTTAGTAGACACCCAACCATAAACATGTATTTTATTTATTTTAGATATAACTATTGCTGAAGATCTAGACGAGAATACAGTCCTAAGAGAGCTTGGCCTGACCCAGGAGAAAGTACCGGCAGTTGCTGCTTTGCTGAGAGATGAATACCACCTGGCCTTCTTTGACGATGACATTCTGATGCTAAGTGTTGGACAGTAAGTTGTGGTTTATTATGAGTTCGTCCAGTACATCTGTCTGTCTATTTGTGTGCGTACATTTGAAGCTCAAATTTAGCATGAATTAGATAGTATTAAATATTGTTATCTGTTACTTAATTAGCTTTTTTAAATAGAGATTTATGCTAAGTGTACGTATCTCCCTTTCATTTTTGTGATATAAACGGCGTTTAGTTTTAATTTTAATATTCTACGTGCATATACTTTTTTATTTTCGGCCTTTAACTTATTATGAGTGCCTTTTTATATAGTAGTAATACTTAATTTACATTATTCATAGAATCGAAGAAATAAACCAAAACGATAATGGAAAAGCATTGAAGGAAGTCAAAGGATTGGACATATTTTTTACGTACGTGGACACCGATGAGCTCATGGCTACCACTGAGCTGGTACTGCTGCCTACCGTCACATACGCTTTGATGGTATAGTATTTCTTATTTAATAATTTCATTTAAGGATACCATACCTTATAAGGTAAAAGTGAACGCGTGGATGTATCAAGTTGAAGGGAATACCAAACAAATACTTACTCAGGTCTGCAATCCCTAGTAACAGTAAAAAAACCAAACTTCTGATTCAACAAAATCAAAAGATATCGTCGATATTTGCCGCAAATTTTGACACTCGTATGGGAACTAAAACCATTAACATTGATCTTAATGTTATTGGTTTTGGTTCCCATACGATTCTATGAGAGATTTAATGTTAAGTACTGTTTATATAATTGACGACCTACGTAGCCGAGAGGCAAGTACGCCGGACTTTACATGGCGTCGCCATCTCTGAGGTTCCGGGTTCGATCCCCGGTCTGGCCAATGTAGTATACGAACTTTTCAATATTGTCTAGGGTCTGAGTGTTGTGATACCATAGTTGTTTCGGATTTTTATAACATAAGTGCTTTAGCTACATACCTTAAGTAGGATCCGAGCAACGCATGCGATGTTGTCCAATATTTTTTTATTTAATGTCTACAGAGAGACGACGAAGTTGACCTTAACGAGACCTCGTTATGCATCGTCCCTGGAATGGAAGGTCACTCAGAAAGGTTCAGGGAGCTATGTGAGCGGATCAAGGTGGCTGCATTAGTTCTGCAGCCAGGGTTTGATCTACTAAACGAAACTATTCGGGAGACAGCTGAAAGATACGCTAAGGTAAAAATCATGCAGTTTGATATTCTTTGGAGCATTTGTACCAGGTTTTAGGTACCTACATACTTAGTTTATATCCTGAAGTTATCATAATGATACAAATTCCAGAAAACGAACGGTTTAAATCGTAATACACATCACTATCATCTTCATCCCAGCCTATTACAGTCCACGAAAAGCAGGACGAAAGCCTCACCCAAACAGCGCCGAAGAGCACGATATCCCGCTGTTTTTATCCAGCCACTGCTTAAGGTCCTACGGTCATCTTTCTAAGATGACTTGCTGTGGGGCGTCCTACACTACATTTGCCAAGGCTTGGTCTCCAACCGAGAACCCGTTTACTCATCCTTCCATCGGTTCTGCGAAGAATGTCGCCAGCGTGCTACATTTTCACAAAAAAAATCTGGCTTTGTGGCGTAAATTAGCAGTCCTCAAGTTAACGGTTATGTCCAGTAAACTGCAGTTCACTGATTGTGATAATTTTAAGATAATTATTTATTTAACAAATGGTTTACAGATCCTGCTGAAGAGGACTACTGTGAATAAGAAGTTCTATCTAATGGGATACGAGAGTGGGGTCTCGGTGGCGTTGGAATTAGCGTCAATACTAGAGAGCCATGGTAAGTGCATCAGATGTCAGTGAGCAATCGGAGAAACATTGTCAAGAGCTAGATAGTAGGTATCTACTTTAAGTAATGTGTATGTACTGAGGTATTTACTACCTGCAGCAGCAAGGACACTAAATATTTTTGAAGCTGGTCAGTAGATTAGTCTTTAGCATTTTACCAGCTTAGACGTCTTACGATACAAGCCCTCATACACTACAGATTTTTAATCGGCCGATACTCGGATCACTATTTTAGACACTATGAATGAATATACATGTTAGTCCTGGCTGACTGTTGGCTGATTATCAAGGAAATGCGACGACCGATCGAAAGTCTGTAAAGTACCTGTCTGCCTGCGTCTGTATTTCCGAGTGCATATAACCTGACTCTCTTTAAGTCCAGAGTGAATAGGCATCTTCTGGGCAAGCTCGCTCCATCGTAGATCCCATCTATGCTCTAGAGCAAGATTGGGGTCATGAGTAAGCCCATCTTAAGTAAAAAAAAAAAAAAAAAGTACGCGTCTCTTAATAAAATAGTATTTGGTAGCGAGTCCTTCTATTTATGCAAAAATATTCGTGAAATTTAAACAAATTTTATATTTCTAGGCTACGAAGGTACAGTCTATTGCATCGGAGGAGCACCGGAGCAATTCAAGTCATTCCTGAATGAAAAGCTTCGTGAGTTCAACACTGATGAAGTATTGCAAGATGCGGTAATCCGTCACATATTCGGTCTGATGGGTGGAAGATGTGATGTGGAGTTTAGAGAAAGGGCATCTTGGGAGGAGAAGGTGGATGTATGTACGCGAGCGCTAATGGGTCGAGTTCCGCTGTCAGCGCAATACGTTCGTGGTCAGTTCAACGCAGCACGAGTGCGTCTTCTCGAAGCCATGGAATACACCTCAACCCTCAAACCTTTACGATCTCGTCTTATCCTATTACGCCCCGACGACATGGAAAAAACACATGAACCGTTACAAAAATACTCCCAGCAGCCGATTACGGTCCATGACCTGAATACTACTCTTGCGCATGTACTTAAAGACTTGCGTTGTGCGACTATAATCAACCAGCATCTAGACCCTGAAATACTTGAGGAGTTTGAAAAGAAGAACTTGTGTGAAACGTATCTCTTAGATGCTGATACGTTTATGTCTACGCAGGCGTTATGTGACAATGATGATGAGTGATAATTAATAAAGGTTTGCTGTAAATTATGTGTTAGGGGCTGTCGTCATAAATTTTTCGTTTTGATTATAAAATACGAATGGAAATAAATACAAGTCTGAACAAATTTTTGTATTATTCCTTATTTATACTTACACATACTTACTTGACTTGTTTCGAAAAGAATCGAAAAGCACAATCAGTCTTAGGGAACTTAAGAGGAAGGGAGGGATATGGAACTTCTTAGCACTGTCTATTCGACAGTTAGAGAAAAACTAAAATGTTTTTAAGATAAAATATTTATTTACTTAATATTAACAAACTTTATTTTAATTTTGGTCATAGATTATTTATTTGATTATGTATGTTCATTATTTAGAATTATAGTGAGTTGGTAAATTATTGATTTTTCGCACACCGCCTTCCCTGCCTGTTTCAAGTTATAAACCTGTCCGCTACCTAAAAGTTGCCTAGAAGATTTTTTTTTATGTTATTATTTCCTTTTATTCTGTTGGATTTATGTGGCGTGCAATTATAACTTTTTTTACTGGGGCACTAAAAGAATTTGGAATTTTCAGCCATTACCTACCTGGATTTCTGGCCTAAATGTCTTTGATATCAGAATTAACATTTAACTTCTTGCTTACAATGTGCTAAAAAGAAAGACTAGTTCCTATTGGAAATTTCTGTAGGCTTTAAATAATATTATCTTTGCAAATCATAATCATCAACATCTGAAGCCCAATTCCCCTATTTTGACAATAGCCGCAATCCAGTGTTGATCCGGTCCCAGGAACTTTACTATTTAAACGATATTCTTGTAATGTTTAACTTTTGCATAAAATTATCGTAATGCAACTGAAGTTGTGTTCTCTTTTATTTTCAGTTGCATTACGAACCGTTAATGCTTTTTTTGTTTACAAGAATACCGTTTCTTATCATAATGTACACATATAACAGGCAAAGAGAAACAAAAAAGCAAGAGTTAAAAATATTTGTTTTGCACACAAGTACCTACATTATTTCTATTTAAAAACAAAGTCCAAATCCTCAACCAACCATTTTTTATAACTCCTTATAGAATTCAAAGATACTTCCAAGTTTCATTTCCACGACATTGTCTATCAGCACTCAATTATTATTATTGAGTTCTTTGTTTTCATCTTGATCTATTCCTGAAGCCATGAACGACTCAGTTTTCAACAGATACGTATCGCAAAGGTTCTTTTTATCAAAGGCTTCCAGTATATCTTTATGTAGATGCTGGTTGATGATATCAGCACAGCGAAGGTCTTTAAGCGCATGAGCAAGTATTGCACGTAGTTTGTGCACCACAATTCGTTGTAGCGAGTATTTCTGTAGTGGCTCAGGAGTTATTTGGGAGTTGTCAGGGCTTATAAGAATCAGCTGAGAACCTAGAGGCTTCAGGCTGGGAGTGTATTGAATGGATTGGAGAAGACGCGCAAGAGTTACTTCAAACTGCGCACGCACATACTGCGTCGAGAGAGGCACTCGGCCCATAAGCGCGCGCACGCATACTTCCACCTTCTCCCGCCAGGATGTGCCTTCATCAAACACCACTTGGGATCTTCCTCCCATTAGACCAAACATGTGACGTATCACACCCTCTTGCAATGCTTCATCGGTGTTGAAATCTCGTAATTCTTCTTGTAGTATGGACTTGAATTGCTCTGGTGCTGCTCCAAGACAGTATACTGTTCCAGTCAATCCTAGAAGGATTAAAAATTATTCATAACACATATTCCAGATAGAATTAAGAGTACTAACAAGCTACTAAAACAAAAGGTTTCGAAGAGCAGCAATTAAGTAAACTCTATTCCACACCATATAGGTTCAACACTCATTATTTTGGGGCATTTAAAAATTTCAAATATTTTATAATAAATTTGAAGTTTTGCACTATTAAACTAGAGAGAGCTAGGCTAACAGCTATCTAATACACCTATCCCTTTAGCATGAGCAACAAAACAAGATATGATATGATATAACGATTTATCGACACCCAACTGTCAAAGTATAAACTTATATCGAAACAGCGAGTGCTGTGCCGGTGACGTCACGGCATGACCGTTTCGATAAAACATTCGACATGTGCTGTTTCGATAAAAGTACAAGATGGCGGATATGTATCATAAATCGTGTTTTGTTGCTAATGGAGGGGGCTGGTATAGAATGGTAAACAAACATTACTTTATTCGGAAACTGACCTTGCCCTTCCAAAATTGCAGCCATTTCCAAGGCAATCATTACACCAGCTTCATAGCCCAGGAGGTAAAAGTTATTCTGCAGACTAGTTCTTTTCAGCAGAATCTACAAAAAACAAAATACTCATTATATTTTTTTCTCAGATTGCGAATCGGAATTATTGAAATCATCAATCGGATACATCTGCTTTTTCTTATTGTTTTAATGTGAACATAAAGTTGAGTTGGCAATGGAAACATCGCTCACAGAATTAGTAACAATTGGTGATGAAAGGTTCTTAACTGTTGGCGGTAAGCCGTTGGTTGCAAATAGCCCAGAGTCTCGCGGTAAAACGTTCCATAAGGGAGGCCCATATCCAACACACTTCTTTAGGCTGGTGATGATTTTTATTTGCATATCAAAGTTTTACCTCAGCATATCTTGATGCTGTCTGTTGAATGCTCTCATCTGGGCGATCTAACCCCGGTTGCAGTACTAATGCTGGCACCTTAATCCGCTCGCAGAGTTCCCTGAACCGCTCATGATCTCCTTCCAATCCTGGCACTATGCATAAGTATGTTTCGGACATGTCAAATTCATCATCATTCTGTAAATATAATGGGCATATTAAAATTAAATGCTCACTAGAAGGTATTCGAAATAAAGTAGAAGTAGCTAAAATTCATAGTATTTTTATGATCTGCAACTAGCTGCTGGAAGCGGATAGTAAAGAATAGCCGAGGATTGGTCTTGGTGGCGTGTAAGATAAATCTAAGATTGGTCTCAGTGGCCCGTGTTAGGAGTAGAAGACTATGTCCAGCAACGAACTGACGTGGGATGATTATGAATAAAAGCACAGCAATTCTAAAGTTTTTGACATGTACACTAACCAAAATAAGAACCTGCAGTATAAGCCACTTGGTTTAGGAGTGTAGGTGTGATAGTTGATGAATCAGATCTTACGCCTTGGCCAATGCTAAAAACATCCTAATAACTATACTTACTGCCGTAGAACTGTTTGCCAGTGTGGGCAAGAATACCATCTCAGTCGTCGCCATCAATTCGTCAGTGTCAACGTGTGAGAAAAACACTTCTAAACCTTTAACATCTTTCCACTCAACGCCATGCGTGTTTAGTTCTATCTCTTGAATCCTAAAAGTTTTCAATATTATCAAGTAATCCAAAATCGCAGATTTATAACCCCTTTTTCATATTTATTGTAAAAAGAGGATTTACAGTAAAAAGTGGTAATAAATTATACAGGGTAAAATTACTATCTTGACAAAATAGAGGCAACTAAATCACATAAGAGAGGAAGTTTGTATCTAGTAATGGGTTAGTAACGCTGATTATGGCCATGATGACAATTAAAAAGGGAAATACACTTATACTTTAATTCATTCATATTAAATAACATTTTACTTGGGTTCTTATAACAGAGTTAAATAAATAGTTACTTACTGCTGAATATTTAGCGAAAGAATATCGTCTTCAGCTAAAGCCGTGTTGTACTCATTGCGCAACATAGCTGAAATAGAATCTATCTTCTCTTTTTTGACTCCTAAATCTTGTAACGTTGTTAAATCTTCTATTGTTTCTGGTACTTGGACATCTGAAATGGTAAAACAACGGAGTATAATCCATTTTATTAAAAGATCGTTAACTATTGAATGCCGTGTAGTGATCAATATGTTTACCAGTTATATTTGTTATCTTCTTCAACAAGTTTTGCTTTGTTTCACTCTCCTCGATTGCACAGAATATTGGTGCATTTGAACGTAAAACTTTATCTAGCCCTTCTAAGATTTTCTGCCATTGTATAGTATGAGTATGTTCAGTTGACTTTTTCTCCATCTAAAGAAATAATCGTTAGTTATAAAAAGAGTCTTGGCGTATAAATATATCTAAATGGTAATATTTTTACACCATAAAAACAACCTACAGACAATAAATAAAAAGATAGAAAATCGTGATTTTTTGCTACTAAAGATATACAAACGGCCCAGCCCGAATGCGGTGTTTGATAGCTGTCTTAGGTATTTATGTTCAGCAGTAGACTTCCGAAGATAATGTGGAATGATGACTGAAAAGCCTTACCATTACCATAAAAGGCACACTCAATTTTGTAGCTGGTATTTGATCATTAGTTCTTGAAATTATGGTTTGGTTACCAAAATCCTTTTCGGTGCTTACAACTGCAAAATACCTGTGAGCCAAAGAAGAGTTATTTGTTTATTGAAACTAGCAGCTGTTGATGAAGATTCTATTGGAATGGCTGACTGTCACTTGCGGAATTTTGTTGACCGATATCCTGGAGTAATAGAGGTTAGATTCCTCGAAATCTTTCTCCTCTGTGTTCCTTGTTTCACCTTATTAGGTAAGGATAGAGGTTCTTCTAACTGTGTAAAAGAGTAGAGCACTTACTTGATATTTGGACATAATTTTCTTGATATAATATCCAAAGCTGTCAAGGCGGCTTGATGGGACCGCAAATTAGATGCAGTGGTATGCATAAAGTAAATTCCTTCTACGGCACCCATGGTGACGCTTTCGCTCAGCATAGTATGGACACTTTTGATACCCGTTAGATCATCTGTAGATATTTTAACTTGTACGTTTTGTGCTTCCCAAGACCTGAAGGAAAAATAAGGTACAAGTTACAACAATATTGATTATAAGTTGGATATTTTAAAAGAAAAATAACTTACTGCTTTTTAATATTCACAGATGGGCTTGAACTAGGAAGGTGCAAATACAACTTCTTAGATCCTCGTCTGATTAGAATTTCTGCTAGATATATCCCAAGAATCTCGCAATCAGATACGATTATACTGCATTGATTTGGAGAACAAATAATTCTGTAAATAAAATAGTATGTGTGCATGTTCTGTGTCAAACAAGTACTTATTTGATAAGGCGATAAAACTATTCTATGATCACTTTATTAAGACCGTTAAGTATTTCTTTTTCATCTCCAAAAATAGTGACTTGCACCCCATTAAGTGAAGCCATTGCTTCTGCAAGTCTGCAACTGATAACGTCATCGGTCCATCGGCAAAACGGGCTCTAATCTACGTAACTATTTGCATTATTTAATTCCTTCCTCAATCATTAGGTCTCCCCACGTGCCAATCCCATTACTTTTAAATTTCTTTATTCATGCATAGAGCTATTTACCGAGTCCCAATAATTCTATGGTTGTCCTCATTGTATTATTAAATTGTATTTTATTATTTGGGGCTTATGTTTAGATTGTTCAGCCAGGCTGAACATAGTTCAGCAGTATACGTCCTATGGCTGAAATGATGTATACAGGGTTTTACCCGAGCAGAGAGAAGAGGAGAGTTGCTTTTTTATACAAAAGATAATCAAAGCATAGTCCCCCCAATTCATCATTATCTATTTTGTCTATTACGCTAAACATATTTTATTTGAATACTCGTATACGGAATAATACCTGGGGTGAGCGAGTGGCTTGGAGTCAGCGAGCCTCAGCAGCACGCGGCCGCGGTGGCGACTTGCCTCCAGCAGCCGCAGCGCGCGCGCCGCGCACTGCGGCGGGTACGTCACGCGCGACAGCGGCCGCACGTACCCACGCGCGATACCGTCACTTACCAGTAGCTGCAGTTTCTGTATCGACGAATTATGTGATATTAAATTAGCAGGGGTTCCCTACTTTAGCTCGAATGAAATTTCACCGATGTTAATTTGCTCGAAATAATAAGCAAATAAGACTTCGAGCTACTGATGTTTCGAGCTAAAGACCCACCGAGCTAGTAAACCGTCGAGGTATAGACATCGAGCAAATGAACATCGACGAATTGTTATTCGAGCTAGAGTAGGAAACCCGGTTAGCAGGCAATCAATGATCTTTTAGGTATCAAAACTGCGATTTTTAAATTGAATTAAGCCGCCAATGAGGAACTTTTTGATATGTTGGTAAGATGTTGACAGTAGTAAAAACCACTTCTTCTTGTTTTGCCAATTTGTTTCAAAGAAGCTGTGCCTACAGTAAGCTAACTACGCTTTTGTTTTTATTTGCTAATGAGTGAACATTTCATATCAACTTCATCTGGTAGTGACGTTGAAGTTTAAGGTGAGACGCTTACTCATTATAAAACGTATTACCCAATAGTATTTAACAATAAACTTCACTAATTACCAACTTAAATACGAAAAAATAAAAATAAAAAATGCGAAAAATTATTGATTTGTAATAGGTTGTTGAAATACGTGTAGTTATGCAAAGAGTTGGTTGATTTCATCGATTGGCACTAACCTTTTCTTATAACTATCAAATTAATGAAGTAATATTACGTGCTTTACTTTATATTTCAGTTTAGGTAAAAAACAGCAATGTTAGCAAGTAGTTCGTAGTGCCAAAATATGATCACCTTCATATCATCAAATTTCCGCTCAGCGAATATCGACGAGAAGTCTACATTCACGTAATTCTTCTCATTGCTGAGGTGGTACATCCCGAAGGAGAAGTGCTCATTTCTTTGGGTTTCAAGCACAACAGCAAACGCTGCACAAGATTTTAGAGATGCCTGAAAAAAGGGTTATCATCAGTTACTGCTGTGTTGGAATAAAATTTTGATACTTTTGACGTGATAACGTCTTATAAATCGATGAACGCCGGCTGTACACACGAAAAAGTGTCACGTTCCACCTGAGCCTACTGTGCAAGCGAGAGCGCGGAACAAGCGATATAGAGAGAGGCACGATCGGCTTGTGACGCATCTATCTCTATGACGTTATCACGTAAAATTAATGTCCGTAAACAGCCTTTACAGACAACCATTCTTATGTTAAGACTTTTTATCAGTCTACTAGACACTAAAACAGTCAACTGAGTATGCAGTACAACAATGCGTTCAGGGTGTTATTCTAACTTACGGCAAAATACAGTGTGTCTGAAATAACCGCTTTAAATTTTAATAATTTTGTAGGACTTACGTTTTTGAGTTCACCTTTAACGCAGTTTATAACGTAGTCAACGCCGACACCTTTTGTAAGAGTTAAAACCATATCTCCGAAACTATTGTCTCGTGAGTTTCCAATGTGGTCCCCTATAACAAATGCAAGTTTATTATAGATAATGAGTGAAAGATACATGTCCCAGAAAGTAATGTCAGAGGGCAAATATCATGCATTAACCAACTATTATTTAATATAGATAAATCGTTTCGGTTGGCCGCTTCGGATATCCTTAAAACTACTTCTCGATTCGAAATTCGCATGACATTTCGATTCAACATACTGTTTGCTAACGACGTTTTTAACATCAATCATTCAAAGAAGTGTAGCAGCGTCGGAGTCAAGTGTCTTAACTTCGCTATCTTGATATTATTAAATTTGGACTCTTTGGCCTTTCTTTAGCACTAGCACAGGAATAATATCCCGTCAGACTGCGGAACCGAAACAGTGAAATTCTTATTGTTACGCGGCCACAATGACATGTAGATTGTGTAAGCTTGAAAGATTAAGGATTTCAAACCTTTTAACTCCGGGAAGAGTTTCCTCAGGAAGTGTTTCTTGCGCGTGTCACTGACGGTAGCGAAGACGCGTAACCCGTGCGCAAGCGCAATGGAGATCGCTGCTTGGCCCAGTGCGCCCGCGCCGCCGTGCACTAGGATGCTGCGGTTCGGCATCAGCTGACTTTTGATGGCCTAAATAGGTTAAAAGTAAGCGTTATCTACAGGTAATACAGTCTGTTCAGGGTTTATAATAAGAAACATGACTTTAAATACCGAGATGAAGAAACTAGGAATGTAGACCAGTATTAAGATGACTAAATGGTATCATTCTTAATGTAATATTTATTTGTACTTACCTTATAAATGGTATTTTATAAATACAAATAAAAAACATTTAGAACTAACACATAAAGTTTAACCTCCGTTTCAGCGAATGCTAAGATTTTATGCTATTATAGCAACATGACCTTCGTTTTAAGTGTTATACTCATATCATAAGCATACCATAATATGTACTATCGCGGGCTCGAAGCCTGACCAGTCTTTAAGCTAAAATCGCTTGCAAGCACCTCATTGCCACTCACTTCAAGCCACGCCCTACGTTCATTTATGCTTCGGGTTCAATCAAGACAATAGGTGTTGAGGCACAAGCAAGCAAGCTTCTATGTATCTAATTGGTTGTAGTAAAACGTAGTAAAATGCATAACCAATTAGGGCGGGTTGGGGCGTGTCCGGCGCGATGCGCTTACACACACAGGAATATTTCTACAAAGCGGTAAGGCGTCGAAGTACGTATTGCTCGACTCTTGTATTGGGAAAAGTGAAGGTCATAAGTATTATATAGAAGATTATTTAGAAACAAAACGTACCTACATAGTTGATGTGTTTATTTTTTTAACAATGTCAGCAAAATTGCATTTAAATAAGAACACAAAGATGTAGAGATAAAACCCCAAAATATATATTTATAGCGAATTATACCTCCAGTTTACTTACCAAACAATAGAAAGCATGTGCATATGGTACCGGTACAGTAGCTGCTTCCTCCAGAGTCCAGTGGCTAGGAACTGGCCATATCAGTTGTGGTAGTGCTCGTACTGAGCTACTGGCTGCCCCACTTCTTACAATGCCCATTACTCTTGTGCCACTGATACACAAAAGAAATAAAAACCATAAGGAAAATATCGAGCAAAATTAGCTGAATATTATGATATTCAAGAAAGGAAAGACACTTTAACGCTTAGTTTAAGCCTATTTGCAGAAAGAAATTGGTTTTATAAATTAGAGATTATTCATTATACTCACTTTTTGGTTACACCACTGAAGTCCATGCCGTAAGAATTGCTATCAAAATCAATATTACGACTGATTGGGTAAATTCCGGTAGCTCTTCTAACATCTAGATTGTTTAGACCGGCATAATGAACCTAAAGTTATCAGAAATAAAATTTACCAAATCGTATCAACGCATCATTGAATTATTAGTTTTTGTTTGACTTGTTTTCCATTTGTTTGGGTTCTGAACACCAAGAAGTACAAAAATATCCTTAAATATTAGTTTTAACTAGATACCTCTCCATGCTATGAAAATATGGGTCTTTTTAAGACAAATTGACGGACAATAAACTGGTAAATAATTGAAACTCAAATTGTGTAAAAACCCGAAAACATACCGTTACTGCAATTCCCGTTGTCGACGGCTTAGGCACTTCAACCCATCTTAAAGAATTTACATCACCTATCACTTCACTTTGAAGAGTCATGTTGCTTACTGGGAACCGCTCCTCCTTCAGTGGTACATAATATTCACCTCCCCAGGACCCCTAAAATTGGAAAAGCAGGAACAATATGTGATGCTTTATCACTTAAAAGCAGGTCTTAGCACTTGAAGGATTACTTACTTGCTCCAGTATATTAAATGCTAAATCTAAATCCGAAAGTTCATCTAAACTAGTATCTTCAGCTGTCTTATGATTGATCATAAGTAAATAGACGTGTTTACGGCTGGAATCTTTTCTCCATATTGAAACCATCTCTTTGAGTTCATCCATAGGAGGATATGATGTAAGAACAAGCAGTTTATGATCTGAAGGTAAGCTATCTCTTGTTGATGATAAAAGAGGTAGGTCTTTAGTAGAACGGACTGTGAAAGCGGTTGTATAAGGAGGCAAAGGTAATGGTCTCCATCTAGCAAAATGCAAGGCTGTATTTCCAATGGAGTGTGATGATACTTGACGTATTATGGTTGATGGACGATTTCGAGGAGTGCTATGAGATGTTTTCTCAATGCTTGCAACAAATGTGTCGCTTTTTAGAGTGTCATACAGTAACTGGAACACCTGAAAACATAATCAGTGATCAATCGAAATCTACATAAAAGCTTGTTTTAAGTAACAATGATAGTTTTACTAAATATCTACCAAGAATTGTCAGTTACACTAGTTACACTTAAACTTAGTTAACTTAGCCAATTACACTATTAAGTTGGTCAATTATCGAAACCTAAATTCGAAAAATAATTGCGCAAAAAAAATTCATTTTTTCATTTGAATTGATCAAAATGTATATAACGAACGGATCCATGTCTACGTCCATATCGCGGTCAAAGAATATCGTAAAGCTTGGAACAGACTCGCCGAATCGAAGAATTGAGCGAAAGTTGCCCTTGGATCTATGTTACCCATTACGGAGTTCGAATTAACTAACAAAATCCACTTAGTTTTTACTTACAGTGTCATCCGTAGAGAGATTCTGAATGATTACTAAGTCAGCACTAGATAATACATGTTCTTGGTCTTTTATATTTTCTTTTTGTAGTAATACTTGTTGTAGATGAACTTTAAGCCCAGGTACATCTTGAAAAACTTTTCTGTCTAAGCTTTGGCCAGGATTGTTCATTAATTCCACTACTTTAATAACATTGTTACTTATGTTTTCAGCTACTATTTGCAAATGAATTTGCAATGCCGTATTTATCTAGTAACAAAAAATCTTATTAATATGGAAGTCCTTACATATTAAAATGTATGTGAATGTAGGCAGATAACTTACGTCTTTTATATTAGACTGGAATCGAGGTATAAACTGTAGAGTTTTTAGTAATGTCTGGTTTGTGGCAGACGAAATTGGTAAATCGTTGAATTTGACGTTTTCTATAAGGATTCCTCCACATCTGAAAAATATTAATAACGCAAATTAAAATATAGACAAACAAACTTTAGCATAACAAAAAAAAAACTATAATGATGATTACCTTATGTGATCGTATAGCTCTAGAAAGTTGGCTTTGATTACTGTTTTACCATCAACATCAAAGAAATTACTGCAATAATGTTCCTTGATATCTATATTGAGGTTTCTGATGTATACTGGTTCAGAAACTCCATTATGTTTCTGTTTTAGAGCATTCATTTGTAACATGCCATCAATGAGGGTAACCCAATTGCCATTCCATATCAAATAGGCTTCAGAAAGAGACATATTTGAACAATTTATACTTTTGAACTCCCCACTAAAAAAATAAAACACGGGGAATTTCGTAAAAGTCTAATAAGAGGTTTCGTTTCTAAGATTAACTGGTGTAAAATTTTAATCATAAAATTTTGATCACTTGAAATTTTAACTGACCTGTAAGAATACCCTCTTTCGGAAAACAACTGGTAAATATCTTCAGAGCTCAGAACAATATTTATATCCTCTCTATTAGCATGCTTTACCATCTTAAGTGGATGCGATTTGGCAACAATGAAGCCATTAGCTATTTTTGAACGATCATTCATGATCTGAAAGGTAAAGGAAAGTTGAAAGAAGATTTCTACTACTTGAATAGAAGCAAGCTTTTTAGGCACATCCGCTCTATGTTATTATTAAATATTTAGTGTACAACAGCATACGACGCAAATATGCGATCGTCTAAATAAACAAATTACTTGTTTTGCAACTCAAGACCAAAGAAATACAATTACGGAAAGACTATTGTTGTTGGATCTTACCTCGAAGCGCCCAGTGCCTCTATGTAGAGCCACAGTTAGCCTCAATAGACGCTTGTCGTGTAATATCGGCTGAGAAAATAAGTGAACATCGCGAAATTGCACAGAGATGCGCTTCTTTTCTATACCAATCAACATAGCTATTGTATCCCACACAGCTACTAGTGAAGCAGCAAATGGAAAAGTCATTTTTCCTTAAAAAAAGGTTGTATTTTAAAATTAAAGGAGGTGGTTTCCTTAAATATAATAAAGGTGTTTCAAAAATATCTGCCTTATATCTTAATCGAATACCTACATTCACTCATTGCAGCCGTGGCAGATATTTTTGAAACACCTTATGTAGGTAAAATATACAAAATAAAGTAGTTGTTGAGAACACCCTCGAAGTTCACCTAAGACTACTTACGGTCTAACTTCAACAAAAAGGTAGCATTAGGTATCAATATCGCAGAATAAGCGCAAGATTTTACGTCTGATTATCTGGGCGACAACATAATTTATTTTCATTTGTTTTCAGTTATTATCTTTTTAACAACATGTTGTATATGCAAAATAAACTTAAACTTAAGAATTGCTGTACTGTTTTAGGTGTCCTTAGATATTTATTTTAATTTGAATGTCTATATTGATTTATACTTTTGAATAAATCGCTATGCTTTCCTAGTGAATTCAGATAAAAGGAATTTTATCAGGTCTTGATAATAAATGCATTACCTTTAATGACGTTTCCACGTAAGTAACTGTGCTCTTTATCGTGAATAGAAAGCGCAAACTTGCTAGAAGCAGCCGTTTTCTGACGTGCTGCTAAGTACAGAGGCAGATTCCTTCAAAATACAAGAATCATCCGTTAATGGTGAAGATAATTTAAAAAACACCATCAAAGTAGATTTTTGTGCTTACCATTTTTCTGAGTGCGTCCATTCTACCATATGGGATAGGATAGGAGTTTCAGTTGATACAGGAAATTCTACTGTTGTGTACAACGCACTTACTTTAGGAGTGTACCCTTCCATGTATAGTCTGCAAATAAAGTTCGAGCAAAAACTTGTTTAAAACATTAAAGCAGATTTTAATTATCAGGTCAGACTTTTTGTGAGACTCGGAGTGGTATTTTAAAAGTAGTTCTTACTGTTATATGAACCCTAAAAGAACCTAGGTATCTTTCTAGGTACAATTTTGTGACATTTCATCGTGACAAAGCTCTGTATTTGCAGCGTGTACCGTTTTAACAACCACTGCCTGACAAAACTTTAAAAGTTCCAAAAGAACAAATAAAATTTCCGATTACGATTGGACAAAATGACTCTAAAGTATTCTCCCGTTCCACTTTTCAAAAAAGAGGGATTTTTTCAATTCTACTGTATTGCCTTTATCTGCAATAATCTCAAAGTGAAGCGTCTTACCTGCCAACCGCTTCTAAAAGGTACAAAGCGTTATCTGGATGACCACGTCTTGTTAGAGGAATGTTTTTGCAACTGGGCAGAGATCGCTTCAGGATTGCTTGCAGCAGTCCATGGGGAGCTATTTCTATTAGCACAGCATCAGGCGGGATCAGACGGGACGCCTCTTCAAGCAGTACTGGGCTCTACAAAAAGTAGTTCGTAAATGCACAGTCTGAATGGAAAGAAACTTCTTCTTGTTCTATCGAAGGCTAAGGGTTTTTTAAAATGGCGACCACAAATTGGAAGACGCAGCGTGATTTTTCACACATTGGAGGTGACTTAGTAAGGTAAAGTTGTGGAATGCTGCTGAATCCAAACGACCCAGGGCCAATCGTTTGGTGTTCTATAAGGGAAGTCCCATGTCCATCAAATAGTGGCGGGCATTTTTTCTATTTTGGGGTAGGCAGAACATACTTACTAATGTGTTTTATTGATGAAAATCAGTGGTTTTCTATTAAACACACTTTTGAAAATACCTACTGCCTACCACATTTCGTTTATCCTAGGCACAGCCTAATTAACTACTTCTAGAGGCTGATGATAATGATAATGAATAAGATAAAGCAAGGTACTCACCTAGCCGGCTAGCATGTAACGTATCCTTTAAAACTCAATGATACGGGAATTAACGCTAATTTTGATAAATTATTTGAAAATAGTTATTAATTAATTAATTAAAAATAGACAATCTCGTTTTGTTTCGCGATCGAGTGCTCACCTGAATACGAACGCGGCGGTTAGTGTGCAGAATAGGGACACAGTGAGTGTAGTATGTGACGGTACTTGCGGCGTGAAAATAATATTATGAGGGTAGATGAAGAATCTGCCTCTCATACGGAGTGAAGACATCGCTGTTCCAGTCAGCCTGTGACCACGGTCGGTGTAACCCGATCGAAACGTCAGGCAAAAGAGGTAACATTTTGTACCTAAATTATGATCGCGTTAATTCCCGTTTCATTGAGTTTTTAATTATGCAACGCGAAAGTTTAAAAGTAATGTAACGAATCTGATCTGAAGCTCGCAATGAACCGCCAAGATACTGTATACGTTACATGCTACAAGGCTAGGTGAACTGAATACCCTGCTTTAGATATTAATGTTTAATAGTAACAAAGCTTGATTCCGTATAGGTAAGTTAATATGTTACTGCTTACCAAGAGGTTGTTAGTGTGGTATTCGGGTGAAGAGTATTTGGCTATTGGCTCATCCCAACGATTTTGTGGAATGGACGTAGAAACCCATTTACTGCTACGTGGCTTTGGGTTCTTGATTACCTCTGACAAGTATTTAAGTAGACCAGGTCCTAAAAACAAAAAGAAATAACACCAACACCATTATTTGATAGCCTTAAAACGCGGCCGCTATACGTAATATGTGCCTTAAACGAATTGGGTGCCGGTATCGATTCCCGCTTTGGCTCATTGCAATTCATTTTTTTTACAACTTTTTGGAAAACTTACAACTAATATTACAATTGAGTAGTATAAATAGATGAAGTATAGCCAATTACAAGTTTCCCCCTTTAGAAAGACACCTTATTTAACAGCGGGCAATAAACGATAGTAATTATTAACAATTTGAACTACCTTAGTGTTACATCAAAATAATCATAATCCAAATTATTTCCTTACCAGCAGTAGCAATGTATCTAGAATGGTAAGCAATGTTCGAGCAAGGCACCTCCCTTGCAAAGATTCCCTTCGCAGTGAGCTTTAGCACAAATTCTTTCATCACATCCGAAGGTCCAGAGATGGTGCTGGATTCTGAGGAGTTGTGACATGCTACTTCGATTTCAGGTGGCAGCATGTGTACGATCTGTAATAGACATACTGACTTTTCCTCAAGATTTTTGCAATACACCTACAAAGTGGTAGATCTAGTTTGAGGATTATACTAGCTGTTGAACGCGACTATGTGTGCGTGGTCTTTGAATCAATTCCTTCATCAACTCCAAAATTTTCCTATGTCAAACTGTATTTTGTTTACAATTTAATGGGTTTATTTATTTGAATAGAAGTAATTTAAGTTACTCCTTATTTTATCACTATTCTGTCAGTGAACGTCCTTACAAAATCGGTCCAATCGGTTGGTGTTTTAGAGATTAGCCAGAAGAAACTTAAAATTAGTTTTTTGTTTCGAAGTTCCGTTATTTTTTTATCTATTGTAACTTACCTTACGTTGTACTGTCAATTTTATTTAACGTTGTATTGTCAATAATAAGGATTATTACTTACTTGCTGATATCCAATCCCAACAGCTGCCATAGAGCCGTGTATGAATGAAGTCTGAAGAGAGACCAGTCCTCGGCTGTACGCTGACAGGATTGTCTCCTCTGTGGTAAAGCAGCCATCGCCGTATGCGCAACCCACCTCACCCAGGCTGTGGCCTAAACATCACACAAACAGGAAATACTGTAAAACTAAGAGGAACAAACCCAAAACCGAATCCCGCCCAAGAGTAAAAGCTTCAAAGTATGTGCCTTATCCATTTGTTTCAATGTGTGGTTTTACGTGTTTTAGTGTGTGTTCCAACGTCGCCATTCCTCTACTCGAAATATTAAGACTAAATGAAAATGCACGAAATTTAAACCGTGTACCCGGTTGAGTTGGGCTGTTCATTTTTTTGGCTTGTCGACTCTACGTACAAAATAATATTATAAAGGGGCTTCGAGCTAGACGTAGACGGGCTGGACTACGCCCAATCGTGGTCCAGTTAGGGTCAAATCTGACAGTTGCGGCAAAGATCCCGACGTTTTTATGGATTATTTAAGTTAGTAGACCATTAGCAGCAGTCGTGGTCGTCTGATGACCGAAGTCCCATTGATTTTCATGCGTTTAAGATACACAAGAACATTGGTCTTGGGATTTACACTGTAGGTTAGATGCTCGATCCTAGTAAAATACTACTTCCTAATAAACTCAAGCAACAATAATTTACTCTCTCTTTTTTAATCATGTAAACGCACCTTGCATTTGTAAAGCATTTACATTTGGAAAAGTAATTTACGTTTCAAGTCTTACCAATAATTTTATCGGGAACAAGTCCCAATTCTCGCAAAACATCAGTAAGGCCTATTTGTATTGCTGTAATACCGACGAATGAGTGCAGAATATTATCGAATGTGGTCTTGTCAGGTGACGTAATGATGTGGACTAGATCTATTCCTTTTGGCTGTAAAACTCGTTGGCATCTGAAAATCAGAGTATTCTCTAAAATTATAGGAAGGCCGCCTTCCAGGCCTTCCTATAATAAATTATGTAATATTTATATTTATAATAACCTTGAATGATATAAATAATAAATAATAATAATAATGAACTTTTATCGAAACAGCGAATATGCATGTATACATGCTCACTGTTTCAATAAAAGTTCAAGACTGCGGCTTTGTATATTGGGTGTCGATAAATCCCTAACTATATCATATCGTGTTTTGTTGGTCATGCTAGGGGGGCAGGAGGACCTAGACCAACGCACATTTCATGACAGGATAAGTTCTTTGCTTTGAGACCATATCGTTTTTTAATGCATACATTATTTAAAGTATAAACATATTTTCATGGTAGGTACAATTTTTGTAAAACTACTCCTTATTCCGGCTTGGACATTCATATTGGTTTTTAAAATAAATGAATAGTTAAGTTTCGTTAAAGAGACGGCACAGCTTGCATACAAAATATTTTGAGGAGTGCATTTGGATATCTCATAAAATTATGGTAATTGATTACTATTGTAACGTAGGCAAATAAACTACAACAGATGCATATCCAGTCACTAATATCAGCCATACCTCTGGATGGCAGCAGCGAAGATAGGTATGCGCATGAGTTGCGCGCCCATGCCGGCCCACTGCGAGCCCATCCCGCTGTACACGAACCACAACGGCTTCTTGGCCGCGTCGAAGTACTCGCACTTCTCTACCAGGCTCAATGTTTTCTGTTCGGCGTCGGTATCTTAAAGATAAGATGAAAATATTTTAAAATAAGTAGGAAAAGATCTCTCTTTCCTTTCCTTTCCAATGGATATCCTCGACCTCTAGACATTTTAGAGATTTAAAACTACATGTATTAATTTTCAGTCGTGGGCAGTTCACACCTGTATGCAGTAATCCAATTAAACAATAAATCAGCTCCTTGTGTATCATTTAATAGCTTTGTTGGTTTAAAGACAAGATGACATCGAATCCTGTTTTCCGAGAATTCGGTAGACAGAATGATAAAAACAGAGCTTAAGCCGTCTTGGCAACCATATATGTTTAATGTATTTTACCCACAGAACAAGTAAGACTCGCTACGCTTAATCCCTGTTCTGTGATTTTACCACATATCTTCGAAGTGAAGTGAACTAGATCTGAACTTTAAAAATTGTGACCTATTAAGTCATATCTCATAATTATTTATGGCTTTTCATTAAGCCTTGTTAGGTACAGTTTTCATTCAAAAGTTACCAAGTATTGTAAATCCTCTGCCCAAATGGCCACTTATGTTCACGCTATGAATGTGATGAAGTAGCGCCAGTTCCTCGGCATCTATAGGGCGAGACTTCAGCTCTCCAAGCATTTTTTTGACGGCAGTTTCGTGTCTTCCTGATATAGTAACCAAGCGGGGAATGGAAGACTTATAACGAGCTGGATCCTGAAAAAGGCATAGGTTTATACCTTTTTTGTACACCATCAGACGAATGTACTTGATGAAGGCTATTTGTAACTAATGGATATTTGAAAAAAGTGAATACAAACAGGGGCAAAAGTAAACTATTGGCAGAATATAAAGCTGAATAGCTCAACATAAAAGTCAGAAGAGGAGAATTGATCGTCAAGGGTGAGGCAGGGACTAGACATAGGTCGCTGATGATGAAAATATAGATGATAGTCATGAGTAGTAATAATGAAAGGAAATAAATCCATACCAACCTTAGGAGCGTGCCGTCCTTGCAGTAAAACATGAGCATTGCAACCAGTAAAAGAAATGTTATTGACTGCCGTCAGAGTTCTTTTGAATGGCGCATGCTCGGTGACAATATTTATGCGGCCATCTCGCAAAGCTGGAATATCTTTACGTGGGTTGGAGCAGTTGAGATTTGCTGCTAGTTTACCTCGATGATATCCTAGTAAAACCTGGAAGGAAAAATACATTTTACTTCTGAAGCTTTTATTTTGAATACCTCAGATGAAAAAAGATCATAACTAAAGCAAAGCACTTGAATGGATTCAAAGAGAAATAAATGTTATCTTAAAAGAGAATAGTGATTTTCCTAAAGTTATGTAGCGTTTATTCTAAGTATTTTAGCACCAAAATGTGTCTTCAATTGGGGAGTTGCACATAAATCCAGCTAGAAGCAAGAGAAGTCTAAGATATTCTTAATTTTACACTTATGCTACAGGACTAGTATAATTGTTTATTGACCTTGATTACTGAAGACATTCCTGTAGCTGCCTCAGCGTATCCAATATTGGACATCACACTGCCCACCATTAAAGGATATTTTCTGTCTTTGCAGAAAACTTTAGTAATTGCCTCTAGTTCTGCTTTATCTGCTTCGGGTACCGCTGTCAAATGTATTTTAAGATATGTCAAATCTATGTTAACTTAATATTACTATTGTTATTTTGCCAAGATATAATCGTAGTATTTGCCTGCAGTTATATTTGCATGCTATTAAACAGTCTAGTCAGAAACATAGGTTAGGTATATATGTGAATTGTAACTTTTTTAAGAGCTGTAGATTTTGAATAAAGAAAAAATAAAATAAAACATAATCAGAAAATATTTTTCAATCGCTTTGTTGGACTACTTATTTCAACTAATAAGAAATCTGCCTTTTAAATTAGGTATGTGTGAAATCGTGGGCGATCACTGGCTAGCTTCTTGATTTCGCGGTAACTTGTTGTCAAGCCATTTGCGTCTTTTAGATCCTGGAGCTCTTTTTCCTGATTTAGGCACTTATATGTATAATATAAGTTTCAAAATAAGTAGACCTACCTGATCCAAAGGCTTCTACATATTCAACAGCTTTTGGAGAGATTCCAGCCTCTTCATAAAAATTATTCAGAAAATTACTAGCTATTTCTGGATCGCGGTAGAATCCAAACGTTGGATCTAATTGTCCTTCCAGATATAAGTATTCACTTTTTACGTGTAACACATCAGCATAGGCTCTGGAATATTTTAAATAATGGTTTTATTATCATAAGCCTAAAAATTGTGATCGCAGTTTTTTTTGTTCGGCTTAAAAGTTTGCACTCGAAGATTAATGGACGTATCAGGTGTTATTTGATTCTTCAATATCACAACATTTTATTCTATAGGCTGATATTTAATTGCCAAGACGTCAACAGTTACAAGTTACTAAAATCCTATAAAGTATTTTAAGTTAGATCGAGATAAATAATAAATTTCAGCGTGATTGAGTACCTAACATCCAAACATTCAAGTTGACATTATAACATAAGTAATATTTATATAAAAAAGTTATAAAAGGCACTTTGACAGAAGCAGCTTTTTAAATATATATTTATAACATTTATTTTTAATAAAAAATCATCAACCTTAAGGCATCTTTCTCTTTTTGCAGAAAAAGTATGTTGACAGCTTCGGTTTTTACGATTCCATCGGCGTCTTCATCGAAAGACTTCACTTTTCCATCCATACTGGTCTTTATGATTCTGAAATATAAAATTAACCAGAAAACTTAAAACAAGGACTCGTTGAAACAAACCAAATAAGTTCAAACTTGAAGGTTTTCGTAATATCCATTGAAGAGTTCCAATCACTTCCTTCCTGATCACATGGATCAGCTCGTGTTACAACTTATAGTATTTTATTAAAAAAAATGTATTGTGACTAGAAAAGTTCATAAAAGCGTATTAGAAAGCAATAAAGCCATGCATAGTTCAGCTGTCTGTACTGCCAGTAGTCTTAGTCTCATATAAATTTTGATGTTGGCAGCGTAACCAGTCACCAGCACCAAAAAAATTTATGCGCCCCCAAGCAGGTGCCACACCAGGTCTTAGGATGAGACTCCATTGAGGCGGAGCTGAGCAGTTATATGATACTGCGGAATGGTGCTGAGCTAAGTGAGCTGTGTGGAAATCGGTTTATTTTCCTATAGAGTCGTGGTGACCTTTTTTAAAATAAAGGGACTTAATTGGTTGATTTCCATACAGCTCAGCTCTGCTCACTACAGTTCAGATTTCAGGCCACCAAAATAGATGTATTTTGTTGTTGGTGGCAGGCATCTAGTTATGTCGCTATGTTTTCACGGTAAATAGAGCCTTTTGGTGAAAATTGAAGTAGCAACTGACAAAAATAGCAATAATTAAAATGAAGACATAAGAAGTCCAGTGAATTACCTAGAAAAATGTAGAGTAGAATGAGGGTGAATGGATAGATTAGCTCCTCCCACAATAGCTGCCTCGCAGTAGCCTCTGCTGATGGCATGGTACGCCTGGTTCAATGCAGCTATGGAGCTGCAGCAGGCCTCGTCCACTGTCACTGAAGGACCTCTGGCATTCAGCCAGAAAGAGATGCGGTTGGCGAACATGGCTTTGCTACATCTGTAGAATAGAAAATTTAAAAAAAATGTTATATGAAGAATATTTTTTAATAATTTTGTTTTTTTATGATTGATGTATTTAGGTATGTTTATCCGGTATCGACTCCATAGTACAAGTTTAGTTTGAGGTTAGATAATTGGAGTAATTGTAGAAAGAATTCATTTGCTTACCCGACAATACCTAGTCCAGTCCTTGTGCTTGGGACATAAGCAGATACCTTTTCTGCTTCAGAAAAGCACACTCCAACATAAACGCCAATATTCTTTCCAGAAATATGTTCGGGGCTTAAACCTGAAATTAAAAACAAATTTAAACGCGACTGCCTTGCGTTTACGCGACTTTATGATTAATATTGAGTTCAGTGGCCTTTTTAATTTTCGGTTGCTGATCGCTCACGCATATATCTGTCGCAGAACCGTTGAAAGGTGGACTAAACGGGTTCTAGAATAGAAACCACGTCTTAAAAAGCGTAGAGGAACGTTCCTCCCTCCCCGCCCCCCGTTCGATGAACCGATGACCTTAGGAAAATGCCTGGCAGTGGCTTAGTAAAAGAGCGAGAGAAGGTGCTCTTTGGAACTCTTTGCGGGAGGCATAAGTCCAGTGGACTGCAATAGGCAGACATGATGATAACGATAATATACAACGAACGCTAAAAGTAGCAGTGTTCACAGGCTCTTACCGGCATCATAAACAGCCTGGTATGTATGCTCCAGCATCTTCCTTGACATGGCATCCATCTGGGTTCCAAGTTTGGTGTGGACTCCAAAGAATTGTGCGTCGAAGCGGTCCAAGTTGGGCACTTTGCCGGTAAACTTGGCTACCTCAGGGTGATCGAATTTCCAACGCTTGTCATCTGCTGTTATGGGGTTCACCTGATGATACAATTGTTGTATATTTAACATTAGAATTTCATTATCATCTTAGGCTAGTTGACACCATTAATCTATTGACATACTTTTTATGAACTGTCAAAACGCATTTCTTCCTTATAATTTTATTGTATTTCTTCGTATGACGATATCGAACTATGACGTCACTGTTCACCTAACTTAACTGCCTAACTTTTTATTAATTTCGAAAAAAATGAAAATCGGATTTTAGTAATTAATAATAATGTACCGGGTTATCAGGTCTAAAATAGGGTATTACCTAGTTTTAATAAATGGTGTCTTTGAATCATTGAAAATAGTATAACAACATTCCAATTGTTGTATAATATATTCAACATTAGAATTTCGTTATTATCTTCATTTACCTGTATCGATGCAATTAAGAAAGTAAAGAAAAATAACACATGTAAGACTAGCTACGCTAAATAAATGATCCACCAAAAGTCGTAAGCTTCCGATAAAATGTTCGTTAATAAGTTTCGGTACTGAATGTACAGGAAAGATGTTTTATAGCACGCAAGACAAGACAAGACACGTCATAATTATGATCAATTATTATCTTCAAAATAGATTTTAAATTTTGTCATCAACCTAATTTCAATTGACGACCTAGTTGGAATCATACCTACTGGGCACTAACCATGAACTGTTAAAACAATCACAAATCTGTCAAACATTATCATTTCTGTCAAATTTTGTATGAAATGACGTACCAAAATTGACAGATTTGACAACTTTGAGATTGTTTTTAGAGTTCATGGTTAGGGGGCTGGTCTTTGAATGGTAGCTTACCTTATTATACAGTAGATCAGATAACTCCATAACATCGTTGCACAATGGGTAAGCGCCCGACATACCCGAGATCACAATCTTGCCGCAGTTAGCTCTCGGAGCCTTCGGGCCCACCCCACTTTGCAATTGCGGCTTTGGGGTCATTATCTAGATCTGCAATTAAACTGTTAAAACAATACAATTATTGCTATTATTCCTTGGCTTTATTTTTAACGCTATATTCAATCATAAAAAAATCAATCAATTCTTTCTTAAGTGGGGTAAAGTATAAAAAAATGTTTAAAGCTATTAAAGGTATGTTTCCGTGACGGTTAAAATGTAATTTACTAAATTGTAAGATATTACTGTAATGTGTCTAAGATGGTTAAATCGGACGTTTCAAGATTCTTATCAACTTATAGGATAAATCAGAAATATAGGACTTGTACAAAACCCCTCCCCTCACAACCCAGGTAAACGAAACACAAAATATTGTTACTATCTGTTGCCCGCGACTAAGCTCGCGTGGTTTTAGTTTATTCAATATATCCCACAGGAACGTTTATTAACCGGGATAAAAAGTATCCTATATGTAAACCTAGATCATATTCTACATGTGTGAAAAATTTCATCCAAATCCGGTCAGTAGTTTTGGCGTGAAACAAACATCTATACCTATATCCATACTTATAAACTTTCGCATTTATAATATTAGTAGGATTGTTACGTGGTCGCATGGGTCCGCTTTGGCACAATACACCGAGTAAAATATTTAAGCTTCATAAAAAGGCTAGAGAATTTCCTACGTACGTAGACATCGATCAAGGGCACGAAATTCCGGAACACTCGGGCGAAATGTTCCAACTTGTTCCAAAATTGTATGTATGCGTTGCTCAAGCGTGCACTGTATGAAACCTAAATTCAGTAATCATAACTATTATTTATTATGTGGCTGATATTTACAGGTTAATTAATGAATAGAAGTTGCTGCATGTACGAGTACCTAAGCTTGTCTTATCAGACAACTGTAAAAAACGGGTCTTCGTTTATCCCGTTTAAAGTCGGAAAAAGCTTGGCCATAATAAAAACGCGGCAAGTCCATAGTCATTACGACACACAGTTACAGTTGACGACCGTCTGGTGAAGTGGTTCGCGCTCCGGCCTACACGATGTCTGGCGGTTGCGGGTACGAATTCCGCAAGGGGCAAATGTTAGCGTGATGAGCATGAGCATTTGTACCTAAGTCATGGATGTTTATAAACGTATTTATGTATGTTTATCCGTTATCTAGTCGCCATAGTACAAGCTTTGCTTAGTTTGGGGCTAGCTAATTGGTGTGATTGTGGAAACAATTTATTTATTTATTTTATTCGAAGAGTTTGCCATCAGACCTCCATAACCATTATAGGAGAGGACCAGTTATTATGGCTAAATCTTTGTCCCATCGTTTTGTCCCATTCCTTGTCGAGCTTAACCATGAATGATCCCAGATGAAGCCAGTCTAGTGTTTACATTTAGTGTGATTAAATATAAAAGAATTAAAAAAAGATTATGGCTTCATACAACATCGGAAGGCAATCTCCATATTCTGATAACACCACCCGGTGTTATAGTTTTCTTAAAGGGACCGAATAAACAACAAGCAAGTTGTGGCGGGGCACATAGCACGTAGAGCGGACGGCTTATAGGGCAGAAAGGTCCTGGAATGGCGGCCACGTGTGGGACGTCCCACCACTGACCCACAAGGTGGACAGACAACCTGGTAAAGATTGCAGCAAGCAGCTGGATGCAGGCCGCTTCAAACCGGCTGATCTGGAAGTCACTGGGGGAGGCTTATGTTCAGCAGTGGATGTCCTGCAGCTGAAATGATGATAATAAAGAAGTTTTAGAAATCCTTAATTAGATTCGGAAACATCTAGCGGTACATGCTAGGATTCAAACTCCCGACCTACGGAAGTGCCTCGAATTCGACTACTGAGCTACCACCGTGTAAAGGACAGGCAACGCCATCTAGTTTAATTTGTATTCATTACATTTGAGGTTATTTAAAAAGGAAATTATTAGAAAAATTATGGAAAGGGCTATGCTCGGTGTTTCTTTGCGAGATCAAATCAGAATGAGGAGATTTGTGAACGAACAAAAGTCGCTGAAATAGCGCGACAAATTAGTCAGCTAAAGTAGCAGAAGTTGGGGCACATAGCATGTAGAACTGACGGCTGGTGGGGCAGAAAGGTTCTGGAATGGAGGCCACGTACTGGCAAGCGCAGCGTGGGACGTCCACCCAAAAAGTGGACAGTGCGACCTGGTAATGGTTGCAGGACGACTTTGGATGCAGGCTGCTTACAACCGGCCGATTTGGAAGTCACTGGGGGAGGCCTATGTTCAGCAGTGGACGTCCTGTGGCTGAAATGATGATGATGATGAATGATGATAAAAAATCCGTTAGGGGCGACAAATTACTTTTCTTCCGACTCCAATAAAGCAGCTCCGAATACTCTACTTAGTTTTTTCTATAAACCTAAAATAGGGAAACAGTGCTTACTTACTCAAAAAAAAAGAGGGTAATGTTTTTTACCTTGCCTTCCAGGTAACTTGAAACAACTCTACACCGTCACTAACAAGAACTATTACCAACCAGATATTTTATAGATAATCATGAATTGAGTTTTTATAATAATGCATATCCGATGTTATGCTATAAATTTGAATAATAATAAACTGATTTATAAATTCATTTATATAAATGGAATAATAAATTGTGCATTTAAAAAAAAACATTCACATATTCATTTACTACCGTTTTTATAATTCAGGTTAATGTATTCTTAGATAGTTCAGATTTATTTGATTGTATGTAAATTTATTAGATCAAAAGTTAATCGTAAATCTGCAATTATAGCATTTTTATCAGCTATGCAGTGCAGTAGAAGTCATGGTCGAAACACAACTAGTTTTTAGGGTTCCGTACCCAAAGTGTAAAACGGGACCCTATTACTAAGACTCCGCTGTCAGTCTGTCTGTCTGTCGCCAGGCTGTATCTTATGAGCCGTGATAGTTATACAGTTGAAATTTTCACAGATGATGTATTTTTGTTGCCGCTATAAAAGCAAATACTAAAAACCGGAAAAAAAAATTAAGGGGGCTCCCATACAACAAACGTGATTTTTTTTGCTCGTTTTTATAGATAATGGTGCGGAACCCTTAATGCGCGACTCCGACTCTTAGCCGGTTTTTATTGTCGACCGTCTGGTGTAGTGGTTCGCGGTCCGGACTACGAAGCCTGGCGGTTGCGGGTTCGAATCTCGCGAGAGGCAAATGTAAGTGTGATGAGCACGAGCATTTGCACCAAGTCATGGATGTTTATAAATGTATGTATTTAAGTAGGTATGTTTATCCGTTATCTAGTCGCAATAGCACAAGCTTTCCTTAGTTTGGGGCTAGATAATTGATGTGATTGTGGAAACAATTTGTTTACATGGATTAAGGTAGCTTACAAAATTGAACATATTACTTATTATATGTTGTGGACATAGGTATTCTAAACCTAGATTATATGTCTATAGGGTCCTTATTTGTTAATTATTTCTCCTAGGGAGTGATTATATCTACTGCTCAAATAAATCAACTTTTTCTATAAGACCAGCAGGGCTAGCATGCGCGCATCGGTTATTTTATCGATAGACAAGACAAATTTTGTCTTCGACGATATTTGTCGTTTTCCCTCATTACAGACGTCTCGAATCCTTTTAATATTTTCAGGGTCTCCTGTTCTTCGTAGCTACTTATTTTTACGTTATAACATGGCATTGCATGATATTTTGGTTTTTTCTTTGTTCGTCGAACGTCAAAAGTCGATAAAATGCCACGACAAACTTTTATCTTGTTGCGCATGCTAGCCCTGCAGGTGGCGTATTTTTCAAACTTTCGAATTCTAATTCGCAAACGAGATTCTAAAAATCTTAAACAATTTTCTAGGAGTTTTTATGCGATTCTTGTGAATTTCGTATGCGAATTGGAATTTGCATGCTTTAAAAATACGCCTCCAACATTGAAATCTATTTCATGTAAGATTGAATTTTAACAGTAGAATTAATTAAGTATGTCTGGAAATTATAAAAATTGCCCATACCTCCTGTAACGAGACAACAATCGCATCGCATAGATGAAAAATAATAATTCAACGTTCAAAATCCACCGGGTAATAAACTAAATTTTTGCGTAAATGCACGATATTAAGAATTTCTCCATCAGCCCTAATCATCTAATGATGATAATTCACGTCAGCCCAGCCTATTCCACTACACTGTTGGACGTAAGCCTCCCCGAAATCTCCCCCTCAAAGGGCATGGTCCATCGCTTTTTCCATCCAGCCACTGCCAGCCATCTTAGTAAGGTTGTCGGCCCATCAAGCTGGGGGGCGCCCTACACTACGATTGCCGACGCGTGGCCTGCACTCGAGAACCCGAACTCCACCTTTCATTGGATCAGCTGTAGTACCTATATTATTCAAAAATAATTACTAAGAAGCTCCAACGAATCAAAAATTTTCTGGTGGTAGATTAATTAATTTACGTTAGCCCGTTCAAAGATGCTATTATCTAACACGTTTCAAAACATTTTCAAATGTTAACGTAGATGCAGATATTCACATTTAGTCCCGGGTTCGATTATTAGTTCGGGTCAATTTAGAAAACAGGTGTTGCAAGACCCTTGAAAGGACTTTTGGCAAAATTCTATGCCCGGTACCTCACATCACAAGGATTTTTTTCTTACTTAGTTCTAGTGCATATTTATCCAACGCATAGTTTATTAATATTCAGTGTAAAATAGTACACGGGATGGAAAAATATTTTTTTCTGGTTTCCCATTAAAGCAAGCACTCGAAGATTAACTTATGTTTGAGAAAAGATTCGAATCGAAATTGAACTTTGATCTAACCTAACTTAAACATTGCATAACAAAAAGTAACTGCAATGAGGGTGCACCTTAAGGCATTAGACAAAGATATAGAGGAATATTGAAACTGTGATAAATTTTAACTATCTATTCAGACGTTGCAGCTTCATTATAATATTAGTAAAATTACTTCAGGACTTTATTAGGTTTAATGGAAAAAATAACAATAAGATGCGCACCCTTTAATGCCAAACAGTAAAACACAAAAAACACGTATACAATAAATATTCAAGCATGGTCAGATAACTTAAAGTTAGGAGACAAAATTTGAGTAAAAACTAATCAAAGTTCATTCTCTGTTACCAGTTTCACTATATCTTCTACAGCTACCTCAGCCTTTTCACAGTGGTTGCTATTCTCATAAGCTTCCAAAATTTCTGGGTCCAAATATCTATTTATGATGTTGGAGCAACTCAAGTCTTTGTGAGCGAAAGGAAAAGACGCTCGAAGATTGTTCACAGAAGGTTCCTGGTTAGAGAACTGCTTGATAGTCTGTATTGAAGACTTATACGGCTTTGCTTGTAATAACACCACTCTTGAAGAAAGTTTTTGTGGCTGGATATTGTAATTTTCAAACTGCTTGATCCTGGAGTATATTCCTTCAACTGTACCTCTCATGTATTGAGTGGAATATGATACTTTGTTTCGCACAGTTTTTAAGAGGATATCAACTTTATCCGACCAGGTATTAACTTTACGAAGAGCTTCTTCTAAGTTAATGGATGTCGTTCTTGTTATCAAAGTGTGCATGTGTTGAAGGAGGATATCTTGCATTTTTTCTTTGTTAATATTCTTCCAGTGTTCGTTGAAAGACGAGCAAATATCTTCAGGGGTTGCACCAAGCATAAACACGGTACCAGTATAACCTGTAGAAGAAGAAAAAGGTTTTGGTCGAAGTATTAAGACTGCTGGGAGATTAAAATAATCATCTTCATAGCGTTTATCAGTTTTTTTTGTAAATAATATAAATAAATATATAATAATCGAAAATATTACAATCAATGTGTATTTACTATTTTTGGTGTTTGTATTAGCATTAGAAGGAAGAAACGTCAAGAGTAAGCCCATCTTAAGTAAAAAAAAAAAAAAAAAAACGTTGTGAAGAAGTGTCTAGGGAGTTGTAGGTAGGATTAGTACGTAATGAAGTGGTTGGAGGAATCATAATATCTTCCATCATTTTGCGGTTTATCATATCTGATACTCAATCTATCATAAGTGCATAAGTGAAACTATAAGCACTTACCATGACTTTCGAGAATGGCTGCGATTTCCAAAGCGATCAGCACTCCAAACTCGTAACCCAAAATGTTGAACCCTTTCTTCGGCTTCAAGTACTTTAGGATGACCTGAAATGTACAAGATAAAATGGAATTTAAAGATTTACATTTTGATTTCTAATTTGAAGGAAAACTTTTACCATGAGACCATGACACCGTTATCGCAAATACAGATGATTTTTCCAAACAACCTGACACCCGTAACAGTTGATCAGCGAAGTAAGTTTAGTAAGCAAAAAGTATTTATTTTTAAGATCTTAATGTTCGTCCAATAGTGAAAGTCACTGTATTCGAGGAATTAAATAGAATTATTAAAAAGAAGTCATCAATTAAAAAAGTAAGTTAAATAATGTCACCCGAGAAAATCGACAGGTTTTTATTGGGTAGATGACCTTTACTCAACAGCTAGAGTCCTATAACCTCTGCTGGTGTACACTGGTAGGTATATATAATATAATTTTTCTGATAGAAATCAAAGGTGACTCACCTTAGCCATCCTTTGTGCTGTCTCCGGGACGGTTTCATCCAGGTGGTGGTTTCCCGGCTGCAGCACAGCGGCTGGTATCTTCAGCCGCTCGCACAGGGTTCTGAAGCGACCATGATGACCTTCCAACCCAGGCACTATGCATAAGTAGTCGTGGTCTGTGTCGAATTCGTCTGGACGCTGTTAGGGAAAAAGTAATAAATTAATGTAAGTTGTATGACTCCGTATATGGATTATAAAAATAGTAAGGGATTATGCATAATCTCTTTCTTAGTGCTTTCCTCAAGACTCAGGGACATGAAGTTAGATTACAGCTATGGGGTACCGCTGGTAAATATGGAAATTATTTTCTAATATTATTATCTTCTTATCCTTGTATTATGGATAAAGCAATCTTTCTTGCATTTTTCCGATGCTAATAGCAATGGTGCTTGCTAAAAACTGCTTTTTTAAGTGACTTTTCAACCGACATCAAGAAAGGAGGTTCTCAATTCGTCTTAATGTTGTTTTTTTATAATTGGTAAATCTAGGTATGATTCTTTTGACTTACAAGTTCAGACCGATGCACGAGTGTCTGCATCACCACCATGTCAGTCGTAGCCCCCAACTCGTCTCCATCGAATGAGTTTAAATACCCCCAGAGGCCTGGAACGTCCCTTTCTATGTCTTCAAATTCCTGTTTCAGTTGCTTCAATCTGTAATTTTATCACGACAATAATATGACTTACCAGTCAACATTTGGTCAACAGCATCTTTCCAAAGATGTAGACCATAAAACTGCTAGCAGCGTATGAAAAAAATATAGCCAATAATCTTTTGTAGCTTTTATTTTTGGTGCGAATTGTTACAGACCTAGTTCAGCATGGAATCGAGGTAACTGACTATTACACGAGTTCCCAGACAACAGAAAGCATTTTACAGAGTTATGGTTATTTTAAAAATACTTCCAATATAGTTTTTATGTATACTCTTAAATTTCTTGTGGTTCTGAACTAATGATGTTCCTTTTATTTATTAGGCAACTTCTTTTTTTAATAGTGTTAAGCTTTATTTTATATTTATTCAACCTATCTACGGAATACGGCCTTTGTACACCTAATAGCTCGTATTTTGCTTTGCTAAACCCATTGTAAAATATTATTTTTGTAATAGTTTTAATAATTGGACTTCCCCCTTGCCATTATTTTTCTTAAAGATTGCTACTTACTGTCCAATAGTCATTTGTGGTACAGCCTCTGGTGATATGTTTATGTAGAATTTCTCTTCTAGAAGATTGCACAGTTCTTGAGCTCGTCCCTGGTCTACCCCCACTTGTTCTAAGCTCGTTCTGTCTACGGTTGCATTTGTTATATTCACACCTGCGTAAGTAAAATCAAGTACTCTCTTAGCCATTTCTATATACGCGCCTAAAGTACCATAGCACTTGTTTTCAAGGTTCCGTACCCAAAGGGTAAAACGGGACCCTTTTACTAAGGCTCCGCTGTCCACCCGTCTGCCTGTCTGTCCGTCTGTCCATCTGTCACCAGGCTGTATCTCTTGAACCGTGATAGTTAACAGACAGTTGGAATTTTCATAGATAATGTATTTCTGTTGCCGCCTTATAAAAAGAGCGGAGCGTAGCGAGTCTTACTTGTTCTGTGGTTGCCGCTATAATTACAAATTCTAAAAAACAGAATATTATAAATATTTAAGGGGGCTCCCATACGACGAACGTATTTTTTTGCCGTTTCTATTGATAATGCTACGGAACCGTGCGCGAGCCCGACTCGAATTTGGCCAGTTTTGTTTCCATCATGCCTACCTTACTTTTTCTTCTTACCTGGTATTTTAGCTATCTCTTCCAGTATGGTGAGCCAAACTATCGGCTGTGCATATGCGAGCACCACACTATCTCCGCTGTGTAGCGCCTGTTCTATAGCTCTTATAGCGCTTTGGGGTGTAAGGCTGAAATCACTTGATAGTGATTCAGTATTGATGTCTTCTGAATCAACGAACTGTAAAAATGTATTTTTATTGATATAGATATGTAAAAAAACATAACCCTCGTTTGGCAGTCGGGTAAAAAAAGAAAAAAAAATCGAATTTATATCGGTTTTCTAGTATCGTGTAGTACTCGGTGCTTTAAAATCGATACAGGGCTACGTCAATAAATAGTTTGTCAAAGGTTACGATGATGTAGATAGATACGTTTCAAAAATTAGATTGCACAAGGCGAGAATTCCATTAGAAAGAAAGTTATATTTGTATTAAAAACTGAACTAACACAAGACAATTTTAATTTAAAAAAAATACATTAAACGATAAATGTATCTACTTATTGATCTTAAAACTGCCCCGCTTGCACCAAAACATTTAGTGGTGGTGGTGGTAGTTCTTCTTGGCACAAGCCCAAAAATAAACCTTTAGCAATAGGGTAATAAATAACTATTACGTTCGTGCGAACCATACCTATTTAAATAATAAATTGTTTCCACAATCACACCAATTAGCTAGCCCCAAACTAAGAATTAGCTTGTACTATGGCGACTAGATAACGGATAAACATCCATGACTTAGGTACAAATGCTCATGCTCATCATACAAACCTCGTGGGATTCGAACCCGCAACCGCCAGGCTTTGTAGTCCGGAGCGCAAACCACTATACCAGACGGTTGAAAAATTGAGAGACCTAAGTCAAGTTATCTATCAAAAATATTGAAAATGTTAACACATACTTTGCTGAGGTTCTGCAATTGCACTGATAGCGAAGGAAAACCATCATGGACCCTTTTGCTTATGATTTCCCGGCATGTCTTATCATCTTCACTAATCAAAGCAAAGTGTCTGAAACAAAAAAATAACAATATCAGTTGTATACCAACAAATTGCTGAACTGCGCTGTTCTACACTGAGAGCTATGCTTGGCGATTTTTTGCGAGTCATGGCACAAAATGATAATCCTAATTTTAATATCACACAAAAATGCTGTAAGATAAAAAATACTTGGTAGGTCGCATCATCGTCATCGTCTTAGTTCATCAGTAGTCGTACATGGGTTGATTGTGATGATATACAAAAATAAAATACGACGATCTTCACCCCGTCAGTTCACTGGATATAGGCCCAATGCACTGATCTATTTCTTTGGCTATTCTCTTTCTTGCCATACCAGCAGCTTTTCAATTACCATCGCTCTACAAGTCGGAGCGCGTTTTTGGCGACGCTTATAATTCAATACCTACCTAAGATTAGGACAAAGATTTCTCGTCGTTGAATCCAAGTTTGTCAAAACAGAAGCTACAGTCTCTGTACTGCTTCTAGGATTTGTTGTGACTACATAGATACCGTCGACATCACCCAGACAATTGGAGTGCTTGATGAAAGCCACTGTTTCATCCTTATTCGTTAAATTGGCTGATGAAACTTTAACAACAACTCCTTGTTCCTTCCAGATTCTGAAATGTTAACAAAAATTGTGACCAACACTGAATCATATAAAAAAATATGGGACAGAGTTAGGTAAAAGTTTAGCTACCTAAATAAAACGGACAAGGATGCATTGCTCTGTTACTTAATCGTTTCAATACTTAAATCTGTTTTTGAATAGTAATATGTAGTTTATATTAATTTTAATTGGCTTTAAAATGCATTGATAGGTTGTCAGCTAAAGCTACCTCCCATGGCAGCTGATTTCCCAGTTTGTCTTACATACATGAAAAGCAAAAGTTGTACTTACTCTATTTTATGCTTCAGATATGAAGTCTGATTGCCATGTATGTGAAGATTTTTGGCCCCGCGTTTGCATAACAGATCAGCCACTTGGAGACCTAATACTTCATCGTTGTATATCACCACATAACTACTTGAGGTATGGCAGGATACCCTTAAAATGATATCAAAACAAGATTTACTAAAAACTAGAATTACTAGTTAGCAAATTACTAAAAATAATGGCTGTGAATTCGCTACAGCGGGATATTCAGCGGGGCGTCATACTGGTCTGTCATCAGGCTGTATCTCATAAACTAAAAAGCAGAATAAAATACATATTTAAGGGGGCGCCCATACAACAAACGTGATTTTTTTGCCGATTTGTAGATAATACGCGCGAGTCCGACTCGCACTTCGGCGGTTTTTTTGGGACACCTTATTAGATAATTCACTAATACTGTGTGATACTAAACATTCACTGTTAGCCATGGGGCAAATTTGACCCGTTTTTCAGTTACCTGGGCTCTACAACCGGTGTTTTATCTCGCAAAGACAACAACACCCGTCCGCGGTGTCGGCTAGCGGTCAGCAAGCGGAACGCGCGAGAGACCTCATGTGGCTCATACGTCACGCGCGATAGAGGCCGCACGTAGCCCCTGATAATGCCTTCGCTGAGCATCATTTGCAGTTTCTGTGATCAAATCAAACTTATGTACTTAGAGCTAGCTAGGTAAATATGTTTGCAATTTTTAGAGCAGAGAAATCCATCTAATTAGTGTACCAGTATGGTATCATTATTATCTCTCAGTGATAAGACCGCCTAAATTGTACATCATTCTGTAAATATTGTAACTTCTTTGTTCCTATATATCTATCTATTATAAATTGATCTGGGCAGGCAGCTCCATAAATTGCACACCTCTTTATTGCCCAACCACTTAATTACTCCCACCGCTGAACAGCCAGCCAGTTGACCGGATTAATTGAAGTATTATTATTGTGTCTTAACTGGCACCAACTCTGACCCAACCGGGGCTCATTTTTTCATTTTTCATTGCTCATTCGAAATTGGGAAATAGTACCTATTTAGTGCAGCATTATCATCATCATTCGCCTGCCCTGTTCCCAGTTTATGGGGTCGGCGCAGTATGTTTTCTTCTTCCATGCTATTCGGTCACTTATCATCGAGTCAAAATCACTCCCTTCTCAGACATATCGGCCCTCACACAATCCATCCATCTCTTCTTAGGTCATCCTCTACCCCTCCATTCATCAATACTTATTCATACCTATTACTCTCCTCGTTTCATGCCCCCCTTCCCTTCTCATCATTGCAGCGTTCCCTTACTGCAGCATTTTAAGTAACAATAAATCTTACTTTCATATCCGTAACATTTCCGTGATCAAATATGGATGCGAAGTCAACAGCGTGGTACGCGACTTGTCGAGCCAAGAATCGGTATTCGAAGTCGATGTTCTCCCGTGTGACCAACTGAGCTGTGTCTATAATGTTTCCATTCAATGCCATGCATGTGAAATATTTCTGAAATGTAAAGCGTATTTTGGAGTTAGATTTACGAAAGAGCGTTAGTATCGTTTCCCTGAAATTTAAAACTCTGCCTGTTGATTCAGTAAAGCCATGTTCGCGAACCTCTTGCGATCAGCGCTTTTGCAACTGCTCCACATAGTGGAGAATGAGAGTGGCGAACACAAAGGGGAGCGCGATCCGTATCCATTGAAGCAGTTTGCAAACATAGTGGATACAAGGCTTAAGAAAAGACGCAAGTGAATTCGCTTTAAAAGTCAACTAAGCTACACAAACAAACTAAGCTGAGGGCCATGAATTAATAATAGAAGTGAATTCGCTTTTCTCTACAAGCGTCAGAGTCGATGGTCAAAAACAGATGTATGTGTCTAGTTTAGCCTGTGTTTTAGGTAGTAAGTAATACTATTAGCTATCGACGATAGCTGTTAAGTCAGTTCGTGTCGATTTCAGTCTTTGGTCAGTTCTTAAATAACTCATCATCATCGCATTACCTTTTTAATTTCCCCTTTGGCACAACTAAGTAAAAGATCGCATCCAAGTCCATTTGTAGCATTTTTGACGACATATTGGTATGTGTCGTCGCGGGAGTTTCCAATATTGTGATCTGAAATATTTCAATCAAATTTGTAATTGAGGTAATATCACATCATTCAGCACATAATGTAGCACACCATATTATGCAAAAAAGCTAGCTAAAATCGTTCTGTGCAAGTAAAGTGGCATAACCACTTTACTTCTTCCACTTTCCTTAATCATGAGGATATGACAATAAAACATGTATGTATAGTATGAAATGGAATACAATCAATCCTTTAATTTATGGAGACTGTTGTTTTACATTGTAACCCGAAATAGTGAGCAGAGAAGACATGAATATGATGACAACTGTTGAGCATAAGCCTCGTCCAAGGACTTGACTGACCATCTGGAAGCGGCCTGCATCCAGCGGCTTCCTGCAACCTTTACCAGGTCGTCTGTCCACCTTGACCAACCCACCTTTCAACTGAGGGAATAGCTTTCTCAGGAAGTGTTTCTTCCTGACGTCATTGACGGTTGTGAAGACCTGGCATCCGTGGGCCAGAGCGATAGCAATAGAAGCCTGGCCCAGAGCACCCGCCCCGCCGCAAATGAACACCTTCATTCCAGGCATTAACCAGGTCTTTATATACTGCAAATTGAAATTAAACATATTAGGTCCTCTAAATTTGACGGCGGTATAGTGGGTGATTGATAATTCGGAATACAGTCGTCTGGACGTTTGCGGGTTCGAATCATAAGGAGCAAATGTTTGTGCATCAATTCCCGATAGATTAAGTAAAGTACATAGGATCAGTTTTTTTTTTCCTTAGATCCTTTAATACTCAGTAATATTTTTTTATTCAGTAGGTACTTATACATTGCACTCTCTTTTGGGAACCAATACACGCCCCAAAATAAAGCTTTGCCTTACCCTGCTTTAAGGAGTAGGTACGGTATATTATACATTTAGCCATTTAGGAGTGTACAATGTCAACACTGTCCTTACGTAATGTTTACTTCTTCCTCTCTTAACTTACCAAACAGTACATAGCATGCGCATACGCATACGGAACGGTGGCTGCGTCCTCCATGGTCCAGTGCGCCGGCACTGGCCACAGCATGTTAGGGTGCACACGTACTTTGCTGGATGCAGCTCCTCTAGGCAATAATCCCATTACCCGTTCACCGCTGGGAATCCACAAACACAACTTTAAATGATCACTATTAAATACAGATACAGGGTTACTTTCTATACAGTTAATAAACAAAATATTGGACAACATCACATACATACATACATTATACATTGCTCTGATCCTAAGGTAAGTAGCTGTTTTAGAAATCAGAAACAACGACGATGCCACAAGACCCAAGTCAATATACAAAAATTCTTCTTCTACATTGACCCGACCGGGAATCGAGCCCGAATCTTCAAAGATAGCGTCGCCAAGTCCAGCGTGGTCGTCGCGAAAGAAATTGTATGGCGAACAAAAAACGCGATTTCCATGTGGACCAAGTAAAATAAGTTGATTACACATATGATGAACACATCTGCCTTCTAAAATTTGACATTCAAAAATTACCTATATGATGACTAGGTATTTTACTAGCAAAATACCTAGCGGTCGCGGTTTCGTATCCCTCAAAGGGCAAATGCTTGTTTTATGACCACGAGGATTTGGGCCTAATAAGTCATGGTACAAACTTTGGTTCGTTCTTTTTAAAATTTTGAAACTTTTTACTGCCTCCTTTTCTCAATCTAAGTAATACAACTACAACATACAGTTTCTCTAGTAGTCTCTAGGTTACCATGATTCGGAACTTCATTGACTACTTTAAATTATGGTATTAAGACGTTCTGTTCATGTAAAGACAAGAATTTACCTTGCTGTGACCCCACTAAAGTCCATCCCAAATCCGTCATTAGTGGACCAATTCGGTGTTTCTGCGAGCGCCCTCGCAGCATCGACAGCGGTGAGGCCGGCGTAGTGAACCTTTTGATTGACAAAAAAATCAGGGTCAGGTCAAGTTTCAGTGGCTGGGACACCTAGGGAGAATGGTAGGAGATCGTACCGTAGAGAGAGCGAACTTGGGACAACCAAATGGGAGAATACTGATCTAGGACGTCCAACCGGGCGATGGAAAAAACTAGTAGCTCAAGACTTGCTCAACCTCGGCTACACCTACTGGCGAGAGCTATCACAAGACAGAGAGGCATGGCGTGATCTGATGTCGGAGACCAAGACTCACTTTGGATTGTAAATGATACGTTCCAAGGCTCTAGCATGTATATTGTACCAACCTCAACATCAATCCCGTTCTGATCCAACGGTTCATTGACTTGGATCCAGTTGAGTGAGTTGAGATCCCCCGGCCTGGAGCTCCGTAATGCCACCACGTTATTTGATGGAGCTGGGTCGCACGATGTCGGTATGTAGTACTCGCTGCCCCATACACCCTGGAATAGAACAAAATATGTTTTTAACCCCTTGTCAGAAGAGCATTTTGTCTCAGGAAAATTCAAATAGCGACAATGACTAAAATGCGTATTTTTTATTTTATTTCGAATACATGATAGCATAGGTTGAGAAAGCAACAGTTTCTCTTGTGCAAAGTTTTATTCTATGAAGTTAAAAACTAAACTGCCTGCGTACCTCTGAGGCTCTGATCAATCATTACAACTGTCATCAAGCTGTTATATTAATTTCTTAAATAGGAATTTAATAACCAGAAACAATATTGTTTCCGTTTTAGGTCTCGAGGAATAAAACTAGAGTTTAATTAAATCCAATAAATAATAATAATTTGTCGAAAATCGGATACTTACATCATGCAGCACGCTAAACGGCATATCAGGCATGCTTTCCAGTTCTTTGTCCATAACATTCTGTTGGTCAAACATGACCATCGAAATTTTATTGTTGCGTTTCCTCCAACACTTTACATGGTCTATCAAACCAACTGGAGTAGGATACGGAGCAAGAACCAAAAGTCTATGCTGTGGTGTTAACTCTTCATAATTCATATTCAGCTGATGGATATCGGAAACATTGCGTATAGAAATTGCTGTCGTATTTATTGGTGCAGGAGATGGCTTGAATCTAGCTAACTCAACTTTGTTTCTTCCACTGCCAATAGCAGAAAGTGGTCTGTATATTGAAGCGGGACAAGATTTCGTGTCTGCACCGATACTTATTATAAAAGTATCAGACTGAAGAATATTATATAAAGCTTCAAAGATCTGCAAATTAACACAACCAGCAAGTAAGATATGAAAAAATACAAACAAAAAAAATATACAAAAGTAAGAAACAACAAACCTTTTTTTCAGAAATCAAATCATGTAATAATATAGCATCAGGTTTATCTGCTATTGCTTTTGATTCCAAAATATCTTGTATCGATAAAAACACAATTTTTAACTCTATTTTGGACAAAGTTTGTAGTACATTTTTGATCTTACTAATGTAATAAAGTTTATTAGGCACATTAACGTAGGCCATGGTGATTTTGTCTTTATTTTTGCTTTCGGCTATCATTTGCATAAGAACAGATATTGCTGTAAATATCTGTTAAGAAAAGTTAATTTATTAAAAACTGGTCGAAACAAATAAAAATAAATTAAAAATTTTTGAAACTTACATCTTTATTTTCGCTTTGATAAAATGGCACAAATTTCAATGTTTTCAGTACAACTTCTTGCCTTTTAACTAAAGGTTTGTTTTCGAATGAAATGTGTTCGATAGACACGCCACCACACCTTCAAAAGGGATAAAATTTTATGAATGATTTAAGTGGTATTATGTCTAAGCGGTTATTTTACATTAGTTTAACCACTATTATGGACACAGTTTTATTAACTTCACAACCATAACATGTAACAAAATCATGAAAGCTGAGTTCAAACTACTTTTAACCATATCGATTAGAAGCTTTGAAAGTAGGTACATAATTTGTAATCCAAATGGCAGTGGAATATGATACAATCGATTTAATTTTCATGTTTGGGATTTTTAGATTCGTTTTGATAAGTCCTACGTATAAAAATAAATAAATAACTGTTTTTTTTTACTAAACACTAAAATTTTAAAACGAAATGTGTATCAAATATTAAAAGTATTGAGGTTTTACAGAATACGCTGCAAAGTTTATCAAAATTATATACCTTGTCCTTTTCTGTATTTCGTCATATCTAGCGCATAATAAACCATCATTGTGGAATCTGTCGTTGAGATTTTCCTTAAAATCGATGACCAAACGAGAAATGTAACTGAGTTTAGAAATTCCCTGGTGGTCTTCCCTAAGAGCATTCATTTGAATCATGGCATCGATGAAAGTCACCCAGTTGTCTTTCCAATGGATATTCGCTTCGGTCATTGACGAATTCATGCTGTGCAAGCTTCGGAATTGGTCTCTGAAAAATTAATAAATGTGACAGCCTATTATTGCATATTACTTAATTTAATAGCAGCAGCCAAATATCAAAACTCACGTATACTCATGTCCTTTTTCATAAAACAGTTTGTAGATATCTTCTTTGCTTAATTGCATTGTAACATCTTGTAAAGGAGCATCGGAAACGTTGTTCTTCGCAATCGTGGTGATGGTACCTTCAATGACTATGACTTTCCCATCGAACACCTAAAACAATCTCAGTTTAAATTTACTTTAAGTTTCCTGAATCGAAGGTTTAACGTGATCCAGAAAAAAAAACAAATAGCCTACGTTTTTTATGCAGCTGATACATATTTTGCAGGTGTTCTCTATAGAATATCAACTCCTACTCACCACTAAAACTCTTTTCTAGCTCGGACATAACTAAACTCTGGCCGCTTATGTTATAAAATGGGGACTGTTAGGCAAGTACAAGTAGGTAACTTAATTTTCCACATAACTTAACCATACATAATCAGGCACAAAGTGCTTGCTAAATAATGATCGTACTTATAGTCCATCTTACTCTAGCAGTAAGATTTCATTTTCAGGACCTACCTCAAAATGTCCAGTTCCCCTTTGCAGTGTCACAGTCAAGTAGTGTAGCTGGCGTTCAAATAGGGCCGGCTGCGAGTAGAACTTAAGGTTTTGGAACTGAACTGACAGTTTCTTTCGCTCTTGATTCGAGGTCATGCACAACACATCCCATACTGTCACTAAGCTTGCCGCAAAGGGGAAGACGCTCATACCTTAAACATTATCATATATTGGATTGATGGCGATCTAATGATGATGAGGCTTGTATTCTTAAGTTGTGATGATGATATTTAAGCAAACAACAATATGATAAGAGCCATAAATCACACCAAATGTCTGAAGGTATGAAATATCGTTGCTTTAAAAGGTGCCAGACTTTTTCTAGGAGCGTTTCTCAGTATACTCAAGTCGGAGTTAATTTAGAAAATACGTTTTGTAATTGTCTCGTACCGGGAATCGAATTAACCAAAATTACCTTCAATCCGGTGTCCTCTCAGGTATTGATAATCATCATCTTCGAGGGAAACGATCAGGTTTAACTTTGTATAATACGACTCTTTCGGTAGGACAAATCGGCCTGCTTTCCTGAAAATAGCAGCTTAATTTGAATTGGCTCTTACACAGATTTTATTAGATGATACAATCACAAGAGATCTATAGTAATAATATGACCTTGCAATCCTATAGGAATGCTAAGCAGAACCTAAACAATGATGTTATGACGTCAAATTCTATTAAAAAAAGCGGTTCAAGGAATAAGTTACAGAAAAGTTTCTAGTGTAGAAGAACAAGGAAAGGAAAGGTCATAAATAATTTCTCATTTTAAATACAAAGAAAGAAATAGAAAAAGTAGTGTAGGTAGGTAACAATGTTGCCCGAAGTGTTTTCTCTGCACTAAAGAAACATAATATTTTTGCATAATTATTATACATATTTACAGATAGCCCTTGTAGTAAGAATTATTCAGCTAATATTACGTACATTCTTATATCTGAAATTTAGGCCGTTCGTATAATTCTTGCTCTTACTCCTTGCTAGTATGCCTTTTCATCATCATGATCATCATTTCAGCCACAGGTCACCCACTGCTGAACATAGGCCTCCAGTGAGCCTTCCTTTTATTCACGTTTAATGTCCTCAGAGATGTTCAGATTGATCATTTACATGCGGGCCTTATCGTATTTATTTATTTAAAACTTTGTGTAGAAAAGGTGAACTTAATGCTAGAAACATTCTCTACCAGTCAACCAGAAACGGTCATGCAGAAATTTTGCAAAGGGTGCGGTAGGTAAGTGTAACTGATAAAATATACTCTTACTTTAATAAAAAACTATAGAACATAATTAACTTACCAGTCTTCCGAGTGTACCCATTCTACCAAGTGAGACAGAGGTCTGGTTGGACAAGACACCGGAAATTCTACCTTTGGGTACAAAGCGGTAATGTCCGGGTCATAACCGTTCATGTAAAGGCTGAAATGATGAGCTTGGCTAAAGTAACGATGAATTTTATCAACTGGGAGTAATTGAAACGGGAGTTGAGGCTCAGAAAGAACACAAGCGGATCAATTTTGTATTTAAATGTTTGTTTGAGAAGCCATTCAGCTGGACTTCAAAACTTACGTTCCAATAGCGTCTAATAAGAACACAGCACTGTCTTGATGTCCTCGTCGGGTCAGTGGTATGTGCTGACAACTCACAGGAAGAGCCCTCTTGAGGATTGCTTGCAGTAAACCATGTGGCGCTATTTCTACTAGTACAGCGTTAGATGGCACGAATCGTAGCGTCTCTTCAAATAGGACGGTATTCTGTAAGTGATTTAGAAGCTCACTATAAATGTGGACTGACGACTTAGTCTAAAATACGGCAAGCCAATGGATGCTAAAATAGCACAGACCCAATGAAATGATTTTTCGAATGTCGTTAAAACCCTAATACTAAGCTACTCTCATTGGTGTCGTGTGGGGACGGCCGTAAAGAATACACTTCCCCACCGCCAACAAGAGGCGTGTCGTAAGAGGCGTGTCGTAAGAGGCGACTTTATCCTGTAGCACGAGACGGGGAGCGGCGTCTGCGTGCGAAATAATAAAAAAACTGCGCTTGCCAACCCGCCTGCCAAGCGTGGCGAGTATGGCAAAAACCCCCCGATGACAGAAGTCACTGGGGGAGGCCTATGTTCAGCAGTGGATGTCCTGTGGCTGAAATGATGATGATGATGATTGGTATCTTATTGCGCAGGTTCTTTCATACTATTTTCCTTCAGGGTTGAGTAAGAAGTATGTACCTATGTCCATGGATTCCGAAGATTCCCATTCACTCCCCACGGATGTGAGAAGAGATTCCAACTAAAGAGCAACGTGTTGCTGAATTATTTAGAATTTGGACAGAAATCTTTCTGGGTAATAACATCAAACTCTTACCAACAAGTTGTTTGTATGATATTCGGCTGACGAATACTTGGCAGTGTCTTCATTCCACCTGTCGTGAGGCACTGACGAGGACAGCCATTTATCGCTTCTCAACTTGGGAGTTTTGACCAACTCCTTCGACTGCGCTATGAATTCGGCACCTACAACAGAGGAGAAGTAATTTCATTTTGTATCATAATATAGTATGGTTTTAATATTTCAAAAGAACGACAATGATGGTAGTTGGATCTCTAGCAGCAGGTGATAGAAATAAAAGCAAGAGAAAATTCATCTTCCTTAAGAAATTGACTAGACCATCTGTTGGTTTCAGCCGAAAACCTCCGTTCGCGTGATATTTAAAATCCTTTATTTTAGAAAATCATCAAAACTGGCCTTATTTCTTGTCGATTTAAGTGCATGTGCAAAAAGTTCAGGCTCTAAGTCAGTAAATCAGAACCTTGTTCTTTAAATCATCAAACATTTATAATAAGTATTTTCTTCATTGCTTCAATGCAAATAGTTCAAACTTACCAAGTGTAGCAATATACCGCGAATGGTAAGCAATGTTAGAGCATTGGACTTCCTTCGCGAATACTCCGTCTGCTGTCAGATGCTCAACAAACTGCTGCACTACATCAGCAGGGCCAGAGATAGTACTGGACGTGGAACTGTTGTGACACGCCACGTCGATTTCAGGCGGACAGACTTTTGAGATCTAAAAAAGAAATTAAGCAAGAATTTCTAGAAGATGGAAATGGGTTCTCAGAGTCAGGACGGATATTCTGAAGACAATTCAGTAAAAATTACTCAGTTTTATGTTGTATCATAAATGTTGTTGTATCATACCTATGCCCAGTTGATCACGTGGTTTTAAGGAGTATCCCATTCTTTTGTATAAAATGTATTTAGGAAGGCTATTAGTGAAATATCCTGTTACCGTTATAGGTAATCATGCATGACCGAAACTAAGTTAGAAAAGGACTCGGCTGAATAGCGAAAAGACGTGGTTCAATTAGCACCGGAAGCAGCCGAATCTTTTTAAAGTCTTATGATTATATACAAACAGGGATTTCCAACATTATTACTTACTTGTTTGAATCCCAATCCAATAGCGGCCATGGCACCCCGACTTAAAGGAGTGGTTGAGGATAGGTGTCCTCTTAAATAGGACATATGCAACACCTGTTCTGCTGTGAAACAACCGTCGGCGTATGCACATCCTAATTCTCCTACACTGTGACCTGAAAACGAATGTAATACATGAGGAGGAGTTAAAAAGAAATTAAGTGTAAGTCATGTTAGATCTAAGATAATCTCAAAGAAGGGCATTTCCCTAAAATATGGTCAATATGGTATATTCTATGGTCGGTCAATATGTGGCAAACTGCCTTCCATCTGGGTTCTCGTAGTAGTAATATAAAACATTTTAAACTTTCTTGTTGCATTTTTTTAATTATAACACTGTAATAAATAAAAGGAGGTATGTTGCATCGATACCCGTGTTGTGTACCGTGTTTTAATTAGTAATATAAAATCATGCAGAAATACTTCTAAGCTTACCAATGATATTATCTGGAACTAATCCAACGGCTTTCAAGATATCAGTTAGAGCAATCTGGATGGCAGCAATTCCCACAAAGGAGTGCAGTATGTTGTCGAAAATGGTCTCCTCGTTAGAGGTTATGATTTTTATAAGGTCTATGCCTTTGGGCTCAAGAATTTTATGACTCCTGGAAAATAATAACAGAACATTATTTTATTATGACAAGAGCAAACAAGTGCCTTATATAACATATGGAGCATATTTATGTATCGCTGACACAAGTTATTCTTAATGATCAGGCAAGCGAGTAGGTATATGTTGGGGTTCCAACTAAATAAAGCTGCAGCTGTCTGCAGTTTACGCTGACCTTGTTATTAGACACCACATTATGCGGTAATCATTTACTTAATTATTTTACCAATTTCCGTATCTCTCCAATTTGAATTTCATTTTTTTAAGCAATAAAAAAATGAAATTCAAATTGGAGAGGAGTCCGAGAAACTGATTTGAAAAAGATTTTAGGAAAAAAAGAAATTCCCGGACCTTTATTATTTATTTGTAATATAATGGCGAGGACAAAAGTTATGACCAGTTATGACCAAAGTGCGAATCTTTACCCTGCGTATTGGAATTTGGAAGACGCAGCATGAGCTTGCATCCTTTCACCCGGTAAACTGATGACCTAGATAAAGTTGCAGGATGCCACATCATGCAAACAGCCCAGAGGCGTTCGCTGTGTCATGTCAGTATATAGGACTAGCCTGAGCGTCAAAAAGCTGCTAAGGGGTCGTTCATTAATCACGTCAGGTTCGTTTGAAAACGAAATATCACTAAGGGGGTTGTAATCAGATATCACGGGTATTAATTTTGTCTTTGAATGCGCGATTTCTAAACAGAAAAGCGGTTGCTTGTACCAAAAAAATGAACATGATTTTCATTAGGGGGAGGGGGTGGCAAAGTCTAAAACCTCACTATGTATCACCATGGGGGAGGGGGGTTAAAAAGTTGCTAAAAACATCACGTGATTAACGGACGACCCCTAATGATGAGTGCGTACCTTTGTATCGATCCAGCGAAGAGAGGTACGCGCATGAGGTGTATGCCCATACCAGCCCACTGCGAGCCCATCCCGCTATACACAAACCACAAGGGTCGCTTCACACCGTCATAGTAGTCAACCTTTTCACAGTGTGTGATGGTTTTACTATTTTGAGATGCTGCGAAAAGGAAAATAAATACTCTGTTGATTAAAAGACTGCCAATGTTACAAAAGCCGATTTCTTTAAACGAGGTGCTCAAGAAAATATTTAAGTTAGAATATCGAATATAAATTAACTGTATCCGAGATTACGAATTAATAAGCTTTTACTGACATTGAATATATTTTTGTACATTTTGTATTTTGTATTTTCATTTTTATTTTTGTACATTTTACGACGCTCTAGATTTCTAATATTTTATTTTATTGACTTGACGTATCTAAGTGTAATGTTATTACCCAAAGATGAAATAATATAATAAATATAACTAAGAGGAGCTGTAGATTAAAGCATTGCATTGCTTTCCAGCAGTTAGTAATCTTCATAAAAATCTTTATTGACGAGATTATAAGTAGTGTCCTATTGTTTTAAGCACCCTGTTTATGCAAGTGATTCCAAACCAGTGCCGAAATTTTAGAACTTACAGTACACCCCAATGCCTCTTGCTAAGTGTAGGCCGATGCGGTTCTTGAAGATGCTGTGGAGGAGTGCGATCTCCTCAGGGTCGAGTTGGCGAGAACTCAGGTCATCGAGGATCTTCTGCACAGAAGACTCTTGCCTGCCTGATGCCATTACCAGGTATGGAATATCGGAGTGGTACTGGGACGGATCCTGGAATTAGGCAGGTCTTTGTGTTTAGTACCCGTAGATATATTTGGTCTAAAAAAAGGTGGAGGTTCGTAATTCGAATGTACGTTGTTTGTTATCTTAATGGTTGACGTATCCGACAATACGAATGGGATAAGACGTATTACTCTTTTTAAACCAACTTTCATAAAATCGAGGGGACGCGACGAGGTTGTAACTCTACCAATAAAAATGATAAAATAATTATTACTAATACAGTTACAGTTAATTTGGTTCACATTAAATGTGAAGGTTTGTGTTTTTGGCACTTCAACGGAATAAGCTGGAATTGTATTGTATATTAGGTATATTAGGTATAATTAGTGCCACTTTTTCTTAATTCAAAAATCCCATACGTTGATCACTGATCAGATCCCAGGCAGTTTTAAAACCAACTTTTAAAATAACTAGATCGTAATCTAACTTGATTAAAACTACCACCAATACGCAATAGGCCACGCGAGGTAGAGCATGGCTCAAACCTCTTCAAAGTTGAGGTGAGGCCTGTGCCCTGCAGTAGGACGTATACAGGGTGTCCCAAAATTCAACGATAAAACGGCACTAGATGATGGGCCAGCTTATGAGTACTCGAGAAGAAATATTAAAAAATATATATATCTTTTTTTATTTTTTTATTTACAAACAAAAAATTAAAATTTGAAATTTAACACCCCTTGTGACATTTATAACTACTATGACCACAATTTTCCAAATATTTCTATTATTTTTGTATCGGCAACCTAAATAATAGTACACCACAATCCCAGAATTCAAGGATTTTCATTTTTTGTTTGTAAATTAAAAAATAAAAGGTTTACATTTTTTTTCTTGAGTCCACAAGCGGGCCTACCATCTGGTGCCGTTTTATCGTTGAATTCTGGGACAGTATGTATATTTTACCTTCTTCTTGCCGTATCTCTCCAGCAGCATATGCCCGTTGAGGCCCGTGAGCGAGAAGCTGTTGATGGCAGTGCGCCCGCGCAGCAGCGGCGCGTGGTCAGTCAACACTCGCATGTGGCCGTCTCGTATAGCGCTCACGTCTTGACGAGGGTTCTCGCAGTTGATGCTGGCGGGGATTAGGCCTCGTTGGTAGGCAAGGAGTAACTGTAAATGTTTTTGTAGAAGATTAAATTCACAGGCTAAAAAAGTATATTATATTGACGACCTCTGTAGCCGAGAGGCGAGCATGCCGGACTATATGGCGTCGCCATCTCTGAGGTTCCGGGCTCGATCCCCGGTCGGGTCAATGTTTCCTACATCCTACTCGAACTTTTCTATATTTTCTCGGGTCTGGGTGTTGTGGTACCGTCGTTTTTCTTAGTCGGTTTTCTTCTTTCTATAACACAAGTGCTTATGCTACTTACCTTAGGATCAGAGCAATGTATGTGATGTGTCCCATATTTATATTTATTTATTTACATGAATTTATTACCTGGTAAGTGTAGGTATCTAACTCAGTTAATATATCTCAGTTCTAACTCAGGTTAATCAGAATTGGCTAGAGACGTAAATTTTAACTAAGTAGTAATAAAATCATAATATCGATTTGAATGATACTTTCAATAACTTTGTACTGTCTTACTATATAATGGTATCAGAAGGTGGATTGTAGAATTCTTCAATGGAAAAATTTGTACATAAATTTTTGACAAGTCCTACATCGTATTTTAAATTTTTTTCAACTCTTATTAAATTATGATAAAATCCTAATCCTGCATATGCTTAAATGGTCCCAATAATTTCTTCACTAAAAACTATATACGTCCTGATTTATTGGAGTAAGGAATTGTAATTTTTTTTTTTTGTTTTTTTTTTTAGCAATTTCATGCAAGGATTAATTGAAGATAAATAACACTTGAAAAAAATCATCGACCTCAGGTGACTCGACGTGACGTCCTCGGTAGCTTAGTGGTCAAAGCACTCGCCCGGTATGCGATGGGACGTGGGTTCGAGTCCCACCTGAGGTCGATGATTTTTTTCAAGTGTTATTTATCTTCAATTAATCCTTGCATGAAATTGCTAAAAAAAAAACAAAAAAAATTACAATGTTTAAGCATTTCTGATCTTAACCAATAGTCAAATATTTGAAAAAATATTTCTATAGGGTGTTGACGGTAGTATACCACTCAGCTATACATATATGATATAGCTACAAATTGATCAGAATACGCTGGCTTTGACAGCGAGAAAAAACACTTGAGGAATTTCATCTTGTCACGTGACGTCCTCGGTAGCTTAGTGGTCAAAGCACTCGCCCGGTATGCGATGGGACGTGGGTTCGAGTCCCACCTGAGGTCGATGATTTTTTTCAAGTGTTATTTATCTTCAATTAATCCTTGCATGAAATTGCTAAAAAAAAAACAAAAAAAAAAATTTACAATGTTTAAGCATTTCTGATCTTAACCAATAGTCAAATATTTGAAAAAATATTTCTATAGGGTGTTGACGGTAGTATACCACTCAGCTATACATATATGATATAGCTACAAATTGATCAGAATACGCTGGCTTTGACAGCGAGAAAAAACACTTGAGGAATTTCATCTTGTCACGTGACGTCCTCGGTAGCTTAGTGGTCAAAGCACTCGCCCGGTATGCGATGGGACGTGGGTTCGAGTCCCACCTGAGGTCGATGATTTTTTTCAAGTGTTATTTATCTTCAATTAATCCTTGCATGAAATTGCTAAAAAAAAAAAACAAAAAAAATTTACAATGTTTAAGCATTTCTGATCTTAACCAATAGTCAAATATTTGAAAAAATATTTCTATAGGGTGTTGACGGTAGTATACCACTCAGCTATACATATATGATATAGCTACAAATTGATCAGAATACGCTGGCTTTGACAGCGAGAAAAAACACTTGAGGAATTTCATCTTGTCACGTGACGTCCTCGGTAGCTTAGTGGTCAAAGCACTCGCCCGGTATGCGATGGGACGTGGGTTCGAGTCCCACCTGAGGTCGATGATTTTTTTCAAGTGTTATTTATCTTCAATTAATCCTTGCATGAAATTGCTAAAAAAAAAAACAAAAAAAAAAAAAAAAATTACAATGTTTAAGCATTTCTGATCTTAACCAATAGTCAAATATTTGAAAAAATATTTCTATAGGGTGTTGACGGTAGTATACCACTCAGCTATACATATATGATATAGCTACAAATTGATCAGAATACGCTGGCTTTGACAGCGAGAAAAAACACTTGAGGAATTTCATCTTGTCACGTGACGTCCTCGGTAGCTTAGTGGTCAAAGCACTCGCCCGGTATGCGATGGGACGTGGGTTCGAGTCCCACCTGAGGTCGATGATTTTTTTTCAAGTGTTATTTATCTTCAATGGAGTAAGGAAACTAAAACTTTATACAGAGTGTACAAGAGAATGGGACACTCCTTAAAACCACGTGATCAGCTGAACATATACAACAACTTTTACTATGGGAGCAACATCGTCAGCTGATCACGTGGTTTTAAGGAGTATCCCATTCTTTTGTACACCCTGTATATTTATTATATTGGTTTTGTATCAGGACAATAGATGTAGAGTACCTTGAAAATCCCGCAAGCACCAGATGACGTCTCCGTGTAGCCGATGTTGGAAGCGACGCTGCCCACCAGCAGGGGGCGCTGCCGGTCCCGGCAGAACACCTGCTCTAAGGCTTGGAGCTCCAGCTTGTCCATGTCGTTGTTTGCTAAAATTTATTGAAAAAGTAAACCTGGCGTCAAAAGGCCGCAGATCTGGTTTTATTTAAAAAATATTTCTTAAAATTACCCAGCCACCCAGAATATAATGTAAGCGGTTTTTTAAAGAATATTCAATATTTGTTTTTTTTTTTTTTTTTTTTTTTACTTAAGATGGGCTTACTCTTGACCCCAATCTTGCTCTAGAGCATAGATGGGATCTACGATGGAGCGATGTTTGCATAAAACATGATATAAGAGAGTTAGATTCTTTTTTATTTTGCTTGCTTTTTAAAATGCCCAAACCTTTTAATTTTTTTAAAATGAATTAACCAGACTTGGTGCACTTAATGTCATATCCAAGCGTACACCAACTTGGAACGGGTCTTATAATAGAAGAAAGGATTACTCTTATGTATTATTTTAGCCAAATTAAAAATCGGACCAAGACACTGGCACTGCGGGAACTGTATGCCAGGGGCGTGCGGTGCATATAGGAAATTAGGCAGTTCCTACCTGGTAAATGAAATGAGGTGGGCAGTAGGCATCAATGACACACAAATGCGTGTCATTGATGAAAAACAATAATTTTCATCAATAAAACACTATTAGGTATCTACTGCCTACCTCGAAATAAAACTGATGCCCGCCACTGCTGTATGCAACTAGCCCCGAGCCACTAGCTGTGACATTGTAAGGTTTCGTTGTCTAGCAGTGGACTTCTATTCAATTTCAGAATCATAGATTGTTTTACCTGCACCAAACCCTTCAACGTATTCCACAGAAGAAGGCGACACTCCCGCTTCTTCGTAAAACTTGCGGTAAAAATTAGACAGCCTTTGGAGATCGCGAGGTATTTTTACATATTCAGATGTCACTTTCTCGTCTGAGTAACTAAATTCTGCTTTTGCATGACGCACGACTGCATACACTCTGAAAAGTTCAATTTAATTTAATAATGTATGAGGTATATTTCCTTCACTCTTATGTACTTCTTAAGTATCTGGTACCTTTTGGCATCTTTGTGCTTTTGAAGAAACATCACATTAACCGCTTCAGAAAGCGATTGACCGTCTGCATTAGCATCGTAACATTTAGATTTGCCGTCGGAATTTGCTAAGCATTCCCTGTAATTTGAAAACCATTTAAAATAAATATGAAACAAATAAAATATCTATTCGTATGGTCACACAAATCATCCAGTTTTGTTTACATTCTTGTGGCTAAAATGATCTCAGTTTTTTCCGGGTGCATTTTTTAGCATGCTCGGAGTCAAATGCACTATAGAAAATTTTGGTTTCTTAACTGGTTGTCGACGTGTCGATAAACCCTAAGCATTCAAACCTAGGGTAGAAGAAGAATATTACAATTGAACGAATTCGACTGCCTCTGATGGGAATCGAATTCTTGCAATGTTTTCAGCGTTGTTTTGTTTAAAATACGTAAATACTAGGTTGATTGATCTATACTATTATGTAAAACAAACAACAAGACTGGCGTTAACAGAAAACATTTAAAAGAATTCAGTTTAACGAATGCTTAATAGTTTAGCAGTTGCGGAGGCCTGGATAACGAATAAACATGTTTTCGATCCCCACTTGAGGCGGTCGAACTTGAGCAAGTGCAATATTATGTCAGAAAACTAGCATCAAAATTTACAAAAACAACATTTACCATCCACCTACATACCACCCAAACAAACCTTTTTTTACGCTACTGACCTATTGTACACTACAGGAATCTGTGGATGTAGCAGTAATTTCGCTGATCCCACAATGGCTGCTTCGCAATAACCCTTCATGATGGACCGGCAAGCGTGCTCCAACGCCATTACGGTTCCACATCCCTCGCCGTCCAGAGTCATGGAAGGGCCTTTCAGGTTTAGCCAGAAGGATATTCGGTTGGCAAAGATGGATCTGGAATTGCTGCAAAAAAAAAGCATATTTATTAACAGTGCTAAGTAAATCTCTCATAATAAAACCAGAAAGAATTTCTACTAATTTAGTATTTAATTTTTTAGTAGCTCTATTAAAAACAGGAACTTTAACTTCTTCTGTGACCTTTATCACGGGTACTTCTCAGTCATTATAGATAAACAATAACTGAAATAAAGTCCACATTTAAAATGAAAACTTAAGGAATTGTTAACAACTTGTATCAAAATAATAGTTACCCAATCAGCCCAAGATAAACATCTTTATTGTATGCTAATTTGTCTGTATCAAGGACAGAAACAGCTAAGAAGACACCTATATGCTTGTTTGATAGCTCAGTTGGGCAGGTTCCTGAAAATGATAGTGTATCTTACTGCAAAATAATGTGCATTGCAAATTATTGTAGTATACGCTGGTTTTGATAACAATAACCCAAATGATATCCAAAGGTTACGGATTGATCGATGTAAGATATATCAGAATTGCAAGATCATGGATTGGCAAATTTGAGCGTACAGTGATTCATCATATCAGCCTGTTGCAGTCCACTGCTGGACATAGGCCTCCCCCAAGGAGCGCCACAGCGCACGATCTCCCGCCCTTTGCATCCAGTCACTGCCGGCTGCCTTCTTCAGGTCATCGGTCCATCTAGCCGGGGGGCGTCCTACACTACGTTTGCCTAAGCGTGGTCTCCATTCGAGAACCTTCCTGCTCCACCTCTCGTCGGTTCTGCGACAGACATGGCCAGCCCACTGCCACTTCAGCTTCCTACATTTCTGGACAATATCAGTCACCTTAGTCTTATGTCGTATGACCTCGTTCCGGATCTTATCCCTTAATGAGATCCCCAACATAGACCTTTCCATAGCACGCTGAGTGACGTGTAGTCGGTGGGCCAACTTGACTGTCATGTTCCACGTTTCGGCTCCGTAGGTTAAAACTGGTAGGACGCATTGGTTAAACACCCGGATTTTCAGGCACTGCGGCAGTGTCGACGTGAAGATATGACGCAATTTCCTAAATGCTGCCCAGCCAAGCTGCACTCTTCTGGCGATTTCCCGCTCAAAGTTGTCTCTACCGAGCTGTAGTACTTGTCCCAGGTAGACGTACTCTTGGACAACCTCGAGCGTAGTGCCCTCGACGGAAATTGGTTCCGGGACGACATGTTCGTTGAACATTACCTTAGTCTTGTCCAAATTCATCCCAAGCCCCACACGTCTCGAGGCAGCATTAAGACTGTGCAGCATTTTTTGCAAATCTTGCAGCGATTCTGCCATAATAACTATGTCATCGGCAAAGCGAAGATGCGTAAGATATTCGCCATTCACATTGATGCCCAGTCCGTTCCAATCCAGCGTCTTGAACACATCCTCCAGTGCGTTGGTGAACAGTTTCGGAGATATAACATCTCCCTGTCTAACACCTCGGAGCAGCTGGATGGGTTTTGTTCGGTAGTTTTGTACTTGGACGGACATTGATGCTATACTGTACAGGCTTCTTAGCACCTTCACGTACCGCCAATCGACTTGGCATCGCTGCAAGGAGTCCAGAACAGCCCAGGTTTTGACCGAGTCGAAGGCTTTCTCATAGTCCACAAAGGCCAGGCACAGGGTCTGGTTATACTCTTCGGACTTTGTATAACCTGCCGCACCGTGTGAATGTGATCTATGGTACTGTAACCTTTGCGAAACCCAGCCTGTTCCGGTGGCTGGAAAGCGTCAAATCTTGCGAAAAGACGGTTTGTGATGACCCTCGAGAACAGCTTGTAAACGTGACTCAGGAGCGTGATTGGTCTATAGTTTTTCAGGAGACTTTTGTCTCCTTTCTTGAAAAACAATGCCACCACGCCCCCACTCCACGCTTCCGGAGTTGTCCCATTTGCTATGACGGAGTTGAAGAGCCTCTTAAGTTCGCCAAGCACAGGTTGGCCTGCAGCTTTTAAGAGCTCAGATGTGATTCCGTCTTCGGGCCGCGTCAATCTTATCCTCCTCCACGTCTGGGAGATCTTCAGTGAAGTGGCGGGTAAGCTTGGCTCTTGGATCATTCGCGTCGGGCTGCGGCTGTAGGGAATGCAATGCGTACAATCGGCCGTAAAAGCCTTCGATTTCGGCCAGAATCTCCGGAACTGATGAGACGATTCTGCCATCCGAGGTTTTTAGCTTTGTCAGGTGACTTTTTCCCAGTCTTTTAGTGAAGACCTTCGACCCCCGATTCTGCTCAATCGCCTCCTCTATGAGGCGAGTATTGTAGCTGCGGAGGTCGCGTCTCACCAATCTCCGGATCTTTTTATTGGTGCCAGACAAAGCTTCCTCTGGCATTTCCCGTCGACGTTTCATCAGTTCCAAAGTCCCGCCCGAAAGTTTGGCGTCTCGGCACGCTCGCTTTCCCTTAAAGTGCCTGTTTCCCACTTCGCGTATGACTCCAATCACCTCATCAAGGTCTCTGTCCACGTCCTCAGTAGTTTCCAAGGCAGCGAATCGGTTTCGGAGCTCCAACTGGCATTGTCGGACGAAGAGTCGACCTCATCATGCGGCTTCTTTCCAGCTTAATGTTGATATTTAGGGTGCCTCTAACCAGTCGGTGGTCGCTACTGGTGTTAAACCTATTTACCACAGAGACATCCCTAAATATATGCTTCTTGTCCGTCATGATGAAGTCTATCTCATTCTTCGTCTTACCATCGGGGCTTAGCCAGGTCCACTTTCTCTGGGGCTTCTTCTGGAAAAAGCTGTTCATGCAGAAGAGCCTGCATACTTAGAAAGTTTACCAGCATTCGCCCCCTGTGGTTCCTGATTCCATAGCCGTGCTGTCCTACACACGATTCGTCGCGTTCCTGTACTTCTACTTTGGCGTTAAAGTCACCCATGACAACGGTGAAGTGGGTCTTGGTTGTATGATGTATGGCCTTAGATATATCTTCATACACGGCCTCGACCACATCATCCAAATGCCCTGTCGACGTCGGCGCATATACCTGTATGACTTTGAGGCAGTACCTCTCGGTCAGTTTTAGTACAAGGTACGCTACCCGGTTCGACACGCTGGATATCTCAAGCACGTTGTCACGGAGATCTTTGTGGACAAGGAAACCTACGCCACCTTGGGAGAGTTGTTCTCCCTCTCGGAAGAAGAAAATGTGGCCAGATTCAAGGGTCATCGTGTCCTCCCCCTGTCTTCGAACTTCTGACAACCCTAAAATTTGCCATCTGATGTTTTTAAGCTCTTCCTCGAGTTCGACCAGGTCTTCATCCAGCCGTCGACTGCGTCCGTTATACGTTGCCAAGGTCAGTGGTTTGTGGCAGCCGTCCGTAGCCCGGGGATTCTTCGCACCCCCTGTCCTACCGTAACCGAGGCCGCTGCCGTGACCCAGAATAGTAGGGCGGCCGGGAACTAGGGGCCGTGATTTTTCTCTTCTTCTCATGGGGGGTATATGCCCATACTCACCACGCTGGGCAAGCGGGTTGGTGAGCGCAGCACAGAGCCTCGCACCAGTGACGCTGCTGCCCGCCACTGGCCAGAGATATTTGGCTCTGCGTTTAGTTGGTTATACCGCCAACGGTTCGGTCGCCAGAACCTCGTCCGTTGTCCAGCAGGGTGCACCACGGGCAGGTGAGGTTGGCACTTGGGGCAGAAGATGTGCGTATGCCCCCTTACACCCGTACAGTGATTCAAAAAGGTAAATCACTAAGAGGATGAATATAATTTAAAGTATAACACCTACTTTGTTCTTCAAAAAATATTTTTATTTATACGAGCGGTGCTAGCTTGTCGTAAAGTCTCGTCTTACCTCTTATCTGTTCGTATCCCAGTATCTTCCTTTCTACCTTTTAATGTTTTGTAATCTACTGATATACAGATTTATACCATTTATATTTGCTAGAAAACATCGTGAGGAAATTTGGACACTCAAAAAACGCTGGACGTCACAGTCTAAAAATGGTCCAGCTACCCTACGTTAAGGGTCTAAATGTAATAAATAAACTTACTACCTTTAAATATCACCTAAGCGGTACAAACAAAAACTGCATATTATTATTGTTGCAGAGCTGGTTCACATTATTAATCGTCGATAAGTGAAGTGACCTGTTAAAGGTTGCAGGAAGCCGCTGCATTCAGGTCGCTTCTAACCGGTCGATTTGAAAGTCACTGGGGGAGGCATATGTTCAGCAGTGGACGTCCTATGGATGAAATGGTGATGATGAAGATGATGATGATGATGATGAAGGGTGAAGTGAAGTCGAAGTGATCGCAGTTTTATTTGAAGAATCGACAGGCTGCGTTCTAGGATCGCAGCCATGCGTACTACGATTGTAACTTGACAAAGCGCTAGGGAGAACATTAGAGACATTTCTAAAATAATATTATCGATACTGGCATTTACATCAAATCTGACAGCCTTGTAAAAATAAGTTACCAGAATCAAAAACTGCCTGGTACGTCTGCTCGAAGATCTTCCTCGACCCAGGCTCTGAAGAATGGGCCAGCTTGAAGGCCACAGTGAAAAATTGTGCGTCAAACTTGTGTACGCCGTTGATCAGGCCAAAATGCTCAGGCAAGTCTGGATGGCTGTAGTTTTTCCAGCGGTTGTTTTTGGAAACCAAGTTTTTCTGGAAACATTAATGTTGTTTTTTTGGTAGCAATTTATTGGGTTTATTAACTTATAAGTACTATACAAAAACAAAAGTAAACCTAATATTAAATACCACCTACTCAAAAATAAACGCTAAAGCAAGTAGGCGAGGATGTCTGCCGAACGAATTTTCAACATTGAATGGCTAAACTTAGCCTTTGAGCGTGGAAATAGACAGGATTTTTATTTTCCGAAATCAAATCCTTATTAATTTTGGTGCTATTTTAACAAAAGTAATTTTGCGCTCGGTGCCCATGGTCAAAAAGTCTCAACACCAAATGGCGCAAACACGTAGTCACTTGCAAGTGACTCGTGTTTGCGCCGCTTTCTATTTTCTGCGGATTCCGCTGCAGCTCCAGCTTTTACGGCAGATTCCCTAAGATGTACGGTCTAATAAAATACAAAAGCTACTTTATAGGGTTCCGTAGTCCTGACAAGGAACCATTAAAGTTTCGTCATGTCCGTCTGTCTGTCTGTCTGTTCATCCGAGGTTTCGCCCCCCCCCCCCCCCCTCTAAAAGCTAAACTATTCGCTTGAATAATCTGGAAAAATTCATGATAATAGTGGTTTTTATGAACTTTTCAGGAAAATTATAGCGGTTAAGGTAGACCAGTTAGTTTCAGATTTATAGTCGTTTAACTTAGTCGTTTAAAAATTCCTTAGAGGAAAACATTAAAAGTGACCTAAATGAAGTAATTGCTAAAATATATTGTAGTAACGACAGGCAACTACGGAACCCTATACTGCGCGTGGCACGACACGCGCTTGGCCGCTTTTAAACAAAACTTTTTTGCATTCAGCAGAAAAGTATACAAAATTGCCCTGCAATTCTATGCAGTGCAATGTAATGCAATGGAACTTTTGATTGACAAAAGAAAGTTTTTACCGCCATGCTGAGAATAGATAGGTGACCAATTGAAAGCATTTCAGTGTCTCACAATAACTTTTAGTAATAGCTGTGCTTACTTTGCCCGCAAATGCAGGTGGTCGGTAAATACCTTTACTTCTTCTAGCACATTCATCATCTTTTGTCTATGGGCGATCTATTATAAAGGTTACTTGTTTATTACCTACTTTGGCTTTTAACTTATACGTGTTCAGTATTTAGGTATTTTATTGTCCACTTACCTTCATGTACAGTTTGTCACCAAAATCCAGATAGCTGTCGCAGCCCGGCATTAGGCCCGACACGCCAGAGATGACAACGGCATCGTCTGGGACGGACTCCATGCCAGGGTCTTGATTCTGAGCGTACTCTTCAGGAGTTGGAGTCATAGTTGATGCTTGTCAGACAGAAATACCAGTTAGAGTCATATCTGTATCTAGAGGTAGTAGATCATCAGATCATGAGCCTTTTTTTCTCCTATAGAGTTTGCCGAAACAACACTCCTCTACCACTACACTACTCTATACCTACCTATTGAGTTTATGGTTAGGCCGTGCGGGTCTAAATCGGCCGCATTGGATGTTTCATTTTTAATCTGATTCATTTAGTGAAATGTAGCGGAAATGATTTGCAAACCCTAAAACCGCCACATTATTAAATGAATCATATGCAATTCATTTCATCAAATGGATCATATTTGATGACGTTAAAAAATATAGTGACGCGTCCAATCTTACTTTACGGTTTTTGTAAAAATTAATGTTTTTAACAACACAAAGGAACAAAATGTTTCAAAATACTCAAGTTTTGTGTGTTCTACAAATATCAATACAAAATAGTAATAAAAATAACATTAAAATGGTGGTTCACCAATTTGACATTTAATATGAATTACTCTTTTCATAACAAGTGGACCATATTACGAATTTCCATACAAAACTGTCAAATTAGATGAACTGCAAATATGAAATGTTCGAGGCTCATTTTATGATTCATCAAATAATATTTCATTTTAAGATTTGCTAAATGAAACATATTATGAACGGAATATGAAACATCCAATGCGGCGGTTTTAGACCCGCTGGTCCCTACTATGCTTCTTGTGGCTCAACTGAGTACGCGATCGAAGTGTCCCCAGATTTAGGCGATATTTACTTGTATTTGTATACAAAAATTACCTACTTGTTGCAGTTTTTTTGTGTTTCCCGTAAACATAAGAATTGTTTCCTGTGTTAATGTATCCCTTTCTTTAAGTGTGTCTTATCAAATATTAATTTGGATGATTAAAGTATGCCTATATACGTCCCACTGCACGGCACAGGCGTCACCTCAACTATGAGGTGGTGGAGGGGTGTTGTAAGGCCAGTGACTAAACCTTACTGTCAGATGTTATCAAGCGATATTAGCCGGGACCAACTTTTAACGTGCCTTCCGAAGCACGGAGATGCTCGTGATGAACGTCACTAAATATGGTCGGGATGGTCACCCATCCACTCACGACCGCGGCGTTGGTTGCTTAACTATATTATCGATACCAAAGCGCTGCCGCCACTGAGCTACGAACACCTTTGGATGATTAAAATAATAAAAATAAATAACAGAACTTAAAATATTTAAAACTTTTAATGTACTTACGTTTAATAGAGTTGTTGTTCCCGAAAACCACCCAAGGGCACTGCAACTCGTCCACAGCAACTGCGTTTTTATAATTTCGCATACGATAATTTGTATGCAATGAATACTTAATTACTTACATAAACTGTTGCATGTATGCAAAAACTGGTCTAAGTTTTCCCCGCGGCTCTTGTTATGAATTTAAAAGTTTTGATATGAAAGAAGTTGCTACGTTTATTTTTCTAAATGCGGTAAAGTTTTTTCACAGGAACCTATTTTAACATAACCATCATGATCTGCTTTATGGGACCACGGAAAGCTTTTCTTGGCTCTTTGGCATAATTAATTTTATTTCAGGCGAGGCTGATACAGGATGTACAAAAGAATAGGACACGCCTTAAAACCTTAAAACCATTGTCCTATTCTCTTGCACAACCTGTATAGTTAGTAATAATGTCTATAATAATGACTTGTCGACTAATATTTTATTAAAATCAATATCGCCATGCCTATTGCATAGTTGCGAACACACGTACAAGACGATCTAAAAATGGGTGCGTTAATTTTTTTTCATTAATATTAAGTGACAATGAAAGTGATTGCTATGTAGATTTTGTTTACTTATTAACAACTTTTTTATATATGTAACTACCTTACTACATATAAGCGTTAAGAAACAAAAAACGTGAGGAACCCTACACATTTAGGTGACACAAACATAGACTCAATTTTGTTACGTGGTTGGTTTATATTATTATTAATCGTCGAAGTGATGTCGAGGTGACGCGGTTTTGTTTAGTCAGAGAATCGACAGGCTGTTGGCAATCATCCCAATCATAATTAGAAATCAAAATTTTGAAATTCTTCTAGCGCTACCAAATATTAACAGGATAATGTTAATAGAAGATTACTAAGGCCCCATTCACATGGAGTAACTTTAAGTTTCCTGGGGCGGCAACTCAGAACCGTTATCAGATTTTTTTCAATTTTCGAATAATTTTGAGCAACTGTGAAGACTTACAAACTTTAGCTACAATATGCGCTTTTTAATTGTCAATAGCAGCATCTGATAAATTTATTGAGGCCTCTCTAGCACGATCAACAAAACACGATATGATACGATATGATATAGCGATTTATCGCCTATTTGCTTTCAAAATATGATAACATAGCCGCCATCTTGAACTTTTATTGAAACAGTAAGCATGTCCGTGCCGGCAATGTCACAGTTATGCTCGCTTTTATGAAAAAAGTTCATATTTTGACAAAAAATTTGCGATAAATCGCTATATCATATCGTATCATATCGTGTTTTGTTGCACATGCTAGAGAGGCAGAATAACATTTTAATTTTCTAAAACCCTCTACAGTGTCTTTCATAATGACGCAGACATGTCTGCGATACTAGCGATAAAACTTATATTGTTTCTGGGATACTGTGCTTAGCATACGTTTACTTTTCTTAAACTAACTATTTCTTTAAATATGTACAGAGTAACTTTCACATGATTTTCTGTTTCAATTTTTAAATATATGCCATCTTAACCACATAGCAATGTCAGTAGCACTCAACATAGCAGTACAGCCTAAACTAATCAAAGCTTGTACTACAGTGCCAGTAACCAGAGTCAGCACAATCTCAATTTCCCTAATAATTATGCACAAATACGTAATAATGTACTTGTCTCTCTCGAAGTCATTGGTTCCTGTCAGCAAATGTCACTGAGTACAATTGTATGGTAATGCAAGTGCGTACATAATTATTTAATAAGTGCCTAATTGTTACTTTGTAAGGGTTAAAAGAAAATATCACAAAAGTATAAAAAAGAGAAATATCACAAAAGTAGTAAAAGAAACAGGGAAGTAGTGAGTTCGGTTTAGCCAATTAGCCGTGTCTAATAGGAAGAGCTATTTTGGGAATACTCGTACAAATTCGGCCATTTGACCCTGGATATTGTTTTTTATTTTACATTTTACGAAATTTGACCTTAACACATTTTTATCGTTATATTGTCAACTATTTTCTAGTTTGGTATTAATTAATGTGTAATTATGTTCTTGCTTCCTTTGGAAATGATGGGTTGTTCTTAATCAATCGATCGTAGGGATTACAACAAAAAACCTATTGTCAAAAGGCCGAATTAATATTCTCAAAATAGCTCTACCTACTCACCCAACACGTTTCTAACCCTGTATATGCATAAACATACAGTTAACTGCGACCCTATCTACCTATATTACTTTATGTACTAACACTAACGCTATGTACTCGACATTTAAGCGAAAATAATACATTTATAATAATAACACGCAAATAAAAATAAAAATTGCCAATAATTTAATCCACTTTGCACAAATAAAAATTAATAACAATGTTATAATACTTAACAGGGAAATATTTACACTATGTTTTATTTAACTTTGATAAAAAAGATTACCGTGCTTCTTCTGTATGCCCTTTGGATTATGATTAAGACAGTGTCAATAATATTATTCTATGGACATTTAAATGCCCAATTACTTTGTCAAACCATGGAAATAGTAAAAATAGGTGGAAAAAATCTTTACATAAAGAATTCCTTGTGTCAGATTATAGGTCATTCAGTGTATCCATCTTAATAACTATTGTTAATTACATTACAAGTACTATTCAGCAAGAGTTTTCGTCAATTTCTCGAGTATAATCCTAGTCCTTTCCGACAGATACTGATCAATTTTCCCAAGCACTTTCACAACATGGAGCATCTTCTGAACGCCTTTCTTGAATTTCTCCATCTTCTCCGCGCTGCTTTCTTCTTCAGGCTCCCTGTAACTAGAGAATTTCATCGGAGAGCCGACTCGTGGTGCGGAGAATATTCTCTCAGGTGCTGCGAGGGTCGGGACATTTATTCTTGGGATTTTCAGTCGCGGACTTTTAAGTCTTGGGAATTTTGGAATGAAACCGTTAGGTGGAGCCACTGACAATGGAACCAGGGCGTTTCCAAATCCATCTTGGTCTTGTTCTTCATTTAGGAGGACAAATTTTCCGTCTTCGACTGCTTTGGGGATAGCTCTCTGGATCAGATTGCAGAATGAATCGATGTTAATGTTTCTTGACGCCGATTTTGGTTTTGGTCGAAAACCGTCGAAAATTGACTCCTGAAAATAAATTGATTTTTGCATTTAGTATAGATTTAACAACTTTACGAGCTTTTCTTGAAGAAATATAAAATTAGGCAAACATTTTTAAATAAACAGTAACTGTACGGAAGAAGTATTTGTTTTTGCGTCAAATACTAAGAATAAAGGCAAGATAATACTAATTGCAGTAATAAAAAGCTTAGGGTTTAATCCCTTAATTTCTGCATATGTGAGAAAGTGGCGCCTGGTTTTAAAAAAAGACACATGTAATATTATTTTAAATATAAGTGCAGCTACTACTGTTTGGGGTAAAAGTGAGAATGTCTTAAACAATTGCCAGTCAATCAATTTGACCTTAATTATAAACATCTTTGTCTTTTAGAATAATACGAGTAGGTATAACCATCTTCTATTTAGTTGTTTAGCGATGAGACCGTGATATCATAAATTGATAGTGATATACGATAACAAGGTTTTGAATAACTTTCTGTTCTATTCTATTCTATTCTATTCTATTCTATTCTAAAAGTACGAATATTTTTATAAACCTCATATCGTCCTACCCTAATTGTTGAAATACCTACTGGCAATTAAGTATTACAATAACTGCAAGCATTTTTGACAGGTCGACGAAATAATTAGTAATTGCTTATTCAATCAATACTAAATATTCATTCATTATTGTTTTCGGTTTATGCAAACAAAATGCAAATTCAGCCGAAAATTGATCGATGACACATATTATTTTGTTGAAACTATTTTAGTAAGAACTAGCAGCCCGTCCCGGCTTCGCACGGGGTATTCTATTGGTGAAAGAATTTTTTAAATCGGCCCAGTTCTTTTTGAGCCTATTCATTACAAACATACAAAAATAGGTACAAATCTTTCCTCTTTATAATATTAGTATAGATAAAACTAAGCCCTTGACCAAATGGTAAAAAGAGGTTACCGATGTCCTTTTGCTAGATGGATGGGTGATGTCAGAAAAACGCCAGGAATCTACTGAGCTTTAGCAAAAGACCTTAACTAAGTGCATTGGATTTAATGTAGCTGAAATAATGATTATGATAATACTTGCAGCTATACACAACGATGTAAGTAACAATATGTTATTTGCACGATATTCAATCCTAAACACCTGTGTTTGAATATTGAATAGTCTGTCTGTAGGTATGTTTGTTCAGGCCAAGGTTCAATAGGCTCAACCGATTATGACGTGACAAATGTAAATATAGGATTTGACAAGATTCATAAGCTCCTCTTTACCTTAAAAATGTGCAGATGAGTTATAGCTTCGCCTCCACTTTCAAGGCTTGGACAGAAAGGTATTGCTAATAGTTATAGTATTTTATTTGAGTCGTTACTTACCCTTTCGTCAGATCCGCAGTCAATCGTCAATCGTACAGGAGGGGCGCCTCTTACATAGTCAAATATCTGAAACACATCACAACACATTCACTTTAATAAAAACAGTTAACAACTTTTTGGAATTTTTTTAAACTTTTTTTTTTCATTTTTGTAGTTTGACGACGGCAAAAAAAGTGGCCAGTATTTTGTTACTATCATTATTTTTTTATTTATTACAATATGTATACGAACCAGTAATACCAAAGCCACGTATCGTAACATATTGTCAGAATCTAGACTCCCATTTTGCTGCGTCTTCATCAAACTGTATTCGAGCACGTATTAATTTTACATCGCGCCATATTGCCGACTCAGCAAGACGTTTGGAGACACAAGGTTGTCTTACACAATTAAAGAATCAATCGATTTATCTCTTATCGATGTATTTTGTACGTGTCTCGTCATTAATTGACTGCGTAAAAAGCGATGAAACACCCAGGGGCCAGGGTTACTCAAAGTCGAAATAGATAAATAATTTCTAGAACTAATCACCCAATACACCCAGTATTGCAAAACGATCTTAGAACAAATAATTTGATTTCAGTTATTGCCTTGTTCAGCGGACTTTTCTAAAACAAGCATTTCTAAACTGACAAAAAATAAGTGGACCAAACTTCTAAGTATTTAATTAAATAAATAATAATAATATGTTGACACAATCATACCAAATGGCTAGCCCCAAACCAAGCAAAGCTTGTACTATGGTGATTAGATAACGGATAAACATACTTAAATACGTTTATAAACATCCATGACCTAGGTAAAAATTTAATGCTTGTCACACTAGCATTTGCCTCTTGCGGGATTCGAACCCGCAACCGTCAGGCTTTGAAGTCCAGAGCGCGAACCACTACACCAGGCGGTCGTCGGCCGTATTTGTTGTTATAGCATGTGCTCTTGACCCTACCTTTTCATATTATGGTAGTAAGAAACAACAGAATAGATAAGGAACCAGGACTGAGGATACGAAAGTCTAATTCTCTTAAGGTATTTATTATGCCTAGTAAGTCAGTAAATACTATGCATGTTTTTATTGGTATAAAACAGTGCTTAACCATGATCTACCTAAACAGTGCTATTTTTATTCAGATTCTTGGAATTATCTTTGTATAAGTTCGGAGGTTGTCACTGCAAATAGAGATGATCACGTTTCGGCGAAAGAGATTTTTCTGTAGCTTTGCCATGATATTTTTTCGTTTTTGTTTACCTACCTATGGGATAAAACATTTATTCCTCTTTGACTTAATTCTGAATATTGGAATTGTCAAAATAATTTCATTTTAAATTAAACAGACTGCACAAAGATTTTTTATCAGGCATTACGTGTCTGTGTATAATTTGTATGTTTTTATGTTGCCCAGTCATTAATTGTTTTGTTGTTTAACGAACGTGCCAATCGCCGGATACATGAAGACATGAATTTACGTAATAGGTAATACTCGATTGTATGCCTTATCGATAAACGTGTTTGAATAAGGAATCATCTCACTCCGAGTTTATAAGTGTCGCAAGAACTAAGTAAATCCCGTATCCCAACGATTAGTCAATCGATTCCGCGTCGGTCGATGTTTTGTGACTTATCGAACGGACGTGCTCTACTAAGATCACGATTACCATTCTTCTGGGGATCGTCAAACGGAAATTTGAGATAAAAATTGTTCCTTGGTCAACGATCTTCATTTGTTTCTCTGTTTCAAGAGGTGACGAAATGTAGACTAGAGGTTAAGGGACGATCATCATTTGTTTTTAGTAAAAAAGTAGTGTCGTAACAAGAAGTATACAAAAGGCGATAGATTAAAGATGAGTTGGATGGTGAAAATATGGTACGCGGGTAGTCTGGTGGTGTACCTGTGCGTGAAGGCATATTACGAGAATGGGGTCAAGAAGGCAGCTGCTTTGGATACTCCTGCTCGTGATTATTCTTACTGTAGAGGTACTGTACTATATGACCATAATATTATCATTTTTAACGGTTCGCTAATAAACCAGAAGCCCCAGGGAGAGTCTTGGTTGTAGAACGCTAAAATTCAGGATGATTTATTAAGATAGGTTATAGATAGTCATTAACGCTGTCATTTTCTTAATTTAAGTTTTCTCAGTTTAGCTTACTTACTCGTGTATAGGGTTTTAAAGTACCAGACAAATATAGATTCGAGTCTTTTAGGTTTTTTTGTCGTTGAGAAGGTCTTAGATATCCTGCTGCCGTCTCCATGGTTATAGCCCACAAAACATCTCTGTTTAGCCTAATGGTCGACTGGTAGAGAATGCCTTATGACATTAAGTCCACCTATTGTATGATTTTTTTTCAAATCTGTGCAATAAAGTTTAAATAAATAAATAAATTTATACAAATTTTCTATAGGGCAGGCCTATGTCCGTGGACTCCTAAATGCTGATAATGTAATAGGCAATAGATACAAGTAAAATAAATTAAATAAAGGTATGTTGATGATTTGAAAATAAGGTCTTAAAAACAAGTTATGAACAAACATTTGTCATCTCACAAACATTTGCCCCTTGCGGGATTCGAACCCGCAACATGGCTTTGTAATCCAGAGCGCGGACCACTACACCAGATAGTAGGAACAGAGGGAGTTGCTGTGGTATCCTGGAAACCTATGTCCAGCATTTTAGACTTCTGAAGGCTGATAACTATATGGTGTTAAAGTTGGTCTACCTACTAGAACTCGAGAGCTCTGTTCAACTTGTCGAGCGAGCTAGTATTTGTTTGTCATTCTCTTCAAGTTTTTTTTATTATTTATATTCAATTCTTTCAAAAACCACTACAGTTATCAAGCCCTAATCTTTGCATCCTTAACGTTTTTTTATTAAAAATCCACAGCTCTTAAAACAGTTACAATTCAGGTACCTAATTTTAAAATTCATTAATTCAACTTAGGAGTTAGGTTCTAATGCTCGTGTTCATCACACAACCAGTTTTTGAAAATAACTTTTGTTTCTTTGTGTTTCCAGGGTAGTGTCCTGCTTCGTAATTCGTTGCTTCGCCCACGCTCGCGCGAACCCTGCTTCGCTTGCCGAGCGAGCGAGCGGCCGCGCTCACCGCTCGTTACCCTGTTCGTTGGCTTCAAAGATGCCTTCGTGAATGCCTTTAAGGCGATAGTGGCCAGTGCTAAAGAGCACAAGATAGATAAACTCAGATAAGAAAAAACATACAGAAGAAGCAAGCAGATAAAAAGATGAAGCACTGCACAGTCAACGGGAGGTCGACCTACCCGAAAAGATTAAGGTCACATAACAGATTTTTACCTGCTTTTGACTGTATTATGGACTGGAATGGTAAAATTTATATGTATATTAAGAAACAAAGTTTTATTTTGTATATTTTTGTAATAAATTATTTATTTCTTTAACGGTTTGTTAAAATGAAATAAATATTTTTAATCATTATTGTTTTCATTTTGAATTTCTTTATAAATACGAGTAAAAAAAAATTTTGCTAGCTGTCGACCTCCGTTGTCGAGGGGCGAGAACGCCGGTCTTGGTGTCGCCATCTTTGAAGTGTCGGTTTCGATTCCCGGTCGGATCAACGTAGAAAACGAACTTTTCTATACTGTCTCGGGTCTGACTATTGTGGTACCTTCTTTGTTTTAATAGAGCAATCATGAGCTAATATATGTATGTGATGTTTTCCAATATTTATTTACTTTACCTTAAAATCTAGTTGTTAATTAAAATTAAAACCATTCAGGATTAAGCATGTCTACGCTCTATTAAGTACATAACTAAAAGCAAAATAAAAAGTATACAAGTAATTTGTAAATAACATCTCTTTTATTTTTTCTTACAAAATAATTTAATAAACTCTTGTGATAGACCTACCAAAATAAATAACAGCACAACACTATTTGAATAAATAAACTTAGCATTGGTACTTTAAGAAACGTAAGATTAACAGCCACATTCTTCTCGTAGAATCATCGAATAAATATTCCTACCTTAATAACAGTTTTCGAAATCTATTAAACTCTGCTGTAGTTAGTGAACCTTTCTTTAACAAATCTCTCAACTTCAATAATATCAAATCCTTTTTTCCATCTGATATTTTCACAGCCACAGGACTTAGTTCTGAACCAAGTGCCTTCTGCAAAAGGGACTTTCCTAAAATAGGAACTCTTAAAGGTTTTAGAACATCAATCGACGGTACCCTAGGTAATCTAGGTATTACCGGAGGTAATAAAGGTAAAAGAGGTAAAGTAGGTATTATAGGCGGTAAAATAGGTAAGAAAGGTAACCCCGGAAGAAAAGGAGGGATAATTGGAGGAATAAGAGAAGGAGTTAACTTTGATAGAGGTGAAAATAGTCTAGGTTTTAATATTGATGGTAGTTTGGGTATCTTTGATACTGTAGGTAACTTTGGCAGTGAATACTTCGATAAAAGTGATGGTTTTAGAAGTTCTGAAATATCTTTGGGTGGAGGTTTAGCAGGCTTAGGTAAGGATAGAGGAGGGAAGGGTGCTTTCCACTTGTCAGAGTTGATGTTGATTTGAATTGGAGCGTGGTGATTTTTGATTGATAAAGGCCTTGAATTAAGCTTGAAGTCACTCAGAAGACCGCACTGAACTCCAGTAGATGTGCAGATCTGAAAATAATAATAACGTATGTAAAAAACAGACAGCGAGAAAAAACACTTGAGGAATTTCATCTTGTCACGTGACGTCCTCGGTAGCTTAGTGGTCAAAGCACTCGCCCGGTATGCGATGGGACGTGAGTCCGAGTCTCACCTGAGGTCGATGATTTTTTTCAAGTGTTATTTATCTTCAATTAAACCTTGCATGGAATTGCTAAAAACAAAAATTTACAATGTTTAAGCATTTCTGATCTTAACCAATAGTCAAATATTTGTAAAAATATTTCTATAGGGTGTTGACGGTAGTATACTACTCAGCTATACATATAGCTACAGCATTGATCAGAATACGCTGGCTTTGACAGCGAGAAAAAACACTTGAGGAATTTCATCTTATCACGTGACGTCCTCGGTAGCTTAGTGGTCAAAGCACTCGCCCGGTATGCGATGGGACGTGGGTTCGAGTCCCACCTGAGGTCGATGATGTTATTTATCTTTAATTAAACGTATGTAAAGTTAGTATTTTATTCTAACTTATTGATACTAAAATGCTGTTTTCCGACTTCCATGGTTAAGTCATTACGGACATACATTTTTTAAAGCGTAAAACTGGAAATCCAATTATAAAAGCTAATTTGGCAGCATTACAAAAAATCCACGAACATTTCAAATAAATGACATTGAACCCCCCCCTGGCCCGAAGCCCGGGTTCGGGTCCTGGTCGGGTCAATATAGAAAATGAACTTTGTCTATATTATTTAGCGCGTAGAACTGACAGCCGATGGTGCAGAAAGCTTCTGGAATGGAGGCCACGTACCGGCAAGCGCAGCGTGGGACTCACACCCACAAGGTGGACAGATGACCTGGTAAAGATTGCAGGATGCCGCTGGATGCAGGCCGCGCGCAACCGGCCAATCTAAGTCACGGCGGAAGGAGGCCTATGTTTACCAGTGGACGTCCTGTGGCTGAAATGATGACAATGATATTGTCTGGGCTCTGATTGGTATTTCTGATTTCTAAACCACAAGTGCTTTAGCTACTTAAGATCTAAGCAATGAACGTGTAATGTGATGTTGCCTAATATTAAAAAGCTTGTAAATACGAAAAAAAATTATATAAATAATACAAAATAGTAAATACTTACAATTACAACTATGCAAATTAAAACACAACTCATTTTAATTTAGTTAAAGATAGATATCAATCTCAGCCCTCCTTTTTGATTAAACCAAATAATCTGATTCATCAACTTTATATAATGTATTGTTGTTATTCATACAAAGGTTGCAGTATTGTTGCCCATACAGATATCAATTACATAAGAAATTGTTTGATTACAAAACAATGCAATCTGATAAGTAATCATTCGTAATTGGGATTGTAGTACCTATAGAAACCTTCAATTATAAATATTTAGTTAATCATTAATGCCAAAAGAAAGAACCAATGAAAGTAGACTTGCGATACAAGAACAGATAAAAACTTAGTAGTATACTAAGTACGATATAAGACTAAGTACCATGGTACAGTCAACATCAATAGAACCGCATCGCAAACCATTTCACAATAGTCTGACAAAAGTACCTACTTCGCAAAATTTAACAAGAGCGTAGGTTATTTTGAAATTAAAAGAATATGTAGTGAGTACGTAAAATATGTAGGATTAAAGAAGAAAATAATTCAGACAGAAATCCAGAAATGCATATATACGAAAACCGGACAAGAGCGAGTCGGACTCGCCCACCGAGGGATCCGTAGAAATTAGTAGGTACATATCAAAATTTTTAGGTATTATTATTATCAAAAATAGTTCCTTGCATAAAGACCCTATTTTTTATGATTTAAATATACATTTGTAATCCTATACTTTTAGTATAAGAGGCTATACTTTCCAAATTTCATAGTTCTAGGTCAACTGAAAATACCCTATAATTTTGATAGCCTTTAGAGTTTTGAAATATACGTTTTTTGCGGCAAAAACGGCCGTATCTTTTTTTCACGTTAACTTAGAAGTTTGATTTTTTCATTACTTCGAAAGACTGTAGACCTGAATATACCGTTTTAGTTTCAACTCGATATCTCCACGCGTTCTCGAGATTAAGGGTCTTAGGAGATAGACGGACTACAAATGGATCCCATAAGGGTTCCGTTTTTTTCCTTTTGAGGTATGGAACCCTAAAAATGGTCAGGGTAGAGCCATAGGTCGCACCCACTGTATACCTACCATGACTGTTTAATAGACGTGTAGCTGAAACCCACATAATCATACTAGTATAATTACAAACCTTAGTGGTTTCGCAATGCTAGTAAATTTAATTAAAAAATAAAAAAAAATTTTAGAATAATTGTTTTAAGATAATATAGTTTTAGATTAAGAGAATTGCCGAACCTGAAAAGGGTAATTAAGTTCTTTAAGCTCCATTACCTAGTTTAAGATCCCTGTAATTTGCAATAAACGCATTTGATTTGATTTAAACACTGTATAAAAACTGTGTATAGCGCCGGGGCGTAAACGCAAACTAATTTAGAACAATTTTTCCAAGGTAAACCTTGGAAATTTCTAAATAATTTAATAATTCTAATATTTAAAAAGAAACACCTCGGTGTTTCTTTGCGAGATCAAATTAGGAATGAGAAGATCCGTGAACGAACAAAAGTCTCTGACATAGCCCGACGGATTAGCAAGCTGAAATTGCAGTGGGCGGGGCACATAGCACGTAGAACAGACGGCCGGTGGGGCAGAAAGGTTTTGGAATGGGGGCCACGTACCGGCAAGCGCAGCGTGCTACGTCCACCTACAAGGAGGACAGACAGTAGGAAGCTGCTGGACGCAGGCCACTTCTAGCCGGCCAATCTGGAAGCCACTGGGGGAGGCCTATGTTCCGCAGTGGACGTCCTGTGGCTGAAATGATGATGATGAATTTTCTAAATTAGTCCAAACCGGGATTTATACCACCCCTTGCGTTCAAGCCTATATAATATAGTCTATATTTTTCAGCCCGACATTCGTGAATTACATTCATGTAATTGGATACCTTATATTAACAGAACCACCATAATCAGATATTTTGTAACCCACACTTTCTATCAGCACGTCCCATCACCAATCTACCAGATTTCATACAAACTGAAATCGTTGGCGCAATAGATAAATTACCTTATATAAATCACGTAGCCCTATAAAGGCTTTATAAATGATAGTTCAGTGAATTTTAAACATAGTGATAGTGCTGGCTGACAGACATGAGGGGTGTCAGATTGCTCTGGCCCTGTCTAGGGCTCGTTTTGGTTACATCTTCGTATGTGATAGCATGTGGGGACAAGGAACTGTGTCTGGTACGTATTTCTGCAGTCAGCTAGAGGAAAGAAAGTGTTAAAATAGGCCTAATAAGCTGAAGAAGCTGATATCTCTGTGCTATTATCAGTTGTTAGTTGAAGATAAGAACTTGAAGTTAAGAAAGTTCCAAGATCCGAGTATATCCCAAGATTTTACAAAAAAAACATAATTACCTCTTTTTTTATATTTTTACTTGTATCTCGGGCATCGTGAGAGACAGCAAAAATTAAAAATAATTTATTACTAATTGACTTTAAAAAGATAAAGTACTCATACTGTTGTCTTTTATTTACGCGAACACGATACATTTAAATGAAACTACTTTTACGGATTATTTCGCGATTTATTAACATTTTATTTAACCTGACGTTTCGAACACTTTACAGCGTTCGTGGTCACAGGTAGACTAAGGTGTTATTCGTCTTTACAATATTTTGAAAAAAAAAAATAACTACCGTCACTCAGTTAATATTAATTTGTGTTACTATCTACGCAAAAAGAGCTAACTGTATCTAGAGGTCTTGCAGTGCGGGGCCTAGCATGGGATTTCGTTAAAACAGGATCCCATGCTGGTGGTATTTTCCAACCATCTTCTCATAAAGTACTCAATTCCACATTTATTTATTTGTTCTGTTTTTAACGTTTGTTTTATTTTTCAGTTGGAGGCCCTAAAGGAGATGAAAGAATGTAAGAAGTCGGTGTTATCTTCGTAAGTATCCTATATTTTTTTTAAATATAAAAAAAGAACGTTTCTACTTATTGTTTTTAATTTAATTTTATTTTATTACAGGTTGCTGAAGCCTCTATTATCAACAAAGATTTTAGGTAAGTATCAATTCTATTTCAAAATAATAAATACCCTATCAATATCACTTTTTGTAAAAAACTGTGTTTATAATAAATATGTATGTACACGTGTTTGTTTATCCATTGCAGTAGAGTTCTAACAATTTACGCATGGCGTAAATTGGTTCCCAAAACAGCATCTCTTAGTCAAGATCTTTACCAAACCGTAATCACATCTAGCCAATGAGTCCTAGAGATAAATCACTTAAACCTAGTGGATAATAGTTCTATTGTTACATTCCAGAAAAAGAAAAAGAATGCAGCAAGCTCGCGCTAGAATCACCAGCGTCTGTAGCCTCAATAGTGTTGATGCCTGCTGGAGCGCCTGAACCACCGCCGTTGCTGCCGCCATTCCCCTTGCCGCCACCACCCTTGGTCTTACCAGGACCACCGCCGTACTACCTACCTCCCCCCTCCCCTGTCTTACTACCCGCCCCTCCGCCATCATGTTTCTTACCAGGCCCGCCTCCAGCGCCAGTATTTTTGCCCCCACAACTGCCTCAACCAGTCCTTCTGCCTCCACCACCACCGCAAATTGTATTACCAGCGCCACCACCAGCTCCAGTATGCCTACCAGCTCCCCCTCAACCGATTTTACTGCCTCCACCCCCTCCTCCACAATTAGTGCTGCCAGCTCCTCCGCAACCATCTCCAGTATACCTACCAGCTCCACCTGCCCCTGCCCCTGTCTATCTGCCTCCACCCCAACCAACTCCTGTCTTTCTACCAGCTCCGCAGCCAGCTCCCGTAGTACTCCCTGCTCCCCCATGCCTGCCTCCTGCAACGCCACCAACAGTGCCACCAGCAGCTCCCATCGTTATATCTCTAGTCCCACCAGAATCTTCTCCTCCATACCCTCAGCCGCCACCTCAATACGCAGTTCCATCACCCCAGTATGCACTTCCGCCTCCCAAATATGCACTTCCGCCTCCGCAATATGCAGTTCCGCCTCCCCAATATGCACTCCCGCCTCCCCAATACGCACTTCCGCCGCCCCAATACCCACTTCCGGCTCCCCAACCAGCGCCTGCTCCACCATCGATTCCCATGAATGCGTATATGTTCCCGCCAGCGGTCCCATGTAAAATAGAAGCCAAGCCGATACACGAGTCAAAATATGAAAAGAAGCTGGAATCCAAGCCATCTTGTGGTTGTAAGGCTCCACCGCCAGCACCACATTATCCATACTATTATTAAGTTGTAGGTATAAATAGGTTTGTAAGGTTATGAAAACCGGCAAATACTTGATCCATAGCAACTGGATCTTTTTTGTAGATGTAAGAACAGTTATATAGTTCGTTAAATATTTATTCTAAAGTAAATAAATCAGTTTTAATTATAAGTTTTGTTGTTTGGTATATACCCTTTTAATATTTCAGTTGCAGCCTTATTAGATGTGATTTACATACAAATTGAGGTTCTACAGAGGAGTAACGTATAATTTCGTTAGAGCCCGCCCAAATTGTTTGGACTTGCATAAACGATGCAGTAATTATACGAGTATGGTTGGCGTAACAAGTTTATAAATTCAATAAAATAAATACATCTATATTTCAACTCTAGTCTTAAATACTCCTGATAGTGTAGTCTATATATGGTATAAGCGAGATTTCGTAAAAAAAAACCGGCCACGAAGGGTTCCGCACTATTATCTATAAAAACGAGCAAAAAAACACGTTTGTTGTATGGGAGCCTATTTAGATATTTAGCTGATTATAGCGGCAACATAAATACCATCATCTGTGAAAATTTCAACGGTCTAACTTTTACGGTTCATGAGACGCAGCCTGGTGACAGACGGACAGACATCTCTCTAGACCATTATATGTATTATGCTGTCTGTCTGTCTGTCCATTTGTCTGTATGTCTGTCTGTCATTTTGTGTGGTTTATGTTGAAGATGTGTTAAATTCACTCTACATTTAGCTAATTCAAATTTTGTATATTATTTTTATTCACAGTCACAGATACATAATAACGGTCTAGAGACCAATAAAACAATAATTTATTATTTACTTTATTTGCTGTCCGTACCAAACAACTGGGTGCATTTATGAAAATGTGACGATTTATTCGAATATGAGCTATAAAATTAGAATACATGACAAATAATGTTTTAGAACTTCTAATGGCATTCTTGGGTTTAATGTAAATTTCAACTTCAAAATGTTTATCCCTGCTATAGTGGATTTCTTTAAGTATAAAGTTGTTAGTAGCATTTTCGTACTAGCTTGCTGGTCACCCAATGGTATGATAAAAATAAATATTAATTACATAAATAAATAAAAAACACCATCATATTTACTTAATCTTTTTTTATTGCACAAAGCGGGGGACGGTAATGGTACACAGACAAGGCCATTTTAGGCCGTGCCCCTTATAACCCCCTATATTATTTAGGGCCTTTTAGAAGGAAAAAAATCCGTATCCGTTTGCGAAATAATTATATAACTTTAAAGTGCAAATTTATGTTCGATAGGGCGCCTACCCCTCCCCTCTAAAAGCTCAACGACTTGAAAAATCTGGAAAAAATCATGATAATAGTGCTTTTCATGAACTTTTATGGAAAATCATAACGATTAAGACAGATCAGTTAGTTTAGGAGTCAACAAATGTATTAGAAAATTTCTTACCTGATAAAAAATCTATAGATGAAAACATTAAAAGTGACTCAAATGAAGTATATAGTGGTAACGACGGGCAACTACGGAACCCTACACTGCGCGTGGCACGACACGCACTTGGCCGGTTTTTATTTACATTTCAATCTAAAATGTTAACGACAATCCGTGATCATTTCGGGGTCCCATTTCGGCTCAGTTCCGTTATCCAGTTCTTGGGTCCAGGGTACGCTTATCCCTGATCCCAGATGGGGCAAGTGGTTATTATATCAATTGCCATAAATACCTCATTAAGGTTCGTAAGAAGCGCAGCGCGGGTGTTGCGCAGGCGCGGCGCTGAAATTCAGCACGGTTTCCCCACAAAATAGAAAACCGCCGTTATACGTAATTTGTGGTTCCCCTGTGAAAGTGGATTAAAGTCAAAATGTTTACTTAGTTTTTAATCATTAATGCATAGTCCGATTACGTTCATTCTTTTTTGTTAGAAAGTCTCATATATACAATACAGTATGGAAATAAGAGATATAACAACACTGAGTAAATAGTCCATATAACTTAATTGTTAAAATGTAATATATCTTATATGTATATAAAATTCTCGTGGACCGATTCTCATGAAATTTTGTGAGCATATTGAGTAGGTCTGAGAATCGGCTAACATCTATTTTTCATACCCCTTAGTGATAAGGGTTGTCCACCCTTAACATTTTTCATTATTTATATGGCAAAACAACGTTTGCCGGGTCAGCTAGTATTATTATATAATTGACCTACACCGCATCTTGTAGTCCACGCGAATGAAGTTGCGGGCACAGCTATAACTTATAAATTAAAACTAAGTAGTGCATGTGTTCCCGTTGCATTACAATAATCCCTTACCCTATTAGAATATAACTGTATGCTGTCTCACATTATGTTTTATTAATAATAAAGTTATTTCTTTTTTGAACAGATAAAGTAAATTTCGTCAAACAGTTTTCCAGACATGGAATGAGCGTGACTTTTGCATGTGACCCGAACATAATAGAAAATGCTTCCGAATTTTATTTTCAAGGAGTTCTGTACATTGAACAAAATAATTCAAACTTAATGGAAAAGGTTTGTGACATAGAAAAATATAGGTAATATTATAAAATATCCAGACTTGGCGTCGCCATCTCTGAGGTTCCGGGTTCGATTTCCTGTCGGGTCAATGTGGAAAAAGAACTTTGCTATATTGGGTCTGGGTGTTGTACCGTCGTTGTTCCTGATTTCTATAACACAAGTGCTTTAGCTACTTACTTTAGTATCAGAACAATGTAATGTGATATTTTCCAATATTTATTATTATTAACACAATAATTGCAGATATATTATCTGTCAAATGAAATGAAATGGGGCTGTTCCCATGGATAAAACAATGTATATTGTTTATTATCGCTGAGCTAACAACCGATAGAGAAGAAAGTTTCTCATCAGGCGAACACGAATAATTGAAAGATTCAGCGTGGGCAATCATCCGTAGACTGCCAAACTAGTCATCGTTGCAGGAAGCTGCAGGGTGCAAATGGCCCAGACTGCTGCTCGCTGTGACTTTCTATGGGGGAGGCCTAGGAGCTTAGACTTCCGAAGGATGATGATCATGAAATTAATTTATTGTCATCATCATTTCAGCAACAAGACGTTCTCTGCTGAACATAGGACTTCCCCAGTGACTTCCAGATAGATTGGACGGTTGCAAGCGGCCTGCATTCAGCGTCTTCCTGCAACCTTTACCAGGTCGTCTGTCCACCTTGTGGGTGGACGTCCGACGCTGCGCTTTCCGGTACGTGTACGCCTCCATTCCAGATCTTCCTGCCCCATTGACCGTCCATCAATTCTAGGTGCTATGTGCCCCACGGACTGCTTCTTAAGCTTGCTAATCCATCGGAAATGAATTAATCATCTTAATTTATCTTGTTCTGTTGGTACTTGGTTCAATTACCAAGTAAAATTATTATTGTATCCTATAGTTGAATATTTTTATTTTTGACAACGTTCTTAGTGTACCTGCTGCCAATACAATGCGGGTTCAAATCCCGCAAGAGTTTCTGTAATAACCACAGGCATTTGTAGCGCATTCATGAACGTCATATTTAATCATAAATTGAGTACGCTTAGTTTGGGCTCTGTTTAGCTAGAAAACTTCTTTTTTATTTTAGGTCAACAAAAAACATTTTTCAAACTGTTACAAGTGGCTAATCATCAGTGGCAAAATACCAGCTGCATTTCATGATATCAGATATGATAGTGATGTTGTGATACTTAGAGAAGAAACTAGAATAAGAACGAATAACAATACTTTTCTGGATGAAATGAGTGCGGTGAATGGTAAGCATGTTTAACTGACTGCAGAAAGGTTCTGGTCTGGAGGCCACGCACCGGCGAGCGCAGCGACAATCTAGTAAAATTGCAGGAAGCTGCTGGATGCAGGCCGCTTCCAACCGGCCATTCTGGAACTCATTACAGGAGGCCAATGTTCAGCAGTGGACGTCCTATGACTGTTATGACGACAATGATGGATGGACAAAACAATGCATCCTGCAGACATATTGTAACTATTAAGATTGTCTCCATTTATTCCAAGCACTAAGTCTCCACAAAAAATAATTTTCTACCAGTGTTAATAGCTATACCATATTCTCTTTGACATTCTTGTGAAGAAAACAAATATTTATTTAATTGATTAAACACTTTTTGCAATATCACAATGTAATTTAACGAAAAACGTTTCGTCAAAATAGATTGTGTACAAGTTTTTTTTGAACAAACTGTAAATAAGAGGGATGTTACTACCCTTTGTCCTCCGCATCTCAGTTCAGTTCAGTGGGATATATCTGTGCTACTTCTCTTACAACTGAGATATATTTGATATAACCACCACTTCGTAAATACAGCCGCTAGGCACGGAAGTTGAGTGTTGAGTAGCGCTGGGTGAAAGTTGCGCAGAAGACGACGATTATGTGATAGGCTAGTCGCGCACCGCGCCTGCACCGCCGGCCGTGATTGATCGTCTCGTAAGATGCGCAAAGCGATCCCTACTCTTTGACCCAGCGCTCTAAGTCGATGTATTGTAATAGGTAAACAATATAATAATTAATTTTTTGCATTCTTAATATATCATATACGTACCTACTACCTACAATTTATAGCCACGTCGACAACTGTCGAAGAAGCAATACCAACCATATTCTTTGACGACATATACATCCACCCACGAGAAGGCGCGACTCAGCACGAATGGGCCTACTGGTCTAACCCAGGGTTGCTGGTCACGCGGGACTGGCAGAAGATACTACGGCGAAGAGATGTCCAAAAGTATCCTTTCAGAATTGCTGCTCCGGTAAGATCCAAATTGATGGTTCAAATATTTCCTTGTTGAAATAAGAGTTACATTTAGAGGTTAAACTGATTTAATTTTATTCATAAATCGGGTAATGGGATTATATTTTAAGACTGCTTTTGGAGTCGTTTTAATATTTTAAAATCAAACTGTGCCTTTGCAGTGCAGGGCACGGGACTCACCTCAACAATAATTAGAAGGAGTACTCCTCTTCGCTGTTCACACCATCGACGAATTTGCCGTGATCGACATGGAAAGCCATGTACAGGATGCAAACTCGAATTAGCTTAGTGCCTCAGTGGCCAACAAAATTGTTGCAATTCCAGCAAGTGGGATAGTTTCTGATCAAATACCAAAAAAACTATGCCATTTTAAACTTGAATACAAAATAAACCCAGATTTCTATTTTATATCTGTCTAACATGGTAAAGGATTCATTGTTCTTGAATATGAACCAAGCATAGTTTAATATATCAATTTACAAATAGGTGGCGCACTACTCTGAAGAATCTTACAAAGGCTCATTCGCGGAGTACCTGGTGGACATGACGGTGGCTGATGCAGGCCTTCGCTGCGGGTTCGGTGCTGCTTCGCTCCTCATCGAAGCAGTTAATGCTACGTAGGTTTACAGTTTAGCACACAATCACACACAAAGCTAATATTGTCCCGAAGCAGAAGTAGAGTAGAAACTAAAACAATTGAAAAGTAAAAGTTCTGTTATAAAGTAGTTTTATTGTTTTTTTTTTTACCAAAATTCGTAGCGGCTAAACCATTTTTGCCTTTGCGAACTTTAAAAATAAATTAACATCTCAGCACACTCAGTCTCAAACTAATTTTAGAAAATATTGTTATCTGAACCGGTAATTTTCCCTTCGTGTTCAGCCGTGCCACTAGTCTGGTTTTCATTTGGGAGGGTTTTTTTTATAATTAGTAATTATTTGTCTACATGTTAACCAGGCGGGTCCTAGTACCAGTCCGTTACTGGGTGCATGAAGAGAAAAATGGAACCCTGGGCACATTGCGGTCCGAAGAAGCTGAGCTCGGCGCTGGGCCTTTGCGCATCCTGGAGAGGAGATTGGAATTCCTAGACTATGTTCTGCCGATTTGGCTCTTCAGGTTGGAGAAAAAGGCTTTTTATATTTCTACGTTTACTTAGAATAAAAAAACGTCCAATATGCTGCTGCAATATTATCGGATATTTTGTTGTAGGAACTTAAGAAGTGTAAAAAAAAATAATTTTCATTGGTTTTCGATCTTAGCTCAAGATTTAAAAAATGTTAGCTGCTATTAGGCCATCACTTTGTTTATTGTACATTATTTCCAATTATGTTTGGAATACTTAGTTTATTTTAATAAAATATGTTTTAAATAATTATTCCTAAAGCAAAAAGCTAACCGTGACATTACTTGTCACGGTGTTCTATCATTTCCTTAAACATCTATGTACACAAAATAGACCCAGCAGTAATAAATACATCTTCCTTACAGAGTAGGCTTCACATACCTGGCAGAACGCGAAAGTAGTAGCAATATGTACGTGGAGCCGTTTACTGCAGCTGTCTGGTGGTCTTGCCTGGCCATTGGCCTAACTCTGGCCCTCGCCCAGAGGATAGCATCTAGAAAACCAGAGGAAAAAGAAGGCGCCTATATGACCGTTTTGGCCACTTGGTTGCAGCAAGGTATGACTGTAATAAGTAACATAAAGGTTTAGCCAAATTTTAAGACGGAGGAGACAAAGACGTGTACGGCTATCACCAACCATCATCCCGTATGCTTGTTTTTGTTTCTGGCCACCAACCTACCATATCCAATCTTAGCCAAACCTAGAAGACACCACACCTTCTTTGTATAAAGGTAGGCCGTTGTAGACAAAATGTATAAACTTGGGCATGAGGACAGCATAGTGGATGTGGCAGTGCAGGCAACAAGCTATTGACACGTGACACAAAATACCTTAGAAGTTGCTAAGTTTTGGTCGATGTCTATACGGGTGTACAAGAGAATAGGACACTCCCTAAAACCTCATGATAAGCTGGTGATATAGGTACAACAACTTTTTCCGTGGTAACAACATCGAAATGGTGATTTTTTTTACAGATGCTCTATACACCGTGAATTTTGAGATACCCGAGAAAATTAACTAACATACTCAGATATCGATATACATCGAATTCGGCGAATTAAAAAAATTTTTTTTATGAGAAATTTATTTAATAGGTCCCTAACATTCCTTAAAAAATATGCACTATAAAAGTCCTGCTAATTCAAATAGTAATCATTATCATTCCAACATTAACGGAACCAAAATCCACCTAATTTAGTCGCGTAATATTGGCGTACGGAAGGAATACCTAACTATGAATGATTTTTTTTTCATTCATAGTTATTCCTTCCGTACGCCTACGCCGTACGCCGTTCCGTTTTTTTTATTCGCCAAATTCGATGTATATCGATATCTGAGTATGTTAGTTAATTTTCTCGGGTATCTCAAAATTCACGGTGTATAATCTTCAAGTTATGAGAGTAATTTTGTAAGTTCGTATGGAGCAGCTAAAAAAAGTTCTCGAATAAGATGTTGCTCTCATACTAAAAGTTGTTGTATGTGACCATCTGATCACGTGATTTTAAGAAGTGTCCTATTCTCTTGTCACCCTGTATAAAAAACGATTGACAGGTAAATTAATGGAAAAAGTATTTGCTTCTCTATATGATGTGTTTTTGTTGCCAGATGCCAACGCAGTCCCGGACGGTCTTACTGGCCGGTGGACATTTACAGTCCTGTCCATCTGTTCGATGCTGGTGCATGCTTACTACACGTCAGCCATTGTATCAGCACTGATGAGCACTGGCAGAGGAGGCCCTAAGACCTTACGAGCCTTGGCAGACTCCAGATACGCAATAGCATCGGAAGACCACGACTTTATTAGGAACAGCATGTTCAACGTAGGTTTTTTCGTGTCAAATCAAAATAAATTTAAAAATAAATAAATATTGGACAACATCGCATACATTGTTCTGATCCTAAGGTAACTAGCTAAAGCACTTGTGTTATAGAAATCAGAAACAACGACGGTACCGCAACACCCAGACTCGAGACAATATATAAAAGTTTGTTTTCTACATTGACCCGACCGGGGATCGAACCCGGAACCTCAGAGATAGCGGCGCCATTTAAAATCCGGCATGCTCACCTGTCGGCTATGGAGGTCGTCAATAATACTTATAAAATAATGTCTTTAATTATTTTTGTACTATCGTAACATCAAATAGTCGGTATCGGTGATCCAGCTTCAAAATGCTAGTAAAAATGCGTTTATAACGTTTATAGTGAAAGTTTTTACTCATCGATAAATTACGGGTGAGGTTTTGCCTTTGTAAGTAAACTGTCAAGTCTAAAGAAACAAGGGGCTAACTAAATCGAGCAGAGAGGGGGGCAGTCTTTTCAATTAAGTTAGTATATAATAGTTGCTTCCTTACTTTTCAAGCCATCAAATTATTGTAATCTATTCTGCTAACTGGGAGAAAGGCTTTTTATCTTAGATCCTCTGAATCCTGCTTTGTGATCTGCATCGCAGAATCAGTATTAAGGAGAATCAAGAAGTTATCGTAAAATCAATATATTCTAATTAACAAATAAAATTTCAGGTAGAAACCAACTGGGACGAACTAGAGTACTTAAAGAAGAGGAAGATGACGTCTTCCTTCTACCAGGACATACAGTACGGGGTTCAGTTGGTACAGCAAGGGTACACTGCGTACCACGCGGAATACCACCAGATATACCACTACTTGGACACTTTGAGCGATGATGATATTTGTAAGATGCAATATGTGGACACCATCCCTGAGGTAAGGGGTTAAAATATTATAAAATCTATTGTCACATCACATTTTGATGACCTGATGTTTTGGCGCGGTAAATTGACTTGAAAATAATTGGTAGAGTTCGATTCCTAGTTTAGCTCAATTTAGAAAAACGATCTTAACTGATAAATTCTGATGAATTGGAGGAGGTGGTAGTCCACGTAACACAAGGATGTTAATGTATCCCATACTTAGGGTTTCAAACCATGAAAATGAATGTGTTGTCCGGCGCATATTTATTTATTTTAATTTATACCTTTTTTGTAGTTTAAGACGCCCCCAGCCCGATGGACCAACGACCATAGCAAGATGGCTGACAGTGGCTGGATGAAAAAAGCAGGAGATCGTGCTCTTCAGCGCTCTCTGGGGGAGGCTTACGTCCAGCAGTGGACTGCAATAGTTTTAATAGATAAATTATAGATAGCTATCTATTTCAATGCATCTCTTTCATTCCCTACTCAATTAACCTATCAGGCCAAGGTCAAGAGACACAATAAAAAATCTATTATGCGATCCAACCGGTGGGGCAATTGAAGCTTGATAGGTTAATGATTTATTTTCTACAGATCATGACTTGGGTGTCCACTACAACGCACGGCCAGTATACGAATATCCTCAAATCAGCTGGAGCCTGGCTCTACGAGACGGGGCTGGCCCGTCGCCTCATTTCCCAAATGCAGATACACCCCCCTCCTTGCAGAGCAGCACTGTTAGCCGAAAGGGTCACCTTTTGGGACGTCGCCCCGTTGCTAGGCCTTACTACACTTGGGGCAATTGCGTCACTGGGCTTGTTGGGGCTAGAAAACATATTTCATAAATCGGTCAAAACAGCTAGAGGAGAAATTAAACATAGCGACAGCGAAGTGTCTTTGATCTATATTGAATAATAATAATTAAAAATTGATTCACAAATAATTTAAGAATAAAAAGCACAATTATTGCTTAAACAACCTGTTATTAAACTAGCCTACACCTTATGTACCTATGCCTGCTGCCAGAAATGGCAACTTAATACTAGAAAATTAGAATTTCTCACTAAATGATGAATGACCTTTTAGATAGAGATTGTATCTATCTACGAGAAGAGGTTGATCTGACGCCTTATCTCCCAGATGCAGATGCACCTTCTTCCTTACTGAGCAGCACTGCTAGCCGAAAGGGTCACCTTCTGGGACGTCGCCCCGTTGCTAGGCCTTACTACACTTGGGGCAATTGCGTCACTGGGCTTGTTGGGGCTAGAAATCATACTTTCTAAATGGGGAAAAAAAGCTAGAGGAGAAACAAAACATAGGGACAGCGAAGTGTCTTTGATTTATATTGAATAATTATAATTAAAAATTGATTTACAAATAATTTTAGAATAAAGAGCACAATTATTGCTTGAACAACCTGTAATTAAACTAGCCTAAACCTTATGTGTGCTGCTGCCAAAAATGGCAACTTAATTCGAGCAAAATCGAATTTTTCACTAAATGATGACTTACTTATATTATAGAGATTGTATCTATCTACGAGAAGAGGTTGATCTGACGCCTTATCTCCCAGATGCAGATGCACCTCCCTCCTTACTGAGCAGCACTGCTAGCTGAAAGGGTCATCTTCTGGGACGTCGCCCCGTTGCTAGGCCTTACTACACTTGGGGCAATTGCATCACTGGGCTTGTTGGGGCTAGAAATCATATTTTCTAAATGGATAACAAAAGCTGAAGGAGAAAATAAAACATGGGACAGCGAAGTGTCTTTGATCTATGTATATTTAATAATTCAAATTTAATATAATATTCTTGCAGACCCCACCCAACGTAGTGGTTATAGACAAAGTAATGTACACAAACACTATGTAGCTGAAATCACAAAATATTAGCATACCAACACAAATAGCCTTTAAGATATTTCTCTATAGATTGTGTAGACAAGCATAATGTTACTTAATAATGCCAAGAATTTTGTAGTCGACAAATATTATCAACTAACTGTGCCCGCAACTTCGTTTGCGTGGACTACAGTATGTTTGCTATGATGTAATAAAAAACGTTCAATTTAAGAACAATATACCTACTTAAAGAAATATTACAGCAGTCTCCCGCGGCTTCGCCAGCGCTAATCTAGATTTAAAAATAAACTAATGAATCGCAAATAATACTTCTTATTTCATTGTTTAATCTCATCATCATCATCTCATCTCAGCCTTTTGCAGTCAACTGCAGGACGTAGACCTCCCCCAAAGAGCGCCAAAGAGTACGATATTCCGCTTTTTTCATTCAACTACTGCCAGCCATCTTCCTAAGGTCATTGATCCATCGAGCTGGAGGGCGTCCTACACTACGTTTGCCTAGGCGTGGTCTCAACTCGAGAACCCGATTACCCCACCTTTCATCGGTTCTGCGACAGACGTGGCCATTACAGACAGATGTTGTTTAACCTATACTTAGAAAATAATGGACTGCAAATACAAAATTTTAACCGCTTTTCATCCCTTTTAAGGTTTATAATTCGAACAACACCTTTAAACTTTGAGTGACTTAATTGAAGATAAATAACACTTGAAAAAAATCATCGACCTCAGGTGGGACTCGAACCCACGTCCCATCGCATACCGGGCGAGTGCTTTGACCACTAAGCTACCGAGGACGTCACGTGACAAGATGAAATTCCTCAAGTGTTTGAGTGACTTCCTAACCGTAAGCCTAAATAATAAGTTTAGTAATGTTTACTTTGAAAACGAAGGACATATCCATACACAACTTCTTCCCCTTTTATTTTATTTTTATCAAAAACGCTGAGATTCATGTGAATTTATTTTCTTAAATTAATATTATTACAACACACATATTAAGAAGACCATATGAAGACCCCTAGTAGTATTTTTTTATTTATCTTCAATGTACAGAATTTACCCTCTCTACAGTTATTAAATGTATAGAACTGTATTAATTTAAATTTTCTTACGTTATCAGCATGAGCTTATTATGCTGAACAACCTTTCCTAAGACGTTATTTTTAATAGCTCTCAAAGGTTAGCTGGTCTGCTAGGGTTCCACATCAGGTAGACGAGACCCTCGTTTTTCTTTTTGTCAACAGTAAGTGCTGATGACGTTGACCAACTTTTCCTTAGGCGCTATATAAATTCCTATTAAAAATTAGACAGGCCACTGGTGTTCCACATTACGTATTCAGACCTTCAAAATAAATTATAGCCTATATGTTGCGAAGGACTAATAGCTATATCATAAAAAAAGTTTCATCAAAATTCGTCCAGAAGTTTTTGCGTGAAAGGCGAACAACAGACAGACAGACAAAATTTTCAGAAACCATATTTTTGGATTCTGTTGGTCATATGAAGACCCCTAGTACTATTTTTTTTAAATTATCTTCAATGTACAGAATTTACCCTCTCTACAGTTTTATTATATGTATAGATAAAACGTTTAGTCACACTTTGTGTTTACTTATTTACGTGAGACTTTTATTAGTAAAAATTAGCTGTGCATATTTTGGAATACCTATTGCTGTCAGTTTTACATAGTTTTGTTGCGGAAATAAAAGGGTCTTTGCTACTGCTAAATCAAAGACTTAGTCTCTATTTGTGATTTTTTCCTATTCTCCGAATTTCGGTAGAAGATTCACCTATGATGAGGTCTTAGTAAAACTGCAATTTAATACTTCGATAACCAAACTTTGTGTGATTCTAAACCCCTAAGTAGTTGTTCGACAGAAATAAATAATAACCACAAGACTGAGTTTGAGCACCGTGATAAAACGGAACCCATGGTTCGCTAGGTTACCTATTTTGTGCAGGGTAGCTCAGTGGCCAAAGAGTCGGAGTATCGCCTCGCGTCCGTGAGTCGTGAGCTCGCCTCTCACAGCACGTAACTTTAATTTTTCGAAAAAAAAAAAAAAAAAAATCCGCAGCACCCGTAGTACGTGCAGTGCCTATGCGTACTATCCTTATTATAACCAGACTTGCCGATTCTGGGGCAATGGTCTTCAAGGAACCCCACAGACTAAGGGGCAGGAGACGTATTTTTGAAGCATTCAAAATTAATCCTGAATTCGAACACGAATACGGTTCGTGTACGAATTCTATTTCTAACGCTCCCGATTTTACGCATTTTTGAATCACTCGAATTCTGTGTTGCTATTATGGTAAAATTCTTTAACTATTTTCGTTTCTCGCAGAAAATATTAAAAACCGGAATGCAAAAAATTATTGATTTTAAAAACCGGAAATGAATCGTATGGAACGAAACGAAAAAAAAGTTTTTAATCTGTGAACCATATGTTTACTTGTCAAAGTCATACTTCTAAACTTTCTACTAGTAGAATCGAAATACGAGTAGGTCGGACCACTCGTTGCAGAATTCACAGAATGCGCATGCGAATCTTACCATTTCGTATTCGAATTGGAATTCGCATGATTCAAAAATACGTCTCCTGTTTCGCAATCGAAGAGTAAGCACTACTTAACAAATAAATTTAAATAAAGAACACATTTTGTATGAAGTATCTGGCAGATTAAACTAACCGAGACTTACTTAGCGAATGTGAAACAGGCCTTATATGTTTTAACATCAATTAATCAGCCGAATAAAAAAAACGGAACTGCATACTTTTAGGGTTTCGTAGCCAAATGACAAAAAAATAACTCTTATGGATTCGTCATGTCTGTCTGTCTGTCCGTCCCGTATGGCACAGCCACTTTTTTTCCGAAACTATAAGAGCTACTATATTGTCGAAACTTGATAAGTTTCAACAATAGATCAGTAAGAGCAGTCGTCCGGATAGTCGAAGATGGGTTCGAATCCCGCATTAGACAGTAGATATTTTGCAATTGAAATATTATCTTCGATATAAGCCTTATTCTTAACCGACTTCAAAAAAAAAGGAGGAGGTTCTCAATTCGTCTGAATGTTGTTTTTTTTTTTGTATGTATGTTACGCGATTACGCCGTCAATTATGGACCGATTTCAAAAATTTTTCTTTAGTTTGATAGGGTATACTTCCGAGGTGGTCCCATTTACACCAAGTCAGATTCTGATGATGGGATCCCTGGGAAATCGAGGGCAACCCTCAATTTTTATAGGCACCCATAATGTTTTGCATATATTTTCTGACTCAATGCTGATTTTTGGGTCTGGTAATTATCATGTCATGTTGCTGACCTGATGATGGAAGCCACAGAACTCCTTAACGGATAGGAGTTAGAAGATAATACTGCAATTTGTCGACAGAACGTATTTCGCAGTGTGTTGAGCAGACGTGGAGCTTATGAGGTACCAGACTGCCAATTTTTATTTACGGGGGGCCTACCCGCACACCCAGTAACGTAAAAAAATGTAAAAGTTCCTTTCTTATATTGACTTGGTATTTAACGCAAGACCTTATCCTATGGTTACGACACCAAAATAGCCGCCGTTCTGGTTGGAGTGGAGAAAAACCCTTTCCTTAAGACTTACAAATTTTCGTTGAAAAATTGACCCAATATAACACCTTATTTTTATCATACCATTGGATGGGTGGTCTACAGAAGACCAACATTTGTCTAGGTCACTTTGCTGTAAAGTCATTTTTGGCGGAGTTAGGATAGGAAAAATAGATGACTTAACACTTAAAATTGTGAAATAAAATAAGTTTAATAAAAAACTAAAAACCGACTTCAAAATGAAACTAAAAAGCGAAAAATAATATTGACTAAAACATACCTAATCAGTTCTTTTTGGAGTCGGTGCGAATGAACACATTTTAACTCTCGATGGCTGGCACTGACTCCACAAAGAACTGATTAGGTATGTTTTAGTCAATATTATTTTTCGCTTTTTAGTTTCATTTTGAAGTCGGCTTTTAGTTTTTTATTAACCTTATTTTATCTCTGCATAGCCTCGTATTACTTGTACATATAACGCCTCTTTTATTCGGTCAAATATTTTGCCTATACCAATTCGCCGTAAAACTTAACCTTAGAATGGGTTTTGAATCTATACCAGCAATTCTTCAAAAGTCTAACCTTGCGTAACTAAAACTTTGCATTTACCTTATCAAAAAATAAAAATAATCTTACTGCAGTACTAAGACGTGCTTTTACAAATCTAACTGATAACACTTTACTACGTTATCATTCCCAGTTTATCTCATAGAACAGACTTTATCTTAAAGTGTATTATCATTAAATCAGTTTATAACTATCGTCATCTTACGACTCCTAATCATTATTTCTAATTGTTTAAATATCACAGATCAATTCCTCATCCATTCAAAGTTTGGAAGGGAGAGGCACATGGCTCACACATCACAGTAATTAATTATTTTGTTAATTAGCAAAATGCTGACGTTTATTAGACTAAGTGCATTCTTAATAGCTGTGAATTATGCTACGGCGACAAGTTGCCATCAATTGCAGCAATCGCAAGTGAGTATTTTTGCCTAATTGCAAGCCATAAAAAAAATGTTTTTTTGCATCGATCCGACCGGGAATCGAACCCAGGACCTCAGGGATGGTGATACCAAATCCGGTGAGCTCGTCTCTTGGCTACAGAGATCGATGATCGATTTTTTCGGCAAATGTATCAAGTGAAAGCTGAAAGACAAAACACCCTAGATTTTCGAATGACGCCCCGTATGTCTCAAGTTTTTCTTTTTACAAACTTAGTAGTATTGAAATGGCGACTAAAAGAGTGATGAGTGATGATCATTTCGTGAATTCGTCTACCTATTAGAAAAATCTGTATTAAAATCCGTACATTCGTTTCGTAGATATATACTGTTAGACGATAGACAAAAGGGCGTTTGACTACAGCGAAATTTTGTTGGTTCGAATCCTGCAAAAACCTGGTAAATGTTTCAGGAAGCCGCTGGATGCAGGCTGCTCCCAACAGGCGTAATCTGAAAATCACTGGGGGAGGCCTATGTTCAGCAGTGAACGTCCTGTGGCTGAAATAATGATGATAATGATACCTACACTCTATATAACTGAATTATCTTATGTGACACGCAATAAATGATTTGAATTTAAAATAAAAAAAATCTACATAGCTTATACATTGCTGCAATAACCTATATTAATGTTTGATATTTAAGAAATAGAAATAGAAATAATTTATTTGCATAAAACGTCTTATATTTATTATTTTCTTTTTTATAGATGGCATCTCTTCATGAACGAATGAACCAGATGATCAGTGCTCTATACTCATCACGTAAGTGTGCTATTTATAATTTATGTCAATATTAGCTTAGGTATTATTGCGTAACACGTAAAACACATTCCTGCGGTACGCAGATTGGATTCTGCGGTCACGTTTTAATAATGTGTGTTTAAAATATTAAAATTATTAGCGGTTATGTACCTAGATGATTTATTTATGACAAATATTTAATGCAAAAGAAAGTTGAGGCAATATTACTACCCCAAGTTTCAGATTCCAGTACAAAGTACTTTTTACGTTACTACAATAATATTTATACACTACCAAATTTAAATGTTTTGATTTTACTTTAATGTTTTCAGCGTTCCTAACGAAAACATCATCGCAAAGCACGAACACTACGCCACCGACTTACTCAAGCGCAGCCACCACTCCTGACTACACAGCAAATACGGCCACCTCCTTCGAGAGTTCTTACACCTACCCAGCACCATACCCTCCACCCTCAACCTCCCCCCAAGTTATATACGTCTCACCACCACACGCGCAGAGCCCCACAACAGTAGCCATATCTCCACCAAGCCCTGGAAATCCATCCGTGACTATATCGTCCACAACTGTCCAACATCCACCGCCATACTACTCGACAGACCCTAACGATTATTCATACGGGGTCTCGAACCCGGTCCCAAGGTCTGCGTATCCACCGTATTACGAACAATACCCGTATCCTCCGCCGCCGTATACGCCAACTCCAGCATATCCACCGAGCTTATACAGCCCTGGTCCTTCTAGTTCACCACAACCACAATATCCTTCTTACACCCCTCCTCCCCAGCCTTATCCTTCCAGCTCCTACAATCCTACTAACCCACAGCAGTATTCTCCCAGCTCCTACAATCCCACTAGCCCACCGCAACATCCTCCAAACTCCTATAGTCCTAGTACACCCCCACAGCCGTACCCAAGTTCTTACAGCTCAAACCCGCCACCTCAATCCTATGAATCGTATCCACCACCACCGTACTCTCCTAGCTCATACAGTCCTAGTAGCCCGCCGCCGCCGTATACGCCTAGTTCGTACCCTCAGAATCCTCCACCATATCCACCCACTTCATACAACCCTAGTAGCCAAGAGTCTTGCTCCTGCAACTACCCCGAGTATCCACCTCCGCCATGTCCCCAAAGATCACCATACCCACCTCAACCTGTCCCAGTTTGCCCCACCTCTCCAGTTCCTTACAACCCCCCACCCTACCAGCCACGGCCCAACTCTGCATATCCTACTCCCAATGCTATGATACCTTCGTATCCCCCAGTACCATACTCTGAAGCACCCCCTTCATATTATCCTCAGTAAAAAGCTATAATACAGGAACGGTCTCGTAATCTCTTGAATAAAGAGAATCTCTGATGAACATCTGAAAATTGCAAATAGCTGTCTATGGAAAAATGTTTTTTATTTCTACGAGAAGAGTTATTTGCTTGTTTAAATTGTTTATTTATTAGTAAAATGATCAAATTGCGCTAATTTATTTTTGTAAATAATATTTTTTATTTAATGTTAAGATGTCGAATGAATAAATAAAATATCACATGAAATATTCGTTTCTTTTTCATCAAATTCCTTTACCTTATTCAGTAAGTCAGGAGTTCATGACACAATATTTATAACTTACAACAATTTCAAAACTTTAAATTGCAGATAAACGTTATCAAATTATGTTAAATCGAATCGTGAAATGTTGGTTGAAACACACATTTCCCAAGACAACGATAATGTACAAGAAAACATATAAAAGCAAGACATGTACTAATTTGATAGTACTTTGTGTCCACCATGGCACCCTTATTTTTGATTCTGGCTTTAATAATTCAGGTAAGACATATTATTCACATTGTTTTTTACTAATTCTAACTTCTGCCTTCGTGCCTATCTTTAGCATTTCTACTATTTTTAATAAAAAACCTTCTACCTACACTTTTAACCAAAACTTATTTACAGGGTTCATTCATAAACGCAACTGAAGATACAGAAAAAGAAGAATGTGAGAACACAAGCCGAGAAATCCTCAACGCTCCACCAGGAGAGGTTGAGATCAAAGACTTTAGAGCCATAGACACTGACTGGATTGACATATTTTCCTTACCAAAGAACAACCTGCACCCATCTTCATCAGCAGCTAAAATGTCCCAAGTAACTAACTCAGATAAACCCGCAGAAGAACAGTTGGAAGACATCAAAGAAATGGCTAACCAGATAACTATGGCTATCCAAAGTGAAATGGCGAACCTTCTGTCCTACGCGTTGAGAGACTGCGAAAAAGAATCGGATGAGAACAGCCTAAGAAAGAAAAGATCTCTCGAAACCCCAATGGACAGTTCACAGCTGGTCATGAGGTTGCTAAAACACATCAAGAATAACAACGAATATCAGAACATTGCGATTGAGAAGATGATGTCTGCTCAAGAAATCGCTGATAAATTCGGAATCGAATTTAACCCTGATCCCGAGATCCTGTCAGACCTCGCAGTAGCTACTAACAAACAAGCTGAGGAGCTGACTACCATCCTAAAAGACGCTTATGACACAAAGAACGTGACAAAAGAGGTTGAATTTCTCCCAGTAAATAACGAAACTGCTGTAAACTCATCAGACAACAATACTTACTTTGTATACTCTGTAAATGTGCCTGAAGCAGAAATCATCGCGCAACAAAACACACAGCCCAGCTATGAATACGTGCCAGAGTTCGCCCAAGAAGTAAGGCCACCGGTCCACGTTCACTACGACCAACATCCGCATTACAATTATCATTATAGCCATCCTTACGAGACCCAGATCGTGGCTCCACCTCACCAGCACAGACCTCCAGTAAGCCACATGCCTAACTTTTACGAGGCTCCATTTACTCCTGCTCCTGAATACTACTCTCCTTACTACCCAATGGAGCCAATTACTACAACTACAACAATTGTTTTGCCTATCGAAGAACCAGTAGAACCTGAACCAGAGCTGGTAGGTGAAGAGTTCGAAGAGACGGTCTCATCTAAAGTGGTTGTAGACCGCGGAGACGAGCCAGGTTCAGCTACAGTGAACCACGTCATGACTTACACATTGTCTGAGAAGTCTCACTTCAGGAAACCACAGATTGAGAACTTGCCTCAGCAAATGCAATACTATTTCTTTTTGATGTAGGTTAATAATATGAGGTCATAAAATCTGTGATTGGCGATTGTTTTTTGACAAAAAGTTTATATTTTAGACAAAAATTGCTTCATAAATATCTTCTTTGTTGCTCAGTAGAGAATAATTACGATAAAAGCATAATAATTATCTGTAACCTACTTTTACTTCCAATCTAAAATCAACATTATTTCCAAATATTGTAATGTAAATTATTATTTTTTAAGCACTTGCTTATCGGATGTGTAAAATTATATTACTAAGTAATATGTATAGTGGATCTTTACGTAAATGCGTATTTTAGAATTTGTAAATGCTTTCGTCACTTGTAAATAAAACTATTATTTAGAATTAACTCGACTTTAATTGATTTAAATAAATATAGTAATATTTACTAAATCATACGTAATTAACTTAACAATAAAACTCCTTTGGTTACAATTTGGTTCCAAACTATTGACTGGTTTACTCTCAAGACTCATTTTCTTTGTCAAAAAATTTTAAAACTGTAAACTCTAAAATATAGGTACCTACTTAATTATATTATTCTTACTACAATTCTTCTTTTTTAGACTAAGTAAAAAAAGGATTGTAAATTTTTGTTTTTAGCAATTCCTAACGGTTGACGGTAGTATACTGCTCAGCTATACATATAGCTGCAACATTGATCAGAATACACTGGCTTTGATAGCCAAAAAACACTTGAGGAATTTCATCTTGTCACGTGACGTCCTCGGTAGCTTAGTGGTCAAAGCACTCGCCCGGTATGCGATGGGACGTGGGTTCGAGTCCCACCTGAGGTCAATGATTTTTTCAAGTGTCATTTGTCTTCAATTAAAAAAAGGATGTTTAAAATACAAAAATAATGTACGAGTATGTTTTTTTGGCACTACAAGTACATCTGACTACTTATTACCTTACAACATATTTGGTAACATATATACTCATTTTTGTACTTGCCTAAACTAAATAATAATCTATTAAACAGTATCACATATAAAAGGCACTGTTTTCATTGGTTTTATTACGAAAATAATTATAAAACTAACACTAATAATTACTATACAAATAACTTAAGTAATATATTAAACGTATTTTACCTATTGTAAAAATATTAACGAAATAGTCTTATAGCAGCTATCAATGTAGGTTTTTAAAACTCAGCTTTAGTAAATATCTTAACATCCGCGATTGGCACGAATTAAAAAATCCTCTTTTTATTTGTTAAAGCCTTTCACCAGCATAACGGTAATATTTGACTAAGGCTTTTTTAAAATATAATATTAATAAATGTAGGACAATTTTTCAACTATTATCTTTTTGAGTCATTGCAATTTATCAATATATCATTTATGAACATAATTTAACTTGATTAGAAATTTCTCATTGTGGTAATCAGATTGGCTACTGTTATAAAATATTATTTGGCTTTTTAACTTATAAATAAATAAATGTATAAACAATCACGCATACATAGGACCTCATTTAATTAGCAAAGTTTGCCCTCTCCCAACTATTTTAAAGTTGGCACTTTGATATTTTATTTTTTAAAATAAAGCCGTGCTGGATTGTTTATCTATGACTCTGCATTCGATTTCTTACTTTTTCTTTTGTTTTATATGTCTTATGGCTAGATCCATGTACAAGTAAGGAAACTTAGGTCTATGCATGCTGTGCTCGTGTTCACATGAAATAGCATTAATAACAGTTTGACCGAAGTCATTTGTAAGTTACGAATGACTTCGGTCAAATTGGGCTGATTAAAAAAGATATATTTTGTTATTTATATAAATATTTTACATATTATTATTACTGATTATTTAAATAAAGGAGTGTTTTTACTGCAAGACCTAATTATGAGTTTGTATTAAGTCAGTAGTTACATGTTATTGGTAATGTTTTTCTCAATTTATATTTCTCTTAACACTAATTCCAGCCAACTTAATAATACTATGAAAAGTGCCTTTCGTCTGGTTTTCTTAAATAAATAAGGACATTCCTTTTGACATCAAAGCTTTTGACATTTAGCATATAACTTCCTTGTTGTCTTTCCTCTCAGTACTATCACATAGCAGTCCCACGTGTGGACTACCTGTGGGCGTAGTACGCAGTGTAGGCGCTATTGTGGCCGGCGTGCGGTTGGTACCTGTAATATCAAAGTATTTTAAAATAAAACAAATTTTATTTTAATGGAAGTCATTGGGGGAGGCCTATGTTCAGCAGTGGACGTCCTGTGGCTGAAATGATGATGATGATGATGAATATAAAACAAAAAGGTTTGTGACAGTCAACTAAAATGTCAACTCAAATGGATGCCTAAAGGATATTTAAAATGTGTAAATCCTTAATCTAATAGAAAATACGGCAAGATTCACTTGGTTATTCTATTACAAACTGACACAAATTCAGTCTGGAAAGAGTAGGTATTAAAGAAGTCTTTGCAAATTTCAAGAAATTAGAGTGTACGAGTTGTAAATTCAAATGTATATTTTGTCTTCTACTCTTATTCTTTTGAACTAACTACAGTTAACTGTTAGTTGATTGAAGTACTAAGTTTGTTGTATTGCTTGTTATTATTTGCACAGCTAGGCCTAAGGCTTACTCGACGCCACCAAAGTTTTAAAAGTAATGGATAGTGTGTTCTTTCATGCGTAACAATCTGAGCGGGATGCTATACTAATACTGGTCGATATTTAGTAGCTTAATCCCCGATATTTACATTTTGGGCTATTCGCACAGGTGGCGCCAAAAAATATATAGTACAGAGTGATACTTACCTTACTGGATGCGCATGAGTAGCATACAACGGTCCACAGGCGCTGGGTTCTGCAGCGTAGGGCTGACTGAGCTGAGGACACGCTTCAGCTGCTGTCGTCTCACGTCTTCTTGGTGTCCCACGCTGCTGGTTTTGCTCTGGTGGACTAGAATGACGAAATTGTGAATTACAGACAAAAAATCAGGGTGTCCCTATAGTCTCGAGCGCAAGTCTGAAGATAAAGCCACAGCCACCGCCACCGCTAGGGGTAAGTAAATTATACCCGTTATTGTGATACTGAGGTAATCTATCTCTTGAATTTCACTACTGAAATTATTAAAAAGTCTGTATTGAAAAATCGCAACAATAAAGTTTTATGAAAATATGAATTAATAAATCAGCCGATTCCCCGAATATCTGTACAAAAACTAATGAATGGGAGTTCAGTTTCATAATGACTAGGGCCAAGCTAGATAAGTCTTACAAAAATAAACACGGCCATTTATTACGTCGCTGAAGACAGCGAAAAAACTGATCGCCACATGTACAAACATTGGAGCGGGACAAAAAAGGTTGGCGGAGCGGGACAAAAAACATGAATTATAAACTTGAATGTCTTCCTGGTGCGATCGATTAATAACGGTGGGACTGTCGTGCGATAGCCATTTGTCGTGGGCTGTCAAAATAGAGAATTAACACGGAGGCTGTAATACGACCCCGCCTACTGGGCGGGCGATTCAAGGAGTCATATTAATATTTCAAGTGAAGTAATTAACTGTCATGTAGGTATTTTAGGGCTTTTAAATGAAAACATAGTTTGAACATGTTTAATCATCATTACATTCTAATTACAACCGAAAAAATCTATGCATTCCTATTTCAAAACAATAACAATTGGTATAAGTTAAGATGCAAATATAAAAATATAAATTTACATATGTATGGTTAGTTCAAGATTGCAAAATAATTTTAAATATTATTGAATTTATTATAAATAAGCTTTTGTGTTTAATCATTTACTATAGATATTTATTAGAAGAGAAATGCGATGTGTGTAAAAAATATTGCGGTCATCAATCTTTAATTTGTGCTCTGCTAAGCATATTTTTTTGGCCAAAATATAAAGTGTTGTCCCAACTTTATCTTTGGTTTAACTAATTCGTATAGGTACATAACCTCTACCCATGACTAACGCTACAAACAACTATCGTTTACGTTCAACGATTGGCCGGCATGTGGCTATAAACTGGTGTAATAAAATGAGTATGAGAATAGCCGCTGACAGCAGCAGTAGATTTATATCCCGGGAGTAGCCAATGCAGCAACCAGAACCACAGTAACGCGCGTAAAATGTAAACAGTGTTTTGTTTATGGTTTGGTAACTTTTACAGTTGAATTTAAGAGGTAGGTACTTATATGGGATAAATGTATATCTATAACTTTTAAGGGTTCCGTAATCAAAGGGTAAAACGGGACCCTATTACTGAGGCTCCGCTGTCCGTGTGTCTGTCCGTCTGTCACAAGGCTGTATCTCATGAACCGTGATAGTTAGAAAGTTGAAGTTTTCACAGATATAAATAAAATAATTAATAAATAAATAACTTTTTGCCGTTTTTAAATGGTACGGAACCCCCTTATGCGCGATTGCGACTCGCACTTGGCCGGTTTTTATAACTGGCCAGCTTTGATTAATGATATTTATGCAAACACCATTTTTTTAATACTGGCATCTTAATTTTATCGGTTTAAAGAAGTGATAAATTAATATACATTTATACGTAATATACGGTAAGTTAGCAATTGCTATAAAATGCAATTATGCTTTAAATTGTGCCGATTGAAATATATTATTGCGATCCTTTGAACGTTATAGATAAACAGTTTTATAATTTTGAGCATTACTTTTTAATGTTTTTTGTGAAGTTTGTTTTTGCACGATACTGTTAAAAATGTTTAATTTTCGTCTTCTCACTAATATATCTTTTATTTACATTTGTCGTCTTAAATTGCAAAAGAAAACCTGTTATCAACTATTTTGCAAAGATATTGTATTGCAATGTCTTTGCTATTTTGTCAAATGTTTATTAAAGTACGCTTTTACCACAAAATTTCTTAAACCTTTTTAATTAAACTATCATTTATCGTACCAAAGGCAAATTGACGTACCCCAGAAGCACTTTTGTTTAATACCTAACCTCGCTGATTGGTTTCTAATGTTTACGTAAAGTCTAGACGGGTGTTATGTAGTACTAATTCTATGAAAGATTTAGTGTAGGCAGGTGCTAAACATGCATTGAATTTGAGAATTACACATAAGTTAACCCACGCTCGGTTATTTTTCACATAACTGCAGCAGCAGGCTATTTTTAAAGCTATTTCCTTTAGTTGCTATTTTTCCGTTTTATTTAACAAAAATTTTAGAAAACATACATTTTGGCTTTTACTAAATCAAAATTTAAAACAGTTAGGTCTGGGCCCAGAATATCTATCTATGACGCTATAAGAAGGTCACCTAAAAACGGGTTTTGTTCTCCAGTCCTAGATAAAAAAAAGTTTAAAAAGAAGTAAATAAGTAAGAGAGCAATTTTATTTCAAGCCAGAGTCATAAAACTCTTTTACGTTTATATAAACGAAAACACATTTCTGTAACATCCTCCATGTCACAACACTAATGAATCAGCCCGACCACAAACATCAATGAAATGTTTCATTTGAAACACAAAGTGTTCACGAGACGCAAGGACATGGCATCTCAACAGCCGGTGACAATTTACTTTTACGATGCAGCCATAGAGAAAAGAGTTACGGGGACAGTTATGGCGGACATGCCTCGTTTCCCGCTCCCGCCAAAACGAAAAAAATACGGTGAGCTAAAACTATGAAATTAATGGTTCCTGAAATTTAAGTTTCCTCATAATTGTATTCGTCTGGCCGGTTATAATTATGTAAGTAGTCATAAAATATTGTGTCTGTAACGCTTGGAATTGAATACACACATTTAAGTTTTTCTGGGAATAACATTTATGAAAATGGTAGGAACTTACCACGTACACTTACCAGTCATCGGGATCGCAATCTCTGAATCCTTTCGCAAATGGATTGCTCGCTATTTTCAATTGTGTTATCTGTAATTTAATAAAGTTAAAATCAATTATTTTATTTCAACGAAAAGGAACCATAGAACAATCAAATTAAAAGTAGGTATACGTTTTTTAAATAAATAAATATGCGCAAGACCACACACATCTTCATGATCTAGCTAGAAGCTTGGAATTAAAATTCTTGTATTGTAAAATTCTTGAACGAGGTACCAATGATAAAAAAATTGCCAGAGGCGTTTCTCAGCACACCCAGAAATGTTTCACTTTAGTATTAAACATGTTGGTTATTGGTAAGTTTAAATAACTATTCTCTAATGGCCTAATGCAACGTACTCTTTAAATGCACACCAATAAAGGTTCAGCGACATGCAGAAAAAAAAGCTATGTAATATTCTAATTTCGAACGGTCCCCTATCGTACAAGCATATCACCACCACTAAAGCAGTCAAAAAAGTTTACCCTAGAATCTTACCCTATGGTTCTGATACGCCGTGACAGCCGTGAAGCCGGTCTCCGGGAAGACGAAGGTCCGGTACGGCACGACCCCGGGCGCGGTGCTCTGCCCTTCAGCAGGCAGGTACACCACGTGGAGACGCGGCTGGTATCGGTGCATCGAGTTCAGGATTATCTGAGGATTTAATTATTCCAAGATAAAAGGTGGCCTCTTCCATGGTCTTTATAAGGAAACTCAGTGTGACTCACACCCACAAGGTGGCCAGACGACATAGTCAAGGTTGCAGGAAGCCGCTGGATGCAGGTCGCTTCCAGCGGGTAAATGTTTTTTTCCATCACCAGCTTTGCGTATCTCATCCAACGTTATCTCGTGAAGTTACGCTACGCAGCTACGCTACTTTACTATAAATATCGTTGATTTCTTCAGTAAAGTAGCGTTACTCCACATGTAGCAGTAAAAGACAAAAAAATCTGTTTAATTAAATGACACGGCGTATTAGATACACCTATTATCCAATTTTTTCATTATAAAAACGCCAAAAATACATTATTAGTTACATACAATTAAAAAGTCATACAGTTGGTCAAGTTCTTTAAAAGGTTTTTCCCAAATTGTGTAGGTGAAGCGGTGAAGTCATAATATAGTACAGTCAACGGCAACCTACACCAAAAGTTAAAGGTCATCCAACTAATTTCCAACTTTAAGGCTTGATTTCCTCTTAAGCTGACGTCGGTTTCTGACGTACGTCGAGCGTACGAATATACACTAGTTCTATGAAGCAGCGCACTGCAACGCTGACGTCAGCGGCAGATGATTTAGTACGCCGGTACGCGCCGCCGACGTCGGTCACCGACGTCAGCTTAGGAGGAAATCAAGCCTAAGTCCGACATAGATTACCAATTGAGAAAATTTTACGTTTTGGTTTAGGTTGACATGTTGCCTGTACTTTGTTAGGGATGAAATCGTCATCATAATCTTACATGTCCATTATCATCAAGCTGGTTGTTGGTCAGTTTGAGCTTGTCGAAGGAGACGAGCTGCCGCATCCAGTGCGCACCGGGCGCGGGCGAGTCTGGGTGTACGTGGATCCGCGGCGGCGATACTGGGTCGGCTTTACCAGCAACTACCCAACTTGAGCTGCATAAAAATATATTACTTAATTTGAGGAAACAAAGGCAAACGTGTGGTATGTGTATTCAATTATTCACTTGCGTCCAAAAAACTAACTAAATGAATGAACTAACTAAACTGGTTAAGAAATGTATTATGTATTTAAAAATAATAATAATGCGTTACACTCGGTTAAAATGTCTTATTACTACGATATTTGTGTAGTATATAATCCTGTTAGCCATAAATTAAATAGAAATAAAAATTGAAATAGAAAATCATTTATTTGGTACAAGACATACACATATATAAAAATCTTATCAAAAAACTTATAAAATAAGTTGCGTAACTGTGAGTAGAGTCAAGTACCAAAATGGTATCCGCTCAGTATAAGGTCGTGACAGCAGAGAGCACGTCGCGACTAGAACTCTAGTATACGGTTTTTATTACTTAGAATAAATAAATAGATACATATGGCAAATATGTATCTATTACACCAGTATAGACCACACCAGTCATGATCTCGAAGCTAAAAATAGCTATCTTTCTCAAACTATTATTTTTTATCGCAATCACACTCGGAGCCTGTTCCACAATGTACGGATAAAGTGCCAAATAACTATGTAACAGTTAATATAATATGTAGAGGATACAAACGCTTGAATTAATGTGTCATTCAGCGCTATTTGACTATGGTGAAACGCAAAAATAGTGCTTATTCTTCATATAGGTAGAAAACGGCTTATTTAGAACGTATTTATCTATGACGACCTCTGTAACCGAGAGGCGAGCATGACGGACTGGGCGTTGCCACCATCTCTGAGGTTCAGGGTTCGATTTTGGATCGGGTCAATGTGGAAAACGAACTTTTCTATATTGTCTCGGGTCTGGGTGTTGTGGTACCGTCGTTGTTTCTTATTTTTATAACACAAATGCTTTAGATACTTACTATAGGATCAGAACAATGTATGTGATGTTGTCCAATATTTATTTATTTATTTATCTGTACCTACATTGTGAAACAGGCCCTCAACCTCTCACCAACAAGTGGAGATGGAATAACAAACAAAGATACTTATTAAAATATTGAATCTCACCTGTGAAAAGCGTATCGATACCGCTTATCGTCAAGCGGCACAAAGTCCACCAACAGCAAATAATCAGCATTCGGCAGCAGCCCCGCCAGCCTGGCCTGCAGAGCAGGGAACATCCTCCTGCCAGCCTTGGTGACGATCATCTCTGTACCCAGCTCGTGGAAGCTGCGCCAAAGAGACGCCAGCTCCAAGGTAGCAGTACAGCGAGCAACCGCTGAGTGCAGGGTCACGTTCTGTGAAGATACCTGCAGGGAGAACTGCGGATGAGGCTTAGAGTGACTGCCTTGAACTCTAAGATACCACCCATAAACACAAATTTACTTGGAACACCTGGGAGGTGGCCTCCGATTAGCAGTGAACATCTAATGGCTGAAATGATGAGGGAATTGACATGTTACACACACACAAAGAAATAATATTTTCCTGACAGCCTTGGTGACGATCATCTCTGTACTCAGCTCGTGAAAGCTGCTCAAGAGAGCCGCTAGCTCTAGAATACACAAACATGGAAGACCATATAGGAAGCATGTTCCGCAGTGGATATTGGAAGTCGTTGAGGGACCAATTCAGCAATGTCAAAATCTATTGGCAGCACTGTCAGAAGATTGCTTTGTTTTTTGCTGTCAATTTGCGATTTTAAGGCTAGAATTTCTCAATTTTCGCTATCGCATTGCTTTTGCAAGATACGGAATCAGGGTACGGGACCCCAAGTCTGCTAATTCGAAATTGGCATAATTGAATATCAATTAGGTCTCATTGTAATTGTTTGACATATTTGGTATTCTACTTCTAATTTAAATTTTAAATTGATATTCAATTAACCCACTTTTAAATTAGTAGACTTGGGGCCCGGGGAACTCATCTCTCGATTTTCTGAACCCTCGGTGGCTACAAAGGTGCAACCGACCATACCGGAGTAGTCGCGTCATTTTTGATAAATGAGTTATAATTATTTGGTTACATGCAATTTTTCCCACCATAAAGACTAAAAAAGGCTCAAACCTGGACCCTCGGCGGCTGCGGCGCCGGAACCGATTGGGCGCCGTGGTCGCGGCATGTGCTTTCACTAAGCGCTTGTAAAGGCGAGTATGTGCTGCGCGTGCACAGGGAACCCTGATAGAAAGATAATAGTAAAATAAGAAGAAAATCATTGAATAATAAATAAATAATAATAAATTGTTTTACAATACCAAAGCCTGTACTATGGCGACTAGATAACGGATAAACATACTTAAATACGTTTATAAACATCCATGACTTAGGTACAAATAGTTGTGCTCATCACACAAACATTTGCCCCTTGCGGGATTCGAACCCGTAACGGGCAGACATTGTAGTCCGGAGCGCAAATCACTACACCAGACGGTCGTAAGTACAGTTGTATGAGGATACTGTATCATTGAACTGTCATCTCATCTAAAGCAAGCGGTGGGTCTCTCTAGCACTAACATATTGCATTAACCCATATGGAACTCAAGGTACAAACTATAAACGACGTTATACTGAATACTGGGGTTAAGAAAATCCCACCACCTGTTTCCACCGCCTCAACTCCTCTATATCTCCTCTCCTCTCCGGTCCGTGGCCTTCGATCCTCTTTTGGCCAATTTGTCCGCTGCGTCGTTGCCCAGTGAGTGGCTGTATCCCTTGATCAATTTCAGAACTACTCTGTTCGTATTTGCAATGTTTTGGAGTGCGTTGTGACATTCCAGTATAAGGACAGAGGTAATGGTATTGTTTTGTAGGGATTGTAGTACGGATGCAGTAGTCGTGGCAGTGTTCATTCAGCGTTAAGTAAATGCCACTGCACAAGCGTTGCGTCAACACTAATTGGATGCTATCACAACGTCGAGGCTCGAAAGACGCTAGTATGGAGGAGGCTTTAGAAGTGCCAAGTCTAGTTATTATGGTTACGGGATTACGGAGGTCTGATCAGGGGAACCAGACCATTTTAGACCATGGCTTGACATCCAGTCTTAACTAAAATTGCGGTGTTCTTATAATGTTTTTCCGCGCAGCAATTTAAGTGGTATAAGAGTAGATACATAGATTTTGAAAAATAGCAACAATTTGAACAACTTACATCTCTGATAGGATGGTGCAAAGGTGGTAACACTGCTTGCTCGTGCTCCCGCGCACGCCCCACCTGCGTAAACCCTCGAGGACATTGGTTGCTTGATACAACACCTGGTAACAAAAAATTACGGCTTAATTTGGAGTCATAATTCATCATCATCACTTCTCGAGGACACTTTTTTCTTAGTACAATACCTGTCGACAAACAAAGGCCACTTAATAGTATATAAGGTGTTTCAAAAATATCTGCCGCCGCTGCCATGGATAAATTTCATGACACGGATGACATTTTTATTTATTTAAAAAATAAACTAAAAATAAGCTTTATTTTGATTAAAATCATCCATCCATATTTTTGAAACACCTTATACTCGTATAAGGTGCCGTGTGGTGCCAGCACTTTAAAGAATTGCACCACCCCTTCTCTTCCTATGGGTGTCTTAAGAGGCGACTACAGGAGAACCGCCATAAGAAGACGGGCAGCAGCGTCTTCTCTCCACCATTGGCCAAACTGCGATCGCCAACCCGCCTGCCAAGCGTGGCGATTATGGCAAAATCCTCCTTTTGGAGAGGCCTGTGTCCATCAGTGGACTGTTATAGGCTGGTGATGATACTCGTATAATGTATGTATTTAGCATAAGGCTTTATAAACTTACTCGTATAATATTAACATTATGAGTAACCGTGACTTCTTTTACCTACATCAAATAGGCAATTTCAAACAAAACACTCTGGAATTTGTGATATTTCCTGCTTCAGCAGTTTTGGTAACGTGATAACTCATAAACAAGTTTCCAATTACCTATGCGATTTTGTCATTATTTCATTTCCATGTATGGTATTCTAGCTGTTGCTCGCGGGTTCTTTAGTTTATTCATCAATTTTGACAAATAAAAAAAACATTATAAATTGTAGCCAATGTGTTATTCTGATGTATTTAATAAGCTATATTACTGTAAACTTTCATCGAAACCCGATTAGTCGTTTCCATCCATCTTCACAAACTTTCGCATTCACCCTTAACGCAATGGGTCCTGGGTTCGATCGGGGCCCCAAATAAAGCTTAAATTAGTAGCAGAATACCAAATGTGTCAAACAATTTTATTGAGATCCAATTGATATTCAATTATGCCACTTTTAAACTTCGCAACACGTTAAGGAACGATTATTGATTCCTTACTTTTTGGTGCACATTTATTAAATTCTAATGGGTCTCACACACTTGTAAGTTTTTACATTTACCTCACAACGAACCAAACACTGCTCTCAAACTTGAAATAAACACTAGACATACAAAAGATTAACAGAAGAACATCGTACATTTCCTTAAACTGTTATTCAAAAACACACAATTAATTCTGTGACAACACTAACCATTATTCGAAACGCGCGTCAAGTTTTGAAAATCGAACCGCAACTTTTTAGTCTCAAAAAAAACTTCTTTAAAAAACAAATTAGTTTTTTTTTTTCAGTAGTCATAAAACCGTGCGTCCACAAGCGGACATCTCACTCAACTAATTGCTATAATGGCGGGAACTCACGACCGGAATGGTTGCAATAATTTTCATCGGCCGATGTCAGCCGGATTATAAATAAGCCAGGCGATGAAAACTAAACGCGTAGAGGCGACAATGATCGCCGCTTTATTTTAAGTTCGTTTATTTTTGTTTTGTAACTTTTTGAAGTTGGGAAAGTTAGCACGGTATTGGAACAACATAAGTGCCTATTTATTTACTTGCAAGCGTTTGTAGCAGTCTTACAAAAGACAGAAAAAAATAATCTTTGTTAAAAAAAGGGTTTTTCATTAAATCATAACAAAATCCGCGTTAAACACTTTAAAAAATATTAAAGCACAACACAAGCATACCTATCTCATCATCATCATCATCATCTCAGCCACAGGACGTCCAATTTCCTTGTGGGTGGACGTCCCACGCTGCTACCTATCTATTACATATCAAATCATTTGGGATCAAATCAAATAATCGATTGCATTAAAAATAAAATTCCAACATAATACGTAACGTAAAATAAACAAACATCTTTTCAAGACAAATAATTATCTAACATTTTTAAACATCACCTTTCATAACTTATTAAATTTACGAAACACAAAACAAATAAAGGAAATATTTAAAAATGATAAATTTTGAAGTCATCGTCAAACGTATTTAAACGAAATTTCACGATAATTCTGATTATTTCATCACATTATGAGCTTGGTGCGTGTTATCGGAAGCGATAAATTTTTTCGCAAACTGTTGAGTTAGGCATAATTGTCAGCTTAAGAGTTATTTGTGACAATAATGTGTTTACGTTTCCCGATAAATCAAAAGATATTTTCGAGACCAGATGTTATTAATTTCGTTACATTGTGAAGGGATAGCTTATTGAATTGTCTCAAAAGCTTAACTTTCTGTTGAAAAGAAATAATATTACTAAGTATTTTATCAACTGTCTGCCCCGGCGAACGTCGTACCGCTTCAAATCACGTAAACTTGTTCTATACAAGAAGTTTAAGAAAATGATATTTTCGTGATTTTTGTCAATATTTAATAGTTATGCTTTTACAATAGTAATTTTAACTACTTTTACATTGGGAACATGTGCAACACAGAATTCTGGAAAGTACCTACGATCACAATGCTATACAAACAAACAAATGTGCTACCTCATCCATAATATCTGGAGCATCTTATTTTTCGCTTTTCCATGTTGCTTCTATAGACATTGTTGTATATGAGCAGCCGATTGCGTTATTTTAAGAATTAATCATTTTTAAAGAATTAACCATGTTTTTTTATTCCAATATGCCAGTCCTATAGGAGTGATTCTACTCTTCAAACACAACAACTTCAAATAAAGAATCATCGTTAAAATCGTAAGTATGAAATGGTGCGATATTGACTTGAGCGAAACGAAACGCACTATCTTCGTTTTGTTTTTTCAGTATGCCCTGCGCCTTAAAATCTTCATCAAAATAATAGCCGTTTCCATTCCATCTTTAACTAGAAGTTAAACAAATCCCTATTCTAGGCTCTAGCAACGAGGAAGTATCAGACTTAACGTAACCAAACAGTGGATGCGTCTACGAGTACGTCAGACGTTCGAGGAAGACTCTGGATGTCTCTGTCAGAGCCGGCCGTGTTTTGACTGCTGATTGACCGATGTTGCAGCGATAGCTATTCTCGGATCGCGAAACTGTATCGATTGATTGTATCTGTTTGTGAGATCGACTTGGAAGTATACAATGTGAAGATATAGAAGATAAATTAAACTAATAAATAAAAAATGGGTGGGTCTGATTTTGCTGCGTTATACTTTTATTTTGCGATAAATAAAGGGGACTGGTTTCTTTTTGAGATTTCAATGTTATTGATTGGTTGAAAAAGGTTTTGACAACTTTTTGTTATAAAAATAACCTACTATAAGTTTAGTTTATAAATCCCATTCTAGGCCTGAAAGTTTGGAATCTCACATAAATGAATGCATCCCGATAGGTGTTCTGCCATTGCCACCTGTTTTAAAAGAAATAATAAATAAATATAAATTGCTCACATAGCTCAAAAATGGCTCACTTTATTTTTATACTAGTAAAACCTTGTGTGACTTGAAGCTTCGCTTCCGCCTAGCTTTGAGTGTCTTATTTTATTTATTTGGACAACCAACAAGACCATACACCTTAAAATGTGTAAAGTTGATACAAGAGATTTTGCGGCCTCAATTATAGGTTTTTATGGAAAGCGCTCGAAGCATATACAGGGTGTCCCAAAAAGAGAGAAAGATTAAGAAAATTTAACTTTCCTGAGATATCATAGATCAATTCTTCGATAATATTTAACATGAAGAATAAGAAAAATATCTGCTCATTTGTACACACAGAAACAAGAGGTAGACTCAAAATTGGGGATTTTAAAATAAACATGAAAAAATCGTATCTCTGAAATGGTGATAATTTTACTAAAGTGATTTCTTTTTTGTATAAATGGTCATCCATTAGTCTATCATCTTCTTAAGTTTGGCACGCTCTTTTTGGGACACCCAGGTAGAAAAACTCTAGCCCTCTAAAGCTCAGCTTTTTGCTCGTAAATCTATTATATTCGGTCTCATTGGTCTCGGTGTTTGACTAATTGAGAAAAGATTATTTTCTCAAAAACAAAAACCAAGGATGGAACTTTCTCTGTACCTATAGGCGCAAGTGTTATCACAAATACCTCTCATGTGTCGATGGCTCGTTAGCGAGGACTGCTAGGTATGCTGACGCGTGATCAAAGCTGGTTGGCACAGGTACCTTCTATTTGTAAACCGGCTGAGTGGGATGATTCATAGCACTTAATTGGTATGAAGTAAATATTTGCGGGCTCTGAGAGAGAACTCTTGATTAAAACGAGAGTTGATTAGCTTACAAAAAACCTAACTAAGAGGCAAGCACGCCTGACTAGGTATGTATTAGCTGTTGGTCCCATAAAAATGTTGTTTTATATGACCTAATAAGATCACGAAGTTTTGAGGAGTGTCCTATTCTCTTGTACATCCTGTATAGGGAAACGGTTACCTACTGTCATTTCTTTGCTGAAGGTTAATAAAAGATAGGAAAAATTATGAAGATGAGAAAACCTTAAATTAGCTTTTTTTTGTACTTTCCTATAAGATGAAATACAGTATATTAGGTGCTCTAGAAAGCAGCTAGCTTAACAAGGTGACCGCCCAAACAGTGGCCCAATCTAAAGCAGTTATGGGATGTGTTCTTAACGGGCTAGCTAGTGCATATAATTAATATGTAGCCCTGTAATATAATATGTAGGTCAGCCATATTTCAGGCGTTATGGCTGTGTCGATGAAACAGTACTTTATCAATAAAGTGTATGCGGAATTTGAGAATATGTTTTTGGATTTTGCAACGGCAATTTTGGAACGGAAAGTCGTTAAATAATAACAATTTCCTGAAATATGACTGATATTTTATGTAAATCGTTGTAGATCACGCGACCATAAATTGCGTAGGTAACGGTTGCTCATAAATATAATACCTAGACCTACTAAAACATTCTCCATTAAAAAAGTTTTTTTTTTCAAAGAGTGCTAGTGGCCTGAGTTGTCAGATCTTCCATAGCCCCTATAAAGGCCTTAGGAAGCCAAGAATAATAATTTAATAATAGAAAAAAAACCCCACAGTGTTGCACAAAATGAGATATCATCTCGCTTGTCTCATTAAAATGACCGAAATAAGTCACCTAATCGCGATTAATAAGCGATAATTTATGTTAAAGTGTAATACGGCTTTGTTTGCGGAGGGACGGGTAATTTGTACCGGCCGCGCGTAAATCAAACGACGTGCGCGCGCGTCACACGTGCACGGTGCGTACAGGGCTGCCAGAACAACCCGAAATGTTGTTAGGTACTTAAAGAAACTCTAAAATTTACTTGAATGATACTCGACATATCGACATTAACATGCGAAATTGCGAAAGCTCAGGTGTTTTCTTTAAATATCATATTAGAAAATTTCTTTTCGACGACGGTTTCTGTAGTTGTAATAAAATTAAACTTCTTTTTTGATGCTCACTTTAAATTCTTAGAGTAAATGTATGATATTTTTTCAATCTTGAGGGATTGAGAAAGTCTAGTGTAGTCAAAACTAGACTAGACTTAAATATAAGGTTATTAAAACTACTCTACAAATATTTGCTATCCACAAACAAAACATATTTCAAATCGTTCATTCTGAAGTGGACGCGTTAGTCGTTCGTTTGCAGGAGCGCATACGAAAAAATTTAATATATGATGAAAAAATATTAAGCGGTTCTGCAAAGGCTCGGCTGACCAGGACGACAAAACGTTGAATTATAACTTTTTTTAAGGTGATAATTATATTATATTGGCTAAACCAATTTGGTTTTTAAATCTAGTTTTTTAAAAGTGACACCCCTACATAGTCGTTGCAACCGGAGCGGCGCCCGCGCACCTCTAAATTTATAGCGCTCAATCAATGCGGATTTATCGCTAAGGAAGCGACACCCGTTTTGTTGGTTCGTTTAAATATAGAACAAATGCCATTATAATTGGCTACCACCTGAGCACAGGAGGGACTGTTGTATTTTTGTAAGAAGTTACTGTTATTAAGTACCGTTGCGTAATGGAAAAAAATGTATGAAAGATACGACACCGTGCTTGCAAATTAGAATCTTTCAGACAGAATGAAAAAGCGCGTTGCCGAATCATTATAGTTAACTAAGTTTTGAGAAATGCTTAGATACATGATGTGGGGCCTCTATACCTACAAAGAATCAAATTTCAATATGTCATGTTCTAAGCTTTATTATTATCCGAACGCACATATATTTATTACCTTGCGATTATTTTACTATTTTATAGCAAATATTGTCCTGGCTTACAATTTTTAAACCCATAACCGTATTATTATTTCTCTATGCCACAGCCTAAGTAACAGTACAATACAGCTAAAGTAGAGCTGCAGCTTCAAGAAATCAAGGGTGATCTAATCAATAAACCTATTTTGACACACAGCTGAGAACAGATGTCAATCTTTCCCAATGTCTTTTTCACTTGCACAATAGATATTCTATCCTATATCTTTAGAAAAGCAAACTGATGGTCTTACATCTCTTGGATGGGTTCATCAAAAATCGTCTGCACCCGACTGTCACAATAAAATCCAAAGTTTTATCTTTAGCCGTTTCGGCTCAGCGTAGATGTTTAAATAAATGAGCTAGTTTGAACTCTCTTACAGAGAAAAGGAGTGCAGCAGAATGATATAGAGCGTACAGTTCACCTGGGTATTTACTACGTTCCAGGTACGTTCGCGAACACGAAGCGAGCTCAACCTGTACGTAGATCACTCGAAAAGTTTTGAGATACTTGTAATTAAAAATTGAACGCAAGTGTATTCTATTTTAAAAAAAACCGGCAAGTGCGAGTTGGACTCGCGCACGAATGGTTCCGTACCATTATCTATAAAAACGGCAAAAAACATGTTTGTTGAATGGGAGCCCCCTTAAATATTTATTGTTTTCTGTTTTTTAGTATTTTTTGTTATAGCGGCAACAGAAATACATGATCTGTGAAAATTTCAACTCTCTAATTATCCCGTTTTACCCTTTGGGTACGGAACCCTAAAAAGCAAAATTTTAAAAATAGAGAATAAATTTAGTAGCCAGTTTGCTGGTTTAAAAAAGGGTTTCAGTTTCCAGTCATTTACAACGCGATTCCCGCGTTTTTGTTAACAGCGATGGATCTTAACCGCGAACACTTTTTTTTACTTCAACGATTGTAATCAGCGTTAGTCTGCCCCATCTCGAGCAACAGTTTTTTTTTAATATTATATAATAATAATTTCTATAGTCATAATAAACACCATACTTCAATTCGAAATTTGACTATAATACATGAGAAAATAGTTTTGAAATCTAATTACCGTAAGTTATTAATTTCAAAAACTCCGGTATAATGACCTTTTGAAATGATTGATAACTAAAATGACCAGAGAGCTACCACGACACCTTCAATCTCCATGAATGATAAAATAAATGTATTGTAGGCCTATCTACCTGAAACAATCCGATCAAAATGCGATGTATTTCTTAATCGGCAATTAATTTGATGTTTCGCGGTTAAGTGATGCAGAACGGCGTACTCGGCGTGACTCGTGTCGTCTATTCGAAATTTATTGTCATTTCATTGCGGCTACTGTCCAGTTTCGTTGTGACTTGTCTACTTTTAGATTTTGATCGATCTGAAAATCTAAAACGAATTTATCAAAAACTATTTTTGTACTTTAGGTATCAAAGTAACTCAATAACTTAGACTTGTAGTCTAAACAATGGCAATGACAAGCTTATGAACTGAAGAGTGATGTCTTATAAAAAAATATTACATAACATTGAATTTTTATTCAAAACAAACAGTTTTGGGTCAACTTTTTGTTATTTCTGGCCTAGTGAAAGATAATGTAATTTTTAAATCCAATCGTTAATATAAATTATTTCGAAAGAACTTGTTCTATCTAACTTTCTAGTAACTACCTTCTCTACCTTAGAGTTTTTACACCTACGTGTCCATGACCGCGACCATGACGTGTGTAAAGGTCCATGACCGCGACAGCAACCTATCGAAAAAATTTAACGAAATAAAATTTTATTTACACAAATTATGTTTGTTAGTCCGTCCTACCTATTCATTCGATAGCGATGGAACTTTAGTGAGTTGCGACGAACAAAACTCATTTACTGGAGTGTCATTATTGTTTATTTTAAAATAGCATGTTTATCTTTAATTAAAATCTCTAGGTAAACATTTTTAAACAAGGTTTGACTCACTCACTTACTCATTCATTGACCGACTCATCAAACGCCCAGCCCAAACCCTTGGATCTAGAAAGCTGAAACTTTGCACGGAGGTTCCTTTAATAATGGAGGCAAGGAAACGGCTGGATTTCTCCAAATTCAATTCCTAGAGGGGTGAATATACGAATTACCTGTACCATGTTTCAAATTTTAACGCAAATAAATGTATTTCATTTCAGTAAAGTTTGAATGAATGATAGGTATTAAAAGTGATGATATAAGTAAAGAAAGAAAATATACAAACGCGTATCGAATTTAGCAATCCCTATTTTTTTTATGTAGGTAAGGTACTTAAAAAGCTAATGCAGAATTGACTGCGCCTTATTATTAGTCCATGCAATTCTAGCGTCTAAGTTATAGACTTTTATGCCTTATAGCGTAATTTTTGCAATTTATTCAACTGTATTTGTAATATCATCATTATCATAATCAGCCCACGTCAGTCCACTGCTGGAAAAAGGCCTGTCTCAACGCATTTGTAATATGTTTCATCATACAAATAAATACATTCTTATTCTTATACTTTATAAGGTACTTTTCAAAGTTACGTAATGATACCTATGTAACGGAGTAGAAAATACATCAAAGAGAATATCAACGTAGTTATATAGATTTTATCAAGTTCATTTAATTTGATAGCAATTGCATCACCGACATTGAACTGTTTGGCTTGCCAATCGACAGCGTTGCTTCGCGGCATCGTGTTATGGGTGGTGATTGAGTGTTGCCAACTGTTGCCAACAGCCGACGCCCTACGCCTCTTGGCTGATACCGATTCGTTACATTTTACATTGTTCTGTACAGGCCGGCTAATAATGCTGTACATACAAACAACGCCGAGCAAGTGAACTATAAGCACTAGCTCTCTCAAACAAAACATAACCAGGTTAGTTTTGGACAGCATAGCACTGGATTATTTAAATATTAAGCAACATCACATACATTGCTCTGATTCCAAGGTAAGTAGCGAAAGCACATGTGTTATAGAAATCAGAAACAACGACGGTACCACAACACCCAGACCCGAGACAATAAAAAAAAGTTTGTTTTTTTCTAGATTACAACCGGGGATCGAACCAAGAACCTCAGAAATGGCGACGCCATAATATGAATTCCGGCGTGCTCGCCTTTCGGCTACGGAGGTCGACAAATGTCTTTGTTAATATTGTTTACCATAGTGATAGCTGAAAACTAATTGTGTATTTTTTGCAATTACCTACTTGTTATTCCAAATCTTTCTTTTAATAGAAATGAAGAATACTAGAGACTGCAGAAGATAATCCATCTAGTGCCTAGCATCGAAGTCGGTCCTAATTATTTCTAAATTGTCCCAATGTGCACAAAATCTATTGGTACTTGTAGTACCAATAGATTTGGTGGACAAAGGAATTTCTAAGTGAAAAGTCTCGAATTCGAAGAGTCATGTAAACCGCTCAAGTGTCAGTGATGCGCGTGCGCACGGTCCGTCGCGAGCGCTAATGGTGATTTGTGTGCCGGGCCTCGTTAGCTGCCGCCCGAGCGGACCGCTCGAAACGCTCAGCTTACTTAGCTTTGCTTTTTTAAACTCAGAGACAAAGTTTGGTAATTTTAGTTACGCCTTAAAATATGCACATTTTTAATACCTACTTCCTAATAACTAAAGGTTGGCTTAGCTAAAGCTTAGTTATTATAATGTGGGTAACAGGCGTTGGCTAGGGCGGAATTACGCAAGATCAAAGTTTTTGGTAATAATAAGAATTGGGACAATGCCTTACTTTCTTTTCCTTTGCACCATCGACTGCTACTGATACTTGTACCTAGAGCCCGAAATTATTATCGCGCTCGAACTTGACGGGCTATATACCTAGCCGTCAATAACAAACATCGAATTTGTCCAGCTTCAGCTTAATCTGGTGTCATACCTATGAAGAAAGAGGCTAAGGACTAACATCTACACCAGGCTTTCGAGATAGTCAGATTTCGATTGACAGCAGGGGCGTGCAGTGCATATAGGCAATTAGGCAGGCCTACCTGATAAATGAATTGAGAGGCTGTAGGTAGGTACTTACAAATGTGTGTTATTGATGAAAACCACTGATTTTCATCACGAAAGCACATAGTATGTATACTGATTGACAGTCACCACGTCTTATCTGATAAGGGGATGAAAGGGAGTCCAATTCGATCACCAAAGACTCGAGGGTCAATTAATATGTATAGAGGTAGATGACTCCTAAATGACGTCATGTCTATCCTCAAATTCTTTGTGAAAGTAATCAACATCCGAGCTCTTCAAAACATAACATCCTAAAATATCTTTCGTTCGGTCGTATAAACCAAACAAATTAAATTGACCAGTCCCATGTGTCAATCCTTTGATAAAATATGACCAACACAACCTAGCCTTGTCAAAAACCCGACCGTTTTCAATTGTTTATAAATTGTCAAACATTTGATACGGGGAATGGATGCTTTAATTTGATCGGATAATATGACCGACCGAACGATGTCCTAAAGCTTCAAACTCTCAGCACAATTAATTTCAAAATAAATTAAATCGAACACTATCTCCTTGCCTTTATTACCGAAAATAATAATATGCGTAACTCGAGTGCTGGGTTATTTTTGCTTTTACTAGCTTCGCTCGCGGTTATACCCTCGTATTATGGTATTTTTTCAAATTTAATGAAATAAGAACATTATTTTGGGTTATGTTTGGTAGATATTTACATCCTACATTATTTTCAGCCTCCAAAAGTCTGTAACACTGGTTTTTAGGGTTCCGTAGCCAAAGGGTAAAACGGGACCCTTTTGCTAAGCCTCTGCTGTCCGTCTGTCTATCTGTATGTCTGTCTGTCTGTCTGTCTGTCTGTCTGTCTGTCTGTCTGTATGTCTGCTTGTCTGTCTGTTCGTCTGTCACCAGGCTATATCTCATGAACCGTGCTAGTTAGAGAGTTGAAATTTTCACAGGTGATGTATTTCTGTTGCCGCTATAACAATAAATACTAAAAAACAGAATACAACAAATATTTAAGGGGGCTCGCATACAAAAACGTGATTATTTGCCGTTTTTATAGAAAATGGTACAGAACCCTTCGTGCGCGAATCGGACTCGCAGTTGGACGGTTTTTTAAATTTAATGAAATTAGAACATTTTTGTTATGTTTGGTAGATATTTAAGTACAGGATTTTCAACCTCAAAAAGTCTGTAACACTGGTTTTTTATTAGACTTTCTTCTTCTTCTTATCCGGTACGCTCTTGACAGAGCGGTCGTGATCGCTATGTACTCGTAGTAGCATTGGATGGGGCAGATGTGATGCGCTTCACGACATTTCACCACCGCTGCCTGCTAAAGGTCATCCTGCTGCACTCATTAACTGAACCCCCCATGGCAGACTTGATCTAGTCAGTCCAACGCGTGGGTGATCTTCCGCGCGGTCTAGTGCATTCTACCTTTCCTTGGACAACAAGGCGTTCTATGGACTGATTGTCACGCTGGGAAACATGTCCGAAGAATGTCAGGATGCGAGATTGTACTATCGAAAACAGACGCTGCTTGATACCGAGTTCTTGAAGTATCGAGACGTTCGTGCGAAACTCGGTCCACGAAACCCCAAGCATTTTTCTCCAGCACCATATTTCCAGAGCATCTATTTTTAGCCTTTCCACATCTCGCAAGGTCCACGTTTCAGCCGCGTAAAGAAATATGGGGAATATAAGCGTCCTCACGAGCCTGGTCTTCGTGGCTTTAGTTATGTTTCTATTCCTCCATATTTTTTTCGCTCCATCCATCGCTGTTCTTGTGATACCCATACGTCACTTGATCGCATCGATGCACCCGCCATTATTTGAAATGAGAGCCCCAAGATAGATGTAAGATTGGACCACGTTGCAATTCGCAATTTGAGTCACATCAGGCGAATTATTCCTGGCACGGTCAACAATCATCACCTTGGTCTTGCTGCGATTTTTTAATCCAGACTCCTGGCTCACTCGTTCCATCTTTGACAGTAGCTCTTCCAAGTGTTGCGAACTGGTTGCAAATAAGGTTGTGTTATCTGCATTACGCAAGTTTGCAATCTTGTATCCACCAATTGTTACACCATCCGTCCAGTCTTCCAAGGTGATACGCATTATTAGCTCTGTGTAAGCATTAAATAAGACCGGTGATATAATGCACCCCTGGCGTACTCCATCCTGGCGTAATTGGACAACATCACATACATTGCTCTGATCCTAAGGTAAGTAGCTAAAGCACTTGTGTTATAGAAATCAGAAACAACGACGGTACCACAACACCTAGGCCCGAGACAATATAGAAAAGTTCGTTTTCCACATTGACCCGACCGGGGATCGAACCCGGAACCTCAGAGATGGCGGCGGCGTAATTAGACTTTACTTACTTGTAGAACACAGTCTTGCTTGATAGTTAAGCTTTAAAGTATGCTTACTGTTCTGATAAAAACGGCCAACTGAAACTTGACAGGTTTTAGATATTTGTTTAAAAGTCCTAAGTTTATTTCTAAGGTAGGGTGTTGTTATTGTTAGTAAATCTGTATTTCTATCTATGTATTTAAATAAGCCAAAACACAAAAATCTGACATAATGAACAATATACAAACATAAGTACAAGTTATCTAATTCTACCTATTACTCGTATAAGGAAGGATATTTATTTATTCCGTGGAATTCCACTAAATGTCAAAAGGTATAAATCCTCCGATACGCTCGCTACAAAAAAATATATCTTTCGGAACTCCTAATTGCCACGTGCTAAGTTAGAAGAGAAAAGGATTGTGTAAGAAAAATATTACTTTAATAATATGACTTGTAATAGCAGTATTTCTTTTTTTTTGTCTGTATAGAACAAGGCATTGCATACATATTACAATATTTTGAATTGCAATATTTCGTATTGAAATAATCCGTAAAAGTAGTTTCATTTAAATTGCAATATTTTCTCTGAATAAATAAATTATTTTTGTTGCACCACCTGTACCATCTCTGTCTCGCTAGCATCATGCTTCACTGGTAGAAAGTTGCTTTTGGCGTTAATTCCGCTATTTGTTGGTTCTGTGCAAGGAAGTATACATAAATAAGTCTTTAACGTCGTTTATATTTGCATTCTTCATTTCACATCAACGTTCAACGATGATCCTAATTTTCGATTCAGAATAAGTACTTTGCCAATTTAACCGGATCGAAAGATTTGATATCGATCTTCAGTTATTTATTTGAACTACATATAAGTAAATAGAGATAGAGTTGTAGGTATTAAATAAGTATGTAGGCAAAAGTGCAAAAAGGGTTTCAGCGTTAATACTTCGAACTAACAGAGATAACTGTTTTTTTTTTACTGTTGTAGGACTGTTTGGCATACTTTGAAGTTAATTTGAACATGTGTGACAAAAATGAAAAAGATTTTTTTTCAAACTTTATATTCGTCGGAAATTGAACCTACATTATATAGCCAAAAAGTTCAGAAATCACTCTTACTACGCTTCTGTTCTATTTGACCCATACTTCCAGGGTCATCCTTTACCTACTAAGACGTTTACTTATCAAATGCTACGTGCTTAACCACACGTTTAACCAATCATTATAATCAGTCCACTGCCTCACCCAGTGCACATCATGAGCCCAATCAGCAATCCCTTTCTATCCTTCTTACAACATCACTCCAGCTTGTCAAGCCCAAATACAAATGTGTAAAGTTATGAGACTTATGAGTAAGGGCGGGAAGTGTCGCCCCAGTCTCGGAGTAAATCAAACTGCGCAACCGGCGGTATTGTCTTACGAAATAAAACAATGCGGCTATTTTTAACAGGGTTGCCAATTTCTACATAGTACAGTTTTTTTATCATATAAAATGAATTGATAGTTATGTTTTGACAGACTTTATAAAAGGTAAAAAAATAAACAAAGCTTTCGGAAACTGAAAGTTTTTCAGTAAAAGACTTTTCTTCGCTGTCCACGAATTTAGATACCGTTAAAAACAATTGATAGGATGAACATTAACTCAAGGAAAAATGAGAAGTTGCTTTTAAATTAATTTTGTTTGCTCTAGATTCTAGAGTCAATTTTAATATGAGAATAAGATCGGGTACTTTTCCTCATATCTGTACAGCGATGGCGTAATTAAAACGTTTCCTATCAAGCGGCAAAGACCGTCCGGCCGCTCAGTAACAATAAAATTTTCATTGTGTCTTTTGACCTTCGCCTGACAGGTTACTTATATAGATATCCCTATAATTATTTCTATGTTAGTAGTCTATCTTTGTCGTGAGGCGATTTCTTTTACAAGTGTATAGCCTTTTTCATCAGCACATTCGTAATTTAAATAGAATAAATAATAGCTGTAGTGGGCACAATTCGTTGAAACTAATTAACAATGAACCTAAACCATACTCGAAATACTTAAATTTCATCACAAAGTTAGTGTCTGCCTACAAAGTGACAGCCCTAGTCGTCTTAAGTTGTTACAAATCGTGCGCATACACACGGCACCCAACTAATTGGGCTAATTTATCCTTGGTGGCGGCGCGGGCGCACCGATCGGTGATTTGTATGGCCTGGCATTTTTGGAGGCGAAATATTTGGGGTGGTTCACTTAATTTATAGAACAATAGGAATAAAGAGTTATTTGGTTGTTTTCTAAACTGGCAATGTAGATCTATGAATGGCAATTCGGATGGGATGTGAGTAATTATCAGTCTTTTGTTAAAATGGATATATAAAAAGAAAATGATAGATAAAGTGCAGAGCATCACAATTGACAAGATCTTAAAGTAAGTAATATTTGTCTAGGAAGGTTCCACTGCAATATCCTCTGTTTCTTGTTTTGAGATAATTGGGTTTTAAATTAATCAACACTGAAAAAAAAACACAGACTTAAAGATTTAAAAAAAAATAAGTTAAAGGACTTTTATTTTGATTAGTTTGTAGTGAATTCAAAAACTTCAATAAATTTTCTAATCGCCTTCGGCTTGGGTGCGCTAGACAGACACCCGACGACGATTATTGCCATGAGCGTCCATAATCAAGTCAATTTATAAACAAAGGCTTTTTGAATTGATCCAAACCGGGAATCGAACCCAGAACCCTTTTCTTGGTGTTCTCAGGTCGTTTATATAAGTAGCAATTTAATGAAACATTGCAAAGATGTGTTCAATTTAAAAACTAGATCACACGCGGCCGCGGTCCACATCTGTCCGCATTTGGATCGCTTTAACGCCACATATTTCGCTGAAAGATCGTTTGTGTGTTTAAAAAATGAAAATAAACGGATTTCTTAATTCGCCCCCACTGTTTCGATAGGTCCCGTTTGTCCATATGGTTCTGATATACTGAAGAAAGATACGGTAGGTAAGCTCTCTTCCATGTAGGCGCTGATAACATTGAAAAAGAAAATCATCAAAATAAGTCCTTGCCTACTTAGATAATACATTTACATTGCTTAAAGTAAGGAAATGCATTGTATGCTTTTTCTAACTGGGCAATTAAAATAGCCCGTTTGACGACTGTCTGGTGTAGTGGTTTAAGCTCCAGACTACAAAGCCTGGCGGTTGCATATTCAAATCCCGCAAGGGACAAATGTTTGTGTGATGAGCACGAGCATTTTTAACTAAGTTATGGTTGTTTATAAATCTATTTAAGTATCTTTATCCGTAATTTAGTCGCTTTACAAAAGATTTGCTTATTTTGGCACGAGATATTTGGTATGATTTTAAAACCAATAACCATAATTAAAAATCTGAGCACCAGGTTTTTGAGAACTGGACGGATGACTGAAGTTTCTGATTCCATATTTTTTCAGTCACACACAGTTAAGTTTTTACAGCAGTGTCTCATAAACTATTCGTATATATGAGGATTAATCCTACTGAAGTTATCTTTCTTGTATTGTGGTTCTTGTTCCGCAAAACCATGTTCTCACAATAAAATTTATGGCTGACTTACCTAAACACTGCCGAGTAATCTGAAGCGTAGCACTTGTTGAGAGTTTACTTGAGAATGTTGAAAACAACGGTATTATAAACCTGTTTGTTAAAAAAGGATACATTTTTTAACCAAATTATTCGAGTGCGCCGGTTTTTCATAGCCCATAAGGCATAAATCCGTTCAAGGAATCCGAAGAGTTTAGAGGTTTGTGCTGGGATTCAAACTCACAACCCGCAGAGGTGAGGATAGTTTCCAACTCAATTCAATTAATTCACAAGCTATAAAAGACTTTGATCCTAAAATAATTATAGCGGGTTGAGAATTAACATCTATGCAAAATATTCAAAACTTAAACTGCAGGGGAATTGCATTGGTAAAAATAATTAGGAATTAACCTGATTTTGCGGTTAGCCGTAAATATTAGAATGATAAATTAATTCTTAATTTTTTGTCCTAAATGTCAATTAAAAAAAGTTCTTAAAACAAATTCAAACAGCGAACGCTTCAGAAACACGCAACCTTTATTTTAACGGCAATACCAACTGTCCGCCCAGCCAAACAAATTAATTCCTAACCTCTCAGTAGCACTTCAAAGGTTCACGACTCCCGCCAGTTATTACAAACACGTTCAAAATTAAATATTAAGAACAATAAACACAAATGTGTTACCGCCAACGTTTATTTTACTTAACCGATATCGCCGTGGCTCGAAGACGCGTATTTTTCGAAAATAACAACACAACCGTATTTTCTACGCGGTAGAGTTCAAATTCGTTTGAAAGCCTACGTCAGAGCTGGTCAACCTTTTCAGAAATAGATACGAATAAACCTATTCCGTTATGACTGTAACTTACGGAATGCTTCCGTCGAATCGACTATGAAAACAAATAAAACCGAAATTTTTATCAATGGTAATTAAGAAATATTAATTTCAGAATTCTTTGAAGGAGCTCTCATCTTGGGAACTTTGTAAAATAAACATAAATAAATTAAACTGAATTATTATTTAAGTCTATCGTTCTAATCGGTCATAATCCTTTACTAATCCCACTAATATCTATATAAATGTGAAAGTTTGTATGGATGTCTTTCATGCAAAAACTACTGAACAGATTTGAATGAAATTTTGCACTCATATAAATTTTTATAACGGTTTAATGTTCCTGTCGGATATATTAAATAAACTAAAGACCACAAGCGAGCGAAGTCACGGGCAACAGTTAGTCGGTGATAATAATGCTCGATGCTAGGAAACTCATGATAACTAAATCGAAATACTATTATAATGATTTCATTTATAAATAAAGGATAAAAATTAAATGGCAGTCAAAAAATATGATTGTGTTTAGAAATTATTGAATGTCTAATTTAGTGTCTCGACTAGAATTTAAAGGAATTATAAGTAGGTATTTGAAGAGAGACTTATGATGAATAATTTTTAAATCTTATAATTCGTTAATTAAATTAATTTATTAACTTTTTGCACCGCAGTTCACTCGTCCATGGTATCCGATCACTCTTCATCTAAAATATGGGCGACATAGGGATTTACCCGCCCATTGTACTTATCTCCCATTTTTTCGGGTAAATACCCTTTGTTGCACATCGCTACGCTATTTCTTAAATAATGGATAAATATTTATCACCCAATAAAATCGAGGTAAAAACTCAGGCTATACAAAAAATAACTTAAAGATTGTATTGTGTATCTTAGCGCCATTATTCGTATCGTATCTGGACGTCTACTACGAAAAACGAAATCCGTCAATACGATAATCGTTTTGCGGATTGCTTACTATGAAACGTTTCGGATCCGATATCGGCGACGACGTTCGTTGTTTGACGAAGACATTTGTTTTATTTTAACATTAAATAATCACAATAAATATCATAGAATCTTAAAAATTTGATGTATTGATCGTTTTAAGCAGTAAAATAAAAAAGCACGTTTATTGTTGCTTTTTTTACATGATTTCCGGTTTTTTTTCTATAAGTTCGGTAAATAGCAACTTGGTCATTCGTTTCACGAAGTCATTCCGAAATGTGTCTATGGATCCGATCGAAGCATTGAAATCCGATAGTGTTTCGTAGTAGGCTTATCGTTTGCGTATCGTTCGTGTTTCGTTTCGTCCGAAACTTCGTATATCGTTTTTCGTAGTAGACGTCCCTGCATCACGCATGGAATATAACTTTGTTTATTGTGTTTGCGGACGGAGTCGTATCTTTTGTTTTTCCAAACACTTGAAATAGGTTTGTTTGTGGAGCGTGAGAATTTGAGTGGGCTTGTTTGTAGGTGGTCTCATTAACTGAAATTATTAATGTTACGACTAAAACTTTAGTCACAATTTTAACACTTAAGAATTTAAGTACGAGTATTATCGTGAGAACTATTAGTGATTTGCACGAACAAACATGTCTGGAATTAGAATTATGGCCGGGAAAAAACAATACATTTATAGGAAAAAATAAAATAAGAAAAATAGTAGTGTGGTCCATAAGACAGTCTTTGTAAAAATTTATTTAAAAATAGCGACCGTAGGAAAGACTTTTTAGTTATTAATTGGTTATTAATTAATGTGATAATTAAACTGGCAAGCACATAGTTAGCCCTGAATAAATTGCCATGCCATTGCAGGGCGTCAATTGTATCCTACAGCGGAGTTCTGCGCACCAGTATGGTATCGCAGCGCGCATACAGACAAGGTGGATACCCAATTAAATGAGGCAATGCGCATAATCACGGGGCTGATAAAACCTACCCCACTCCCTTGGCTACCTGTTCTGGCCCATATACCTCCTCCTGCCCTGCGTCGAAGCTACGCTGCTGCGTCTGAGTGGAAGAAGTGCTTACGCCAAGGAATGCCCATTCGAAGTACACTTGAGACATTACCACCGCAGCGACTTCCATCCAGATCCCCCATCTGGATGGAAGTCTGATAACAGCCTGAAGGCCGACTTTAGTCTAAGGACAGCATGGCAGTCATCCTGGGACACCTTTGAGGACCCACAAAAAGACCTGATTGTGGATCCGACATCAAAGCCTGCTGGTTTTGGCTCCACACGACAAGTATGGGTAAGGCTAAACAGGTTCAGGACAGGTTACGGACGTTCCAACCACCACCACCTTTATAAGTGGGGGCTGAAGGAGCCACCGGCCTGCGATTGTGGTGCCGCGGATCAAACTCTGGCTCACATCGTCAACGATTGCCAGCTTCACTTTTTCCCTGGTGGCTTGCGGGAACATAACCTTCTCACCCCAGCCGCTGAGGACTGGTTGCGTCAACTGAAAAACGACATTTAATAGGATTCTGGCAGCAAAACGCCATACGATATGATGATGATGATGATGAATTGTATCCTAGTCTTACTAATACCTAACCTAATTATTTAATGTGACACGCATCAAACGATTTAATTTGACTAGTCAAATTAATGTTGTAGGGTTCGAATATCTTTGTAGCATTATTTGTACCTATATTGCTACAAAGATATTCAAACTCTACAGCTCAAACTCAACTCAAATAAACATTTATGCATTTGCCACAGAAATAGCACAAATAATTATCAAAATTTTTAAGTGCTTGTTCGCAAAGTCGTGATGTAAGCCGCTATTAGGCTTACATGTCAGTCGACGGGTGTAAAGGAGCCGCGACGATTGACCGACTCACGTTCCACGATATATATTTTAGTTGAGACACCAAAAAAATAATTTTACTTGAACATTGAACTATTTTTAGTTTTCACTTTTACTTTAATTAATCACGAAAAGGAGGTTCATACGCACACTGTGGTATGCTGATTGGTCTTATTTGAATTACCTCTTTATAGTATGGTTATTATTTTATCAATACTTGGAGGCCGCTAAATATATTATACTTTATCAGTGTTGAATTTATGTCAAACTCTATGAATACAAGTTACAGTGTTTCAAAAACATCTGAAACGGTTGCAATGGATGAAAGTATTGCGTAGGTATATATAATAGTAAAAAACATTTTATGCTCACATCGTCATCTATTTATTATTAAAAAAAACTAAAGATTTAAAGCTTCATTAAACAGTACTGTACCGTTATTCAAAGCCTTTTACATGAGAGTAGCATCCGCGTTTCCGGTTCGAGTACTGGACATTACTCATGGTCTGCCCACGTGACCCACGTTTCCGCAGCCCGCCACCGCAGCTATGCAACACTAGCGCCACCACAGGCAGCTCGAAGGATTGTTCGATATTCGTGACATTGGCGTTTTAGTTTTCGTTCAAGACGGTCGCAGAACAGCTTCGCTAGTTTGGAGCCGTCTTACTGGTACTGGTGACTACTTTGGTAACAACATTTTTGTGGTTACCCTCACAAGGAGTAAGTTTTATCTTTACTTTAAGCCGTTACAATAATAACGGCATCGACTGGATATTGGTAATTATTTCTAAAACCAAGTAAGTTTTCAGTTTTTTATGGTTTTTAAACCATTGTTAGATAGATTGATTGCAATCTACTTAGGTACTTTAAAAATATATGAATTTTCTTCTTGAATAACGTAAGTCTGTAACGGGTTTCCCGTTAGATGACGTCTGTGAATTTTTAGAAGGAAAACGGTGTTACCGTTCGGAGATAGATTGTTCTCAATCTACTCACTTTAATATATAATTTTCTTTTTAGATTACGTAAGCCTCTAACGGTTTTTTCCTTTAGAGAAGTGTACGTTTTTAGAAAATATAGGTCTGTCCGCGTGCAAGAAGAACATCAGGAAACCTGGAAGAAGGATACGAAAAACAATATGAAAAGTGAAACATGCAAGGTTCTGTATCGAGTAATTGCAACTAGTAAGGCTTGTATTATTGAGTGAGTACAATTTAGAAAACCTAATTATCATTTAGTGAATACTTTTTTTGCTAAAATATTTTTCTTCGAAAAATATATTCATAAACTAGGTACCCTATGTTGGAAAAGTTTTATTTTTATTGCATTAAGCAGAAATGAGCAAGGAACTACATGCATGCTCACGTATCCTCTTTTCGTGGATTAACCTTTCTTTCAGTTGAAGTTGAGGGGATAAGGGAGTCATTGTCATAACAGTGAAGCAGTTGTCGGGTAGAGCTGCCTTAAATCTGCCCCTGCCACGCAGTCGTCTCCTGGGACCGGCTGCGCGTGCACTCCGACGCATCGCGTCAGTCCGATAGCCCCGTGCCCCTCTCCTGCCGGCCCACGCGCCGCGCACACTCAGACGCCGCCCGCGGTTGTCGCTGTCCGTTTCTGAAGACCTCGCGCTTCAGTCATGTGAACACTGAAATGAACCTGTGGCCAACATGGTAGAACTAATATGTGGAAATACCGAATTTGTTAACGTTACGGGACCCAGTTCATAGATGACTAGCATAACCTGCTCTCCTTCATCCCACCGGGATAAGAGCTACCTACTATGCTTTTTCGTTGGTATGAGAATGTCAGGGCTCCGCCCTACATTCCAGTTCATAGATGACTAGCATAACCTGCTCTCCTTTATCCCACCGGGATAAGAGCTACCTACTATGCTTTTTCGTCGGTATGAGAATGTTAGGGCTCCGCCCTACATTCTCGAAACGTTGAAAATATATTGCATCCCATTGAAATCAAAACCATCGAAGTATGTCTTGCAAGTGATGGAGTATAAGGAGCAAACGACTAATCTCCCTTATCCCACCGGGATAGGATATCAAATACCTATTACCTTTACTGTTCCGTTGACATATGGAAACTAGGGCACCACCCTACGTTTTCAAAACGTTGGAAGTATATTGCTCGTCGATGAAATCCAAACCAACCAGGTAAGTCTCGAAACTTCCGACGATCAAGGTAAAGAAGCAAAAATCTTATCTTCCTTATCCCACCGGGATAGAAGATCAAATACCTATTTAACTCTTCCGTTGAAATAAGGGAACTAGCGCACCACCATACGTTTTAAAAACGTTGAAAGTATATTGCTCGGCGATGACTATACCTCCGCCGATGGAGAATAAGAAGCTAAAATCTCCCTTATCCAGCCAGCATAGGAGATCAAATGACGGTCTGTCTACACTGTAGCTGCTACAGTCATGCCGTACTACCACCCAACTTTATTTTTCCGTTGGAATGGGGACACTAGGGCACCGTCCCATATCCTCTAAACGTTAAAAATAAAAGAGTATAATCCTCCTTATCCCACTGGGATAGGATATTAAATTATTATAATCTGACCTAATGTCATGACGTCGTAAAGTAGCCTTACGTTACTTTTACTACTTACAATACTAGAGCACATCCCTGTAAAAAAGTTTAAAACTTTTGTAATTTAATTAATCTCCCTGATCCCATCGGGATAGGAGATTAACTTAAGTTCTGGCTTAACGTTGCCATTTATTATAGGTACTGACTAGTACAATAAGGAGAAACGAGCTCTTACTTTAAAGGATTAATATGATATTATTCAACCTTTTAATTATTTTTGCAACCTAGATCAGGATAAACTTCAGACATGTTTTAATATGTACACTCGTACTATTGGCACAAAATATGCTAAAAGCAGCGGAGCGCACTCCCAGCTTTTTTCTATATCAATAGACTCGAAAGATCTGATTTTAAAGTACAGAACCAATAGACTTAGATTTTACACCTATGATCACGGTCGTGTTCTAATAATGCCGTACTTTTTACAAACAACCTAGATAACAAATAAATATATTTTTGTTTACCCTCGACCAATTGGCAATTAATGCGTGGTCGCTGTTCAATTACAAGTTTTCACAATGACCTGCTGCCCTCTAAACATTAGCATCATTAACAAATTGGACTGTTCAGAGCTGAGAGATAGTAGCACATGCAATTTTTTAACGGCAGTACGACTTCCTTCTGGTAAACTCAAAACCCTGCCTATTTACAAAGGGTGTAATACCTCAGAGGTATTACCTCTTATATCTATAAGGTAGATGTCAAAACATCTAGGCCGGTCAATAAACATATGGAAGTCTACCCCGCCTTTAAAAGTAGTCATACTTTTATGACACCGTTGTTCTTAATTTCATGAATAAATCGCTATTTATTCGAAGATGACCATACCGCAGTATAAAACCCCGAGTTGCGGACATTTTTATCAAACAAGGTAATCCCGTTACTTAGATAAAACTTGTAATACCTACATGCTAAGCGCTGGGGCAAAGAGTGGGGATCGCTCTGCGATTTCATGAAACGATCATCATAAAGATGCATGTGCGTTAGCCAATCACATAATCGTAATGGTCTTCTGCGCATCTTTCGCCCACGCTCAACATCCGTGTTGTAATGATGTTGATTGACGTCAGTTGGGGTCAGTCGACTTAACGAACAGATCTAGTCTAGCTTGATTGTGGATAGAATCTCCACAGACAATCGTAAAGTCTCCTTCCCAACATATGCAAAATTAATCAGATCCAAACCTAAAAAAATGCGCACTAATAAGAATTGTTTCCGAATTTTCTGGTAGTAATAGTTATACCTACTTACGTAACAACTACTACATGTTACATAAATGATTTTTGGCAATTTTATTTAAGAAAGTAGCTATTGCATTCTTTTGCCATTTCAACTAAAACAAACAAAAAGTGTGGGTAGTTTTACATACTCGCCGTTGTGATCGTCTGACACAAGTGTTGTTGCTGAATGGCAATATGCGATGTAAACCAAAACATCGACTTATTTATTGAGTAGCTTTTGGATTTTCGTCGCAAAACAGAAAAACACAAAATAGAAAATCACATTCTATTATCACATACCTACCGTTGTACAATTTGCCTGACGATGATTTTCGCTGCGTTCTGTGAAACATTTTCTTTTTGTAAAACTTGGTGCTATAAACCAGAAATCAAATGTTGTAGCTTGCAAATGAGCTGCGTCGTTGTTTTCTTTAGCTGGATTAACACGCTTTCAGCATTAAGACAGCGCTTGTATGTAGGTGTTTTGATATACGTACGTGAGTAAAGTACATTTTAATTTGTAATCGCATTCGATTACTTAGTCATGCCAATTTCAGCCATTTCTATACACTTTGTGTTTAAAATAGCGAAAACGGGTTATTAAACTAGTCGTAACGCTTAATAATAACTATTATACTAGCTTACTGAATGATGAACAACACAGAGTAATTTTATACTTCAAATTCTTATCTTTGGCATCTGAGCCATATGACAAAACACCTTTACTCAAAAAGTAACATACCTAATATTACAATAGTAAAATTTCATGAGCAGAACACACGATTGAAATGTAATGAGTTTATCGGTATGACAGGTGTTCATGTGTGCAACTGGCATGGAACTGGTACCAGTTTACACTCGTATTGTGCTATGTGGGATAGTTGAACATCCTATGCGAAACTTAAGGCATTGACCTACGCGCTGCTGATCTTTTGCAATAGAAAAAACATTTAGTACTTTAATAGTGCACTTAATTTTTGCTAAGCCTCCGAGCTACCTGCCATCGTAGCAAAAAGCTACAGCATTAATTTATGAATCAAGCTTTCTTGACTTTATGCTCTGTCTTAAACTTATATCACTGCATTCTAGACAGTGCCTTATCACAGCGCAATATCATTTACTATCTCAAACTATATCGGTTTAAAGGCGAGCTGGGCAGTCTTCATTATAACTTAGCAGCAAGTAGTTGCAAAGTTAATTCATAAACTGTTTATTTTTAACCAAGTATAGACTAAAAATATTTTTGATAATCCGAGAGTGTAATCGACGATCTCCGTAGCCGATAGGCGAGCACGCCAGACTTGGCATCGCCACCTCTGTGGTCCCGAGTTCATAGCTAAGCCTGCTATCCGGGCTATTATATAAGCTTCTGCGTAAGATCATACGGGCAAAGTAGATGTGCTTGACTTGTCAAACATGTTAAGTTTAATTGGACAACAATATTTTAGAAATATACACAAACCGCTGTTTTATTAGTCTGAATGACAACTAATAGGCTTATAGTAACTAACACATCGGTAATGTTTACTGCACTTATGCAAAAAATAACACATTTCACACTAGCAAGTATAGTATAGTAGTATATAAGTATTAGTTACTAGGAAGCTAAGGATACACAGTTATACAAATTTATACTATATTTTTAAGGGTTTGCATTCCTAATGCAATTGTAAAACCTAATTAATGAGCTTAGATAATATCATCATATTTTATTATTATTGATCACATTGGCGACTACACAGTACACAGCGCCACCAGGCGATAATAAACACGTCTCTCATGTAAAAGGCTTTGAATAACGGTACAGTACTGTTTAATAGCGACGTTTTACCTGAAAATAAAACGTTTATTAAACATACTTACCTTATTCAAAGCCTGCTTTTTAAACCTGCCTGGTGACAATAAAACGCAATGACACGAATATCGAACAATCCTTCGAGCTGCCTGTGGTGGCGCTAGTGTTGCATAGCTGCGGTGGCGGGCTGCGGAAACGTGGGTCACGTGGGCAGACCATGAGTAATGTCCAGTACTCGAACCGGAAACGCGGATGCTACTCTCATGTAAAAGGCTTTGAATAAGGTAAGTATGTTTAATAAACGTTTTATTTTCAGGTAAAACGTCGCTATTTTGTATAAAACCATCCACATCTGCCCGCTCGCTCGCACTAGCCCGCTCGCACTACGTCTCGCTCTTGCGCATTGTCAAATGCGGATAGCAGAGTGTGTTATGCAAAATGAAGCATTTTTTTTTAAATATTTATACATTGCTCTGATCTTAAGGTAAGTAGCTAAAGTACTTTTGTTATAGAAATCAGAATCAACGACGGTATCACAACACCCTGGCCCGAAACAATATAGAAAAGTTCGTTTTCCACATTGACCCCACCGGGGAACGAACCCGGAACCTCAGAGATAGCGGCGCCTTTTAAAGTCCAGCGTGTTCGCCTCTCGGCTACGGAGGTCGTCAAACAATTAATTATTTATTTACCGTCCCTTCATAAACAATTAATTACCATATTACCAATCCGTGGCACGAAATTTCTTCACTATCGTAATCTATATAAGAAATACTTTCAGCCATTGCAGCCGTGGATGGAAGATATTTTTAAAACACCTTAAACATAATAATAATAAGGACCGATGATCTTAGGAAGATGGCAGGCAGTGGCTGGATGAAAAAAACGAGAGATCGTGCTACTTGGCGCTCTTTGGGGGAGGCTTACGTCCAGCAGTGGACTGCAATAGGCTGAATATATAGTAAAATTATACAAAACGACGTTGCAGAAGTTCCCTAATACTTTACAAGCAAAATACTTGTTAATTATGGTTATTCGCATCCCAATGCGCTCTAGGTACATGAATAAAGTTTCTTTTATCCCAATTCTTAGTGCAGAAAAGGTGTAACTATCGTGTAAAAAGTAAAAATTACGCTAAAAGTAAAACTATTAACACGAACCAAACCCCATAACGAGAGGTTGTAAAGCAAATGTCACTTAAAGATAAGATAAAACATATCCCATGTGCAAACTCTGCAATTTGTTAACTTTTTGTGAGCGCTGACATATTTACGACGTCACTAAGTTTGTGATAATCGACATTTTACTTAGTGTAGTTTTTACTATGAATGGCTTTTTAAAGGTAACATTAGGCATCTATATTCTATAAACCTATAATTTGGTATAATATTTATTTTTATAAATGTAAAAGTAACTCTGTGTGTTACGCTTTCACGCGTTTAAGGGAACATCAGCACTTTTGATCAAAGGTGCGAAAAATGAAGTTAAAGATAATTCTGTAACTTAGCATTAAATAAAGAAATCTTAAATCCTAGGGAAGTAAGGTTCTTATATCCTGGACATCACAGCCATATAGTGCCAACGCTTGAGTTGGCATGTGAATGATAATGTAAGTGTTAGTCAAAGAACATATGAAAAAAGATTTTCCTAAAAAACAGGCTTTGATTATAAACATGTCTAGATAGAGTGTGGTGCTGCAATTGTCACCAAACGAACAGGCCAGAGTTGACTGAGTAACAACTATGGTTACTATGGTAACAATTATGGGTTGCTATGGTGGTAACAAGCGCGCCGCTGAGCGGGCGAAACAAACTTTGGCGCCAACAGTTGGCGTATATATTTTTTGACGTTTATGCCACTCGAACAGGGAATCTAGAAAAAATCTATAATCAAAGAAAAAAGATTATTTGCCACCTTGCGCTTAGGAAAACTTTTCCAGACATAACACTGTGTTGGCCACAGATTTTCTAAATATCGATAATTTGTAATGCTACTTTCTAAATGACTCTTCAATACAATACTTTTAATCATAAGCCTGGGGTTTTTTTCTATGGAATTGGGCGGATCATGTTGATTTTGTGTGTGGTCTACAATGACTTGCATTTTGTGGAACACGAAATATATTTTTTCACTTTAGCATTCAAGTTGAAATGCCACAAAAGCCATTAAAAAAAAGAAGTTAAACAGCTTCTCCTTAGAACTTTAAAAATGAAAATAAATAATTTCGCTATCTTTGGACATGACAAGTAATAGATTTTGCCATTTTTATCAGCCTAGGCCCTTGACAGACTTCATAATAACCTCGAGAAATCCATACATCACCACTTTTTTACAACTTTTCAGTGCAGGCAATCTTTAAAACTATCGTGTCGTAACGTAACTTGAAACTTGAATTACACTGCTGTTAATATCATACTAGTTGTTTGCCCGCGACTTTGTTTGTGCTAATGCTGCACTGTAACCGCAATATACATAATAAAAGAAACGAAGCTTTAATAAAGCTTTTCAAGAGGGAATACACAATTTTGATGGAAATCGTTGTACGAGCAAACAATCAGGATTGTAGAATTAAATTTGAAAATGGTGGTGGTCACTAATAAAAAAAATGTCGTTTCATACCTCTAATATTACATTAACATTCCATGGACACCAGGGTATTTTTACACCAGTCTATTCGCCCACGATTTACCTAGAGCACAATTTTATAATCTGAAGCCCTACTACAAAAATGTTTTGTTCTTTCGCACGTATTTAAATCTACTTAATTAAATTAACCATTAACTTGTTACAATCCTTTGACAAAAATTTACAACTCGAAACTATCCGGGTAAAACACAACGTATCCGTTCTCGAGTTATAAGTGTTGAAACAAATCCGACTTTGTGTTATATATTATATAGTCCTCCTTGTCGTGTCCAACAACGGCGACTTCAGACTCTTCTATCGTGAGCACGAATGTGGCTGGCGAAGCCTAACTTTGATTTGAACACCCGGTCACATAGGAGGCAGAATAGCTGTCCATCCGCGTTATAGGTGTAGTTGTAGCTGGGTTTAGGACGATTCTTGCGAGTTTGGCGCTTTTCGTCGAGTTCCTTCAGACGACACTCTTCAAAGTTGGCTACCCCCTTTTTTACAGAATGACGCCACTCGGGTCTGAGGACAGCAAGCTCCTCCCAGCATTCAGTGGAGATACCGCAAGCGGCCAGGTTACGTTTAAAAACGTCCTTGTACCGCAGATACTGCCCCCCGCGTTTGCGCTTTCCACTAGCTTATTCCGAGTAGAAAACGGACTTTGGGAGTCTACAGTCATCCATACGGTGGACTTGACCACACTATCTTTTTATATATTAAGAAGATGTTAAACGATACCTATCTTTGATCCGGATATATCCGGTCCATTGGTGCCCTCTCGGGTCATGGTAATTTCCGTAATTATTTAGCGAAACTGTCTTTATACTGTTTTAGTTCCTATAAAAAGTATTTTTTCTATTTTTATTTGAATAAAATATAACATAAACGTTCTTCAAATGTGTAACAAAAAAATCCAGTCCACATCTCCACATTCTCGATTAGCATTACCGAACATTCTTCCGCTCAAGTGGGCACATTTTGTGCTCTTAATTGCCACAAAAAACGGCCACCCATCCACGCTCATTAATTACAAATGACATGTTTTGTTTAGTGACTGGTGGTGCTTCGAATTTCGGACAAAGGATTAGTGTTGCAGCCAGATTGTTTCAGTAGTCGAATGAATGACTTCAAATGAATGATCGGTTTTTTTTACACAATTTTAATCGCTTTACTTGTAACTCACAATTCATGAACAGAGAGGTCAAGTTTTTTAAGTAAAAAGTAATGGAATAGATATTTAATCTGAAAAATATTTGACCAATTTACCTACTTATAATAAACCTTCCAGGATGGGAAAAGATAGACTACATTTTTATGAATAAATTAATGCACATTTTATCCAGGGACGCAAGGGATATTTTATTTAAAAACATTACCTAAACTATTAATTGTGTACCCGTATTCGACGCGGGGGGAGTAATGTGAAAACAGTGATTATTTAACCAGCCGTATACAACGCAAATGAAGACGCGGGCTTAACATGTAAACAATTTTATTGAATATTTTTTTACAATTTGATAGATTTGGCTCGAATTAGAATGGCTTTTTTGCAAAATTTTCCTTTGATCTCTGTTTAAGAGTCCGATGGAAAGTTAAAACAAAAGAATGTCGGCAAACGATTCCTCGCAAAACAACCGAGTCGCGCGTCAGTCGTCAGTCGTCAAGTCCCGCGACGCGCGACGACGGATAGATGAATGAACGCTATCAGTGAAACGCGCGGCCAATGTGGAAGGCGCGGGTACGCAGCTGAAGGAATTAAAAAAAAAACAGATTAACTATAGATTACTTACCTATTTAGGGAGGGTAGAGGTATACATTGTTTGATACGACTTTCATCTCCATAAATAGATTTCTCTTTTCCGATCGTAATCGATAGAGAAAAGGCAACAGCAAAGACAGAGTTCAAAGTTAAAACTTAAAAGTACTTTGGCAATAAAATGTTGTCATGATAATGTACGTACTTCCTAAGTGTCTTTTGTAAGGCATTATCTCATTATGATCTTCGTATGTACTTAAAAAATAAAAAATTAATACGAAAATATCATCATTTTCAAAGCAGCCCTTTTTTACATTACTGAAAATGTCAATACATTTGGTTACTGAAACTAGCCTAAATAATATAGCTATGTACGTATCCAGCTAAATAAGCTTTTAAAGCTTGCTGTGCCACTTATTTTTTAGGGTTCCGTAACTAAGAAACAATGAAAAACGAAAAGCAATCACATTGTTGAGTCTTCGTTGAGACTATTTCTTAGGAACGGTTAATGACTACAAATAAAAAATAATATCACAAACTAAAGGTTTTATTCTTGGCGATGTAAAAAATTCTAGTTTTTGGGGCAACATGGAATTATTATTTCGTAAAAACAATTTTCAGTTTATACTAGCCGACCCGGTGAACCTTACCACTTAACAGTTTTTTTTTCGTCAGCTTTTCCAATGTTTTATTCTTTATTCTGCTATTCGGGCCGGAGACAAATTCAACAAATTATAAACCATGAAAATCGATCCAGTTATAAGTGTTGTAACAAACACGACTTTGTTTTATACATTTAATTAAGACTTTTTTTATTGGGTAACAATAGTTTTACTGATATTTCACGAAACTAATAAATGAATAAAAATAGTTACTTTTTTTAATTTATTTAAGAATTTATATTAAAATTAAAAACAAAATAATGTTTTAGGGCAGTTTGTACAGTTGTTAGAATCGACGTAGTGCTTGTAATTTTTAGCAAGTAAAGTGAATTTTTAAATTGACGCTACAAATGTAGAGTTTAGGCATATCTCATTTTAATTAGTAAAGGGCCGATCTTTTAATAGTTTGATATGTTGAGAGAGTAGGTATAGTTCTTTATAGAAGTGTATCAAAAACATTTAAAAAATACTCGGGTAAAAGCTGCCGGCTATTGAAAAATCGGCCCTAAAAAGGTTAGTCATGTCTCTATCCTCGTTAAATAACGTTTAATATCAGTTTTTGGTATCTCTTGCTTATTAACGGTACTCTTTGACTTATTCGGAACCCGCAAAATGGTTTAAACTAGATTAGACTGACCTCCAAACTTCTGCCATTTGCGGAACTCCGCTTCTCAATCACATTTCTTGGCTTGCAGTTTTTTTTTTACTGGGACACTATTTACTATTTTTCGAGACAAAAATGTTATATACAAGCGACGTGCGTGTGCGCACCCTGCGGCAAACTTTACGAATAATTGCATAAAATAAGTATTAGGTACCCTAAAAGTTTTACTATTTATTTTCTCAAAAATAAGTACCTTATTAGGTACATACCAACGAAGTATCAGGTTATGAGCTTTCAAACTAAACGTTATCGCCGACACAACATAAACAAAATGACAAAAAGTACTTTAACTCTAAGAAGTTGATAAGAAAACCCGTCTTTCAGGACTTTTTGGGCTGTGAAGAGCGCCTACCTTTTTTGCGTCTAGTAAACAAAATTCACAGGTTTCACTTTTTCCACAAACACAGTTTCTAAACCTTCCATCGGAACTTATACTGCACTTAAAATAGGTAACATAATGCACTTAATTAATAATTAAACCGAAAAATTTCGTTTTCGAACTGTAAGAGGTTAAGTATACTGAAACTAGTATACCTATCGTGACCGGAAAATGTAATAAACTAAGACTGACCGTCGAGCCGCGGCTGCTGCCATTCGCGCCAGTCCTGTCCCTCCATCACATTTCCTCACTTGCGCCGATTATTTTTTCAACGGGACACTATAAATCAGTTTTCTCCGCGTTAATCAAGTTGCGCGCGCGCAGTCGGCGGCGCGAGGAGAACGTTTCTGTCGTCGGGACGCGTCGACGGCGCGCGCGCCGCCCCGACACGCCCACCGCCCACCGCGTTATTTAACCTGCTATGTACCAAACTGGGATACACCCACAGTGCAGTAAAATCAATAAAACCAATTTATTTCTGTATATAGACCTGAATTAGGCACTTTTACAAGTCTCAATAATATTGTTTAACTTACTACAGCTTCGAGACAATTTGTGGGCTAGTGCAGAGAAGAAGCAGCGCAAGAAAATCGGTCACTTTTTTCAGCAGCCTCTTTTATAATAGTTTGTTCACAAATATGGATGTGCCTGTGCGAGCAGGGAAGTATTGAATTCCAAATATTTTTATCATTTAAACAGTCATTAATGGTAGGTATAATAACCTTTTTCATCCAAATCATCTTACCGTGTGTTTTAAATAACCAGTCTACCCAAGACTGGTTATTTCATGTTCATCGTCATCATTTTAGCCACAGAACGTCTACTGCTGAACAACATAGCCCTCCCCCAGTGTCTTTCATTATAACCGATTGGTAGCGGCCTGCATCTTACGAACGAAATACTATATTATTTAAAATTAAATGCATTAGTGGTCATCATCATCTTATTTAGGTTGCTCTTCTCGGTGAAGCATTTTCCCTCTCTCTCTCTCTGCAATTTGCCTCTCTCTAGACATCCTGATAGGACACGACGTTCAGCTACTTCTTAATCTGCTGCATGTAGCTTATTCTTGGTCTTCCTCGCTTCCTTTTTCCCTCAATCGGGTATCAGAAAGAACTTATGCGACGAAACGTAAACGCACAAGAGACGCTGACATAGCTCGACGGATTAGCAAGCTAAAATGGCAGTGGGTGGAGCACATGGCACGTAGAACTAACGGCCAATGGGACAGAAAGGTTCAATGGAGGCTACATACCGGCAAGCGCAGCGTAGGAAGTTACCCACAAGGTGGACAGGCGACCTGATAAAGGTTACAGGAAGCCGCTGGATGCAGGCAGCTTTCAACCGGCCAATAGGAAGTCATTGGGGGAGGCTCAGCGATGGACATCCTATATCTTAAATTCTAAAATGCGTTTTAGCCTTCTTTAGGATACTGTAGGACAACTTTTTTTAAATTTAAAGTTAAAAGTTAGATCTGAGAAAAAAAAAGTTGAAAAACAAATTTCTAAATTTCTTATCAAGTCGTAGTCAATCATGTTTGCCAATCTACAGGGTGTACGAAAGAATGTGACACTCCTTGAAACCACGTGATCAGCTGATCATTTTTTTTTTGTTGCTCCATACAACTTACTCGCATACATCGATGATAATGTATCCAATGGAGCATCTGAAAATAAATTCACGCTTTCGATGTTGCTCTCATAGGAAAAGTTGTTGTATATGACTAGCTAATCACGTGGTTTTAAAAGTATTCCATTCTTTTGTACAGCCTGTATTTCATGTTGGTTTTCAACATTGATTGGTGAGTTGTTTGGTCGGTTGTCTTTCTATTTGAATTTTTAAATGCAAGCGGCAATGCTTAATACTCTAGCAAAAAGACCTATTTTGTTACTTTTTCTTGTTATCCACTTGCATAACGATTCGTTAAATGCAATTACCAGTAAACATACCTATTTGAAACATAATTCTGTTTCTGTCACTTTCAAATTACTGACACAGACAGTATTGATGCTTTAAATGTGTTTAGAGTTAATTGTATTGCAAGTGGACCTTAGACTATGAAAAAAAGTTTATTTTGTCCCTATCGGAAAAGAAGTTTATTCGCTCCGTAGCCATGCCTGCCAGACAGCGGAGGGCCCTCCACGCGGTGGACTATAGCGCCGAAAAGCCTCCAACTGTCGATGCGACTAGTGGTATTTTTTTAACGTGCGTTCCCTTAAAACTCGGAAACAGGAATCCAATGTGTTATAGTGATTATCGACCCTACCCCTATTGGTTGTAAGCGCAGCTATTTATAGCGTCCTGCCAAGAAACTATATCACTCAACAACGGCTGCGCAGTGTAAACTGTTATAATAAACAGTTTAAGTACTGCAGTTAGTACATAATTCAAAGTACAGAGATGTAAACACCAGTTCATAGTACTGGAGGTGTTTGACTGGACTATGATTTAGGCTCACAATATGATAACAGTGATTTAGTTGTTTACCAGGTGGAAGAGATTTCAGCAGGAATTATTGACAATTCCTTTAAAAGCGGTATCCAAAACGAACATTTTTGGAAACGCAAATTCGACTAATGATATACCTTACATAAAGGGACCCTATTTACTCGTATATGCAAAATGTAGTTTCAAACAGAAGCCAAATTTATGGGGAGGAATTTGTCTATTAACACAATCAATGTTTACTAAGGAGGATTATCATCGAGTCATTAAAAAAGTACTGCTTCATACATTAGATATCATCCAGGTAGAGTATTAGTACTTCAATGTTACCTTAGGGCCTGATTCACAGTGAACGGATAAGTTCTGCATAAGTTGTGAATAAGCTATATTTTACTTATCTGAAGGATAAACACGATTTTTGACACATTTTTGACTAGTTTTTCAAGCACTTTTATCCTCTACATATTTTGATCTTGTACATAACTTTATTCGTACATTGTGAAACAGGCTCTTAATAGAAGAAGTTGTTCATTGAGTTTTTTTTTTCTTTAGTAAGGAGAAACATGCATTAGTATAATATTACATAATATAGCTAACATTAAATTAATTATACTTAAGCATTTAAAGTTTCCAATGCAATTTTTTTACATAAATCTTAATAAAGAGACACATGCTGGAAAAAACCATGCAAGCAATGATAACATAAGAAAGACTACAATTTAACAACAGTACCTACATGCTTAATCAAGCATGTTTTGGTTAGAATAACAAAACAACAGAAAGAAAAATTTCAAGTACATTTTAGGAAACGGCAAATTCATACATTATATTTATATGTATTATATTATTAAAACCAATCTATTTCTGTAAATAGGCTTAAACTAAGCGCTTTTACACGTCCCAATATTTTTTTTCCCTACCACTACTTCGGGACAATTTTGGGCTAGCGAGAAGAAGTAGCGCAAGAAACTCAGTCACTATTGTCAGCCTCTTTTTAAATAGTATATATTTTACATTACAAGAAAAATGTACCCGTGTATGCAGGGCAGTATTTATTTCCAAATATTTTTATAATTTAAATAATCATTTACAGTATAATATCCTTTTTTCATTAAAGTTGTTTTAATATGCGATTTAAATTTTAACAGGGCCAGTTCTACAATAGACGCTGGTAATTTATTAAAAAAGCGAATACATTTTCCCATAAACGAACTACCCACTTTATGCAGTCTGAAATTGGGAACGGCAAGCTTATTCTTATTCCGGGTGTTAAGATTATGAATGTCACTTTTCTTAAGGAATAAGGACAGGTTTTTGCGGATGTACATTATATTTTCATAAATAAATTGGAATGCTACTGTAAGTACCTATATTAATTTCTTTAAACAGTTCTTTTAAGGAGTCTCGGGGTCCAAGGCCGTAAATTGCCCGTACAGCTCTCTTCTGCAGTACAAATATAGCATTATTCGTACATGAACCCAATAGGTAGGTACTTACCTACATTCTACACCTCTCTAATGTTGGCTCCTGTTCAAAATCACACCTTGCATTAAGATAAGTTGGAACTTGGGCCCTTTGCGTACGAAGCAAACCTCTACTTATTATAATTGCACTAAAATGATTTTTGTAAATGTTATTAATATCTTCAAAAGTTGTTATGACATATTTAAGACGGTTTACAAGATTTAGAATTTTTTATCCATATGTTTTCTTGGTCAATTGGATGTAAATCTCTCCACGGAACCACCCACACAATGCCTCCAGAGAAATATTTATTATACTCGCACCAACAAGTATAATTTGTATTTAATTTCTCAAAAAACATACTAACAAAATGTTCCTGGAACGTTCATTTCGAAACGCATAGCTTTCTCTGGAGTAGGGTTGAGTGAGATATGGCTGTCTCGCTCTTTTATACAAAAATAGACGTGTGAGAAAGAGAAGGTGTAGCGAGGGCGGTGCGTATACGCAGGCACGTGCATCCCACACAGCGTCAAGGAATATTTTAAACAAAAAAAAGGAAAAAGAAACTGATAATAGATATTTAATTAATCACTTGAAACGGTAAAGCATAGAACAAGAGGCTCGCATTTCGTGTTAAGCATTTGTCATTGTTGAATACAGTAATAGCTGATCATTAGATCAAAATAGATTGCGGACACTTTAATTTTCTATTATTTATAATAATAAATAACGATATCCGTGCATTTAGTACACACGGTTGACAGATTTGAAGTCATCAACTTATACGTACCAAAGTAGCGTAAGAATATTTAGTTAACACATTAATACTTATTAGGTATTAATTCGTTATGTACAGCAGTTTTGATTGTAAAATCACTACCAAAAATTTTTTTAGACGTGTTCCCTTTTTATGTGTCGTCTCAGAAAAACGTTATTTCACATTTAGCAGGGAATACACATTTTTCTGTGATAAAAAGTACTTCTTCATAAACTTTATACTATAGGACCCGTACATAAGTAACTTGAATAATTTGAACACTCACTCTAAGAGTTTCGTAATAACTCTAAACTCACGCAACATCAGCTGAGCGGTTTAGCTGAAATTGTAACTTTGTTAATTTGCGTTTTCAGCAATTTATTTGCAAAACATTGCTAAATATTGGATAATTGGATCTTTAACGCACCGTAACATGTTTTTGACCATGGCCCTAAGGTCATAAGAGAATGCTTTCAGCATTTATTCCACCTTTTGTTCACTTCTATAAGTATTCTATAATGTTTAATAAAACAATAAATAATGGATGAATTCCACTTCCAACCAGCCAATCTGAAACTTTTTAAGGTGGTCTATGTTCAGCGGCGGTCGTCCTATGCCTCCTATCCTATGGTAATGGATAGGAAATGATGATGATGAAATAATAAATACTCATTGTATAATAATTATTATTATATTCATTATACTCGGTCAAAGCTTATTTGTGAAAATAACTTTTGTTATAGATCTGCATCCTGCTCCCATTTTGTACTCAAGCATTTCCTCTGAATGTTTCATCTTGTGAAATACAGACAAAATTGTCATGACGTAAACAACTATAAATAAAAAGTCCGCTTCCAAGCAGGCTGCATTTCCGAGAGAAAAATCCCGTATACGTGCGCAGGCGATGACAGCGCCGCCATCTCCTGCGTTTGTCTGTCAGCGGGCACTCGCGCCCCGGATGCGCCTGAAAAACTTGTGGGGGTGCCATGAGTTCTTAAGGTATGAGGATAAAATATTCTTATCCTTTAGAATCCTTATACAGGGTTACATTGCAAGATAGTGCCAATTTTTCAGGGACCAATCAGAATCAGTAACTATAACTACATCGTTATAGTATAACTACATCAATCTACGATAGAAACGATCTAAAAAAAACACTCTCATTAAAAAAAAAACACTCATTTAAAAAAAAACTATTACAGCTGTTCAGAGATGGTACACGTGGATAATCTTGTCTCATTCATTTAAAATGCTCACGCACTATCTCTGTACAACCTAGAACTGCAAAGTTCAATGCAATAATAGTCACAATGGCACGTGAAAACAAACCTTAGCTTTTTTGATGTAAGGTGCATTCTTACAGCAGGAGCGCCCGCGCAAACCAGAGGTTCAAATTGCGAACAAATACCTTATGCAGTGCTCCTCTAGATCTTTTATTTTTAAAACTTGTCACTACCTTGCTATGTGACCCTGTATAATGTAAAACATCTTCATTATTTTTTGAGTTAATACCTGAGTTATCATCTGATATTAAGGTATTATAAACAGAGTCAGAGATTATAAATCCATATTTAAAAAAAATGCAAACTAGACGAATAGCACCTGCCACTTTCAAACAATACTCAGATTCATAGATCATCTACGAACGTAAAATTTTATGAAAAGACGAATTTATTCACTATTTTGATGTTTTTGTAAGTATGTACATCAACACAGCACTATGCCATTGTGAAACATGGCAATTGTCTACTATAAGTGGTATCAATTATTTGATGCCATAATGAAACAAAATGGCGACCACTTATTAGTGGTAATCAAGTAAATGTGGCCCCTGTTTGTCCTAATGCATCGCTAAACGATGGTGCCCCTACGTGTCAAACTTCCACCGTAAACACTAAAGCTTTGTTTACTGGAGCTCGTAAACTACCTACTGTGCGGCCGAGTATTTACCCAATAGCTGCGCAGACGCACACTCTTCAAAGAGTTGGGTATAGACAAAACAATAAGCTACTGCTTGTGATCTAGTATTTTTTTCTATCCGCCTTGATTATTTCCCAATAAACCAATTAAATAATTAGTTACTTAAAATATAAATGTTACCTATACAAGTAAGTAACTTAGAAAATTTCCAGGGGCGAAGTTCACAAGGTATGAGGTACTTACGTAGCTTAAGTGAATTAAGTTATTAATTAAGTATGAGAACAAAACAATTGGCACCTAGGAATTTCGCATTATAATATCATCTACATTTATATTTTATGGGAACCCGTCTTAAGTGTTCCACCCGAATCAACATACCTATCCGCTTGCTTGACATAATGGCAATCGAACGTTGGTACTTACCGACTTTGATCTAGGAAGGTATTTACGTACTTAGTACTCTTTTTAAAAAGTAAACGTATCCTCCCGTTCTTCCTAAACTATAACCATTCAACCATGACTAAGGAATAGCCAAACAATTTTGAAATGTTTGTCACAGGCTCGTGCATTTGTCCTGCATTAAAACTTTTCTAGTCGAGTCTGTCCAATGGACTCCAAATATCTGAATGTGTCTCTTGGTCAAGGTACATTCTCTATTATTTTTATCATCGCAAATATAACGTGGTGTCATAAACCCATCGTCGCGGTTCAGGTGAACGGCCGCGGCCGCGCGTCGTTCGCAAGATGGCTACCATTTATCTGTCATCGGAGCGTCTGATGCGCGCCAAAATAAGATTATTGGAAATTTGACACACAAGAGTGCGCGTAGTTTACGATCTAGACGGTCTTTATGTGAAGATGTGGTGGTGATGACGCATATAAGTGGTCCTCGGGTATTTCGGGACGCGATGGGAACTATTCTCGTGTACCACTTTATGTTGTCGAGATGTTTGGAACTTAAGCTGCTTTGGAAGGTGTGTGATTTATGACGATTACCTACACGTGAGAAACGGTTCGATTTGGAATACTTAGGGTCCTACTATTTTAATCGATCGATAGCTTTTGTGGGAAAGTTTGCGTAACAATGTAGCGCCATCCAATTGCCATAACAACTCTGTGTATTTAACCTCTCTACTCATCAATAGCTAAATAAAACTTACATTGTGCTCTCTGTTCCGAGATGGGAATCTGATAGACTATGTAATTGAGATTCTGATGATGATGGAGATCAAGGAATGTAAACAGAATGAGACCCTGCTTACCCTATGTTATTATAGAGATGTCTGTATTTAATACTATGTTTAAAATCCGTAAACTATACAAGCGACCATAGACGTATTATGAATACTTTTGGTAAATACCTACGATGATAAATAAATAAATAAATATTGGACAACAAATGCGTCGATCCTGTCCGAATTGAAGATCAAGTGCCGCTTATCGACGATTTGCCTCCAGCGAATACTGCAGTACTTCGGTCACGTGGCTAGACGCGAGCCAAATAGCTTGGAAAAGCTAATTGTGGTTGGTCACGTGGAAGGAAAAAGGAGTCGCGGAAGATCACCTACCCGATGGACCGATGTCGTGAAAGAAGCCTGCCAGGGAACTCTACAGACGTCAATCCGGAAGGCGGAAAATCGTGTAGAGTAGTAAATATATGCGCTAATTAAGAATGTTTGATAAGAACATCTATTTGATTTATGAAAAAAGAATACAAATACAACATTATCATCGAGGTATACGAGTAAGTTTTTATGGAGCGCAGCTAAAAAATATATAGATTTCGATGTAGGTACAGCTTCCATAGAAAAAGTTGTTGTAGGTACCACGTGGTTTTATGGATTTTCCTATTCTATTGTAAACCCTGTTATGTTTTGTTTAAAATATAAATTCCTATTTCTTATTCCTATATGGTCGTCAGTCAAGTGGTTAGCGCTTTTCGGCGCCCGACTAAAAAAAAGCCAGGCAGTTGCGGGTTCGTCGAACCCCGCAAGGGGCAATATTTGCAAACAATCATTTTAAATGTTAGTACCTATAATACCTACCTACGTACATCGAGACATTATCCTGATGAATACAAGAATTTGTTCCTAAGTAATGAATGTTTATAAACATATATGTAATGAAGCATTGTTTACTAATAACTTTACTTTTGATGTGTTAATAACGTTAATCATTAAAAGATTTTAATTTCAAATTATTTATTAATCTAGTGTAAGGTAGGTTGTTTCAAACAGAAATACGGACAATGAAAAACGGTCATTGAAATCCCGTCTCTATGCTGAAATCCTTGGAACTCCATCTAGGATTTAAAACTACGTTAGAAATACGGTTAAATCCATAGACTTAGGATTCGCTACGCTGCTAAAACTAAAAATCAAACATCACTAGCACACTTTCTGACAACAAGCACGTCCACGTCATGGTGTGTTATCATTTACAATAGATGGCGGTAATACGACGCCAGAGACATCATGGCGCCAGAGTTGTGTTTTTGTTTTAAAAAAGCCTTTTATTTGATTAATATTTATGAATTGAAAAATCATGATAACAATTATGAATGAAAAAGAAGGAAATCATACTTACTATTTTAAGACGTCAGCAGTGAGAATGAGGATTTAAATACTACGTAATCAGAGTCGGCATTCTAGTAGTAGCCACTGAACCGATTTATGGAAGAAAATTGTACCGCACTGGTAATTTGAAATTGTACCAACATTTAAAAACACAACTGTCACACTTATTGACAAATAGGGCTGGACGAAGCTGTATCGTTCTTATCTATCGATATCGATAAATCCGCAATCAATCGGTAGGTCGGGTGGGTACTTTTTACCATTAAGATATGTCAGTTGTATGTACTAAACTAAAAACAACAATTAAATTAAACGTATTTATTACATTATGTAATACAAAACATACATACAAAGCTATTTTTTTTTACATTATTATGAGTTATTATTACTCAAATGAATGCTGTATCTTCGGCGCATGCCACGTAAGCCGTGAAGTTCACTCGTTGTAATAAATCGCTGTCGGGGCAAAAGCGCGGCTGGTTTGGGGGAGGGAGAGAGTGGGGAGCTTGATTTCTTTCCAATCCCATATTTGGTTGACCTTAAAACTGAAAAATAGATAGTCCTCTTAAGTAAGCTTGTATCCCTATATTCAATATATCCCTTACTTGGAAAGTTACAAACTCTTACCTCTTATTATTAGTGGAGATTTCCCAAACACTATACACATTTTGTTTTCGTATAGACCGCAGCTAACACAAATTGCAGTTTAGTATTTACATCGTAGGTACAACTATTGCTGTAGGTATGTGTATAATTATATTTGGTTGACCATAAAACTGAAAAATAGATGAGTCCGTTAATGTCAGCTTGTACTAAACAACCATTTATCCAGCATTATTGTCCTTGAGTAGAGTTTATCCCTTACTTGGAAAGTTACAAACTTTTACCTCTTAATAAAAGTGGAGATTTCCCACACACTATACACATATTCTGCTTTCGTGTGGACCGCAGTTATCAGAAATTGCAGTTTAATATTGACATAGTACAACTATTGTTGTAAGCATAGACTTAGGATTCGCTACGCTCTTAAAGACTGACAAAGCGTGGAAAAGAGACATCATATCCTTGCGGGCACCCTACAAGATAGAAAAAGACAGATGTCAATGTACCTATGTGACACAAAAAAAATATTTAACTGACTATAAATGACTTCAATTTCAAACGTCAAAATTAATTTTATTAAAATATACAAAATTACTAACGGAAAACTTATTTAAATATTTCTGTAGACATGGGGTGCTGTTCAATTATAAATTGTGATGTGACAAGAACATATAACCCAAATAAATACACATTTCACAGGTAAATACATTTTTTGATGAAAATATTTTGAAACAAATTTGTGTCTAATTCGTAATTATAATCGACAAAGAACTTGGATTTTACAGAAGAATATGAACTTTGTTTGGTGTGTGTTTGTGTATTTCGTAGTTAAAGACATAATTACAATAAATATTAGGTAAAATAGTAAATTGTATGTCTACACTAGGGATTGAACTAGCGGTGACGTCATAAGTATCGATAAAATATCGACAGCCATTTGTGGGTATAGAATATTAGTAGCAATTACTAAAAAAATATTTATCATGTTTGTTTACAAAAAAACACTCTAATACTGTTTTTTTGTGATTACATTATGAGATTTTAGTTTTATTTTTGGGCATCTAAAATATAACTTGTTTATAAACGACTAAAAGAATTCTGTATAGTTTAGTCAAATATTTAGTATTATATAAAATATTTTTTTAAGAATACCATCTAAACCTGAAATTCGAGAAAAGTGGATAAGAGTTATAAACAGACCAGATTGGACTCCGCGGAAACAGTCAACGGTTTGCAGTAAACATTTTGAGGACAGATGTTTCGTTAAAAGAAATTTTCGACGTATATTATTATTATTATTTTCGAGTTAGGAATGAAACACAGGTGTCAGTTAAATAAAATAAAAGCATTTCAAGAATTGTGACATCAAGTATGTTTTAATTTATTTAGAGGATATTAAATAGTTTTGACATCATATTATGGTAAGAAAATAAGGAACAAAATTAAAAAAAACAGACAAGTAACAATATTTTCTCGTCAAAAACAAAATTAATGAAGATATATTTAAAAAAAAAATTACAAATAAACAAAAACAAAATTAATCAATTAATCAGAAGACCTACTTAAAAAAAACATACTTTATGTCACGATTATTGAAGTGCATTTATTTCATTCGATTGACACCTGTGTTTGATGCCCAACTCAATGAACACAGAACCACCTACTGTAAGTGGTATAATATTAACTCTGTGATTATAAGGAATATGTTGAAATGAAATTATGATATGAAATTGTTTTAAATAGGTTACATTTTAATATTTAAGCAGACAACCTGGTAAAGGTTGCAGGACGACGCTGGATGCAGGTTGCTTCCAACCGGCCGATCTGGGAGTTTCTGGGGGAGGCCTATGTTCAGCAGTGGACGTCCTGTGGCTGAAATGATGATGATGATGATGACATATTTAAAACGACCGTTTTCTTATTTTCCATTATATAAACTTGTTCACAATATTAAATTACTCATTTTTCGATTTAATGCGAGTAAACTTGTTTTTCAGATTTCTCAGTTTCCAGACTGTGATGTTTGCATAACAAAAATATGACCTTTTTTCGACCATATCTTAACTTTACACATACAAGCCCAGAAAGCCCCGTATCCTTTCCGTGATACTGATTTTCACCTCTTTTTTGTTTAAAGATTAAGTTTAACTTTAGGAGCTTCAAGGTCCGCTACGATTGTGACTTGTGCCAAATCAATTTGATACCGGTTACAATTTATCGATAAAAAAATTGTGGCTTGAACAACACTACTACACACACACATACGTGTCACATTTTTTGTATCATTTGCAATGAGCCTTTGTCTATCTTGTACATTCTATATCTATGGTTGTAAGTGTATCATTATATGTGGTTGACTTTAAAACTGAAAAATAGATAAGTCCGTTAAAGTTAGCTTGTATAAAACAACCCATTATCCAGCATTTTTATCCTTGAGTTTTCCCTTTCTTAATTTAGGGACGTCATCTGTGAAAATTTAAACTTTCTATCACGGTTCATGAGATACAGCCTGGTGACAGATGGACAGACAGAAAGACAAACAGACAGACGGACAGCGGAGCCTTAGTAATAGGGGACCCTATTACTAAGGTTTTACCCTTTGGGTAAGGAACCCTAAAAAACAAACATAAAATCAAATAAATTACCTTTTTTGGTTTTATCAGGTAAAACAAAAATGGGAATGGGAAATTCCAAAAGGGTTTGATCAGGTAGTGGTGGCATGTTCAATTGCAAGGAAGTTACGGCATTCCTTTTTAATCGATTGCCTCGTTTATTATAGGGGCTTAAAAAGTGGTTTCCACACAAAAAAAAAATCATTTAATTTTGGTATAGGTAAATAGGCAACATCTTCGTTTCCAGTTAATTTTACCCATAAACGGCATCTAAAATAAATAGTAAATATCTTGTATCGTCAAATTAAGTAAATGTATTGGTGTACTTACAAAATAAATTTCATTTATCGATAATTTAATTTCATCGCTATCGTTTCAATAATAAGGCACGATTAATGCAGATTTATGAGAAAATGTCAAATATAGGAGTGCACTTTGTCGTTGCAAATTGCTATTAACACGGTCAAAACAATACATAAACTCGAAGGATAAGAAATATTTTAAAATATCTCATATTAACAAACCTGCCCCTGTAGTACGATCAACAAAACACGATATGATACGATATGATATAGCGATTTATCGCCTATTTACTTTCAAAATATGATAACATAGCCGCCATCTTGAACTTTTATTGAAACAGTTAGCATGTCCGTGCCGGCACCGTCACGGTTAAGCTCGCTTTTTTGATAAAAGTTCATATTTTGACAAAAAATATGCGATAAATCGCTATATCATATCGTATCATATCGTGTTTTGTTGAACATGCTAGAGGGGCTGGTAGGGTCAAGTGGAAATCTGGCCATAAATATATTACAAGCACTTTTATTAACGCGTCTGATCCCACAAACTTCACATTTTCGTAAAGACTTTCCCATTTTGTATTGATTGGCACGAAATTTAATAATTTTTTTAAATAAATCGCAAACAACTCAAACAATTATCCAAAATTGGCGCGACGATGACAAACTTCTACAGATTAGTCAAAGAAACTTTACAATGTTACCAACACTAAACATAATTATTATAATACGTCAAAATTTAATAGTAATCATGGAACTTGTAAGCCCAAGGAATCAATACTCATTTTATTATGATAGGGTATTTTTATATCTCAATGATAGGACAAAGTAAGTTCATAACTACATACTAAAAATACTAAAATTGCGATTGTTTGGTATGTCGACGGCCTGCAGTGAGACAGCCCCAGTACTGGCACCGGCATTTAGTTTTCTGTGGCACCGGCTACTGGTACACAAAGGACACCGGAGATTGGTAGGCATTCATTGTTGTCCAATCGCCATAATTATTCCGACTATATGCGAGATGCGGTATGAGAATAATAAGTAAACATAATAATTTTAAACATTATTGACACTCGTAAGCTAGTGGATTCTTCCGTAGAACGGAACGCGATGATAAAAATTAAGTTGCCAACAATACAAACAAAAAGCTACTACTGTCACTGAACTGACGTCCCTTGTCAGTAGGATTGCTTGTATCATTGTATGTACCGAAGATACTGTGGAAGTTACGGTACTTACTTAAAAGTTATGACGTAATAGCAATTTTCTATTTTATTAAGGTTTTTTTAGATTATTTATTTAAAAAGTAAATAGAATGCAAATTCCATTTTTTTTTTAAATTGCCCGGTTTCTTCTTGGTTGTTTGTACTTTTTTTTACATGGCAACAAAACTTGTTTTCGCGAGAAACTGTCTGTGAAGAGCATCGTGAATTTTATTTTGATTGAAAAATTGAAATGAGAACGATAAATCGGTAGCTGCTGTGTTATTCGTGTGTTGTTGTTTTATTGTGCTTTACGTATGTGCCGGCTGCTTTCCAAGTGGAGCTCCTAAGGAGGCTATTCGCCATGGCGGGGCCGTCTGACGGCGAGCCCGAAGGCTGGGCCGAGTTTTGCGAGCGTCAGGCCAAAGCGGCCGCTCAGGACTTCGCTAAGACCTGGCTGCAGTACATACACTCCAGCGGTAACGACCCCGCACGCCAGCAAGTCACGAACAAGGAGCTTGTGAAAAAATTCTGCGATTATTTTTCTGACCAATTTGAGTTCGAGATAGTGAAATTAAAGACGCTTAACAAAGTCCCCAATGGGACTCACACGGGCCATGACGAGAGTGACTACTCGGAGGACACAGATTCACCGAAAACGCAACACAAGCCCTTCTTTCGCAGGTTATCATTCAAGTTACGGCGCGGCAAGGGTTTGTTTCACAAACAGCATTCAGATGAAGTCGAATTATCGTCGAATTTGAATAAACATAACAAGACTAAACTAGCTAAGATAGTTGTAGAATGTAGGAAGGAAGGTCTGGTTAATTATTTAACTCCGGAGAGCTTAGAGCAGCAGGGAGGTCCACAGAAATGGGAGAGATGTAGACTGGCGCTGGTAAAGACTGTCGGAGGGTATATGCTGGAGTTTTATTCCCCACCAAAGGCGCAGAAACCTCGCAGTGGTGTGTTTTGCTTCTTAATATCAGAAGCAAGGGAAACTACTGCATTAGAAATGCCTGACCATGAAAATACTTTTGTATTGAAGGTTTGTAGTTGACAATCAGTGACTTCACTCACATTTTATTTATATGACTAAATTAAAACTCTGAACAGATTAAAATCTTAGTCACAATTATTAATTTTGTTAAAGTCAATGAAATGAGATAAATTAACCGGTCAACACCTAATGAGTTGTTACACAACACCATGTAACAATGACATGTCTACTACCTCAGTTTCGCAGAGCTAATGAGTACATGCAGGTTAAAATCAGTAATGGGCATTGGTTTTACTTTGAGATAGGCAGTAGATACCCACTTTAGGTGTTTTTTGATGAAAATCAGTGGTTTTCATCAATTACACACTTGTAAGTACCTACTGCCTACCTCTTTTCATTTACCAGGTAGGCGCTGTCTAATTGCCTTTATGCTCCGCACGCCCCTAGTTAAAGTGTTTTACCTATTTGTATAAATTACATAGGTCATAAAAGTTTTGACTATTATTCATATTATTATTATTATTCTCAATATTTATTTTCTCTTAAATTTAATTTTTTACAATATTTTATAAAGGAAAAAAAAATTATTATTATTTTATCCCAAATAAAATAAAATCAAAAATAATAAAATAAAATATTATTTATTTCAATTAACTTTTTATCATGGAACTAACATAGAAATAATCTGTAACCTAAATTATCTTTACAGGCAGACAACAATATGGAATATGTAATAGAAGCAGCAGATGTAGATGACATGAAATCGTGGCTGGCCACTATCAAATACTGCATGAGGTCTCCGCCTACAACGCAGCCACCTCCTGATGCGCTACCAGGGCTACCCGAACCGGCGCCACCGGACCTGCCACCACGAAGGGACCTTCATCCCAGCACTAGCAATGCCGATCTTGCCACAGACACGCCAGAAGAGGCTGAATTAGGTAAAAGATGCTCGTTTTTTCCCTAATGAGCACCAAAATTATACACAAGAATAATCTGTCAACAAACCACCAACAAGTAGCATGGTAATATAAAATTTTCATTGTGGCTTGTGTCCGTAGCCAGATAGGAGGCTAAGATTCTGTCATGATTACAAACTAAATACCAGCTCTAGAGTGTAAAGTTGGTATTGAGTCTAGACTATCATCAATGATAGTCTAGACTCAATACTGAGTATGAGTAAAACCTAACTTTGACCTGACTGACTGACCTGACCTGACCTGACTGACTGACTGAAAGTAAGGTATTACCATCATTGTGTCATGAGGTACCAGACAGCTAATTTTGCCAAAGGAGTCTCACAGCACTCAGCACATGAAGACTAAATCCATTTAGAAAGGACTAAAATGACCCTAATCGGAAATTGAATCCAGGACACTGTTCAAGGCAAATCGCGGCGACATTCTATCGGGTCGTCAAGTTGGGATAACAGTGCCTCGACTTAGAACTATAGTTTTTCAATTTGAAGCTTAACTCAGCAAGGGCGCTTCTACATTGTATGTAACATAGCTGTTACTATGCCTACTCAGCCAAGCAGTTAAAAAGTTTTCACGTATTTTAAATGCGTTTAAGAATATTGTTAGTTTAATTTACATTTAGGTCTTTTCTACAATCCATCAACGGTTCTATCCAACATTGAACTTCTTTCTCTTAACACCACGTCAATAAAAAATCCAACATCTTTGCCTTAAACAGGATTTAACAGCAGATATATTCCAGGTTCAATAGCAGAAGAAGCATGCGAATCGTCCCGCGTATCGCTGGCCGAGTGGCCGTGGTTCCACGGTACTTTAGCCCGGGCTGCCGCGGCGGCCTGCGTACTGGCGGGCGGCGTCACCGCGCATGGATGCTATCTAGTACGCCAGAGCGAAACCAGGAGAGGAGAGTACGTGCTTACCTTTAATTTTCAAGTGAGTAAAGACTTTATTATTAGCCTAATAGCATTTGCAAAACTGCAAGAACTTTAAAGTAACGATGCCCGGGTCACATGGCATGGGCCATCTCAAAATGTACTTAACTTGTAACTGGCTATCCTACAGGCCGAAAGAGGGGTAGATATAGACCCTAATACTTATTTGTTCCTCGAAGTGAATAAATGATTCAATGGTCCTGCTACTGATCCACTGATAAAATGATCGCTTGGTTCTGCTAAGTTGTCAAATACATTACAATAAGTAAGAAAATCTATTCAAAATGATGCCTTAGTTTATTAGTTATAAATATAATCATTAGCAAATACATTGTTGATATTTTAATGAGTACAAAAAAACGCTTTTATTTACTTGGACTTTGGTTGACAAGACCAAACACAGTGGCGCCATCTGAGATTAACGTTGCCTGTGCTTCCATTCGGCGACTAACCACGAGCATTCGTTCCAGGGCCGCGCGAAACACCTCCGGATGACGCTCAGCGAATCCGGCCAGTGCCGAGTGCAGCACCTCTGGTTCCCGAACGTGCACGACATGCTCGAGCACTTCCGAGCGCACCCGATCCCGCTCGAGTCAGGCGGCGCGGCCGACGTCACGCTCACCGAGTACGTCGTCTGCCAGGACGCGAGCCGGCAACAAGTGAGAGACGCGTAGTGACGTAGTGGAACCGCTGTAGCTCGATTGTTTTTGTTTGAGATGGGAAGTACTTTTGCTTTTTGAATGTCGATCGTCTTTTGATGCGAAAATGATGATGCTCGATTGTTTTTTTTTTGAGATGTAGGTAGTATTTTTGTTTTTATTGGATGTCGATCATCTTTTGTCTTTTGATGCGTAGATTCCGTTGCGGGTGGTGTGAATGTAGTTTCTTTTTAGGATTTTTATCAGATAAAGTCTTTATAAACACTTTACACAATAAAAAAATCTGCTATTTGGGTATTCAAGATGTTAAAGTGGGAGTTACTGAGGCCAAACAAACATAGAACTAGAGCATAGGCGAGCAAAGCTTTAGTAAAGCCTGGCCTGGAAGGTGATTTTTAATAGAGTTCCTGTTATTTGTGCAAACAGTTATTTTATGCCTTTAAACAATCCGTTCTTTTTTTTCAACATACAAAATTGTCTGTGGTATTTCACAATTGAACATAAACAATCGAGGACAGCAACAGTTCAATAGAAGTGTCGCTTGTATAATGAGATTTCATTATGTTTATGTACTTCGTATTTATTGCTCAAGCTTTACTTTTAAATGTAGATTGTGTCTGTATGAATATGCATATTTTAAACATTATTTTGTAAAAAATAATAACGATTTTCAATAGGTATACCGTACACAAGTAATACTTAGACGCCATTTGTGTGGATTAGAACCTTATTAGTTAATCACTTTTAATTATGTGTACTATTTGGTTTTTATTTGCTTTGAAATTAATAAAAAGCCATTTGACTATAAGGCGTGACGTCACAGCTTGCTATTGGCACATAATATACAGTATGTCCCAAAAAGTAGTGTCAAGCGAAAGGGCTTCTGCTTGAGCTTTAATCATTTAAGTAGCCTGTATATTGCGTTTTGACAGCTAGCTCCTAAGATGTATGTCAATAATTCGGAGATAACATTTTAAATGAATAATAATCTTTGTTATAAAGAAATTTATTTCTTGATCTTAAATTAGCGAAAAAGACTTCACAAGCAGATGAGAGACAATTACTAAACGGCACTGAGTTATACGTTGTGCCCGGGTATATAATTTCCAAGAACGCAGTGTCTCGCATAAGAGAGAACTTTAAAAAGTTGGGATAAAAATCGTATTTACCACTCAGAATTTATAATTAAACAGACTTTCATAAATAAATTTAAAAACAGTATAATTTGCAATGAATTTAAAATAAAAAGTAGCGATATACACAACAATATAAAACGTCTAATAGAGCATGCTTAGAGTTAAAACTAAATTATAACACCCGCCAAGAAAGAAAAGAGCGAGTGTTCCCAGAGAAGTCAGGAGAGGACATTTATTACTGACCCTGAAAATGGGCGTAGATCGCTAAGCTGATCAAATGACTAGAAGTAACATCAGGTAAAATATGGACAGTTTTCGAGAAAAAATAACTTAAAGTTGACTGTATAGGAGGGGATAATTTTTTTTTTTTTTTATCTTTTTGGTTCTTAAAAGATAATTTATTTATTGTGTTTCGTGCTACTATATCATAGTTCAGTAGTAGTTAAAAACAATTTCCATTTTTTAACTAGTCTAAATGAACCATAATTTAGTAGCACGAAATACAATAAATATATTATCCTATAAGAACCAAAAACAAAAAAAATACAGTTTTTGTCTTTTTTCACCCCTCCTAAATAGCCAAATTTAAGGTTTTTTTTCCTAGAAAACTATCCATATCGGGTCTACTTCTAGTCATTCGATCAGCATAGCTAACAATGTCCATTTTGGGGTCAGTAAAAAATATCCCCTGTCAACGTCTCTGGGAACACTAGTTCGTTAGAAAGAGAAAGTTTAACAAAAGATTTACAAAACCGAAGATAGCCAATCATTAGCTGATTCTATCTTAATAACGATTTATTTTTTATTCCTGGTCGGGATCTAATTAATATTAAATAGTTTTCCTACAATAAAAAAAATAAAGAGGCATTAAAGTCCACCGAATGGTCCTAGGGAGACTATAGTTACAAACATTGTATATATTTTATAAATGGGCTTACTAATCAATGATTTTACTAAAATAAAAAAATATTTGTGAGACGTTTTATAGCCTATATACAGGATGATAAGTTAAAAGTCGGACATAATTCGACCTTTTCTTTTGCACGAATATTAAAAAATGGACTCTAAGATAAAAAGTAAAATCAAAAAATATATCAGCTGTTCCAATATTTTGGTCAAGTAGCACTCAAAGTTTAGTATGGTACAGCTGATCTAGTTATTTGATTACCATAAGTAATAAATAAATAAATAAATTGTTTCCACAATCACACCAATTATCTAGCCCCAAACTAAGAAAAGCTTGTGCTATGGCGACTAGATAACGGATAAACATACTTAAATACTTTTATAAACATCCATGACTTAAGTGCAAATGCACGTGCTCATCACACTAACATTTGCCCCTCGCGGGATTCGAACCCGCAACCGCCAGGCATTGTAGTCCGGAGCGCGAACCACTACACCAGACGGTCGTCTATACTAATACAGTAATAGTTGTTTATTAATGTGAAAAGCAATCTGTATGTCTTTCGATCAACTTATCTCCTTGTATAGTAATAACATGGCGTATTGATGACATTACCACAGCATTAATAATGAAAACATACAATTTATAATATTCTATATCATCACTGGAGAGTGGATTTGGTGTAGCTATCATTTTATGTTATCTATATGAACATTGGACATGACCAGTGTAGTTATTAGGGTTCCGTATTCAACATAGAACCCGTATAGTTTCGCCTTCCGTCATTTAGTCTGTTTTCGGCTTAGCTCAGAATCTTAGTAATCGTCCGTAATATCATTTATCGCATGGCTATACATATTACTTTAATTATAAACAAGTCTAGATAGTGTGGTGCTGCAATTGTCACCAAAAGAACAGGCCAGATTTGAGTGAGTAACAACTATGGTTACTGTGGTAACAATTATGGGTTGCTATGGTAACAAGCGCGCCACTGAACGGGCGAAACAAACTTTGGCGCCAACCAACTGCTTATATATTTTTTGACGTTTATGACACTAACAGGGAATCTAGACATGTATAATAATCAAAGACATATTAATAATGCCGACAAAGTGGTATAATAGTGTAATAGTAAAAGAAACCTACTTCAAATCCGATCTCTAATCACACTTCTGTGATAGTACTGATCAAACTATTTGAATGTGCATTTTTGTATGTAGCAATTTAGCTTAGTTATGATTTTAGTGTCATTTTGTTCAGCCCTACGTTTGCGCTTTTATTCTGTGTTTATGTGGGCCTCTATGTCTGTATTATAGAAACGGCCGTTTTCGACAAAACTATTTTAATATGAATATGCAGGGTTTCATTAAAAGGTAGTGGTAAATTTTCAAGAGCAGCTCAGAATCAGTAACTTCATCTATTTTAACGTAGATAAAAATGTATTACTATGAAGTTGACCTTATTAAATAAATTTTAAATTTTAATCTTTATTGAACAAACTTAAAAATACTAATATAATAATAGACCTTATTTTTAAAATTTGGCACTACTTTAAAATGGGGCTACATATTGGATGTTCAAAAGAGTAGGACAATCCCTAAAAACACTAAATCAGCTGCTCATATACAAAAATTTGTATGATGGAAGCAATATCGGAATTTAAAAAAAAACAGATGCTACAAAATATAATATTTTTGAAAACTCGATGTTGCTTCCAAAGTTCGACTAAATAACACGGAGCCATAGACTAGATTTTTTTAAAAGTAGTTCTATCTATTGCATCATTGTCACAGTTGGAGGAGGCTTATTTGATTGAGATTTAACGTTTATTTATTAAAACTAGTACCAGAGGCCAATGCAATTTGATTTGTCTATAAATCAGGAGGTTTTAAGTTTTCGTCATTAATATAACATAATATTCGAAATCATATACTTTTGTTATGCTTGTTGCACGTTTTTACTTTGGTTTTGTTGTTTTATTAGAGTAGTGTTTGGCAATTTTATTTCAATTATATTTAACAAAAGAAACAACGGAAAAATTCGTATAAACTATCTAATCTGTGGTCATTTGTATTAACTATCTGTCTGCCTTGTTTAAATTGATCTGATATATTATTCAGTACTATCTTACTCCTTCAGACATAACCAAGAGAAAGTTGCCTTGTTTAAATTGATCTGATATATTATTCAGTACTATCTTACTCCTTCAGACATAACCAAGAGAAAGTTAATGAATTTGGTAGAATTTAGTGTTGTAGTTAAAATCAATATGTCAATGCATTTTTATTTGTGTCACACAGTAGTATAAAATACTTTGGATAAATTTAAATAAAGTATGTATACTTGAAATCCCCTTTGCAAAAATTGTGCCATCTTTGACTGTAAAGAAGATTAGATATATGTGTTGCACTAAACACATTAAAAAATTTAACGAAAAGAAATATACTCACATTGACGAGTTTTTGGGTTTGATGCCCAAAGGTCTAAATTTGGCGTAGGTAACCTGCCTATGACCGCTCGCTGTTCTATATTATCTATGTGTAATTATTTCAAACTTGGATTTTTTATTTTTAGCCATAAATAAAGGCAATTCTGTTATAAAATGCAATTTAGAAGAATCCGGGTTTACATGGAATATTCTTATTACTTTCAAATATTCGTCTCGTTTTGTCTGTGAATTTTATTTATTGACGATGATTGTAAATTATTATTTAGTTATGATGGGTGTCACAAAAATAATGTCAAGCGAAGTCTTAGATGAAGACTTCCTGTATCAAGAGGTACCCCGTCTTATAATATCCTGTTTTACTAACTTACTTCCTCTTAAGGGGGTTATTCTACGCTTACTTAGATACAACAACTTATTTATCATCATCATATTTAAGGCTTTACATGCTTGAATGACCTTGACGCGGCGCGGTCATACAATAGCGCGCGTGCGGATGACCTCTAATAATTAGAAAAACATGTTTTCCATACAATTAATGCCAATAAAAAGAATAATCAAATAACACTCAATTCAAAATATGTATCTTCATAAGACACGATGTTTAGCTTCTCCTTTATAACAACTCGCTGAACGACCAAAAACAAAACGCAAAAAAAACAGTGTTTTTTGATAAACAGCTCAGAAAAAGCATTGTTATTCTTTTTTTTTGTTGAGTTTTTGTTTGATATTGGTCTCATAGTTAGTTGTTATATCCGCAGTAGAATCCGAGGAGGAAATTAAATAATACATATTGTATCCTTAATGCTGTTTCTGTTGTATAATGTGTGATTTATTTCTTTAAATTTACTAGTTAACTGAAGAACAGACAACTAATACCGTTAAAAAAAACGTCATTTGAGATGTGATTTTATTGAAATTTTCTTTCGACTTTGACATCTACTCCTGACACTATTTTAGGGTCACCCTGAGAATAAGATCTGTGGCATTCACAGAAATAACTAAATAAGTGATTGTATTTTAATAGGTTTAATATTTTAAAGCCTACATTTTTGCGTAGGTATTAAATACAGTCCTAACTTGTATAAGTTTATCCATAGTCTTGTAGTTTTAGTTCCTTAACTGCATTTCAGTGATTTCGTTGTACTATATTCATATGTAGTGGTCGACTGATTTTATTAAATAAAAAAAATATTAACATTTTGAAAATACATTGTGAAAAAAATTCTATAAAATAATATCCATAAAATATTTATGTCATAATAATAATTGTATTATATTGACTGTTAATAAATTGTGCTAACGTATATTTTAATATATTTATTTTAAATAGTATGATGCGTGTGTACAGTTTTTAGCTTATTTTAATATTTAAAAGAATAAATGTAAAATGATAACAATATTAGTGCTGTTTCAAAATCAGTCTAGATTGATATAATTGTTTTTAATATTCGGATTTAGTAGGCATATGTTAAGCATCATCCTATTTGAATATTTATAGTATTTGTTTTGTACAAAACGAAATCATGTTCTTCCGAGCTTTAAAAATAATACCTTGGTTGTAAATTTTATTAAATATTAAACTTATTGTATGGAATGGCTTGTATTTTATTATTTGCTGTATGTTTTTTTTCCTTTATGCCTGTTTTTGAAATGCACATCGTTTTTTTGGTAAGTTTCATTTTTATTTCACAGCTACTTTTTAGTTTTCTATTTCTTTGCATCAATGTTACATTTAAGGCCATTAGCACATCTCTCATAAGTCTAGATTGGGCTTAAACAGTGTGTACTAAAGAATAGGAAACTCCTTAGAACCCCGTGATCGGCTGCTCATATACCTACATAAACTTTCTCTATAGGAGCAACATCGAAATGTTAGGTAAATGATATATCAAGCCAAAACCAGCGTATGTTAACTATGGTTATTTATGGTGAAGTCAAAAATTTGATATAAAATTTTTGACTTCACCATACTATTTATATGCATATGTTAACATAGGCTAGTTTCAGCTTGATATACCATTTACCTAACACCCTGTATATCTATGAAGGTTGTGTAAGTGTGCCATAGCTCGGCTTGCTAAATACTTGTCTATTGTTTGTAGCTGTACGTGTTTTTCGTGTAATTTCGTATTATACAGGGTGTACAAGAGAATAGGACACTCCTTAAAACCACGTGATTAGCTGGTCATATACAACAACTATGCTATTATATTGCTATGGGAGCAACATCGAAATCGATAACTTTTTTTCAGCTTCCCCAGCATCTGAATTTAAAATCGCGATTTCGATGTTGCTCTTATAGGAAAGTTGTTGTACATGACCTGCTGATCACGTGGTTTTAAGAAGTGTCCCATTCTTTTGTACACCCTGTATACTTAGCTTTCTGATCGATGATAGGTACAGCTCAAGCAGACTCATTCTCGAGTATTTTCGGAACTATAGCCCTAGGACAAATAGTCTATACACCGTGAATTTTTAATTACCCGAGAAAATTAACTAACATACTCAGAGATCGATATACATCGAATTTGGCGAATAAAAAAACGGAACGGCGTACGGCGTTGGCGTACGGAAGGAATAACTATCAATGAAAAAAAATTCATTCATTGTTATTCCTTCCGTACGCCAATATTACGCGACCAAATTAGGTGGATTTTGGTTTCGTTAATGTTGGAATGATAATGATTACTTTTTGAATTAGCAGGACTTTTATGGTGCATATTTTTTAAGGAATGTTAGGGACCTTTTAAATAAATTTCTCATAAAAAAATAAATATTCGCCAAATTCGATGTATATCTGAGTATGTTTGTTTATTTTTCTTGGGTAATTAAAAATTCACGGTGTAGATGGTCTGGTTTTCATCTGTGGTGTAGGTGGTAATTCCTTAGTGGGCGGGGCTTAAAGCAAGATGGCGTCAAAGTCAAGTAAGGACAAAAATAGTCCTATTTGTGAAGCTTTTTTTAATGGGTGTATTTTTTAATAAAGGACACATCACATACATTGTTCTGATCCTAAAGTAAGTAGCTAAAGCACTTGTGTTATAGAAATCAGAAACATCACAACACCCAAGCCCGAGACAATATAGAAAAGATCGTTTTCCACATTGACCCGACCGGGGATCGAACCCGGAACCGAAGATGGCGGTGCCACGATTGAGTAACAAACATCCATAATTTCGCATTTATAATATTAGTGAGATTACGGCTTAGTATAATCCCTCTTCAAATTCACAAGACAGGCGTACTCAGGGTCCAGAAACAGCAGTTGACCTCCCGATAGGTAATTTCTGGTTTTCCCCCTGGCAATGCTAGATTTAATATACCTAATTCAATACCTATTTAATTAAACCCATTGGTTAATTTCAGCTGGGCGTTACACACGGAAGCGACGTGCGTATGCGCAGGGCCGAACTCGAAGCGCTGCTAGTAGCGAGCGGGCACCACGACACTCGCGCCGTCGACAACCAGTACAGCTTCGTGTAGCCGTGGGCCACGCTGGGGGCCGCGTGCTGTGCCCCCCAGGGGGCCAGGGTGTAGACTTGATTGGCGGATAATGTAAACAAACTAATACAATCCCCGGCATGGATTTTAAGCGCAGGGGCAAAGAAATCGGTTGTAGATACGATCATCGTATCAGAGACGCGTGTGCGCGGAGCTAATAACCAATCCCGGTCGGGCAGACGCGTCGCGCGACTAGCCAATCGCGTCATCGTAATGGATTCTGTGCATCTTTCGCCCAGTGCTCAAGATCTGTGCCGCTAATTGTAGGCAGGTTAGTTACAGGTTTTGGACTATAGGTGACTGAAAATCTTTGTGTAAGTATATTGGAAAGCACCACCACTTGCGACGTTGACAACCAGTACAGCTTCGTGTAGCCGTGGGCCACGCTAGGGGAGGGTATAGCTGTGCCCCCAGGGGGCCGGGGTGTAGACACTGATTGGCTGATAATGTAAACAAACCAATAATATAGTTCAGAATTTAGGCGGCTGAAAATCTTAATGTATATTGGTAAACACGACATATTGTCATTGTCATGCATTTTTCCCAAAAATACAATCTTACATTACTACAAAGTGTCAAATTTCCTCAATCCATATACAACTACTTATAAGTCGACTTGATACGAGTCAACTTTGAAAACATTTTATTTTGTAGAAGTTGATGACTGAGTTTTGACTACTAAGTATCTAGTATTTGGAAATACTAATAATATTGAAATACGCCATATTTGTTTACAATATTCGTCAGTCTAAAACAAAGTACGGACAACAGCACGTCGACCTACCACAAAATGTCAAATTTTCTCATTTGAAAATGAACTCTATATGTCAGGCTTAAAGTTGAAAATCTATTGGAGAATTTTTGACTTTTGGGGTAGGTCGACGTGCTGTTGACTGTACCTACCTATACGAAGCTAGAACTGCGCGATAGGTCCTTCGATTCAGCACCCTTCGATCACGAATTAATGACGTGATATTACTGCTATATCCTATGGTGTCACGTGGTTTTTCGGCCGACAATCTGTTATCGATCGATTCTGAATCGGTTGCCTGAGTCCTGTAAATTGAGAAGGCAATCTGCTAAAATTTTACGGGTTATAGGTGACTATAATAGCTGCCACATAATCAAAGACACCCAATCTGCAGCTCTGGAGACGTATTTTTGAAGCATTAGAAATGAATCTGCAATTCGAACACGAATACGATTCTTGTTACTATTTTCGTTTCACGCAAAAAATATTAAAAACCGGAATGCAAAAACTTATTGATTTTAAAAACCGGCAATGAATCGCATAGAACGGAACATAAAAAAAGTTTTAAATTTGTTATGTTTACTACTTGTCAATGTCATGCTTCCGAACTTTCTACTAGTAGAATCGAAATAGGTACGAGTGGGTTGGACCACTCGTTGCAGAATTCACGGAATGAATTTTCAAAAATAGGGATTTTTAGTCATTCGCATGCGAATCTTGCCATTTCGTATTCGAATTAGAATTCGCATAATTCAAAAATACCTACGTCTCCTGTTATTTTACCTGTTCTCGTGATATAACGTCAACGTGAGTTGAAAAATCCGTAAATCGGTGGAAAAGAATCTAATCTACTTACAATTGAAGCGAAGACATGATAATTAATGGAGCCTTGTAACAATTGGTACTAGTTACGAAAAAATCCTACTAAATTGGTAGGTAGTGCAATTTCTATTGCCACCTGGCAAGCCCACACAAGTCAATGTGTGTATATTACATGTTTGTATTTATTTGAAACTAAGATTTTTGTTAGTGCAATTCGGTGTGTTAGTTAATATAACTTAATCAAATGTGTTGAATGTTTAGTTTGTAAGGCTTAGCCAAATTTGTCTATATGTTTAATTTAACACATAATTTATTAATGGTAGTTGTAGGTTAACGTGTTAATTCAAGTTTAACAGGATATTATTTTTTTCACAAATAATTACAATCCAATAAATATTTTTTGATAATTTAATGTACAGTCAACAGAACGTCGACCTACCCCAAAAGTCAAGAATTCTCCAATAGATTTTCAACTTTAAGCCTGACGTATAGAGTTCATTTTCAAATAGAAAATTTGACATTTTGTGGTAGGTCGACGTGCTGTTGTCCGTATCTACTTTATTTGTCAAGTCATATCTACCAGAAACAGACTACATAATAGCACTAGTAAATTAAGAACACTATCTTATTATTTAAAAAAACACGTGTGGCCAACGAAGCGTACCTCTCTCTTTAACCGACTTCAAAATAGGAGGAGGTTCTGAATTCGACTGGATGTTGTTTTTTATATCACATAACTTTTATTCATTTTCGCGTGAAGTGCAAAATAGTGTTGCCAATTATCGATAGTTTTATTTAAAAAGTTACTATTAATAGCTAGGAACGAAACTTTCGACAGAGAGCTTACTTACGTATGTTTTTTTAGAGTTCTATAGCACAAAAAATCTTAGTATAAAAATGCTTTTTATTAATCGTAGAATTTGTGTAACCTGTGCTGCTACTTATGTTGTTGTGACTATTTTGTTATACGTACCATCAAAGTGTAAACAATATTATGTTGCCTTCCGCCAGTTCCATCTATCGATAGTGTTGTATTCCTATATATCGATACTATGATTAAGACTTTGGGTGTGATAGGAAAAGCAGCTTTTTTTATCGCCCTTAAACTACCTTGGATATTACTTGACAAATTTTGTATGATCATAGAACAAATATGGGAAAGAGTAACCCGCGTCGGTACCTAGGTACTTCACTAATAAAATTATTTAATAATGACAATTATTCCATCAGTAAATTACCCTAAAGGGCTTTACTGTACTTAATAATATAAGTAAATAAGTGTATTTGTAACACCTTACTACATTATTCGAGAATCAAATGGGTAACTTACCCGACACAGCAATGATATATCAAGTATGAATGACAATATAAAAATATACTAAGGGCTCCTATTTTGAACACTGTTGATTGTGAATGTACATATTTAAATATAAGCACTACATAACATTATAGCTCGCTCTCACAACATAGGAGTGAGCTAGAGGTCACTATAGCCGTATTTTCAAGGGACTTAGCCAGGGTAGGGGGTAATTAAATTAAATTTAAAACTTTAAAAAAATAGACCGCAATAGTTGGCTTACAGATTGGAAACCTTTCCTTTCACCGTGAATGACGTCATAAAGTATGAAAATAATACACGTTTTGTCATACAGACTGTAAGAAAAAATGAAGCTTCGTTTACTTCAAAGAAGGAAGGAATATTCCTTCCTTCAGCATTTCAGAGAACCAGAAATAAGTCTGGTTCTCTGAAATGCTGCTTCCAAAATATTTTTGGGCTCGCAACGTTCTTCATTTTGATTATGTTTGAGATCTATTTAATAGGTAATATGACAAATATTTTCCATAAAATACTCTTCGTCTACAAGTCCAGGCAGGTTTGGCTGCGTTCCTTGTTTGGCGGCTTGTAAAATACCCAATAATAATATTATGTTACAGGCTTATTTGCTCTGTTTTTTTTTAATAAGTAGTGCTAATTGTTTCAGATATGGAGCCCCATAAAATCTAGTCATACTATACCTATATTTATTTAGTATACAGGGGCTAGTTTTATATGTATATCAAGTTAGCATTACGACCGTATCAATGTACTAAGTATTTATTCAGACAAGTAGGCTAGGTAGATAAAAAATGTGAGAGTGGATGCAATGTCAGACTGTTTAATTAAAAAAATAATAGAATCAAAACGATTGAACACTTTTAATACGTTGAAATTGTTATAAGATAAAAAAACAATGCTTTATTGAATATTTGGTCCTTCGAGCCGGATTTTTATAGTTAAGATAGGAGATTTAAATGATGTTTATAAGCAAGTATTATAAATAAATGTAAATTATTGTACTTAAATGTTGTTGGAATTGACGAATTGAAAAAATTGACTTTCGCGTTTCGTTTAAACTAGTCAAACACTTTAAAATTTACTTTACCTAAGGGTAAGGGAGACGGAAAATGCACTTAAGCTTTGATGTGTTAGAATTTACAAATAATAGACTTTAAAATTTTGGTGTTGTCCCTTTTCAAAGATAATAAGTATATTTCGTTTAAAAACTTGGCCTGAGGTGGGAATTGAGGTATAATGTACTAGCGTACTAGAGAACACATCTCGAACTAAATGTTTCAGCCAAGCATTGTAGTATTGAACAATCAAGAAGTTTTGACAACTTCAATTATTGACACTGACTGCAGCTTTGTAGTCCATTGGACTACAATTCTTGGCTAAAACATACATTTACTTCGAGATGTGTTCTCTAGTACGCTAGTACATGGTGGTACAGATTTACAGAACCAACAACTATCCAGGTAACTGCTTTTCTAGTTACTTTAGTTTTTTTATCTTAGCTAACTCCACAGATTATTTACATCTTATCGTCAGACCGACCCCTTCAAACGTATGAATCTTTAGGATTTTTTTCTACTGTATTATACAGGTAAAAAACGTTATTTTAAAGTGTTTTTCTATGAAGTTTAGTAACAAATATAAATGTTTGTTGATCGAATTGGATAATAACTTTAGTTACCATGGTAGTAAGTAAGTATAATTGTCTACTTTGCTCGTCTAACTGTATGTTGGTGTTCTTTGTCGTAACAGCATGATTTAATTTATGTCTAGTAAAAAACAATTTACTTATATAAAAAAAAACCTATGAACTTCAAAATTCGAACGCTATTGTTAAAGGATATTAAAAAAACTAGTGTTGATTTAAATTTAATTTACGAGTATAAGTAAAATAAATAATATGCGTCAGAGAACACATCGATTGTCATGGTCTTAAAGTTTCTTTTGTTACGAGGTACCAGACAATAGTCCGCCCTTCCCTTTAACCACAGTTGGACAAATATCTGTCACCATATCTTGAACACTATCTATTTAAATTACGATTGAATATTAATAAAAATTAAAATGTTCATATCAGTTAAAGGGTTATCTGACAGACTTCCTGAGGACAACAGTGCGAGACAGGTATAGTCACATGATGTTTGGCCAATTGTGCGTCCACAGATTCTATCCGGCTGCATACCCACCCCCTTTTTCGTCTTTGGGAAGTGTGTCAGTCAAAAGGTCGCACTAATAAATCATCTCACACCACAAGAAAGAACCAAGCAATTACAAGAACAAATTATTTGAACGAGCCTGGAGGCGTATTTTTTAAACATTGTAATTCCAATTCGCATACGAATTCACAAGAATCGTATATGAACTCTGAAACCGTATACGATTCTTAGGATTTCGTATATATTAGTAATTCAAAAGTTTTAAAAATACATCTCCTGAATAGAGTGGATAAAACTTGTAATTAAACGCCTTAAAGTAAACGAAAAGAGTCTCTTGAGCCAATTAGAAGTTTTATGCACTCCTCTTACTTGAAGATGTGTACCGACTGTAACATCTTCATCACCAGCCTATATCAGTCCACTGCTGGACACAGGCCTCTCCAAAAGGAGGATTTGCCGTAATCGTCACGCTTGGCAGTCGGGTTGGCGATCGCAGTTTGGCCAAAGGTTGAGAGGAGACGCTGCTGCCCGTCTTCTTATGGCGGTTCTCCTGTAGTCGCCTCTTACGACACCCATAGGAAGAGAAGGGGTGGTGCAATTCTTTTAACGTGCCGGCACCACACGACATCTTACAAAGTGACAATTCGTGCAGTCAGTACAAACAAGCGAGCATCGAACCGGTAGTTCAACAGCTTTTACAAACGTAACGTAACATGCTCGCTGCGAATGTTACAATACGTTCCGAGCCTTCTTTATAATATAAAATTACTGATGGTTTATACATAATCAATGTGTCACTTTTGTATTTATCTACCTGCTTAACGCAAAATGTAATTACTGTAAAAATTAAATATTTATCGCCATATATTATGTTAATTTCATCTATGTTTATTATTAACAGACATTCCGAGCATATTGTATGTAATTTTGGAAAGTAAATAAAACATATATTTTGTATGAAATGTTTTTTATTTTGCACAGCCATAGGTAAATACGATCTTCTTAAATCTAGTAAATGTGAAGGCACCTTATTTATACTAACTATTTGACACTCATTACAGTTCATTTTTTCTCTACACATTCATTCATTATACAGCTACACACACAATCGGGCCGGCATTGTCGGTTGGGCAGTATTTTTAGAACAACGAAGCCGACCCGTACCCTGATTCCGTATCTTTCAAAAGCAATGCGATAGTATTGTCCAATTCTGGCTATAAAATTACAAATTGACAGTAAAAAACAAAGCAATTTACTGTCAGTGCTGCCCATAGGTTTTGACACTAACCAATCAATCGGGCGATGACTGCACGATTATTGTTGATTGCAATTTTTTTAACCGACGAAAAATCGGAGGAGGTTCTCAAGACTACACGTATATTTTTTTTGTAGGGAATAAGGGTACCCCGAAGCTTCTACTACATTACTTCCATCTACATATAACCGGCTTTGCGGATTAATGCCGGCCCGAATATGTGTGTAGCAACCCTTACTAGTTTTAATCGACTATAATTACTTAATCGTCTAGTAACGGCACAATGTAGAACTCCGAAAACATTTGTCTCTGGTCTTCCTTTTCTAACTTTAACTGAAGTAGTAATAGTCCGTTTGCACTGCACCTCAGTACTACCTGTAAACAAAATATTGACGTGATAACGTCTTATAAATCGATGAACGACGGCAGCAGCTGCACGCACGAAAAAGTGACACGTTCCGCGTGCAAGCGAGAGCGCAGAACAAGCGATAGAGAGGCACGATTGGCCTAAGCGTTCGGCTTGTGACGCATCTATCTCTCTTCCACTCCATCTGCCGATGCGTCCGAGTAATAGCATCCAAGTTTTCTTATAAATTATTTCGTATTTTTTTTAAATAATATCAAACTCTGTATGGAAAGATGCTTAATTATGAGCCATCTTTTGTAAACTAATTGAAAAAATTATTGGTTCTAATAGTTGCACAAAACAGCTGTCATTTTTGACGCACAGAATAAGCTTATTAAAGCGCTTGAGCTTTGAATAATTTTATATAGAAATCACTGAAATGCAAAGTGCTCGATGGACGGATGACCTCAAGAAAGTGGCTGGCAGTGGATGGATGAATAAAGCGGAAGATCGTGCTCCTTGGCGATCTTTGGGGGAATATTACGTCCAGCAGTGGACTGCAATAGACTGACATGAACTTAGTACCTTAGTAGTAGTTAGAAAGATGATGTACCTTAGTAGATATAGCCAAGGCTTTCATGATGAGTCGGATGTGATGCAGCTGGTACTTGAGCGTGATGGGTTCCTCGCAGCTGAAGCTCTGGACCATGTCTGAAGATTTCGGCATGTCGATACACGATCTGTCCTGTTGCAGACGATACAAATTACGTATAGTATCCTATACACTGTCCAGATTTGTGGTTTAGGAAAAGGATGAAAGTTAGAGACAAAGAACACATCCTTATTAACGGGTGTAAGAAACCTATAACGAAACCCAGTACCACTATACTCCTCATAACTTATGTACTTATTTGGGACTATAAGGATGCGTAATGGCATGGCATGTAAATTTTTATTCATCATCATCATCATTACACTTTAAACTTTTTAGCGACGTTACAAGTAGGTAGTTTAGATGCATTTGAGTGTGTGTGTGTGTGCGCGCGCGCGCATGTGCTTGTGATGTGTTTGTGTGCGTGTGTGTGCCCTGCTCTCAACTCAAATCCTCTATCTCTCACTAAATCCATTCGGATTTTCCGGAGATAGATTAAGACGCTGGCGTCACAAGCGCGCTCGAATAGCGCGTCTTTGTGCGCGAGTGTGTGTGTGTGTGTGTGTGTGTTTGGTGTGTCGTCACCAAATTCAGTGTGTACACTGTACATACAGGTTAGTAACCTGCATCCCATAAGTAACGATGCTGACATTCGGATGTTCCGGAGACAGATTCGGTTCGATGACGTCACTGGCACGTTCTAGGTCAGCTAGCAGACCCAAGAACGCTTTAGCCGTTAGCACTATGAATGTGCTTTTGTGTGGTTGACTGCAAGTGTGCGTTTGAGTGTTGTGTGCATGTGTGTGTGTATGTGGTGTGTCTCTGAATGTGTGACTTTGAGTGTGAGTGTGTGTGTCAATACTAAGTCCGTGTGTTTATGTATGCTTGTGAGGGTGTGTGCTTGCGAGTCTGTGTGTGTGCGTGTGTTTGTGTGTCTGAATGTGTGAGTTTGAGTGTGAATGTGTGTCGTCACCAAATTCAATGTGTACCTTCAACTAACCTGCATCCCATAAGTAACGATGCTGACATTCGGATGTTCCGGAGACAGGTTCAGTTCGATGACGTCACAGGCACGTTCTAGGTCAGCTAGCAGGCCCAGGAACGCTGCAGCCTTCAGCACTAACTTGGCAGCCTCTGGTGAATCTGAGTCTCGCAGCTCTAGTAATGAGTCAGCTGTCTGGGTGGATATCTCACAGTCTGTCATCACGTTGTGTACTGAATGGGGTTGTAAACTGTAAGAGGGGCATCTATAAAAGTTAGGCTCGTTATACAGGGTGTACAAAAGAATGGGACACTCCTTAAAACCACATGATCCGCTGGTCATATACCTACAACAACTTTTCCTATGGGAGCAACATCTAAATCGTGATTTTATTTTCAGATACTCTTATCTATATATTATCATCGAAGTATGCAAGTAAGTTTGTATGGAGAAGCTGAAAAATATTTATCGATTTCGATGGTGCTCACATAGAAAAAGGTGTTGTATATGACCAGCTGATCACGTGGTTTTAAGGAGTGTCCTATTCTCTTGTACATCCTGTATAAGCAGCCGGAGTTTGATAGAATCCGTACAAAAACGACCTTAAAGGGACAGATTGAATCCTGGCTTACCCGGAGCCTGTGCGCTCACTATAAGGACGGGACGGCAAGGCATTTTTGGTGAAGAATAGTAATGTACCTTAATTACAAAATAATAGGGTTAAAATTGCTATGATAGTGGTATTAACAAGCCGCGTTGTTCTTAAGGAATACCAAATAAATTTCAACCGTAGTACCTGCTGTATAAAGATATTGTGTGCAATGTATTTGGGTAAAAAACAATAGCCGTAAATTATTCGTAACAAGGAGTTGGGGCAAGTGACATAAACTTTCACATTGACGTCTCAACTTTGACGTCACAGCAAGTCAAAACGTTTCTATGAAAAAAAAAACGGGTTTGGCATGCTAGGGCTCGGTCTATCGAATGCTAAGTCTATGGTCTATACCCAGCCGAAAACCGGATCGGGTTAACGCGGATTCAATCCATCGCTTAAGCAATAAGGTTGTTTTTTAATGGATTCTTGCGGATGCTTACGGATTTCAGCAGCAAATAAACCGAGCCAAATTTTCGTACGGTCAGTTGATACGACGCGTGTAGCTTCAAACTGTGTTTCTGAAGTTTTCTTTTTTATTTAACCTATTGAGTATAGGTATTTTTAAATTACAAACACAATCTTTGCTAAGTTTGAGGCTAGGTAACTTATTAGTGTGATTGTTTTATTTCTTAATAAATTATTAATAAAAAGGCTACTTACACTAAAAGCAACGGAGAACCTTCGCCGCGGTAGTACATCTTCAAACTAGACTCCTCACCTGATCCAAATATGTTCAGGCACTCCGATAACACTGCTATACTAATCTGGAAATGTACTGTTTTGTTAATTAATATAAGAATCTGATATCTATGCATAATCACAGAGTAGTAAAAAGGTGCCATAAAGTTATCATTCTGAAGTTTTAATACAGTTTTAAATTTAAAAACACTTTTATAACAATTGGACTTGTCGAATCAAATCAAATCAAATGAAGGAAAAAATAATATAAAAACTAAATTAATACAAATCTAAATACTTATAATATTTATTTAACCTGTCAAGCTTCAATTCCCCACCGGTGGCCACGTCATAATAGATTTTTTATTGTGTCTCTTGACCTTGGCCTGACAGGTTAATACCAATTAAGAATTTAACAGAATCAAACATGGTAGTTTCACTAGTAGTCTTACAAGGAACAGACCATATACATTTAAAATAAAAGCAACCTTCACAATTATCATCATTTCAGCCATAGGAGATCCACTGCTGAATATAGACTATCCCAGGCCCCCTAGCATGACCAATAAAACACGATATGATATGATATAGCGATTTATCGACACCCACTGTGAAATATTAACTTTTATAAAAAAATGCTTGCTTTCTCGATAAAACAATTTTTATAATAACAAACATTGGGTGCCCCTAATATATTATGTTTTTTGGTCATGCTAGGGGGGCTGATGATTTCCAAGAAGGTTGGAAGCAGCCTCCATCCAGCAGCTTCCTCCAACCTTTACCAGGTCCTCTTTCCATCTTGTAGTTAGTGCCTAAGTTATCAGTAATAAATTTAATAACACTTTTGTTTTGAATACAGTACCTTAAACATGACATCCACATCATCTCTGACATGGTACTCCGTGAAGTTGTCTGACGGCACATAAGCTGATGCTTGCACACACTTTCCCTCCTCCACCGTCAATTTTAAACCTTCAGGAAGAGCGCAGAATACTGCAGTCTGAAAAAAAATAATTTAATGCCTATTTTGACCAGGTTCTAGTGGTTTGAGCTCTACAAAGCCAGGTAGTTGTGGGTTTGAATAAAACTCGTAAAATGCAAACTTCTAATAGCTAGTAGTTAAAAACAACGGCAGCACATAAAACTTTCTTGGTCAAATGACTTTTTTTGTATGGAAATCAATTATTTATTTGAAAATTTGATGTTGATCTCACACATTTATTTTATTTTTTATGAGACCATGTAAATCATCCTCTAAAACATTTAGTATATTTCAAGTTACATGTGGTAGAAACTAGTAATTTAGAAAATGGAAAGTTTTAATATTTATACAACTTACCTCTTGAAACTGTATAGCTTTTAGCAAACTGCATAAAGTCTTTCCAGAGTCCATAGACGCAGTGAAATAATAATCAGCAATACCCTCATCCATTTTGCTCTAAATCAAACATAGAGCGAACCAGCATTAAGTACTGATCTGTGGTCACTTCATGGCATACAGTCTTTCCTAGAATTTGAGCTATTCTGGCTGCTAGCACATGCTTGCACAAAACTTCACTTTTCTTCTCCAAAACCTGATGCCTAAATGCTTGACAAGGACAGTAATTTACTCTTGGAAAAACACGGTAGCATCTGTTGTTATCGCCTTTAATTTCTATTAATCTTCTAGACTTTGAAGTTGTGTATTCCACAAGGGTAGCCTGTTTTTCTAATATGTCGAAAGCCCTTTGCAAAACTGGTCCGAAAACTGAATAGAGCGATAGAATATCTTCGTCTGTAACTATGAATAGTTTTAATTAGGCCTTTAATGTCTAATTTGTGCACATACATTAAGAAATACTTACGTTGATTTAATTCAGTGTTTATAACTCGACCTTCTAATTCGTTTAATACATGCTCCACTACTGAAGGGATTTTAGATGAGCTAGCATTATTCATAATGTTTTTGCAGCAATTTTTAAACCATCAGATAGATGTAAATATAGTAAACAAACTTGCAAGTTAATTTATCTTACTTTCTTTAAAAATGAAAACAACAATGAATGACACTGATCAAATAATATGAATGATTTCGTTCGCGGCTCGCGCATAATCAATCAGTGATCAGATCAAATAAACTCTCAGAGAAACGCAACAAAAAATTAAAAAAACAAGAAATACGTCGGAAAAAAAACTATCTATCCACAGATTACACTAATCTTATTTTTGTTCTCTATGGCAACGAACGTTGTGTTTCGTGCTCTACGAGCACTGCTCTTAGTTAATCTGAGACAATGTATATCGACGCTAGAAAGGAAAAATTATCCAAGCGATATTTTTGACCATATTGAGTTATATTATACATCGTTGGAATCGCCTGATTTTTTTGCGTGTCGTTTGGACTTAAGCTACGGCCAAATCAACGCGGGGGCGTGGGCGTGCAGGCCAGTTCACACCAAACACGCGGACACTAGGCGTTCAGGACGCCTAGCACGAAAATGTATCTTTCGCTCGGAAATTAGTCATGAATGAAGTCAAAGAATTATAAATGCTAGTCATAATAAAGGTGGGGATCTTCTAGTGTATGTAATGCATTGCTGAAGCAAAGCCATCGAAAACCACGGCGAAGCAATCGCAGTGTCGCTGGATATTTCGAAGGCTTTCGACAGGGTTTGGCATGCGAGTCTGCTGAGCAAGCTTCCAGCGTACGGTATCCCCACTGGCTTTTGTAGCTGGGTGGCTGACTTCCTAAGTGAACGGTCGATCCGAGTAGTCATTGACGGCTGCTCCTCTGACCTCAAGGCCATTGACGCCGGAGTTCCTCAGGGGTCTGTGCTCTCTGCGACTCTTTTCCTGCTGCACATCAATGACCTGCTATTTTCAGGTATTGTTGGGTACGCAGATGACAGTACTGTCACGGAGAAGTATCTGCCTAGTGCAGGAGCCGGTGGAGTTGAGGTCCAAAGACTGAGAGAGGCCATGGTTGAGTGTACGAGCCTGACGTAAGGTAACGTCTACCAGTGGGGCGATGACAATCTCGTCAGCTTCAATGCCTCTAAGACGCAGGCGTGTCTTTTCTCCACAAAAAGGAGTCCTTTCACCCTTTCTCCTACTTTCCGAGGTACATCTGTTCCAGTGACCGACACTTTACAACTTCTTGGTATGGAGTTGTCCTCTGACCTCAACTTTGGCACCACCATCGAGTCTAAGGCTCAAATTGCAGCTAGAAAGTTGGGCGTCCTGAATAAAGTCAAGCGGTACTTCACGCCTGGACAGCTTATAACTCTTTACAAAGCTCAAGTCCGATCTTGCATGGAGTACTGCTGCCACCTTTGGGACGGCTCGGCGAAATACCAACTTACTGCACTTGATTTGGTGGAACGCAGAGCCAGGAGAATAATAGGCAATAAAAAACTGGTGGCGTCCAAGCTGCACAGCCTGGCTCACCGCCGCAATGTTGCTTGCCTATCGGTCTTCTATAGATTGCACTTCGGAGAGTGTGCTCATGAGCTGCATGAGCTCATACCACCGTCACCTTTCTTCCATCGGACATCCAGACGCACGGCCGGCTACCATCCGTTCTTAGTTGATATACCCATAATCCGCACTAAGTGCTTCTCATCATCTTTTATAATGTGCACAGCTAAAGATTGGAACTGCCTGCTTGCGTCTGTATTTCCGAGTGCATATAACCTGACTCTCTTTAAGTCTAGAGTGAATAGGCATCTTCTGGGCAAGCTCGCTCTATCGTAGATCCCATCTATGCTCTAGCTAGAGCAAAATTTGGGTCAAGAGTAAGCCCATCTCAAATAAAAAAAAAGGTATCTAATGATGTTGTAGAAATTATGATTTAATTATTGTTTATCAGATTATTTGCCGATATACTACGAATATAAAAGCTCAACTCTTTTACTAAACAAATAAAGAATTTTGTACAGTTTTTTATTTATGTACTAACTGAGTTTCAAAATTATGAATTCCAACGCGATTACGAAGCGAGCGAAGCTATTTTCAAGCGGCGCTTGTATGTTAAGTTGCTTGCAATAAAGGAATTTTATTTTATTTATAATTTATTTGAATATAAAGGAAAGAAAAAAACCTAGTTGGCTTCACTCATTGCTTATCAGAAAAAAAATTGTAGCTTTAAACGTAACTATTTATAATATCGTAGTAGCGCACCATCTGTCTGTTGAGCCTGTCATGTCACGTTAAATGTCATGTCCGCGCGTGCAAAAGCTGAATGTCAAGCTGCACGCGTGATGCACGCCGCCGCTGTCCGCGCCGGTGTGAACTCGTCGATACAAATGCTATGGCACGATCTGAACGCCCACGCCACCACGCACGCGTCTCAGAGACCGTTTCATCACAGGGGTTGGCGGCTCGAGGCAGTGACTACCCAGAGGCTGCGTGACGGGCAGCAGCAGGTGTAGCATCGGTAGTACGTCGTATGCGTGATTTGGGACGCTCACAGTGTTGTGTGTGGAGTACGCATCGGAGTCGGAAAAACGATGAAGTACCTACCTAGGCTTAAAACTGGATGGACGGTGAAATTTCAGGGACATTAGGCAGCTAAGCAAGGTACAACGCCTCATGGCGATCAGAGCTATAAGAGGATACCGCAATATATCAATAGACGTGGCCCTTGGCTTACTTGACTTAATGTCCTAGGTCCCCTAGATGGGGCAGAGGGCGTCCACAGAATTCCTCCTTCGCGTTCGGTCTTGAGCTTCGCGTTTGATTTCACTCCAAGTCTTGCCGAACTTTTTTGCCTCATCTGCTACAGTGCGACGCCAAGTCTGCCTGGGGCGACCACGTTTGTGTTTTCCTTGGGGATTCCAATCCAGAGCCTGTTTGGGAATATGATCGGGATCCCTCCGGAGAGTGTGGCCAATCCAATCCCACTTGCGGCGCTTGATCTGCTGGTCGATCGGGGTTTCGTGGCAGCGCTTCAACAGGTGTTCGTTGGAAATTTTCTCCAACTCCAATTGGGGTGGGAAGCCGGGGCATGGTCTTGGTGGAAATCGCCGACGTAGTGAGGTCGGCATTACCTATAAAATACCAAGAAGCCAACTGCTGTGTTAAGTAGTGGAACACCTATCGAGCAGAACACCGGCCAGTTCGCGTCATCCACGTTCTCGTCGTCCACCCTGGACCAATAATAAAACCAATTTATTTCTGTAAATAGGCTTAAACTAAGCGCTTTTACACGTCCAAATATTTTTTTCCCTACCACTACTTCGGGACAATTTTGGGCTAGCGCCGAGAAGAAGTAGACCAGCTACAGCCACGCATTGCGTGTCCACTACCTTGAGTTGCAGCTGAGCTGAGGATGCAGGGCGAAAGGCAAGCATTCTGCGCCTTAAAACAGAATCCAATCACTAGGAAGGATACCCGAAAAAAACCGAGCGCGTCCGGAAGCTCTGAGGTGGCAGCCCCACCACCGGACTAGGGCACACTAGGTTAATCGCCCGCTTGCCCGAACTCTCACTGATTAAAGAAACGAACACAGACGCGGCCCTACTCTTAGCTGGAACCCCGCCCTGGGATCTCGATGCCATGGTCCTCGCCGCAGTTTACCAGTGGCGAGGAGACCAAAGGGTCCAGGATTGGCTTCCCGCAGCTAGAGAAGTTGAGACGGAGCGCGAAAGGCTCGACAGACTAGCCCTCGAAAGCTGGCAGCGCCGACTGGCCAAAGGCACAGCAGGGCGACGCACTGTGAGGGATATATGCCCAGTGTTAGAGGAGTGGGTTCAGTCACGGTCACCTATCCTACCGAGCGACCCAAGTGTTATCGGGCCACGGGTGTTTTGGCGGCTACTTCTACCGTATCGGCCGAGAGGAGTCACCTCAATGCCACCACTGCCCTGACGACGAGGACACCGCGCAAGACACCCTCGAGACCAGTGGCGGGCATTGATTTTATTTCGAGGTAGGCAGTAGATACTAATAATGTGTTTTATTGATGAAACTTAGTGGTTTTCGTCAATAATCCACATTTTTAAGTACCTACTGCCTACCTCATTTCCATTATCAGGTAGGCACTGCCTAATTGCCTATATGCACCGCACGCCCCTGCTCGAGACATGCCCGGCCTGGGCGAAGGAGTGCGGGGAATTAGTTACGGAAATCGGGCAAAACCTCTCCCTGGGGGCGGTCATAACCCAAATGGTTGAGAGCAAGGATGCGTGGCTAGCGGTGCTTACCTTCTATGAGAACGTCATTTAACAGAAGCGGCGGAGAGGGAGCGAGAGGCCTCAGCTGACGCCCCGATGATCCGCCGCCGACGCCATGGGCACCGCAAAAGGTTTTTTGGACTTCATTTGCCCCTCCTCGATGGGCCTCGGGCGACTGACACGGGGGTGGGGAGAATTTTCTGCAACTACATAATGGCCCAGTCTTTTGGGTTGGATTAGATAGTTCTACCTAAGTGCCTAAAGGATAAAATCTCAAAAACTTTTAATATGCGTAGGGAGATTTTATTAAGAATTTTCAGCATTTTCAACGTCGAATATCTTTTATCTCCCGCCAGCTACTAAGTTGCTTGCGTACAATAAATTTATACAGTTTCGAAGACCTTTCTAATGGTACTAATTTCAATGTGCTACATGGTGGGAACGTTTTGCTCCATGTTCCTTTGGTCTACATCTTTCATTTGCCTTTGGTCAAGTTTGACATTTCTGTTCGTACGGTAATAACTCCACTTTGTTAATTTTACCAGTATCTGGCAATATAGTGTTAAGGGCATAGTATATTTTTTCCTCAGAAAGGATTTTTTCTTTTATCACTTAAGTAATTTTGACCTATTTGATTTTTTAGTTAAAATATAACTGTTTTGCATTACAACAAAACAATTATTATGTGTCGGATAAAACACAGTGTTGGGTGAAGAAGCAGTCGTAGATCTTTGCCTTATTTTGTATATTGAATAGAAAACTTACCGATATTGTCCATGATTAGGTGTAGGTTTACCTTACTTGACACCAGAGGGCGCCACTTTGTATGCAGGTATGACGAGTCGAAACCTGTCAAACTCAATAGTCTTTCACCAGCAAGGCCTTGCTGCAACACTGTGTTTTATCCGACACATAATAATTGTTTTGTTGTAATGCAAAACAGTTATATTATGTGCCTTTCTAAAACACAGTGTTGGGTGAAGACCTGTTTGTTATCTGCTGGTGTCAAGGACAACGCTATTGATGAAATGAAAACCATAATAATTAATTACATTATTGTAGTAAAAACAAATTAAGTAACATTATTTATAGAAACTTTGTCTCTAATTATATATCACAATATTTAACAAAAATCACAGCCTTCATTGAGATCAATGAAATAATAGTAAAAACAAAGGAATTAACTTTCTCTAAATTTAATCAACACTAACTAAAAGAAAATTATGAAACTTAATAGTTAATATTAAACTTGACTCTTTTTATTATAAATTAAATAATATTAAAAATAATAAAACAGATAATTAGTGTTTGAACTAATCACTTTTAAAATTATTACATGATAAATCAGCACAAAAATGATTAATGTGTGAATTATCTTGAACTCCATGACAATAAATAGTTTTAAATGTTTTGTCTTCTCTGATCTGCTCTTTCTAGGATCTCTACTACTGGTTTATTTTGTAACCAACCTTGAGATCAAACCGATCCACGGTTGGAGGGGCATCAATTTCAACCACTCTGATCCAATTCCCTATATTTATTTTAGAAATCGGATTAACAATGCCATTAGAAGCTGGTCTAACAATACCAGTAGATGCTGGGTCTAACAATACCAGTAACAAATGAGAACAGACTTTTGATCTCTGTCTGAGATCATCTCACCATGGAGTTCTGAATGAGTTCCTGAATATGGCTTACAGGGCATAAGATCCTCCAGATGTTTAATCAACAGCCAACCCGATTGCCTGTGATTAGATGAGTATGTTTTTGGATTAAAATGTTAACCACAATGTCATTCTACCACTCTAAGCTGCCTTCAGATTATTCCAAAAGAACAATCAGGGCATAGCAATCTTTGCGATAACTCAAATAATGTGACCCCTAGAAGAACTGATTTGTAGCCAGTAAATAATATCTTAATATCAAAAACAGAAGGCTTTTGTATATTTGGTTGGGCAAAAGAAATAGCCTTTACAATTTGTTAACCAAAGGAGTATGCAATCTTTTCTTTTAAAGTAGTCCAGACGGTAGACACTGCTGACTTATGTGAAGTATAGATTTTTAAGCATGTCAAGAAAAATTTTGCTCTGAATCTAGCTACCAGAAGAAGTGTCTTGTGCGACTTGCATCAAGAAAACCAATGGGCCTTTCTAAGTGGATAAGGTAGATTTCCGCAAACAACGTTTTAATAACTCTATCCACTCTGAAGCCTAGTGGTTTATTTCCTCTCCCCACCCCCAATTCTCCTTGCTAGGAGAAAAAGCCTGTCTACTTGTGGGGGGCTCTGACCCGTTGACTGATCTACTAAGGTCTTCCGCAGACCCTCTATCGGCAGTGGGTCTTCTAGATCTCTACTCTGGAGAGCTGGGAGCCAAAAGCATAGTCGCCCTAAGGGAGCTACTAGGATGAATATCCCTTTGCGTACATTCAGGTGTGCCAGAACCTGTGGGATCAGGTTGGGGGTTAGGAAGACCCGTCACAACTGACAGTCCAGAGGACGACTGCAGTCTTCCTAAAAATTGCGGCTTCATCTGTTGAGTCCAGAGTGACGTAGCTCTACGGCTGTGGCCTCTGACGCAAACAAGTCTTAAGTCTGGAAACACCCCATACTCTGAATATAGCCTCCGTGGCCTGGGGCACTTAAGTCCCGAAGTCACTCGGGAACTCCTCAAACTCTAAAAAGGTGGTCTGCTTTCGGTAGATTTAAGTCTGGAAACACCCCATACTCTGAATATAGCCTCCGTGGCCTGGGGCACCCGAAGCCACTCGGGAAATGTTCAACCTCTAAAAAGGTGGTCTGCTTTGGGTAGATATCTCGCAGAGAGAATTATTTCAAGCTGGTCTGTTAACTGTAGCAGTTTGGTGGTTAGATTCAGAAGAGTCAATGAGGAAGTACCTCCCTCGCTCCTGATGTACGCTACTAGCGTCCTGTTAACTGATTGAATCAGAATGTGGGCTGCTAACAGATCAGTACATCTTGTGGTCTATGACTGTACTGTACACGGCATACATCTCCTTGAGGTTGGAGTGCCATTTGCTTTGACTGGGCGTCCCATTTCCTAATAGGTACTACCCGTTTAGTTGAGCGCCCCACCCTGCATCCGCTGCATCGGTGGACAGAAAGTGTGTGACTTTGTTTTGGCGTTAAGATCTGGTAGCACAGTCTACTGATCTGCACCCCTATTTTAGGGTACAACAAGGTCGTGGTACAACTGTTGGAGGCAGAACTTTTCACTCTCTCCAATGGCTTTTGTGAAATTGTCTCAGAAATATTGCATCCTGCAACAGTGAAGCTGTCCTCCGCGAACGGTCATTGTTGCAAAATTTTGGAATAATAAGAACTCCAATATCTAGCCAACCAAACTAAGTAAATAACCTTGAAGACTCTGGGCCTTCCTCACTGTACAGTCATGTACATTAAATTTGCTGTGTCTATCTTTGCATTTTTTTTTTTTTTGTTAACGTCATTGTGTTTCTGAGAGTATTCCACATTAAGCCAAATATTCCAGTTCCTGTGTAGGTTCTACAATACACTTTGGGTAGGTAGGTAGATTAAATGAAATCCCAAAGTCTCTAGCAATCTCAGCGTCTCCGCAACCTGAGAGTCTAGAACTGACCGTTCCTGATGTGCCAGATGTGCCAGTCAAATACTCTTGGCACATAGGGTTTCCGCAACCCAATTTGACACTGCTGACAAAGTCAGTTGTGCCGAAAACAGACCAAATGGTAGTCTTTACTGGCGGTTAATTGTAATATCTCTTGGTCGTAAATGACTCTGAGAAACTCTCTGTGAGCCTCTGCTATGAGCAGGTCAAAATAGGCATTATGAAGGTAAATCTTACTAACCAGTCCTGGTCCTACAAGAAGTCTACATCAAATAATTTGGAAAACCAGATGAGTGTTTTGTGGCTACAAGTCAATTAAGATTATAAAGGTTGAATAATGGCCTCATTCTTATTTGAAAACAGGGTGAAACTTTGTTAAACATTTTTTGCTTTGATAAGGAAACTGCAATAGGGGTTTCATTTTGAATGGAATTTGAAATTATTTCAAAAATAAATTTGTTCACACCCATCTTTTGTCTACATGGTTTCTGAGACACCTCCCATTGAAGTTTCTTTACTGACCGACCGGCCAATTCTCTTTAGAATTGGTATTGGTATAGTTTTTATGAAGGGGCCCTCCCTTAGGAACAAACTTAGATTTTTATCCTAATCTTGAAATTATTTGTAAGGTAGTTTATTGTGTCTCATAAAGGAAGTAGGACCAGTAGCTTGGTGAGGTTTCCTTCTAAGGCAATTTGGGGTATCTAACCAGGACTGTTACCCACCTAAAGACAAAATGAGTCATTGCAAGGCTCCTCGGCTATACAAATATTCTGAGCTCGAAGGATATTCTGCAAGGTGGACAACCTTGCAGAACCTTGGACCTGGCTTTTTTAATATGTGATCACATCTTAGTGAGATGCTCTCTGCACTCTTACCACATATCATTTGCAAATTTACTTCAATACTTTTGCAGGTTGGAGAATCAGGGCCTCACATGGTTGAAAATTTGTCCGATAAATTGTTAACATTTAAGTTAGTTGGGTTTTGTGCAGCCCAAACTAAAATTTCCTACAAGGATTTTTGAATCAAGTGTTTTTGCTCTAAATCACTATTAGACAGACCGGCCGTAAGGGTCTCTGTGGAAGCTAAATAGGCTTTGGTTATATTCAAATAGGATTGACTCATAGTTTAATTTTAAGTCTGTAAACTTGTGCTTGTTAATCTTTCTTAAAGTGAATACCCTTCCAGGCATGCGATTCGAATTTTTTGCAGCTTTAAGTTCCCTAAGTCGCTCTGGGTTTGCAGGAAAATTTTGCTACCATCAAGATCAATTCTAACCTCACCTAGTGAAAAATTCGATTGAGTTGAGGTAGTAGTCATAACTAAGGGTACTTTGCGGTTCGACACCGCATTGTGCATTATGTAGATAATCTAATTGTTGCCAAGATGTAGAAGGCAAATTGTGTGCATTATAATTTGAAAAATAATCCATCTGAGTAAATAAAGTATCGACTCGTGGATCGTAGTAGTTGCGAGATTATGTAGATGATCTCGATTTAAGGTACTCACATCTTTTGTTAGAAGGTGGAGGCAAATCTTTCATCTTCCGAGGATGAAGATATGGATTCCGAATCCAAGTGAGCCGAAGCCCGTATCCCGGCCGGGGCAACAGACTCGGACCTCGCACTGTCACCAACCTTCTCCATTGCACTCGAATCACTATGGATAACTGTTTTATCACTTAAATCACTGTTTTAAAACTTTAGAAAATTTTTTGCTGTTTACGCGGCAAAAATCACAACGCTATTGAGTTTGACAGGTTTCGACTCGTCATACCTGCATACAAAGTGGCGCCCTCTGGTGTCAAGTAAGGTAAACCTACACCTAATCAAGGACAATATCGGTAAGTTTTCTATTCAATATACAAAATAAGGCAAAGATCTACGACTGCTTCTTCACCCAACACTGTGTTTTAGAAAGGCACATAATTGTCAGTTTTCTTTTTTTGATATTCAACTTGTTCAGCAAATATTACCTGCCTAAAAATACAACTGATTTTTTGTTAGTCAATTTTTACCTGCCGTTTTCAAGAGCTATTTTATTATTTAGGCTACTTTTACTTGAACGTGTACGATTATCCAATGTGGGTTACATCATTTCGTGGTGTCACGCACAAGCGCAAAGTTTATTTTTACCTATAATAGTTCACATAAAAATGTCAGTTACACCTACGGATAACGCGTGAGCAGTCGCTTGAGCATGCAGTGAAGTTATTTTCAAAGTTACTAAGATACTTCAGTGCACAGCCGGTCGTCGCTTGGATAAGTTAAATAAACATCAGTATAGAACATTATGCCATCTCAATAGGTTTCAGTACTCAGAGTCAGAGCGCTTGTCTATGAATTTGATCAGTGCTATTTTATTTGATCAGTGCTTTTAATACATAGTATTATTTGATCAGTGAAATACATTTCGATTGTCAATTATTTTTTCCAAAGCAAAGCATATTATTTGATCAGTGAAGCAAAGTTAATATTTTTTGGTGCAATGTCTTTGAATTTTTCTCACTTAATTTTTTAAAATCTATTTTGAGTTCTTTAGAAAAACAAGATATTTTGACAAGAATTAATTTATGATGGACCACAACGACATCTTGTTTCATTAATACTTTTACGGAATACATCGTTCAAAGGCTCAGGTTCGTAAACTATGTAATGTGAGATTTGGGTATGAAAAAATCTGCCAGTACGAGTTAATCGTAGAAATTCTAATGCTGTTTTTGGAATTACAGGTATCGTAGATGCAATGCCGGAACATCTAGAACTTCAGCATCTTGTGGATCTATCGGCAGGGAGCGGTGACGAAACCATACCAAACTTATTAGAAAATAAGAGGCCACTCATAAAAAGATGTCCGTATCTGGGCCTGATACTGGCGACGCTATCGTCTTTGTTTTTCTCACTGTGCTCGGTCATCGTTAAGAGTCTTGTCAACATTGACCCTATTCAGCTAGCCATGTGCCGATTTATAGGTGTACTTTTACCAACTATTCCGATAGTTATTTACACAGAACAACCTGTGTTTCCACCTGGAAAGCGTTTATTACTTGCATTAAGATCGATTGCAGGAACTATGGGCTTAATGTTAAGTTTTTACGCATTCCGTAGCATGCCACTAGCTGATGCATCCGTCATAGTATTTTCGGTGCCTGTATTTGTTGCACTTTTTGCACGAGTATTTTTGAAAGAGCCATGTGGTATTTGGAACACTATTTCTATTATTTTAACACTGATTGGTGTTATATTGATCACACATCCTCCATTTCTCTTTGGCAGTGAAACATTTGTGGAGCACAATCAGAACTACAATAGATTGAATGGAGCTATTACAGCATTTGTTTCCACAATATTTGGGGCTCATGCTTATGTGTTATTACGACTACTCAAAGGATTGCATTTTTCTGTAATCATGACCAATTTTGGTGCTTTTGCTATAATACTGACATTATTTTATTCCTTCCTTTTTGGAATACTTTGTATGCCGAATTGTGGGACTGAACGATTTTTAATTGTTTGTTTAGCATTATTCAGTTATTTGGGACAGATTTTGCTGACTATGTCATTGCAAATGGAACAGGCTGGTCCTGTAGCCATTGCTCGCTCGGCTGATATTGTATTTGCTTTTCTGTGGCAAGTTATGTTTTTTGATGAGATTCCAAGCAAGTTTTCTATCTGTGGAGCAATTTTAGTTCTAAGTTCTGTTTTACTAGTGGGTCTGCGAAAGTGGGCTCTTGCTTTACCAGCGGACTCCCAGTTAAGAAGTAAATTAGGGGTTTTAGCACAATAATTAAGAATCAATTCCTTAGTATTTTCACGGATTCTCATGTATGTTATCATACCACTGTTCATCAAAACACTATATTTTATAATACTAGTTCAGAGGGTGCCGATATGCAACCCTTTGTGCATAACAAAAAACTCATTACACCATACCATCACTACCACCACCACCTATAAATAATTATGACAATAAAATATGTATAACTTACAACTAACTAATATTATAATAAATTACTTTCTTTATTGTTACAACTAACTATAACTTACTTATGTCATCTTTACTGTAAGATATACATATTTTACTGCACATGTATGTGTAGTGTGCGAGATTGGTTTATTAAATTAATAAAAATTAAATAATGAATCTGCCTGTGCAAGTACCATATTAAAGGAGAATGGTTACTCTTACTGTTTACTAAAAATGAAGTCGACCTGACTTCATTCATCACAAGAGCTTTTCTATCTTCCCATGCTAGTACACAGGTATCAAAATCAAATGTTATAAAAATTGAATTTGCACTATCTCATAATTTTTTTCATAAGCAAGCAAGGTATCAATTTCATCAGTCCTACTCGCCCAATAGCCATGAATGACCGACTAATAATTAGTCTTATCCTAATTATTGGGTTTGCATCTAATATCTTTAGGTATGATTATGAACAGATACAATAACTACTAATAGTGTACTTAGTATAAAATTTACCCTGAAGACTGTAGAATAAGTCCACTTGAACTTGTGTTGTGTCTTGGCTTCTACTAGTATTTTGCCTCACGGATGGATCCGGGACCGATTGTAGATAGCAAGAAATATACTTAATGTATCCTTATTTGACCTGGAGTCGTCCATCTTTGGCATTGTGTTCATCATGGCTTTAATTTTTTCTAGTCCATAATATTTTAATTGTTAACTATTATTATTTTGTTACCTATTGTCATGCTGAATTAGTAATTTAATGTAGGTCATACATATAGGTACATATGTAGCTAACGCTGGGGCTTCACCTGCGTTTAATGCCATTAATAAGTACGCTATTTGATATAAAAAGCGTACTTATTAATGGCATTAAACACAGGTAAAGCCCCAGCATAAGACTTCCTCATTGATATTATGTTTTAGGATGACTGTAATTTATGATGATTGGAGAAAATGTTTTAGCTCACTGTTAATTAATTATTTATTTACGTTACTTTAAGTATTGTTTAACTTAGAAAGAATATATTTGGTTGTTATGTAGCTTAAGTTTAACAAGATGTTTTATTATTATCAAACGATCAGTACATACCACCACATATCACAAATAATGGATGCTGTAGTTGTATTTGTTGCAAGTGAATATCCTTTCTATTTTTATCTAGTCAAAGTAATTATTATCAAATAATTTTATTCATATTTTAATATTCTTAAGGTAATTAAAGATTTAGATAATATTGATTAATGACTAAATATTTAAATGTTTGTTTAAATGCTTTAATTTAATTTCCCTGTAAATAATAATGTTATAAATTGTGATATTTTTACTTTTAGTCATACAATTTTAGATGGGCAGAAGAATGCTTATATGAATAAAAACTTGAAATTAATTAAGGTAAATAATTATTATTTCGTGCTAACCCATTTGTGTCCTACTGTAAACTAAGACATAAACTTTCACGTCTGTAGACATACTCTGAATAATCTGTGCATTAACGAAAACGGAATACCTATAAATCACATGACATTCTAAAAGTAATCTCTTCCGGACATAGGCTTACTTCCGGGTAACCTTTTAAGTCCGGAACACGTAGGTACGTCAACAGCACGTCGACCTACCCAAAAAGTCAAAAATTCTCCAAAAGATTCTCAACTTTAAGCCTGGCATTAGAGATCATTTTCAAATGAGAAAATTTGATATTTTGTGGTAGGTCGACAAGCTGTTGTCCCTACATAATTTAAAATTTTATAATGCATCTTATCAGATAGGCAGCAGAATCTGACAGAATATACCCTATGACCTTAATCCATTGATATGGATTATTCTGTACATCTATACTTATATTATAAAGAGGAAAGATTTGTACCTATTTTTGTATGTTTGTAATGAATTAGCTCAAAAAGTACTGGGCCGATTTAAAAGATTCTTTCACCAAAAGAATGCTACATTCTTCCAATTTGACATAGGCTACATTTCATTTTGAAAAAAATTAGGGATCCTTGGTAAAATTTGAACAATGTAACCGAAGGTGTAGAAAAATGAGTCTTAAAATGTCTTTCGTCGAATGCGCTGCCGAAACTATTAGCGATAATTGTCTACCCCGTGCGAAGCCGGGACGGGCTGCTAGTATATTATAAAAGATAAAGCATACGAAATGAAATACAAATACTATAGTTAGTCATCCCCGAAGAGTCTTGATTTGTAGCCACGGCGCGCATACAGCCTAGCCTAATAGTCCACCAGCGGGTTGCCGGCGCGCCGTGGTATTGGCATTTGGCATACGGTAAACCAAAAGAAACCGCACAGGCTTTAAGGTAGTGGGATTGGTGACTTCGCTCGCCTTACGATGAGCCTAGCCTCTGCGGTATACTTAGGTTTAATAGTTATGTAGCATGGTATGGTATGATCGATCTGAGCCTTTGAATCAGGTGACCTGAGAAATACCGCCGTGTTTTCGGAAGGTAGGCGGATCCCATTTTGAGGTCTAGACTAGTAGGCTGTTGCCAATGTTAAAAAATTTCATTGGTTTTCGACCTTAAGACAAGTGAATAAGGTTCAAAATATGGTGTCCAATAGCAGGCCTGCTTTTAAAAAAAGTAAGCCTGCAAGCCTGCAAGAGTTTATCTGGGCCTAGTTGGAGTCCATCCCAAATAAACACTGCTCCTGCGACTGGTGTGGTCCATATCTATGTATGTATGTATGGTACGGTAGTATTCCATAAAATAAATAATTACAGTACAGTCAGTACAAGTTAATTTATTTAGAAAATAAAAGCACGATGTTTTTAACACGATAATAACCTGCATAATATAGATTCTATTACGCATTTTTAATAAAGTTCAACAAGAAACTCTATGGCTTTTTGACAGCTGTCATTCTTCAATTAAGTGTCAATTGAATCATTTTTTGCTCCTGCTGATCACATTATTTTTTTTGAAAACACATCAAAATAGTTAAATTTTCACTCAATATTTTGAATAGCAGTTTTCCACAAATACTTTTTTTAACCAATTATCATGGCAGATCGTCTAACGCAACTTCAAGACACCATAAACCAGGTAACTTTTGAAGAGTCAGCAAAACATCATTTTGCATTACAAAGTTTTTTACTTTCGTTTTGTTTTTAGCAAGCTGAGCACTTCTGCAACAGCATAGGCATATTGCAGCAGTTCTCAACGCCTAGTAAGTTCCCTGGGTTCGACCGGAGTGGGTCTCAGACGCCGCAACAGCAGCAGAATCAGGAGGACTACGCTGTGCTGTTTGCGACGCTGATATCGCGATGTGCGAAGGATATTGACACGCTGATCGAGTCGTTGCCAAGCGAGGAGAGCTCTGCAGAGCTGCAGGTGCAGAGCTTGAGGCGTTTGGAGGCGGAGAATAAGGAAGCAGCTGAACAACTTGAGGAGGTGAGTGATTAATAGGCTCTTTTCTCAGAAAAGACCGTTTTCCGTATGCAACGCGAATTCCTTGTAGCTTTACGCCATGTCCATCTGTCTGTCTCAAGTTAAAATGAAAAATATCACATTTTTGTAAATACTTTAAAACAGGTAACCAATATTGCATATTGTGATGGACAACTACGATACCCCACATTACGCATAACTGGTTTCAACTCGACTACTCTGTTTTTATATATTTCAAAATGTTTGATGTGACACAAGTGCTTTCGCTACTTCTTAGAATCAGAGTAATGTATGTGATGCAGGATGCTGTCCAAAAAAAAAACCTATCCGTAGTAAGTAATAAATAAGCAAGTCTAATTTCTTAGGTGGTGCGTCAAGGTGAGATACTGCTCGAGAAGATACAAGGAGCACTTAGTGATATCGCTCAAAGCCAGTTAGACATGCAGAATCCAGCGCTCATCTTGAACAAGGATGTGAAACCGCAGTTATAGGACTCGAAGAAGTACGGTGGGTACCACCGTCGGTGATCAGGTGTAAAGACTTAGTTTTAAGTTAGTGTATGTAATTGATTATAGTATTAGTCCATGATAGATTGTGTAAGTATGTATCGCTGTTGTATGCAGACTTGCAAAATTCAAAACTAGATTGCAGTAATGCCAAATGTTGAAAATAAGGTCTAGGGAACAATAAAATATGTCTTTATATTTCTTCTCATTTTTACAACAAGATTTACTTTGAAATTTCAAATAAAGAACAACACAAAGTTTGCCGTAATTATTAAATTTTATCAGATCTCACAGCATAGTACACAATATGGTGCAATTGAATCAACCAATCACAAATTATCCATGAGTTACATATATTAACAGCAGATGGATGTATAAAACTAGATTTAGTGCCAAAAGTAAGCTGTGAACAAGTCACTTATTCATGAATAGAAAAGTTATCTAACTTTGAAAAAAATTTGGCCTTAAATCAACTGTGTGACTGATTCTGAGTAGCTTTTGAAAATTTGCACTACCTTGCAATGTAGGTAGCCCCGTAAAATGTCCTATGTAGAATGTTATCACACTGGCAATTTGCAAGCAAATTGAAAGCGATGCAAGGTGTTCGCTAGTGTCTTTAACTACTTAATTAGTTAACTTTCTTTGAGGTGGTGATTGACTGCTCATATACAACAACTTTAGTCAACTAATTATTTTTTAAATCGCTTTTTGAGATTTCAAAGTTGGCCTAATAATAAAGATTTGTTTTATTTGAGCAGAATCACTCCCTAATAGGGATTTAACTAATTAAATAGGACTTTTAATTATTTTACAAGTCTGTTTCAGAGGAGATGGTATTTAAAAATGATGCGTTACTCTGAGAAAAATCCTCCTAAAATATTTTAATACTTAAGTATGTAGTCACAGTTTTCAAAATAGAATAACAAAAATAAAACATTCTGTTATGTATCTACATCAGTGTAAAAGTGTATTATAGTGTATAAGTAAAATAACAGAAATGTTAAAAGTACCATTAATTATTTATTAAACAAAACTTTTTCATACATCTACACTGATTCTTGTCATTTACATATTTCATTAAGAAACTTCTTTATTATAAATGCAAGGTGTCCTTTTTGATTTTCGGAAATTGTAATCAGTGAATGCTTGTCGTAAAATATTTTTTTGTCGCAACTTTTGAAACATGTCGTTCCTTTAGACGCTCTTATAAAAAAAACAGTTTTCAGGAAATCAAAAAGGACCTCGTGCATAAGGCCTTTTTGATCAGTGAACATCCTTTTAAGGGTTGGTTCTACTGTTCACATAGCTTCAACAACTTTTGATAAGAAATCAACACCGTAATCGCATTTTTAGATGTTGATTCAACGGCAACAGAATCACCCCTGAAAGGAAATTAATCGAATTAAAAAAGGACTGTATACCTACTACAATCTACAATGTAACAGAGCTGGCTAGTGGCGCGTTGTACTTTTTTGCCTTAGCTTGACACACTACTTGTCACCAAAGGTTGACTGGTAGAGTGAACCTATGGGGTGTGTCCTCATTGCACTAATGAAATGAGAGTAAATTTTGGCTTTTGTATAAATATTGGACAACATTTCATAGATTGCTCTGATCATGATCCTAAGGTAAGTAGCTAAAGCACCTGTGTTAGAAATCAGAAACAACGACGATACCACAACACCCAGGCCCGAGACAATATAGAAAAATTGGTTTTCTACATTGACCCGACCGGAAATCGAACCCGGAACCTCAGAGATGGCGACGCCAAGTCCGGCTCCGGCATACTCGCCCCTCGGTTACAGAGGTCGTCAAACTTAAATTAAATAGTTAGCTTTTGAACTTAAATGTTTAGAATGATAAAAGTTTATAAATCATTAGGTAAAAAGTTGAGTCTTTTACAATAGTGTGCCAACCCTGCCGTCAGGTGATTCGAAAATCCTTGCGAAATAACAGCGCACCTTCACCGGTCAGCATCCGAAGACGCCACCGGCCGCGCCGGTACGAGACTCTGCAAGTGGCGTTCGGAAACCTTCGAACACACCCAGCCTCTCGCTCGCCAGTTGATAACCGACCTCGCCGCTGCGAGCACGCGCGACGCGCCCTCGGTTCCGGAACGTAATCCTGTGACGTTCGACTTACGAATTTGAATTCGAATCCCGAAAACTTTTGAACTTTGTTCTTTATTTTGGAAAAGTGAATGCAATGAGACTCGTTTTTAAAGCCTGTTTACTTTCGAGCGACGTTTGAAGTGTTTTTTTTTAATCGGAAAGAAGTTTTATTGGAAAAGGCATTGGATGTGAAAAGTGGAAACGGTCCGGAAGAACGGGTTGACTCTCCCTCGCTACTTCCGCGACAGGTATGTTTACTCGGTTTTTGTAGGTGATGGTGAAAATGTTTGTATTGTACACACTTGGTTCGAGCTCGTAAATATTTCACTTTTCTCTTTCTTATTTACGATATTCTTAAATACTTAATTTAGAATGTTTAACAGATTATTTTATTTTACTTAAGCATACGTAATAAAACAATTATTTGGATTTCAAAAATACGTACGTACCTAATTACGCACTGAGACCGAGCCGTATCGTCTTACAAAAAGTTTCAAAACAGATTTTTTGCTGAATATCTAATAATTATTATTCCGCCGCGGTGCCTTTATACCTACTTAATTACTGCTATCACAAAAAAAAATTGCGCAAAACGAAAATTTTAAGTATACATAAACATGGTATACTTAGAAATATGAATCTTTGCATACCAATGAGTTCGTTATAAGAAGAAAGTAAATGAAAGGCCTCATTAATGCCATAGACGTTTTCTATTCGACTATGTAGAGGTAATAACGATGCATTTCGTCGTTAGTCTTTAGATAAGATGCTCTTGCTAATCTGTCTTCAATAAGAACTTAGAATCTCAACTCAATTTATGTTTATTTCTTCGTAGCTCCATCGTCATTTGTAAAAAAAAAAGTAACGTGTCTTTGACACGCTCAACTAAAATCTTGGCTACCTAGCTACTTACATAAAAATAAAAGAAACCCTTTGCTCTAAAAAATTAAAAAGTTATTTTCACACTTTTTTCTTCACCTTTTATTGTAGATTTTGTAGTGAATTTTGTCATAAAGCTATTTTTTTTTAATTTTAAAAGAGTACATATTATTAGTAAGTAATAATAATAAACGACCGTCTTGTCCAGTGGTTCTCTGCGCTCCGAACTACAAAGACAGGCGGTTGCGGGTTTGAATTCCGGAAGATGCAAATGTTTGGGTGATAAGCACGAGCATGCACCAAAGTCAGAGATTTATAATTGTATCTATGTATGTTTATCCTTTGCCTAGTCACCATAATACAAGCTTCGCTTGGTTTTGAGCTAGATGATAGCTCGAATAATTATTTATTTATTGTTAAATGTATACCAAATATTGCAGTCGTATGTTTGTCATGTGCCTGACAAGGGTGCTTGACTATCCAAAATCATTGTAGGTATATTACATTAAATATACTTTGCAATGTAAGATTAAATTTGTATTTTTTTTACAATCAGTAACCAAGGTTTGGCAGTATGGATCTTGTCGATATAAAAAACAGGGCTTGATGTAGGTAAACATTTTACAACTTACGTAATTTAATTACCTATCACTTGTCTCTGTACTAATTATTATTAGTCGACGCCGGAGCTAACAGCATTCCGATCGAATCAATTTGCCGCCATGCTAATATTAATTAATGCATTTCAAATTGGACTATTATTTATTTGTCTACGCCACAATGACTTCGGTACCAGTTCTGCATGGTCTGTGGATCAGTTGAGAGAATTTTAGCTTATTCAATCATCAATTAATTAATTTATCTTTTAAACTAACTGCCAGAAGAATTAAAACTAGAGACTAGGTATATCGTATTTAAAAATAAATTAAGGAAATTTCTTTTGGAAAGGTGCCTGTATAGCGTAGAAGATTGTTAGTTATTTAGTTGCATGCATATCTGTTATAATTTATGTAAAATATTCAAACACAATGCATATTGTTTATTGAATGAATAAAAATGAAATGAAATATCTTTTAATATTTCAAATTACACAGGTACAACTGGTCAGTGTGATCACTTAAACGTGCTCTAATTTTATTAATTAACTTTTTATTAGTAGTAATTATACTCCTCAACTAGAATAACGTCTTACTTATTACGATTGTTTCTACAAAATATATTTTTTATTAGGTAATTATGCAAATGACATATTTTTTATTTATTTTATCGTATAAAAAATACCCACGTCCCCCCTTTAACCTTGTATGAAATTCTAGTGTTGGTACGGTGTTGTTATTAGAAAAATAGAATCACCCATAATAAGGAATTTACTAAGCATTTAATATGTAGGTATTTCAAAATATCAACCTATGCAAATTACTTATTGATTCTTGCCAATGATTACTCGGTTATGTACAAACAAATTATTATGAAATGCAATAATTCTAAAATATAAAATAACTAATCTTGTAATTAATTTAGGGTCTGGCTCACTTTGTAACTGGAAGCAATTCCTTCTTTAAAACCAATTTATTTCTGTAAATAGGTTCTTAGCTTAACTAAGCGCTTTTCGCGACAATCGGGACAATTTTGGGCTTTTAAACCGACACACCAATAAGGAGGTTCTCAACACGACGTACTTTGTAGGGATCCGTAGTCCTGACAAGGAACCCTTAAAGTTTCGTCATGTCCGTCTGTCTGTCTGTCCGTCCGAGGTTTTGCTTGGAGACTGTTGATCGTAGAGAGTTGTAATTTTGTAGTGTATGTATGTATAGTACTTATTGGCTTGAAAAATCTGGGAAAATTCATGATAATAGTGCTTTTCATGAACTTTCAAGGAAAATCAAAACGGTTAAGATAGACCAGTGAGTTTAAGAGTAATAGTCGTTCAACTTAGTCGTTCAAAAGTTCCTTAGAGGAAAATGTTTAAAGTGATTTATATGAAGTAATTGCTGAAATATATTGTGGTAACAACGGGCAACTGCGGAACCCTATACTGCGCGTGGCACGACACTTACTTGGCCGGTTTTGTAATGTCTAACCACGCGGCACATTTTCTTTGAGCTTCATTTTCTATGACACCCAACGTAGCTCTTCATATCGCAAGTCATTAATAACAACTTAACGATTACAGCTTCGGTTACTTAAAATTAAGTAATAATCAAACGTATAGGGCTATAGAATTCTTAACACGTTTCATAACTTAGTTAGAGTTACTATTAAAACATCGGAAATGTCAAGTATTAAACATTGCATTACTAGATAATATTGCTTTTTAATCTACACATTACGAATAGAAATTTTCGTAACACGCGTCTGACATATTGACAACGTTACAAAAGGGCGAGAATTAAAATAGAAAAAAAAAACTACTTAGGTAATTATGATAATGTGCACGCATTAATGCGATTGCGCTGCTTTAGTCGAAACAATGTGTGGAACAGCCCTATAATTAGGGCTGCGAACTAAAGATTTATAATGTGAATTACGCTGGTTTTTATTTACGGTTAGCTGCATGCAGCTAATCCTGGCTACAAAGGCGTTGTTTTGATGACAAAGAGATCCCGAAAGTAACATTATAATTTAATAGAATTAATACTAATCGTCATAATAAATCCACGTCAAACCCAATTTCAATATCTTCTTTAAGTTCGTTCGCTGTATTGTTGCTTTATTAATCTTGACTTATATATTTTTTATTATAAAATCCGCTTTTTATTTACATAACATCTACACCATCGAAGGAACCAATATCTGACAAATCTTAGGTTAGTCTCAGATCGATCTTGACCTTCCGCTACCGTTTAAGTCATTATGGTAAGCGCCTACATTCAGGCCTTGATTGAACACGGCAAGGTGCTTGATTTATAAACACATTACAACCAAAAAGATTACGATCGATGTCGCAAAAATAGCTAAGATAATTACCTAACAAGAACTGCCCCTCTAGCATGTGCAACAAAACACGATATGATAGGTACGATATGATATAGCGATTTATCGCATATTTTTTGTCAAAATATGAACTATTATTAAAAAAGCGAGCATTACCGTGACGTCGCCGGCACGGACATGCTTACTGTTTCAATAAAAGTTCAAGATGGCGGCTATGTTAATATATTTTGAAAGTAAATAGGCGATAAATCGCTATATCATATCGTGTTTTGTTGATCGTGCTAGAGGGGCAGGTCTAGTTATAGTAAAAAATCACAACCACCATTTGGTTTGGACAAAAGGGCTGCAAAGTGGTTCCTTAACACAGTTTCACAGCAAACCGTTAATGACTTGCGTTACGATACGACATTCGTTTGCAATTAAAAAAGCAAAATTCCAAAGTTTTAAATTTAACTTTTATTTCAAGGTTTACTTTACTTGGAGAAAAAGTTTTAAATTTCTATTTTAAACCTAAAATCCCTACGTGAAAAAGCTGGTAATCTTCAGATCGGCTGACCATGCAGCCCGCCGATTCAGACCCAATTAACAACCGAAAAATCACGGTCACGGTCCATCAGTTTATCCGTTTTGGAAATACGAGACAGTCACAGGCAGCTGTAAAACTTTTATGACCCGTTACGCCTTCTCTAAGGCCAAGGCTAAAAAGCTTAAAATTTCAAAATCAGAGGCCTATGTCACCCCGCACTCCTGCGGCACAACGTTGGCTATTAATTATAAAATAACGTGGACCAGAATTTTGTAACACAGCTTTCTGTAGTCCCATGATAAATTATCTACATAAATAAAGTCATTTTGTCCCAAACCGCAGATCGCAACGTGCTATAGTTTGGTGAGTTTCGCCACATCTTAAGTGGTCTATTGTTGTGGTATGTGTGCTTCGATGGTCTACCTATAAGTGTCACAGAAAAATAATTTATTAAGTTTTCGGTAACCTAACCACAGATTTAGACGAAATTGGGCACATTTGGTTTTCTGGCCCCGTGGCAAAGAATATTAAGTAAATACATTAGATGTAGGTATCTGATGTTATCTACTCATGGTAAGTATGTAACCCAAGAAATATTTGAAGATTTTATATCAGTCCGTATATGTATATAAGGTGTAAACTTATCAGTTAACTCTTTTCTAGGGGATGATTCTACTGCTCAAATATAACAAACTTTTCTATGGGACCAACTTCAAAATCACAAAACAAAAACCATTTCCCCATACAAAACGGCAGACCAACTGATATCAGTTTGTATGGAGATATGAAATATTTTTTTTACGATTTCGATATTGGTCTCATACAAAAAGTTGTTGTATTTAAGCAGTAGAACCACCTCCTAGAAAATAATTACCTGATACGTTTACATCTTATATAGTTTTTGGTATAACTACCTCGCATAAAAACTTTTTGACCCAAATATCAGTTTAAGAGAGGCCACGGGCAGTGCCCTGCAAGGAGGTGTCTATTTTTATTTTAAGGCTTCCTTTTTATCGTAATCTTTGTAGATTAAAACGACTTGCCCGCTTGGTATAAAAACATGCTAAGTTTTGGACAGTCCACACCGGTCAGATATCTATAAAACGTATTACGTATGTACGAAATTATAAAAAGCGGCGTCGTGAAAGTGTTGACCCGCCAACCGGCTAGACGACTCGATGATACGTTTTCCATCTATGGCTGTGTTACTGTATATTGACATAATAATTGGCATTAGATTCGTCTGAATCTTAGGGATGTTATGTCACAAAATTAATCAATTTGTGTGAAATTAAAGTGTCTGTCATCTATCGCAGAACTGATGAAAGGTGGAGTAAACGGTTTTACTCCACCTTTCATCAACGGTATTCAGGGGCGCGCGGTGCATATAGGCAATTAGGCAGTGCCTACCTAATAAATTAAATGAGGTAGGCAGTAGGTACTTACAAATGTGTGACATTGATGAAAGCCACTGATTTTCATGAAAAACACCAAAGTAAGTATCTACTGCCTACCTCGAAATAAAACCAATGCCCGCCACTGACGGTATTGCTCTAATGCTGGGTCTTCACCTGCGTCTAATGTCATTAATTAGTGCTCTATTTGACGTAGTACGCAGGTGTGGCCGGTATTCGTGCGGTAATTTGCTTCAATAACATTTGACGTTAGGCGATAGCTCGAACGGCGGTTACTTTTGACACATCGAAGGGATTAAGCGGGCGTCTAGTGCGTTGTTGTGGCTACACCTACTACACTAAACATGTTAAAACACGGTCACATTCTAAAACTCTTTGTGAATTAAATGTTAAAGTGCATAGTAGTAGAGTAGACAAAATGAGAAAAGTATTGAGTACTTGGAAGCCTTTATTTTTATTTTAAAGACACACTAACAGATCACACATTAACTAAGTCGCTAGACGCTAGAATCAAACGTCAAATAAGTGTGGCCACGCACTTAGCGCTCAGCTTAATGCTTTAATATAGTTAACGCTAATCATGCCGTTATTTGAACGTTAGGCGTGACGCAGGTGAAGCCCCAGCAAAATAGGTACAACAATAATATAATCATTGCGAAAAAAACACATTTTCCATACAAAAATACTAATCAGCCCTGTATTTGAGCAGTAGAATGATTGTTCCCTTTAGGGTTTTTACCTAAAAATAAGACTATAATTAGGTATGTAAGCAAAGTAAGTAATATCATTGAGAAGCTCTTTCAACTTAAACTTAATCTACAGTAGCATCAATCAATGAAAAACAAAAACGGGCAGCCCCAACATCTCGCATAGATCTCAGTAAATAAAAACATACAAACTTGAACCAGCTAAAAACCTACGTGGGTTCATTTAAAATCGTCTACCTTCGCTGCGGCCTCCGGCTTATGATAATACAGCAACTAAACCTCGAATTTCCAGTTTTGACGATATTATTATAATTCAAAATGAAACATTAGCCGATTGCCTTCATTAACCGCTAATACACTAGCGGATGTGTTTAAAAATCCTCAACTTAATGTTTCCTTATTTCTCCGGATCTTTAATAATAGACGGCTTTTGGTCAGCAGATTTTATAAAACCCTAAAAACCGGCCAAATGCGATATGCACCCGCGCATTAAGTTCCACTGCTGGGAATCTAAATCTCAAACAAACCAATTCGCACTTGATCAGTTTTGATTACTTATTTATTTTTGAGACCATCGGGTGTGCGATATGATTGCACTCTTTTCAATGCACGTATTAATACCGTTTTTGCAATGGAGAAATAAAAGAACTGTTAAAAATCTCACGCTTCTTGTTGCACTCCCTTTTGAAAATAATTAATAATAAAAAGAGGTACAATGTGTTGCATTATAGAACCCATTTCTTATTCCTCATGTGAGTGTTTGGTTTCTTATCGAAAATAAATATTTTTAAGCATTAGTAAATACGTTATTTCAACCCTTCCTACGACCCACTCACACACCTTAAGAGAAAAAATCAAGGCCTAAACAGAGCCCTTTACGAACTAAATAACGATTTTAAATCCACTTTTAATAAGCACGCACTGTAAGCGCGTTCATTACAATCAATTAGACACTCAATTTATTCAAATTGCAGCTTAGCTCGCCTATCTCGACTCAGGCGCATAAACAACACAACAAAAAGTCGATATATCGCAAATCAGCCCGCTAATGATAGGTAACACATGCAAAAGAATTAAAAATTCCCGCCGCTTGACGATGAATTAAATAGTGCAGGATAAAGGTTGAGTTGCATCTGTGAAAAAGAAAACCCGATTTTAGATTAAGTTTAAGGCCACTGGTAGTGAGTTATAAGTTAGGCTCACATCTTTTTTTTTATAAAATTGTTACCGGTGATCAGGCCCACGCGTTGGACTGACAAAATACTGGCAGATAAGTTTTATGACCAGTGACTTCTATCTACGTTATTAATGACATTAGACGTTGAAGATAAGCTTATTATGACTCGTTTTATAGACAAAGGGCTGACATACAAAAAATAGTTCATTTATTTCAGTTTGACAGCATTTTACAATTTTCTGAGCAGTTTTCAAGTATTGCACTTAGCGATAAACAATTTAGTCGATTGCAAACTCCAGTAACAGTTTTTAACCAAAGCCTATCCAATCCACTCTTAAACTCCACATATACGTATATAATTAATATACGTATAAGTAAGCTTATTAGTCTGTAGTGTTAAGTTTAACAAGCAGACTTGAATGTTAGATATTTCAGTTACTTTATTCTCCGCCACAAACTACATTATCTGCATTACCTCAATGTTGACTGGTAGAGAATGCTGTATAGCATTAAGTCCGCCAATTGTACTCACCTGTGCAATAAAGTTTAAATAAATGAATAAATATTTATATTCTTGGTATGTATACCTTACCAGACATCTTGGCACTTTTATTCACCTTTATGAATCGTTTCAGCCACAGGACGTCCACTGCTGAACATAGGCCTCCCCCAGTGACTTCTGTCATCGGGGGGTTTTTGCCATACTCACCACGCTTGGCAGGCGGGTTGGCGAGCGCAGTTTTTTTATTATTTCGCACGCAGACGCTGCTCCCCGTCTAGTGCTACAGGATTTAATCGCCTCTTACGACCCGCCTCGTGTTGGCGGTGGGGAAGTGTATTCTTTACCGCCGTCCCCACACGGCACTATATGAATCATCCATTTATTACTCTTGAAGAAGTCTTAGAACATTAAAATATGTCAACCAAACCGGTATTTAAAAGTTATTCGTACTCGCTGGCTTTTGGCAGATGCGGGCCAACCTCTATGCGCCAGCGCCGATATTTGCGCGCAATTTTTGTTTTAGCAACGACATCTTGCGGTTCGCCTTGACATTTACCGTGTCTGCGGATCTTCTTTTAATTTGTTTAGCTATTTGCTTTGCATTTATGTCCAGTTTCGCACTGTGACTTTCAAAGGTTTTGTAATATTTACCAAGTTTAGTTCGGGTAAATAGACGTGGTGAATTTGTTGCTAACTCTCTGAACTCCAAACTGAAGCCTTTCATTGACAATGACTCGCTAATACCTATACTGTTTAGATTTTTTAAATTTATCACGCTTGTTACGCCCTAAACTCCTTCGAGTCTGGGTTAATTTTGGATAGGTAGTGGAACTCTGCAATAGCTATCAGTAATTGGTGAGTGCCTAAGCTAAACCTTTATTTTACTTAGAAAAACTAAGGTTTTACTAAGTAAGTTTTTATTAGGCGTTCTCCAATAACTTTTTCTATAGTTCCACGGGAGTTCTACTAACTACTTCTTGGTTTTGTATCCGGTAGTAACTTATTGTGTTGATCCGAATATCATATACTTCCTACTCAAATGTCTAAAATTGAGCCAAACTTCCAAGATTTTATTACTTAGTTGAACTAGTAGTCCAGAGTTATACAAGTGTACTTAGTAAAAGCGTGTTATAATAGTAAGCACCAAGCAGTGGCGAGCATTGGTTTTATTTCGAGGTAGGCGGTATGCAGTACTCAGTAAATTACTTACTTGTGTTTTATTGATGAAAATCAGGGGTTTTCATTAATAATGACACATTTCTAGAAACCTACAGCCTACCTCATTTCATTCACCCGTAAGCACTGCCTAATTGTCTATTTATGCACCTTCTATGAAGTGAAGAAGAGCATCTTACACTGCAAGCTCGTCGCTTGCTTGTTTCTCTATACTGACTGCAAGAATGCTATGTTTGTAATATTTTACATTACGTCCGTTACACTGGTCAGTATACCCACCTTTAAACAAAAGATCTATGTAAATTATTGTCGTAAAAGTTTTGTAAACTCTGCTCTATATAAGTTACAAGCTGGACAGACGTTGTTTTGTCCAAAGAAAATGTCAAACGACATTATATTATTACACTAAAAATAGCGTTCAGTTTTCCCGTATCTGAAAATTTTCCTGTTTTCCTGTCCTGACTATAAAAAAACACAAATCGAATATTCTGCAGTCGGCGGGTCCTAAGTATTATACAATTTGGCGTTTTATTTTTATTTATGTATCTAGATAATGCGTATATATATATATATCCACACTCTCATACCCCACCATTTAATGATTACTTATAATCTAACAGTAGGTGGTCATCATACTTGTCATGTTTCTTGCATAGTTCGGCGGTAATCGGCGTATAATCATGATGCTGTGATAACATACAAGCTTCATTGTGTTTTCAAACAAAGTTCAAGGCGCCGTTGCATCACAAATAGAGCAATAAATGTATAGCTAAACAGAAATGTTTGCACCATTCCTTGTGTTGTATGTTTTCATATGCACCCTATGTCGGCAGTGGTAGACAAATATCGCATACGAATTGTTATAATTACGCTGCGACCTACCTCAGTAGTCTGCCACTGACGTCATTGTGAACCGTCAATTATTGTCATTACCTAAATAAAAAGCTTTATGGTTGTTTTGTGTTGTTTTGTTTATTTGTCTATTCAAGTTTTATCATAATTTTACTGGTAAACTGGTAGATGGAATAATATTGATAGAAAAATATATTGGAATAGACACTAATAAATATATTATCCGTTTGGGAATGACTGTTTACTATACATTGAGGTTACTATATGAAAAGCCGTCGACTGGCAAATAATGCCTCATTGCATTAAAGACCTTTATGTTTTATTTTTATCTGCAAGTACTGTAAGTTTATATAAATAAAGCCGTGTAATAATAATTTCTATAAATATGTAATAATATGTATGGTTAAAATATTTGTTTTCTAAATTAAAAAAAATATATAAAAACCCGTTCTCTGTTCACCAACATAATTTTACCCACGCTACAAATGTTGCATTTGATATCGTATCGAGCGATACAGAATAGCCCCCTGTCGTGCTTCAAGTCATTTCAGTGGGAGGTGTTTCGGTAAGTGTTATGGTAAACTTTGCGTCTTCAACACATTTGATTTGTTTCGTTTGGTGCTTAAATTATATCGTCTGTGTTTTGAGATCGAAATGATACGATGTTTGACTGAAGATAATCACGCAGACTATGATGTGGTAAATGGGACTAAGACGTAAGTATTTTTTTGGCATTAGAATTACAATCTGTATACGGGATACGACTCATGTAATGTCTAGAAAATTGTTTACTCTTAGGATTTCGTATGCAAATTGAAAATATAATGATTAAAATACTTCTATTAGTCAGTAAAGAATTGACAACTTGGTATTATAAGACGCCGTCAATTAAAAATGTACATATGTAACTACGAAAAATAACTAGAAACAGCTGAAAAACAATGTAACGATCCGGCTACACGTGGTTCGTCAAAGTAACTAGCCGAATGACTACCTATTTCATCTCTTTATGATATAATGTCTGTCTTAACACTATACGACAGACATCTGAATTTACTACTACCTTTTATTGACTACAAGCTGTGCCCGCAACTTTATTTGCGTGGACTACAGAATGTTAGGTATGATATGTTACAAACAACGTTCAAATAAAGAACAATACCTATAAAAAATCCCACAGGAACATTTAACCGGGATAAAAAGTTTCCTTTGTTATGTTAATCTAGATCATACTCGTATTCTATATGTGTGCAAAATTTCATCTAAATCCGTTCAGTAGATTTTGCGTGAAAGAGTAACAAACATCCGCTAAATACCTATAGATAGTGTAGGATTTTTATACTGATTACCAATATTGTCAGGTGGACTAAAGAAAGCCTGGGATATGCCCAGTTGTGTATACCTTCTGCATCCAAGTAATAGAGCTTGGAATTGTATCGTAATTTATGCGATCTGTTCTATATGTGTAAATATCCTTTAACTCTCAAATCGGCCAAATCAGTTCAATGCACACATAAAACGTGCACAAATATGACCCAATGTTTTGTTTCGGAAATTAGCATATGCATTAACAAAACTTCAGTTCAGTCTTGCTCAACTGCTCAAGTCTAGATCTGCACGACGAATACCCAAATAGGTTTGTGCAATGATCCTAAACGAGAATTTTCGAGCGTTTCGAGTTAAATATTTGTGGAGCGATTTCGTAATTGTAATGAGATTCATGTGCACGATTATCCTATCGCTTAATACGGTTATTTGTTTATTTGACATTTTGATTATTATAATACTAGTTATGCCCGCGACTTTGTTCGTGTGGACTACAGAATGAATGTTATATTATGTCTCATAATAAAGAAACCAGTATCAAATGTCATCAAAGTCAGTTCAGAAATTTAGGCGTGAAAATGTAACAGACAAACAGAGTTACTTTGGTATTTATAATATTATTAACCTATCAAGCTTCAATTGCCCCACCGGTGGCCGCTAATAATAGATTTTTTATTGTGTCTCTTGACCTTGGCCTGACAGGAAAGATTAATGATAATAAAGGCTTTAGTCTGTTATTTTTACTGCCTGTTAATAGTATCCAAAGCTGTGTTAGATGTGGAAATTATCTTCTAATTACTAATTAAATTCCGTAAAATCTAGAAGTATTATTAGAGGTGAGATTCCGACTGCATGCCGTTGCTGAAATGCCTAAAATCAATACCCCTTCTATATCAGCCAACCGCTATATTATAAGCAGTGCTATACATACAATAATAGATAATTTCTCGTATAGGCATATTAGTTTACGAGTACTCACTAGGGTACATTTTCCGATGAATTATTTTTGACTTTAAACGACATACCTTTACTACGTAAGAATTGTATTTCGTAATTACTTATCCTAAAAAGATGTATTACTTTCCAAGTTGAATAATTCAATTTAGATTTCCTGTTTGATGCACTTTCATTGTGTCCATTGTCTCAATCAAGTAGCGCAACATTGGTTCATTTAAATCGAACTATCTCTACCTTAGTAGGCAAAGTACGAGTAATTCTAAAGAAGCTGACTTAGGATTCGTTACCCAGCTCTTTTAAATCTAAGTTTAGCACAACATGAACACACATGACCTTACTACAAAAGGATAGACTAGCGTTAAATACTTGTCTAAAATTAATCAACCAATTCTGACACATCTGACATTCGAGACATATTACTAACAAACATTTCAAATTGGGTGACTTTATATCTGTAAACAGGTGTTCCACACGTGTTCAACACTAGTCTATCTTTTTGTAGTAAGGACGACAGAGACTAAAATTGTGTTTGTTAATAAGCCTACTTAACTTACTACCAAACACAATTTTATTCTTACTGACTCTTGTAGCATGTTACTTCGATTTCCAGACTACAACTAGCGGTACCGATGTTGAGCGTTGGGCGAAAGATGCGCAGGAGACCATTACGGTAACGAGATTGTCTAGTCGAGCGACGCGCCTGCACCGCCAGCCGAGATTGGTTGTTAGCTCCGCGCACACGCGTCTCTGATACGATGATCGTCTCGTAAGATGCGCAAAGCGATCCCCACTCTTTGCCCCAGTGCTCAACATTTTTTTGCTCTCTGTGCCCTGAAACTTGCACGAAGGGAACTCAAATAAAATAAAAAACGTGTACGCCATAGTGTGACTCAAGATTTCCTAAAATAGTTGTGAAGTTAGATGAGACGATGATGAGATAAATAAAATAATGAGATGAATGAGTATGACTTATGAGATAGTCAGACTGTGACTACGGTCGGTGTTACCCGTCGATACGTCGTTCTAGTATGTTACGCCTCCCCCACACTAGCGTCCAATCAGAGTTGACGCAACGCTTGCGCAGCAGCATTTACTTAACGCTGATTGGACACTACCACGACGTCGACGCTCGAAAGACGCTAGTGTGAGAGGTCCCTTAATCATGCAACGCGAAAAAAAGGTAAAAATGAGATTTAATCCAATTTTAGTAGTGTCTCGGTTAGAAAAACAACGTTTCAATTGAGCCTACTGTATGTCTTGGCTATTTCGGTTGTGGATTGCGAATTAGGCATCTTCCTTAAACATTGAGCCTTAGAAAGGACGAGGCCTTCCTTAACGGAAGTACACCTGTTCGCAAATGCAATGATACGCCGCATTTGGAATTATAAATGATTACAGGTGTCTAATTATATGTGTGTATGACCTCGTTTATGGAGATTTGGGGATTGCGCGATGCATAGAGAGTCGGTTAGAGCGGAATATTCAAACCTATGGCCGTGTATGACCCTTCATGTAGTTCAAAATACAATATCGTTTTATTTGAATAATGTACTTGTGTAAAGCTCTACTTTAGTTCATAAATACACGTACCCTTCAAGCACGGTAATATCATCTATACTTCAAGATACAGATTTTAGAAGGAAGAACATAAGCTGTTTTTTTAGTATTCCTCCTAAGGCAGTAAAATAGGATAAGCCGTATTTCACGCGAGCGAAACCACAGACACAGACCTAGTAGAGAATATTATGTTAATCGATAGAACAGAGGTTTTATAAAATGTAATGCTACCTGAAATAAAAAAAAAACTTTCTTTCTCATTCAGACCAGTCCTGGCAACTTAGAAGCCATTTATATAATGAACTGTTATGTCGAAAAAAAAAACAGAGCATGCGAACATTAAAATTTAAAATTGGAGCAAGTTGACTTTTGTTTTTAAATTCAAGAACAATCACAGCCATGTGGGCCACAATCGCAAGTTTGATTGTAAAGAAGTTCAATTTTCACACCTATGTCCTACTACATAAGAACATCACATGAAGACACTGTCTTTAAACTACTTGTACAGTCGCGATCATCATGCGGAAACCGTAGTTCGATTTTTATGCTTACGTCTTTTGAAATAAGAACGGTGTTGTTTAACTTTCTGAACTGTCAAGCTTGGTTTGCGGTGAAATAAAAAATAATAAGGTGGCTGATACATTTCGCTTTCGTCTCAGGTCGGTCTTGCTCACACGTGCGCGATGTTCTTGTTATTAATCTTGAGCCCACCCGCTACGATTAGCGTAAAACTGTGAAGCAAGCTTGTTTGAGGGTACTTGTGTCCGATTTTTACGCTATCGGAAAATTAACGCATTTGCTTTGCATGCGGGGTACCTTATTCTATGCAATTCCGCATATACTTTTCAATCACGTATTAGTAAAAAGCGGCAAACGCAGCGTGGGACGTCCACCCACAAGGTGGACAGACGACCTTGTAAAGGTTGCAGGAAGCCGCTGTATGCAACAGACCAACCTGGAAGTCACTGTGAGAGGCCTATGTTCAGCAGTGAACGTCCTGTGTCTGAAATGACGATGATTAGTAAAAAAACTTAGAACATGCCTGATGTAGGTAAGGAGTTATATTAGGAACGAGACAATGCGTTGAGAAAAGATGCTCAGCTGTTGGTAGTAGATGTAACAAATAATTGTAAATCAAGTAAGTAAGAGTAATTAATTATTAACTAATCCAATGAGTTCATCATCATCAGGAAGACAACAATATAATTGTTATTATTAGGTACTAAATAAGTATGTAATACTATTTTGGTACTCACTTATTGTGATTAAGATGTAATTATTATTCTAACAAGCCAGTTGAACAAAGCTAGAGTATTAATTAGAGGTTTTTATAATCTAATTAACTATAATTAAGGAAGCAAATATTTTGATTTGAATGAAACAGATTATAAATCGCAGACATGTATAATGGAAGCTATTATTAAAAGCAAAGTAATTGTTTCATAGGTATGTAAATTATTTGTGAGAATGCTGTTCAGAAACGTTGATTACAACTGACATAATAATCGTATATTTATAGGCGTTTGTTAATGTTAGGCATAAAATTAAAAAGCGTATTCTGAATTGTATTAATTTAAGTTTATTGCGGTAATTTGCTTTATATTTATAAATATTGGACAACATCACATACATTGCTCTGATCCTAAGGTAAGTAGCTAAAGCACTTGTGTTATAGAAATCAGAAACAATGACGGTACCACAATACCCAGACCCGAGCCAATATAGAAAAGTTCATTTTCTACATTGACCCGACCGGGGATCGAACCCGGAACCTCAGAGATGGCGATGTTATTTAAAACCAAAAAAGAAGACAGTTTCACTAGCGACCAATATACCTAACATAAAATGTAGAGGTTATTATAAGGATTAAGTATATGTTATTTTGGTTCTAGCTAGGGCCAAAAAGAACGACCTTGATTAGGTACTCGGCACCCAAATCAGCCTACAAATTAAGATAAAAATTAAATTTATTTTAAGAAACTTCTAACTACTTTCTAACGTGACTGTACTAAAAATGCTTAACAAATAAGTTTTAATTGATGATATGGCATTTGTAAAATTGCATCGCCGTATGAGAATGGTGTGACAATAAACAATGAATGAAACAAACAATCGATTAAGTGGAAAACAATTGCAAAAGACTTTGAATTATTAAATTCGAGTCATCAAGTTCAAATCATCAGCAATCAGTTTTATCATGCAATATTAAGTATTGATCAATATTTGGAACAATGTTTTTCTCAAATGTTTAGTTGACCAAACAGTTAAACCACTTCTATCATAGTAGAGATGAGAATGTGTCTTGCTTTTAGATCGTTTTTATTTAAATATAAATATTAGACAGCATCACATACATTGCTCTGATCCTAAGTAGCTAAAGCACTTGTGTAATAGAAATCAGAAACAACGACGGTAACACAACCCGAGAAAATATACAAAAGATCGTTTCTACATTGACCTGACCGAGAATGAAACTCGGAACCTCAGAGAGTGAGTGTGACGCCAAGTCCGGCGTTTTCGCCTCTCGGCTACGCAGTTCGTCAGAATTTGGTTTTTTGTTCTTTTTTATTTTGTGTGGGCGCTAAATCAGTGCAATAATAGTATTATTGCACTGTATTAGCCCCGTATTATTATAATACGCATCTATAAAATACACAACCAATAATGATTCGGTATTTCAATAAGTAGCTAAGGCATTAGGCATCATTTTGCACACATTTATCAAACCCAATAATCGAAATGTAACGACTAAAATGATTAAAAATAACATCATAGCCCTTTGAAAGCATCGAATGAATTCGAGTGGCATTTTCTTATCGGTCAGAAATCTTACAAGGAAACCACAAATTTACTCATGAATAACGGCAAACAAAACTAATAACAGCAGGTACGAAAGAAATAGCAAACATAAACAATTTATGAATTATTTGTCCGCTAAATTATATTTCTTTTTTATGATTTTTATACCGTGTCTTTTAATCGCTCTAATTGTGATCAGGTTTATGTTAATACAAGACTTTTCGTATGTAATTTCAAATTCAAATGGTTAGTATATTTCTTGTTTGCTTGTATTGAAAGAAATACTAATTAATTTCAAAGTTAAATGGAATAAAATCTTTGTAATTGATTATTTACGAAATTATTTTCATCATAACAGTTCGTTATTGAATTCACTAAGATTTTTATAAAAATACTTGTCAGATTGTTTACATTTAAGTTTACACAGTAAAGAAAATGGACTTTAGAACTTTGTTGCTAGGTTTAAAGTTCAAATCAAACGATCAGCATAGAATAGAATATTTATTTTCCTTTGAACACCCTCTGTACACCTACAGAAGATCGACAATGATAATAATTATATGATCACCTACTGTGCCATTGTTGATAAGCCATCAACAATACAATACAATGATTCTGAGATCAAACCATGAGGTCGAAAGAGAATTACTCCAGGGCGGTAACCACCAACTCTTAAAATAATCTCAAATCTGTCAAACATTATCAAATCTGTCAGATTTTGTATGTAATGACGTACCAAAATTAACAGATTTGACAGCTTTGAGATTGTGTTAAGAGTTCATGGTTACCCCGCAGCCTTTTTTGTTTTTTCAGTGTAGTGTTTGACGTAAAAAAAAACTGCTTAGCACTGATCAAATAAACTAGCTTGGTTTCTGTTTTGATTCTATGGTTGGCCCAAAGAACAGATGAGACACGCTACGCTAGGCTCAAGTTGATGGACTAGACTTCTTCACATGCCGTTGTAACCTACTGATTTATATAACTTAACAATAGTTGTCAACCAATAACCTCGATGTTGATTACAGTTCCATCTGTCCAATATAACTCGTTTATCGAGTAAATATGTTTATAATTCCCCAAGATGGCCGTGCTGTGCCGCGTCTTCGTAGAACCGTGAAATTCGGAGCAAAAATCTAGAATTTTATCATTAAACGCTTGTATGTGTAAACCGCCGCTATGGCTAAGGTTAGCAGTCCAATGGAAAATTGACGTGTAATAAAGCTGAACTTAAAATTTAAAAACAGAATATGTATTTTACTTGTAATTCTGCCGCAAAAAAGAAGACGGACAAAAACTCCTTGGTGGGTTTCGAGTTGGTTAGCAGTGATTCTCTAATTTCAAATTCTAAAGTTTACTTACGAGTACCTTAAGCGCAATAAAAAAATAATTTATATTTACAAAACTAGTCAAAGAAAATAATAGAATTTGTTTCTTTAACACTAAAAAGGTTTTACAAATTATTCAATATGAAAATGAAAATGAAAAAATATTTATTTCTCTAACAATAAATTTAAATATAGCTATGCAGAGGTGGACTCTTTCTTATAAGTGCTATGTGGCAGAAGGAGTCACTCTTCCTTAACAAAAGGTACATTTGTATATATTATAAGAGCAAGTTACGTAGTACTTTTAACTAACTAAAACAGAACATGTGTGTGTGCGTGTGTGTGTGTATGTGTGAAGGTATGTGCGCTTGAAAATTATGTTTAGCATTGATCAAACGTGAAATATCTAAAGAAAAACCAAACTTATCTTTACACTTCATGTTTATCCCTACAATCAATACTGTAGTGCGCTAGAAAAAATACAATACGAAGAAAAGACATTAAATGCTTTCTGACCAATATCGAGGCGTAGCATTGTTAGCTAAACAATAGAAGTCTAAACTCTAGGAAATACGTGTAGCGATAAATAACTAAGTCGATCGCTTCCGCATAGCTATCGAGCTGTTCCAGTGGACAGAGGGTGTATAGTCAACAGCTGATCAACTTACTATAATAAAGTATTTTTAAATTTTGAACTATGTCATTTTTGTTATATGCTTGGCCCAAAGGTCACAAGAACTATTTCTGTATAATAAAGTTTTACTTTCAATTTCATACATGTTCATGCTATAGTCATTCTTCTATGGCATTAATTGTTTATATACAAGTACAGATGTAAATCATAACCAAATATCTAAATATTTCTGTAGTTACATCTTCTTTTGAGGGCGATCGTTTAAGACAGCCCAAGAAACTCAAAAATTCTCATGTTTTTGTCAGACAGCGAGACTGATTTGCAGTGAATTTTGTACAGAATTTTGATCAGTGTAAACCAGATTTCCTATTTGTGGACAACTTAAGAAAGTTTTAATGTTGCGGGGCGCTATTAGCGATCACACTCAGTTTAAAATTGGCTAAATTCACTGATCATTAGAAGAAAAAATAGTATTTTTTATTTTAAAGATCCCTACTACAGTTAAATATTAATTAAAGTCATTAAGCTTTAGGTTATTAAGCTGTTGAGTGTACAATTGCGAAGAGTTAAGGCGTTGCTAGATGGTTGTTAGTTAGCGTGATTTGTGTCGCAGGTCGGCGCAGTGGCAGCTGTATGGACGAATCACCGCTGCTTATCGGGTAAACTCGGTAATGTTCGGAAATTAAATCTGTTTAAAAAATAAGATTCATTTAAAGAAGGAAAGGGTCTCGTCTAGCCTCGTATATTTTTTGTTCAGGTACTGCCGAATTAGAGGTACAGTTCCACAACCTGATTCTAACATCGTACTGCCAAAAATAGCACCAGCCTTACTCAGATTTTTTTTTATTTCTTTTTAAATAACAGGCGTTTTAAAATTTTGTAACTCAAAGACTCGTCAGAACGAATCAGCTGAGCGCTGAGCACAAACACGTAAGTTTTTAATAGTAGCCATTGAAATAAACAAAACGTAATGAATCTGTATACTAGGTATTAAAAACGCAACCGTTACTGACTGACTGATCTCTCAACGAACAGCTCAAACCACTGAAAGGATCGCGCTGAAATTTGGCACACAAATAGCTATTATATGATGTAGGGGTGCGCTAAGAAAGTATTTTCCAAAACTTACTCCCTAAAGGGGTAAAACGGGGTTTTAAAATTTGTATGGAGGAGGGTGCAAAATTTGGTATATTGCAACTGCTTGCCTATCTATTTCAGGGTTCTGAGCTTGGTAAAGTGTAGAAGCTTGCCTATGTACTTCAGGGATTTTTTTTTATTTACTGAGTTTGACATTTACTTTAAATCAAATCTAACGCGAGTGAAGCCGGGGGCAAAAGCTAGTAATAATATAAAGTAGGTTAAATCGACTTACAAGCCAGGCTAAAAAAATTGTGCCTGTTTGTTGTGTGTTAATGGTCAGTTCAGGCCCAGGTCGCCCAGTCTCGGTTTGCATAACAAAGGTGTCATATAGTACGCAGTGATGACTTTATTACGTCATAGCCAAAAATATGCACAACATGTTTGATTGGCCAATTAGAACAACTCGGATTTCAAGTGGAAAAGCTGGTAGATCACGTGGACTAAAAGTATTTAACAAATCCAATTGAATACAACTTTGTGAGTCGTGCGTACCTGTTTATTTTATTGTTTATTATATTATAGTAATAGCCAGTATGTTTTGTTTAAAGATGAATTTTTGTATGAAAAGGTTAATAATATTTTTTTTTAATCTTTACTAAATACCTGATGCGTTAAAGTCTTTTCAAGGACAGGTATTAGACGTATTATTGTTCTTTTAATGCAAATTATAAGAGCTTAAAATTTGCATTTAAAGAATGTAACACTTAATTAACAGCTATCAATAATATTATACAGGGGGTACAAAAGAATAGGGCACTCTTTAAAACCACGTGATTAGCTGCATGGTGATACAGGGTTACATTGCAAAGTAGTGTCAAATTTTAAAAATAAGATCTAGAGGTGTACCCCATACGGTATTTGTCGGCAATTTGAACGTCTGGTTGGCGCGGGCGCTCCTGCTGTTAGAAATGTACCTTACATCGAAAAGGCTAAGGTTTGTTTTCGCGCGCCATTGTTTATTATTGCATTGAACTTTGCAGTGCTAGGTTGCACAGAGATAGTGCGTGCGTATTTTTTATAAGACAAGATTTTCCACGCGTACCATCTCTTAACAAAATAAAAATGTGTTAGATCGATTTAGTTACTGATTCTGAGTGGTCCCTAAAATTTGGCACTACTTTGCAATGTAACAAGGGAGCACCATCAACATCGTGATTTGTTTAGATTCTCCATACATATTATCGTGGTAGCGCGTCATTTTGTATGCATTTTATATATATTTTTTTTTGATTTCTATTTAGCACCCATAGAAAAAGTTGATGTTTATGAGCAACTCATCACGTGGTTTGTTTGACGGAGTGTCCTAGTAAAATATGGTATACATTATCGTGTTCTGCAAAGACGTGATATGTCCTCGTTCCACGAATATTGTAGCATGATATATATTTTTTTTTTATTTGAGACGGGCTTACTCTTGACCCCAATCTTGCTCTAGAGCATAGATGGAATCTACGATGGAGCGAGCTTGCCCAGAAGATGCCTATTCACTCTGGACTTAAAGAGAGTCAGGTTATATGCACTCGGAAATACAGACGCAAGCAGGCAATTCCAATCTTTAGCTGTGCGCATTATAAAAGATGATGAGAAGCGCTTAGTGCGGATTATGGGTATATCAACTAAGAACGGATGGTAGCCGGCCGTGCGTCTGGATGTCCGATGGAAGAAAGGTGACGGTGGTATGAGCTCATGCAGCTCATGAGCACACTCTCCGAAGTACAATCTATAGAAGACCGATAGGCAAGCAACTTTGCGGCGGTGAACCAGGCCGTGCAGCATGGACTCCACCAGTTTTTTATATATTTTCACCAGTATATGTCGTGATGACAGACGAACATGACTTTTCAGTATTCAGCCGGTAATCATTCTCGACGACCTCCGTAGCTACTAGGCGAGCACGACGGACTAAGGTCTCTCTGAGGTCCCGGGTTTGATTCTCGGTCGGGTCTTTTCTATGTTGTCTCTGGTCTGGGTGTTGTGGTAACGTCGTTCTTATTTCTATAACAAAAGTTACTTACTTTATTATTAACACTTCTTAATTTAAGATTAAGATAATTATGTGATTTTGTCCAAAATAAAAAAGGATTTTGGTCTAAATCAAAGCAAACTTTACTAAAACCTGTGTAATAAGGATGTTTGACACGATAATTAGTTTAATACTGCACTAAGTACTTCCTAATACTACATATTAATGGTCAGTATCTAGTTCTTAATTCAACTCCAAGGTGAACGAATTGGCGAAGGTTTATTTTGAATTAATTAAATATTTTTTCGCACAATAACACGGAAAAATATTTAGGAAGGAAGAGTCATAAATAATATTTTCTCTGTAAATTTTTTCTTCCTAAAACGCTTTATACAGGGTGTTTGGTAATAGGTATATCAAGTCAATACTAGCCTATGTTATCATATGCATATAAATAAAATGGTGAAGTCTGTTTGATATCATCTTTTTTTTTTTTTAATTTTATAACAAAACAAAATTTTTAAAATCCGATTTGTGTAAAAATATTTTTTTCAAAAATGATAATATCAAATTTTCGATTTCACCATAATATTTATATGCATAATGATAACATAGGATAGTGTGGTCTTGATATACCATTTACCTAACACCCTGTATACGTCCTATAGGACGAGATTACTATAAATAAATAAAATAAATAAATATTAGACAACATCACATACATTGCTCTGATCCTAAGGTAAGTAGCTAAAGCACTTGTGTTATAGAAATCAGAAACAACGACGGTACCACAACACCCAGACCCGGGCCAAAATAGAAAAGTTCGTTTTCCACATTGACCCGACCGGGGATCGAACCCGGAACCTCAGAGATGGCGGCGCCATTTAAAGTCCGGCGTGCTCGCCTCTCGGCTACGGAGGTCGTCTATACTTATACTATACTTTGATCAATCTCTGTACACTTCCATGTGGTGGTGGTGTTGTGGTACCGTCGTTGTTTCTGATTTCTATAACACAAGTGCTTTAGCTACTTACCTTGGATCAGAGAAATGTATGTGATGTTGTCCAATATTTATTTATTTATTACTTCTTATTTCTTCTTTATCACGTTCTTAAACTTAGGTCAAGTGCGAGTCGAACTCACGCACGAAGGGTTCCGTACCATTACCTATAAAAATGGCCATCCAGTATTTATTTTATTCAGATTTTTGTATTTATTGTTATGGCGGCAACAAAAATACATCACTGTGTCAATTTCAACTACCTGTGGTACTATCACTGTTCATGAGATACAGCCTGGTAACAGACGGACAGACGGACAGTAGAGTCTTCGTTTAGGATCCCGTTTTACCCTTTGGGTACGGATCTTGAATATCATATTTACAAAAAGTTTAAATTAATTCAATTTTAATAGCGTTTGTATACATAATTTTTATCCTCTTGCTGGACTTTAGGAAAAAAAACGAGAGGCTTTATCAACCTTTTAGTTTTGAGGTGGCACTTGTTGACTGGACGTAACCAAATATGCAAACATCAAGGTGCGACTCTGATGATTATGTCATACATTACTAGTGAGAAGATCAAACATAAGTTATGACATTTACAGAAATTAGACTTTCTTATCACACGGCATTAAGGTATAAATTGCCATGTATTAAAAATAATACGTAAATTGATGATCTAACTTAAAGTGTAATGTAGTTCTAATATATTGTAAAGATGTTTGAAGTTTTCATATCAGAACATCCATGGTCGATCAGAACTCGCAAATATGACAGTGGAAGTCAGTTTATACATTTAAATATGATCATATTGAAAGAAATAGAAACAATCGTAAGGGACTTTCGATTGAAATAAAAAAAATGCAGTGGTATTAGGTACTTAGTTTAGGGGGAACTCATGGATCGACTAGAGACGAGTTTCAATTATTTTTTTTACAATTACCATGCTAAAAATAAAAATCTTACAGACGAGTTGTTTAGAAAACCCGACAATAGTTTAAATTAAACAAACCAATTTTAGAATTTCCCATTGAGGTATATAGAATTTGGAATTTTCTTGTTTCATTTTTAGTTGCACCGCATATTTTTATAATAACGTTATTGGGACTAGATCGAACGAAACTTTGGCTAGGGTTACTATGAACTCTTAAAACAATCTCAAATTTTGTACGTAATGACGTACGAACTTGACAGATTTGACAGATTTGAGATTGTTAAAACTTTAATTAAACAATCTCAAATCTGTCAAATCTGATTTTAACTTTACAGAGTTCATGGTTACCCCGCTGATCTACTTGTTAGTGTACTTGTGTTTCTGATATATTACTGCCCATCATCAAGCTCATTGTCGAGTGGACAAGTGACATCATTTCAATGATTCAGCGTCACATTAAATCGATACTATTGATCGATTATGACCAAGGGCGTGTCATCAGTTCCCATGGAATGCTTTGAGCTACTTCCGGACTAAAAAAACGGACAAAAAGGAACAATAATAGATGACTGAGCACGTGAAAAAAGTATCTGGGTACAGGGCCTAGCCATGAACTCTAACTTTAACTAAGCAGTGTCATTCCTACTTCATCAACTTTGCTTTGAAAGTTTTTATGGCATGACACATTATTTGTAAATTATGTTATTTTAACATCAATACTTTCAGATATTATAACATCCCTGTCTAGTTTGTATCTAATCGGTATTACTGTAGCCTGCTAATTAATCGTTGTACTAAGTAGAAGTAAGCCTTAACATTAGATGAATAGACAGCTTGTTCCGTACTCGCATATTCTGTTTAAATGTAATGTTAAGGTTTCAGTCTTCTGATTTAGTAGCATTTGAAATATCACTGGTGAAGATAGGCTTCCCTCATTGAACTCTACAGCGAGAGGATTTGATGGCATCCAGCGATTTCCTGCAACTTTGACTAGGACGCGTCAGTCCAAAGTCAAAGTCATTTATTCGGTATATATCGGCCCTCTTCCAGGCACATAAAAAAGTCTCAAAATATAACTTAGCCCTACCACTGCTTTAAGACTACATATCGGCTGGTAATGAGAAGAAGAAGCGCAACAAACTCACTCCACTCGGTGGAACGTCTTCCAGTTCCTATTGGCTACTTAAGAACCTTTCTTCGATTTGATTCGCCAATTAAATAATTACGCGCATCAATCATACAGCTTTTTCTTAAAATTAGCATTTAACCATGTACCTAATAACAGCCAGTACGTAACCTATGAAACTAGTGATTCTGTAATCGATTTTATATGTTATCGCGATTCAATCGGTTGCACGCAAGACACATTGGGAACGAATCGATCCATTGCATCGATTAATAAAATAATTGCTTATCTAATTAGGTTTATGAATAAACATGACTTTGTAATGACAGTGGCTCCTGATTGTTAATTTTAATTGTGTTCCCATTGGCGACGGTGATTATTAAATTTTTAATTTCCTAGCTAGATGGAAATGATTCCTAGTGGACCTATTAGCGAGTTTTTGTTAAAATTACGTTGTTCATCAATGAAAAACTAATTAGATAGCTCAATAAAAGGAAGTTCGTGAACAAACGTATGATTACAATACAACGCTGTTTCCGACTGGTAAAAAGTAGTAAATACATGGGTTGCCAACTAAAAAAATAAATACGAAGAAATTACTAAATTGCAACAAACACATTCTTCAGATAGGTTGTTAGTCATGTTATTTCCTTGAATATTATAATATTTATCATAATTAAGTATGTATGTATGTTTGTTTATTTTATCTAAGCATTTATATCTTATAGGTATTGCATTTTGCATGTAGTTTATACTTATTGATATTATAATTGTAGGTATGTTATATAAAATTACACAATGAGCACTCTGCACCACTTTCCCCTTTCTTTATAGTTCTCCTTTGCCTGAAGGTTGTCTGGAAGCGATCGCTTTTAGCAATAAGACCGCCTAAATTGTACATCTCTCTGTTAATATCATTTTTCTCGAATGAACTTTTGGTCATATGGTTAGTTTTTTCTCTGATTAAAAGTTTATTGAATAACATCGTTTTTTATATATTTTAATTTATGAGAATAAATACAGATATAAGTATGCTCCAACCACAGCCTATTACAGTTTATGTTTCCTAGAGTAGTAATACTTAATATTATATTTATGCGTGTAGAACGACCGATACAATATTACATTTCAAATGACGACCTCCGAACTGCGAAGACGAGAGGCGAGAGTGGACTATATGAGTATGTCGTCGCCATCACTGAGGTTCCGGGTCCAATCCCCGGTCGGGACAATGCAGAAAACGAACTTTTTATATTGTCTCGGGTCTGGGTTTTGTAGTACGGTCGTTGTTTCTGATTTCTATAACACAAGTACTTTAGCTACTTACCTTAGGATCAGAGTAATGTATGAGATGTTCTCCAGTATTAAAATCACTTCATGGTCAATTTTAGTCTAACTCAATTCACATGTACCTAACCATAACCAGTCTAGTCTGAAACTGGGGCATGATGATACGTATAACAAAACCTATCATCCTCGTCACATCATTAAAACCAGGCAGAAATCTGCGAGTAATTCTCTTTTTGCTATCATATCGTAAAAAAATGTATCAAGCAAGTGAAAGTGTGTTGAAACGATTCGGGCTGAAACACGTATAAAATCGCACAGCAACTTATAATTAGTTATTAGTGGAAGCAGATCGGACCGGTTTGGTGATACGGTATTTGCCGTGGCTCGTAGAGCGTTAATTTGTGAGGATTGTGGCAATCCTGTCACACTTATGCAAATACAGAAGGCCTCTTCAGAGTCAGGTCGTGGGTTCGGGTCCCACCTGAGGCGGTCGAATATTGTCAAGTATTATATCACCTTGAGTATACATTTCAACCACAGGCCGTCCACTGCTGAACATAGGCCTCCCCCAGTGACTTCCAGATAGGGGTTGGAAGTGGCCTGCATCCAGCGGCTTCCCGCAACCTATACCAGGTCATCTGTCCACCTTATGGGTGGACCTCCTGTGGCTGAAATGATAATGATAATGAATGTAAATTACGTAACTACGTAGTCTAATAATATGATTATATTATTAGACTAACTACTAGTCTAATAATATTATTGGATGTCAAGCAGTCGCACATACTAAGCTGTACAAGTGTACAACATGACAAAAACAAAACAATGCAGTAACCTAGAAATGGAAATAATTAACATATCTCTATCCGAGATTTTAGACTAATCACCATTAATAGTTACAGCGGGTTACGATCTTTATGGCTTCGCTTTTAGTATATAAAATCTATATGTCACAATTTCACAAAGACAAACGGTAACCTTTATCGTAATTTGAATGTCTACGGGCTACAGTACTAAAAGTTAAGGAAGCCTCATCACATACGGGTCACAGTGTTTTGAGTCGATAAAGCACTCCTCTTCTTTAGTAAATAATAAGAGTATTAATTACTCATCCAAAATGTAGTAGTACTATTTTTTGTCAAAGATTGCCGATATTAAGTATTAGACGACAAATAATACTTCTGCTTCCTTTGTTTTAAATTTTTAATAAACTCAAGTTTAAGTATTCTGTAATAAACAAAAACTGAAATACAATGTCAAACCTAATCAGACACGATATTAAATATAAGAGTTAATAATTTGATAAAGGAATATAACATAAAATGAACATAACGTAACTACCATAAACCTTATACATAATCTCTTAATAACCCATAAAGTCATAATACGTATGCCTTCCATAAAACACATTCTTAATTGTATTGTTTATCGATAATAATAACGTTGTTAAACACATCACTAAAATGTATAAATTACATTTGTATTTAAACGTAACTCGTTTTCGCAACGACGTAACGAATTCAGTCACAATTATTTTGATGTATGAGATTTTAGTAAAGGAATTCGATATTTATTGGTTTCAAGTGCAACCGAAATAGGTAATTTTTATGGGTCTGATATATACAGGGTGTAAAAAAAGGCTTAACGAAGCCTTAAACCACGAATTCTATACATAAAATCATGTCGAATGCAAAAAAAATAATTGCTGGGAAATGACTTTAATTTTTGGGTATCAAAAAACATAACTTATTTCTAACCCGCAATGTATAGCGCGCTCGCCACAGACTATGGCTGTTTGTGTAAGCGGTCGGCGGGCGAGCGGGTGGCGCGAGAGCACTGCGCACGATTCATTGCCGGCTGTGCCCTGTAAAGGTCTTTTATGAAAGAAGGACTAAAAATTGTTATCGTTTCTTTGTAAAAAAGTTTAGTATTATCAAACAGAAGTCAATTTTCTAAAAATCTTTTTTTTTTTTTTTAACTTTGACTGTCAATAACTCTGTAACCCGTCATTTCCCAGGTATAGTGTAAAAGAAAAAAATGATCGTAATAATACGTAGAATATGTGGTATTCGGCTTGGTTAAGCCTTTTTTTACACCCGATATATGGTATATACATACGGTAAATAAAAAGTAAAGCGAGTAGTTAAGTTCATAAAATTAATGTATATCTAGTTAACTAAAATATAATTTAAACATTTGCCAAAGGGGAGTTCCCAGTAATAGACTAAGTTACTGTAATAAAATATTTGAATTTGAACATTAATTAAGCGTTTATTTAAATTGTCTTTTTTTGCTGTCAGCTTATTTTTGAAACTGTTTCCCAAAGTTTAATTTCATCAAGTAAGGGCTAGCTATTTTTGTCAATATGTCCATACCACAGACTTTTTTAAACTTTCTATATTAAGTACCCTTTATCTATTTAATACTATTTTCGGTTTCTTCGAAAAAATTGAAAGTCGCAAACTTTCTCAACAATTCTTACAATTTTCATTTTCCGAACAAGGAATTCCTTGCTCCATAATTATACCCTCGACCCTCCATTTCTCTAATTTCATAGTAATATCTTGCCGACCGCAAAACTGTGTTTTCATGTAAACCAACAATTGCTCTACATTTGCTATGTTTTCGCATTAAACCTGTATCTATACAGCTTTTTATAACGACTTTCGCTTGTTGCATCAGAATTATGAGCAAAAACTATGGTAAACATGTATTTTTCTAGGTTGTAAAACGAGAAATATCACGTTATCTAAGGTTATCAGTTTCCTAACAAGGTTACCGCAAAGCAGGGTACTCACCTAGCCAGGTAGCATGTAACGTGTAACGTATCTGATACTACAGTATCACTTCTCCTCCGACATCTCGTGCAGCAAGCTCGTGCCTTAGTACTCACTTGATACCGTATCAAATACTTATTTGAAATACTTATTTGATACGGTATCAACATTTCATAGTTGTCCTAGAACTATGAAATGTTGCCAAATTTCATAGTTCTAGGACAACGGAAAATAGCCCATAAATTTAATATACCTTTTTGTGCGGCATAAACGGCCTTATCTTTTTTATGTTAACTTAGAAGTTAGATATTTTTTAAAATTATTTTAATTTCAACACAATACCTCCACGCGTTCCCGAAAAGGGTCTTGACAACAGGGTCTTGTCAGGACAACAAAGTGATCTTATAAGGGTTCCGTTTTTTTTCCTTTCGAGGTACGGAACCCTAAAAATAGTAACTTTAAGGTGTACGAACACATTATACTCGTAAAACGACCTTCTGGGTTTAGTGTTTTTTAGACTACAAAACCAGCGGTTGCTGGTTCGAATTCCGCATGGGGCTGTGTCAGTTGTGTGATACCACAAACATTTGTTTGTGAGTCAAAGATATCATAAAATGAAAATAAGTATGTCTATCCGTTATCTTGTCGCCATATAGGTATGCTTGCTATGCCTAAAGTTGGTAAAAATTGTTGTGATTGTTAAAATAACATATTTCGATTAAATCTTAATAACAAAACACCGTAAAGATATTTTAATGAACAACTTTAACAGCGAGAAGAAAATAAAATACAATATTGAATGCAATATTTATCACTTCTTAAAATAACTCGTGTTTATAAAGGCTAGCGGAATGCGCGTTCGTTAGCGAGGCGAGTGAAAATTGTGTATACATTGAAGTTTTTTATTTCTGCCTGTAAATCACTGCGTGAAAAGACACTCGGAAGGTGCAAATTCGGCATTATTTCATTCTAAAGTACCATAGAAAGTACTAAATGAAGAAGCTTCAGAGAACATACATACGTATTGTGAAAAGGACGTATAGTTGTATCGCAGTTTGCATGTGTGGGTATTAAAAAAGATACAGAGAATGTAAAATGATTGTGAGCAAGACAGCATACTGACTAAATAGTTAGATACAATATCATATACCTACATTGATTGCTCTGATCCTAAGATAAGTAAAAGCTAAAGCACTTGTGTTATAGAAATCAGAAACAGCGACGGTACCATACACAGACCCGAGACAATATAGTAAAAGTTTGTTTTCTACATTGACCCGACAGGGAATCGAACTCGGGACCTCAGAGGTGGCGACACAAAGTCCGGCGTGCTCGCTTCTCGGCTACGGAGGTCGAGAGTGGAGACTGCGACTTACTTAGTTTGCTAAGTAAGCGTAGGGCAATGAGGACAATGTGGGTTTGTTATGATTATGAAGAATGTAAAAAGAGATTATACAATATCAGACAAAATATATATTACGGAAGTAGGAACTTGTTCTTTTAAATGCTAAGGTAAGTAGGTATTTGTCAAAAACAATTCGTGCGTCAATCCAGTCATACACATTGTGGATGTTTAAAACATGAACACTTTTACATGCACCTTTGAACTCATGTCTTTGTCACCCATTGAGAGGGTAATACACTAGAAACATCTCATTAAATATCTAATTTCCATTTGAAGCAAGTGAGTGAACTTGGGGTAAGGATGACTCAAGGTTTACTACAGTCAGAATAGCTTGTAAAGGGTTGTAACTTCTATTCGAGCACGGAAATAGAGTACTTGATGATTTTATAATACTTGAAAATAATGAAAATATGGGTTGGGTTGGGACCCAAACCCACGACCATCGCATACCGGGCGAGTGCTTTTCCAAGTAATCATAAATAAACCTAGCATGGTAATTGCTAAAAAACAAAATTTAAATAGACTACTTTATTTTAATACACTTTAGCGAAACGTACCATACACAAAAAAGGATACATCATCGAATTTTTATGCTACTTTTAGCCATGTGGTGGTTTGAGTTTGACAGATTATACAGGGTGTTAGCTAAATGGTATATCAAGCCTAAACTAGTCCCTGTTAACATATGCATATAAATACTATGGTAAAGTCAGAATTTTGGTATCACTATTTTTGAAAAAAAAAACACTTCATACAAATCAATTTCCAAAAATTATGTTTTGTATGAAAATTTAAAAAAATGGTGATATCAAAATTCTGACTTCACCATACTATTTATATGCATATGTTAACAGGGACTTGTTTAGGCTTGATATATCCCATAGCAACCACCCTGTAAACTGATAAAACGAATGGTACACGGGTGAAATTGCGAGCCCAAACTAATAAATTCATCGTGAGGGCACTTGCCTGGTTTATGTACTATATATTTAATAGTTCTTCTGCATTTATGACTCGTTGTCAAGAAGTGACAATACTTTAAAGTTCAACAGTCTAGACTATAGGGTTTATCGGTCCGTGTCGTAATGAACTATACCACAATTAATCAGTGTTTAAATGCTAATTAACATTCACGACTAGTAGTGCAAGTATTTTCTATGCATTGAGCCGGTGCAGGCGTGCAATACCATGTAATTGCATACGTCTCGCGCGTGGTGACACATTTAACGTGCTATATCGTTATACAATGTGCAAGTGGGTTACTGGCGTTTGTAAATTATTGCAAAATTATACGCATTAGGATATTTTATAACGATTTCACAATGCATCGATGCCTACATAATGTTTCCTAGATTGACACGTAACCTTTAAGGATTGAATTACCTTAATACATTAAATTATATGTTTCTCTGTTAACGATTTTTTAACGTATAATTTTGTAATCTTTGTGAAGTCGTGACTATTAAAATGCAAATTATTTAAAGGCAATCAGGATTAGCTACCATTTTTTGTTTGGAAGCTATTACATCTAGTTAAGAAAAACAGTCTAATCTATGGATTTTCTTTTGTTTGAGCCATTGAAAATGACTAATATGGAAGAGTATAAATGAATTTATGGCTTAGGTACCATGGGGGCAAATTCCCAATGCCTTTCTGAGCATGCGGGCTGTTGAACAATTTCAAAAATGTTAAATTAGTCGTAAGACTGCAACTTCATTAACAGATTAGGTAGGCTCCAAGAGCTCAAACTTAAAAAAAAGTATAGTGACAAGTAATTGTTAACCCTTGTTAACTTGCACAACGTACGTCGGTACCTTGTTTTGTCCGAGCAAAACAATTAAACTGCTAATTGTACGAAACAAGCGACCGCCGATTGACAATCGCCTACGCAGCTTGACATGAGCAGTTGACAATCGAATCTTGCGCATGGGTCGTTTATAAGGGGCGATTCAATTTGTAATCGTTTATTGTCACTAACTGTATTTTTTTTCCCTTATTACTTACATGTAAAATAAGTAGTCGTGTCTTTATTGGTACCATGTTCTAGATTTCTGCTTTCAGCGCACCTTTTATCACAATCGGTTAAGTGGGTTTGTCGTGAATACGAAAGAATGCATAATAAATGACACTGGCTGTGAAGCTTGATAACAATTAGTTTTTTTTTTCGATTTTTAAATATAATTAGGGCTGACTAAGGCACTTTACACATCCCAAATTTTTACTCTAACTGCTTTTATAAACGTTTAAAGTCGCATCTTGTAAATCCGACGTTATAACTTCTTACGACCAAAAGGCGGAATATAGCACTATAAACACAGTCGCAACAAAGATGTTGCCATATGACGTAACTTATTGTTTCGAGTTGCGTCATTACAAGCGAAATTTGATTATACCACGGTATTTTAATTCAAGTAATTCCTTTGCTCGGTAATGATGTAAAGAAATTAGAGTTCGTAATACATGTTATTTGTTTATAGGAGTTTCGATTACTGTTTTGTAAGTTAGTGGGTCGTGTGTGGTCGATATATATAATATATATATGTAGGTAAATAATAATGTATTAAGAAAGTCCGAGTACAGAAACGAATCTAAGTTGAGATTCCGCTATTGCCCTTAACAAGACATTTTTAACATTATTTCCAACTATAAGGTCCGATTTTATTAGTGTTCATCCTGTTAACCTGTGTCTATATAGGTGAAAAGTAATCGTAAAAACCAATTTTCAAATGTGTACCATAAAACTAAAAAAGTTAAAAATCAACAACATTGACTTCATATTGCATAATCTCGTCCTATCTTTGCTACGTTTAACCATCTGATTATCCGTCTTATTCCTTCCCCTTGTACAGAGCGAGAAAGAGTTGAAGATAGGACGAGTTTATGCAATATGAAGTCGATGTTGTTATTTTATAATTAATTTTTAACTTTTTTAGTTTTTATGATAGACATTTGAAAGTTGGTTTTTACGATTGCTTTTCACCTATATAGTCACAGGTTAACAGGATGTACACTAATAAAATCGGACCTTATATATTTATATTTCAGTCAGTCAATATTTTTAATTATTTTACTATTACCGGGCGATCTAGAAGTCACTGGGGAAGGCCTATGTTTAGCAGTGGACGTCCTGTGGCTGAAATGATGATAATGATGACTGATTCGCATTGAAGTCAAAGTATCGGTTTCGATTCTCGGTCACGGTAGGGGTCAATTAAGAAAACAAGCCTTTTAAAATTGTGTCTTTAATTCCTTTCAAGCAGGACTAGCATGCGCGCGTCGGTTATTTTATCGATAGACAAGACAAATTTTGCCTTCGACGATAATTTTGTCGTTTTTCCTAACCTAACGGATCACAGACGTCTCAAAACCTTTTCCTTAATATTTTCAGGATCTCCCGTTATTCTTAGTCTCTTATTTTTACCTTATAATACGGCATTGCCATGATATTTTGGTTTTTTCTTTGTTATCGTCGACGACAATACGACATATTTACGTTAAGTCGATAAAATGCCACGACAAAATTGTATCGTGTTGCGCATGCTAGCCCTGCTGAACGCGATAATTAAGGTGTTGTCTTGTCTGGCGCAACTTTATCTATAAAAATATAAACATTATATTTTATAATAGCAACAAAGTAAAGTAGCCTAAGCTTATTACAGTTACATAATATACCCCATAGATACATATACTTTCTCTATGCTTAAACTAATTTATTTTTGTCTTGTTTACAGGTAAATTACATTTATGGCATGTAATAAAGAAAAGCCTTATCGTGGACATTATCTCCTGAGTAAGTTGGTACTATTATTATTTTAAGTAATATTTTGTCTATGCTCTGTCTTTTTATGGCGGAATTATCATCTCGTAATCCGGCGACACAATTTTGTGTCACTCCTAGTCAGTTATATCGCAGTTTACAGTTTTTGATTGACGTAGAGTTCCGGGTTCTATTCTGATCATCTCAATCAAAACGATTTTCTGAATTGTCTCGTGTCTGGGTGAGTTGGGACCCCCAGCAAATTTGTCTGGTAACTTGTAATTGTTACACAAGGAAGTTAATTCCTTCCTAGAGACCATGACAAGTAGTACAGTCCCTGGCACCCATTATGTTGAGTGCTGCTGGGGCAAAGAGTGGGGATCGCTTTGCGCATCTTTCGAGACGACGCTCGTATCAGGACGTCTACTACGAAAAACGATATACGATGTTTCGGACGAAACGAAACACGAACGATACGCAAACGATAAGCCTACTACGAAACACTATCGGATTTCAATGCTTCGATCAGATCCATAGACACATTTCGGAATGACTTCGTGAAACGAATGACCAAGTTGCTATTTACCGAACTTATAGAAAAAAAAACCGGAAATCATTTAAAAAAAAGCAACAATAAACGTGCTTTTTTATTTTACTGCTTAAAACGATCAATACATGAAATTTTTAAGATTCTATGATATTTATTGTGATTATTTAATGTTAAAATAAAACAAATGTCTTCGTCAAACAACGAACGTCGTCGCCGATATCGGATCCGAAACGTTTCATAGTAAGCAATCCGCAAAACGATTATCGTATTGACGGATTTCGTTTTTCGTAGTAGACGTCCTGAGACGCGTGTGCGTGGCTAACAACAGTAACAACTAACAACCAATCCCGGCCGGTGCAGGCGCGTCGCACGATTAGCCAATCACGTATTCGCAATAGTCTTCTGCGCATCTTTGGCCGAGCGCTCAACATCCGTGCCGCTGGTTGTATGATGTTTTGAGCGTATTGCGTATTTATCCGATTTTCTTTTACCTTCTGGAAATTAGGTTCTTAGCATTTGCGTAGTATTTATTTGCCAAAGGCTTTTACGTAAGTACCTCTAATATGTAAAACCCGACAAGTTGTTTATCCAACTGTTTAAGATATAGCGAGCGTCATATGTTTTTGAGGCTACAAATAATACGTAGGTATGTTAGAACTTATCTGAATATTGAACAGGTTATATTTTTCGATATTGTGGTTTTTTAAACGTTAAAAACTTTGATGTTTTTATAAATGTCTGTAAGGTGAGGTGGGGTAAGACAGACATCGTTGTAAAATAACTATTATTTTTTATTAAATAAGTAATATAATATTTATTAGGCTCAAAAATGTAGACAATGGTACCATTTAGGTACATAATCATTACTTAGTTATTATTACATGCCAATTAATTTATGAACATAAATTTATCTGTGCCAAAAATGACTCCCGTTGAGCTGCAAGTCGTGGCAGCAGTTATTTTTCTTTTATTTTACTATGGTAAAACAAAAAATGTAACAGCCAGCAGCAAATTATATTTTTTTATTCTTTATTGTATAAAATCTACTAAATTGTTGCTTGCCGGAACTAAAACCTAACCTTTTGCGAGATGAATAGCATATTCTAAGAATAATTCTTATGATTCTAGCGCATCATATTAACATACCATTTGCGTAACGTAGGCATAATCGTATGGCCATTGGGGCGTATGAAATTACAAACTTACTTTCATATACTAGAATCTATATAGGGTTGTACACTTTACTTAGTTTGTATGTATAAGTAAACATTTTTTTTTAGATTGGACCGGCGAGGTAACCTTGAACTCTTAAAACAATCTCAAAGCTGTCAAATCTGTCAATTTTGGTACGTCATTACATACATTTTTGACAGATTTGATAATGTTTGACAGATTTGAGATAGTTTTTGAGTTCGTGGTTACCACCCGGATCTTAGAGAGGTGGTAGGTATATTGGGGTCTCACACCCTTGCGTCATAAGGTCATATAGCTACATATCTTTTTTAACATACGCCATTCCATTTCACTGATTGGTAATACGTCTCCACCAAAATCTTCCACCGATGTCTGTCTAGAGTCAAAGTTTTCCAATGCCAAAGAACCCCTGCAAGGTTGGTCCAAAGGTCGCAATATTGATTTTTGGGTTTACCTGTTTGTAAACACGTACTTTTGGATTTTTTAGAACCTAAGTAGATACAGATTAAGACTTTCTTGATAGTAAGTTATATTGAAAAGTAACCTGCACATTTTGATAATTCTGGATGAAAAAATGTTCTGGTTTCCCTGTTTAAGGGTTACACTGGTTTGATGGCTATCGCTACAAATGTAATAACACACTTGCCTCCTCTAGGATCATGTTATATTTTACACTGACTATAAAGAATGGGACGTTTAAAGTTTATTTACATTTAGTGTTATTTACGTAGTAAATTGCTAATTAAAAATTTCTTTGAAGTCTTGAGGTAATTTTCATTTTTAACACTAAGCGATAAGTGCACTTTGACCCAATTTACAAACATTTTATATTTTAACCTATATTTTATTTAAATGTTTAGAATAAAATAAAACAGGAAAAGAAATTTTAAAAGGTAAAGTAAAGTAAGCAGGCCTCACCTCAACTAATAAGAGGGTAATTTTTATTAACATGAACATGTTACTACATAAGCATTCGAAAGCGACATTGTTAAATTCTGTTTATTTATAGAAATCAAGCAGTGACTTTTTTTTTTAATTTGAGATGGGCTTACTCTTGGCCCCAACCTTGCTCTAGCTAAAGCATAGCTGGGATCTACGATGGAGCGAGCTTGCCCAGAAGATGCCTATTCACTCTGGACTTAAAGAGAGTCAGGTTATATGCACTCGGAAATACAGACGCAGGCAGGGAATTCCAATCTTTAGCTGTGCGCATTATAAAAGATGACGAGAAGCGCTTAGTGCGGATTATGGGTATATCAACTAAGAACGGACTTTTCTTAAAAAAGATGCCAACCCTATATAAGTAAATGTAAATAAGCAATTACAGTTTTTCCACACTTACGCCATTAAAATAAAGTTGTTATTTGCGTACACTTATAATTGATCAGATAGTACGCAGGCATTATAACCCCATTGATGCGTTTTCACGCGTTTTTCTTGTTTATCTACTTAATGAATTATGGGCGATCGCATCCGCCATTGTTTGTAGATTAAATTCTCTTTGAAATGCCGCTTGCTTTCATAGATCATCAAAAGAGAAGAATATGGTGGTAGACAATTTTATTATTATTTTATTAAAACAAAAGAAGGCCAAGTAGGAATCTAGGGTTTATTGATTTTGGCAGACATTAAACAGTGATTAATCATAATAATTGCAATGTAACATTCAGCACATATCTTGTAGAGTAGAATTGTACATTATTTTGTTCGACAAAAAGTCCGCCATTACCTATTTAATTTGTGATTGTACTATTTTAGTATGGGCGAAATTTCATAGGATTTGCCATTTCAGTAAGTTGGAAGTGAAAAATCACAAACAAGTTTCGTTGATAGATTGTCCGTATTGCTGCTTTTTAAATAAATCGGCTGGACGGATTCTGACGAGATTTTCACTGGCAGATAGCTAATGTTATAAGGCGTAACTTAGGCTACTTTTAAGTTTCGAAAAATGTACCTTTTTTGAGGGATGCGAGTTAATTCACTATAGATGGCGCTGATTGTATACTTTTATGAATAAACTAAAGACCACGCGAACATAGTCGCGGACAACAGCTAGTAGGTAATGTACTCGATGAAGATAAATTCATTGATGATACCACTGAAACAGTAATCGTTAGACCAGTGGTTCCCAAACTTGATCGGGTTCCGACCCACCTAACAAAAACTGCCAAATTGTGGACCCACTTCTTGACCGCCTTAAAAATAAACATAAACTATTGGCCCGGCTGTTAGCCCGATCAGTCGGGTTATCTAGTGTTTCAGGGCCCACTAAATATTCGCTCGCAACCCACTAATGAGTCGCGACCCATACTATGCAAACTTCTGCGTTAGGTGATTGATACAGTACAATGTATGAGTGTTCCAGAAAAACCAAATATCGCTATAAGTGGAGAGAAGTCGTGAAGCGTATAACATCGGCCTCTAAGCTTGGCACATGATGACCACGACCGCTCTGACAAGAGTGTCACGAAGAAGAAGAGACAATATATTATATAGGTATTATTTCAAAACGAGAAAAAAACAGCTAACATTATTCATAAAACTGAATGCTGAACATGAAATCGTGTACTGCCTGCCTTGAAATTGTGTAATCAGCTGCTCATATATCCAATAACTTCTACTGTGGAAGCAACTTAGAAATCGCTATTGAATATATGTGAATATTACTTACGAGCACTTCCTATGCTAATAAGTGAAACATGGTAACAAAAAGCGTCAGATAGATGACGTCCGAAAATAGCGCTGATTGTGTAGTAGACTTTATAAATGAAAAGTAAGCATATATAAGTACTTATGCGTCCCACTGCTGGGCACAGCAGGCCTTACCACAATTTGAGGTGGTTTAGGTCATACTTTACCACGCAGGTCCATTGTGGATTGGTGGAAGGGTATTGCAAGGCCAGAGACTAAACCTAGGTAACTGTCCAATGTAAACAAGCCTCCTATAGGCTCAGACTAGGCTTCACTACTAAGACCAAGCGATTTTTGCCAGGACCAACTTTTATCGTGTCTACCGAAGCAGAAGACGCTTGTGATGAATGTCACTAAACATGTTCGGAATGGTCACCCATCCACTCTAAACCACGGCGTGGGTTGCTTACCTAACTTTGGTAATCACTGCTATATATAGAGCAGTAATACGGATCATCTTTCTCCGAAAATAGTTTGCGATTTTTCATATACAATAAGTATGAAATGACCATTCCTGCCAGCTCTCAACCTTTCTAAAACAGTACAGATACAGATTAAAAAATGGCGGCAAATTTTGTCGAACAAAATGTATGACATTTCTACTTTAAGATATGTGCTCCATGACATTCATGACAGAACCACTTGGCCGACTATGATGAACGGTACGCTGTAAGCTAGAACACAGGACCAAGGAACTGACTACTTATTTAACATGTTATATATGCCATTTCTACTACGTGTATATATCATTAGCAAAGCGCTGCCGTCACGGGCTCAAGCCTTTTTGAATGTAACCCAAAACAATCGAATGAACACAACTTATCGATACAAACATCGAGGATTGAGCAGCATTTCTACTACGTGCTCCATCCATATCATTACCAAAGCGCTGCCGCCACTAAGCTAAAGCCTTTGTGAATGTAACCCAAAACAATCGAATGAACACAACATATCGATACAAACATCAAGTATCGAGCAAGGATCGGGCCCTTGCTTAACCCGTACCCGCTTCGAGTTTGCTCTAACTGACCGCATTCCGTGGAAATGTCCGCGGTAGAGCTAGGGCGACCAGATGCATTGATTTTATTTAAAACTAGTTGTTGCCCACGTGGGTCTTAAATGTCCTACTAATATTATAAATGCGAAATTTTGTGAGTTAAATGTATGGATGTACGGATGTTTGTTACTCTTTCACGCAAAAACTACTGAATGGATTTGGATGAAATTATGCACACATATAGAATATAATCTGGATTACCATAAAGGATACTTTCAATCCTGGTTAAATGTTCCTGTGAAATATATTAAATAAATTAAAGACTAAGCGAGCAAAGTCGCGGGCAACAGCTAGTATTAAATATGTCAGATACCGTACCCTTTAATTATGTTTATTGATGAAAACCGCATCAAAATACTTTACCTAGTTTAATAGATTCAAGGGTACAGAAAGAGGGAAGCGATTTTGTTTCATAAAGAGACTATAGACACCCTTTGCACAACAAGTGATAAGTATCTACAGCTATAAAATATAATAAACCTTCCTCGTAAATCAGTTGATGAAACCGCATCAAAATCCTTACAGTCGTTTTGAAGATAAGCCTAAACAGACAGACAGAACAGACTTCATTTTAATATCACACACAGTATGGGCCAGGCATAATTCATAACTTTAAGTCAGAACAGAGAGGTACCTACAACAAGATAGGATACTTACAAAGTTTTAAAATTCTGACCTTTAAGCTCGCGTCGCGCACACATGTGTGCGCGGGCCATTGTTATATCAATTGTTGTCTTATTTTCCGAGCATACAGGTTAATGTTTTGTTTACACATTTCCGTGCCTGTACGTCGTTTTCCTAATAAAATCCCGTGAAAATCAGCTTGCATGGTCACTCAAAGTAACTAAATAGCGCTTAGATTCTTGTAATGCGAGAGTATTAGGAAATACTGCCGTCCCGCTTCCTCTGCTCCATATTGGCACAGGTGCATTCCTATGCTATTAGTTATTTAGATAGGCGTCTGGGGAAATAGGGTTGTCGCCAATCTCTACATAGTCAACACAAAGTCGCTTCCTGCTGTATGCTTGGATCTTTTAAACGTGACGGATTTTGATACGTTTTTATTAATAGACTGAACGACAGATTACGTCGTATCTACTGTCGAGTGTTATGCGTGTGATATGCGTGTGCGCGGAGCTAACAACCAATCCCGGCCGGTGGTGCTGGCGCGTCGCACGGTTAGCCAATCACGTAATCGTAATGGTCTTTTGCGCATCTGTCGCCCAGCGCTCAACATAGTCAATGCGTATTACAGCGTATGGTCTATGGCAGCCCTATCTGCAATGATTAATTTATTTGAGTAAGCTAAGCACGCCGGTCGTTTTTGGCACACTTACCGGTAACCATTGAATAAACATACACTTACGGTTAATTTAATTACCTAAGTAAGTAGTTAAAAGGAAATCTACCTGGATCGGATTCCATTCTTAAAACATGGCTGTCGCAATTTCCTGGACAAAATTTAAACTTAATAGAGGCGTAATGTATTCTTTTTTCATAAGAAACAAGAATATAAATTATTTATTAGTTAAGCAATGTAAGTAGTAGACATTAAAATATATTCCACTTTTTTTGATAAATTGCAGATTTTTTTTGTACCGAATCACTGGTGAACTTTATATAACAACAAATAATCGTATAAAAACGGTTTTCGAGAAAATTCGAGAATTTTCTCGAAAACTGTTTTTTTTACGATTTTTTGTTGTATCGACTAATCATCTTGACGATGCACTTGTCGATAAACACAAACGAGTTTGAGGTGGCATCGAAATAGTAGAAACTACTGCCACAGAGGCAGAAAGAACAAACAAACCTTATTTGAAAATACGTCATTTACTTATTTACCACAACGTTCCTTTAGTCACATGTTTAAAATTAAATAATGGCTCTAATTTATTCTTTAATGAAAGATTGTGGTACTCAGGTAGGCTAATTGTATACGCTACACAGGTATATTAATGCAAATTATGCCAATTTTTTTCTGGTTTTTACAGTTACGATAAAATGTTCTACAATACTTTAGTTTTAAACCAAACTTTTTTGCTTAAAAAAAAAACTCTTGAAGGCTATAACGTATTATTTGATCAGTGGCTATAACCTGCAGTAGTTTATCATCGTCATCATCATTTCAGCCACACGACGGCCACTGCTGAACATAGGCCTCCCCCAGTATTTAATTCTGTCAAATTCAGTGTTGTACTTGTGTGGTAAAATAAATACAGCAACATACTATCTCAAATTCAGAGTTGTCTGGTAAACGAAACGTAATGAACTGGCCGTTCTTTTTATTTCTCAAAACTAGTTTGTGCGAACACCCAGTTGAAAACGTTCTCGATTTTTTTAATTCCGGGATAATTGAGGTGAATCGCTTCCGACCAATAAGGAAACAGATTCGATCGGGACCACCGGAGATACTTTAATTAATTAATTCTCAGTATTTCGAACACTTTCTTCGTTGATTAAGGTTTTAATTAAGTGATAAGTTATATAGAAAGGATTTGCTTTTTTTACGATTTAATGAGTACCTGGTCGATCAGACGTGTGAAAGAGAAAATTTTCATTTTACAGCTAAAATAAATTCATCAAAAACAAAACGTCCTGCTGATCTTCATACTAGCTAATATGATCTTTGACACACATACGTAGAACCATCCAAGATAAACTAGCTTTCTATACAAAAAACCACGTCCAAATAGGTCCATCTGTTATTCTGTTCAGAAAATACGATGCTACAGACACACACAGATAAACGCATCAGGGGTTAAAAGAATAATAGTTTATAACCATGTCATACTGCAAATAAGCTTAAATAAGCCCTTACACGACCTTTCATGTTTGTGAAGTAAGTACCTTTGTGTGACTTGCCCAGCAGTGGGAAATTCAGACTAGACTCACAATGTAGACCTAGGGCAAGTTGTAGGCTGCCGGAACAATGCTCATTAAGTATAATTAATTACGTGCGACATCTCGTTTCTCCCGCATTGTGTTAGGTTCTCACAGAGAAAGCTGGCTGATTCGCAGGAGATATCGTAAGGCTGCGTTCATGGAGGTGCTAAATTTACTGATGGTTAATTTAATCTGGCTCTTTTGCGCAAAAGAACAAAGCACGTTCAAGTTGTCACTGGTTGGCTAGGCTCATGAAAGCCACCTTAGAAAAAAAGGGGCGATAATTGAATTTTTAAATTCGAATCCGTAATATAATAATTATTAGTGCTATTTATTTGCTATCTTACGATTTGATTTGATTCAAGAATGTGGTACATACATAATTCAAATGTCAAATTACTAAATTTTAATAACATTATTGTAATAGTCTCATCATCATTTCATTTCATTTCAGTAGTAGATTTATAAACTCTTACCCGTATAATATTTCGATTTTGATATTTTAATTGTATGGTTTTGACATTGTATTGAGTTTCGTTTGTTTCATTGTTTGACATGTGTGTGTAGTTTATTTAATGAAAGTGTTTATAAACACTTTCATAAACATTTGTTTAATGTTCCAGTTTTATTATTATTTACAAAATTATTTTTTACATGCCACCATGATGGCGAAACATGTGAATCAATGTATTAAAATAATTGTGTCATTTACCATGTTTTATGCAAATAAATTATTTCTTTCTCTTTCTTTCTAATTTAACAATGTAGCTGTACCTACCAACATTACTGCAGACTGATTATACTTACTTTTTCAGCAGGCCTTTTATTCATAGTCGTGTTTCAGTTAAATATCACTATTTAGTTGCACACCTCCACCACATCGTTCATCAAAACTGTGTCACGCTATATCGATTATCGCTAAAGTTTGTATGTTAAACATACGATATACACGGCTAAATCGGGTACGAAATATTGCAAATCATTTTTAACTTAAGTAATTGCCTCTTTGTGTGCGTTTGTAATAGGAAACAATGACCTGCAGTAATAGGGCTGTCGAATGCCAATATTTGTTTATTTCAAACTATTAACATACAATTGATTGGCAGTCATAACGAAAGTGACACAATACGGAAGCTATTATTACGCAAAATATTTGTTACCTAACCACAACATAACAGCAACTAATATTAACAATGTTAGCTAGCTAGCTTAGAGCATTCAATTGCATCGTTTTGTTTTTTTTTTGTAAATATTTCAATTCAGCCTGGAGTGGCATGGAGTATCTGTATACCAATTAATATAATTTCATACAAATTTGTCTATTCCGATTGACCATACTTTTAACACATCACTTATAAAATAATTCTATAATAATATGAAACCTTCAAATTAAAAATGACCCTTTATGTTACCATAATAAATGATCATTTTACTCTGTTTTGGAAGTATTAAAAGTTACATATTTATAAGAAAAAGTATATTTGAGTTTGTGTAAATCGAAGCATTTGACAGAAAGACGTCAGATAATTTCGTTCTCGTATCGAAGCTTAAAAAAGATGTCAAGAATTAAAAAATAAAATTATTATATTTTGATACACAATTATGGCAACCCTATCAACAATTATTGCGGTTCAAAAGGTCAGCACATACGCTTGTTATGCTTTTGGTCACGTCGGAGACACGTTAGTTCATTAGGCTTCTTTATCAGTAAGTTGTGGCTTTTGAAGGCTACTTGCGACATTTGGATATGCTAGTCCCGACTTTCAAAACGTTTTTTCACGCTAATTAGTGAATGTGAATACTGTTATTGTATGTTTTGAAGTGTGACACTTACGATGCCTCTCATGAAGTGATTGAAGTGGCAAATGAATTAACTTTATTAAATGGTAAAAAGAAATGTTATTTAATTTTTATAGTATGTAATAAGTAATGCGGTGATAAACCTTCAACGGTTTTGATTTCCAGTTTAAAATAATTGAGATGTTTTTTCTTGGTTTGCTTCTATATAGGTGTTATGAGTGACTCCTTTATTTACTTGTATATCGTAATCCAAATATTTAATTCATTATTTTATGATCATGAGAGGATTTTTCCGGAATTTTTTAATTAATTACTTTATTTATTTATCTTCCAGAAGATCACAATTCAACAACTTTTGGAGTACTCAAATATTTCGACAAGCCAAATTACGCAATTGTCAAGGAAGTTCTTTCCACCCACATTTTCTCAGACAACATGAAAGCGCCATTCTGCACGCGCCTTTACTTCACATCATATGTGGTGTTAGAAACGCTTCGACCAGTTTCCATCCCGTTTTGCAAAGCTAGAGAGCACATTTTCACGCGCCCTACTCTATGATGTCCATATTAGTGAATGTGGGTAGTGTTATGGATTGTAACTTCAAGGTATAAGCAATGACAGATGATGCTCAAGATTTGGCTGTATGGCTCTGTTTCCCCTATCCTTCCATGGATAAATATTACTACTGCTACCACGGTAATGCCTTGTATCCACTATGTTCGCGAACCTATTGCGCTCCGCGCTTCTGACCTGCTACAATGGATACGGATCGCGCTCCACTTTGTGCTTTCGCCCAAAAACCACCACCGATTTGAGCGCGAACGTATCCACTATGTGGAGCAGTTGCAAGAGCGCGAAATGCAAGAGGTTCGCGAACATAGTGGAGACATGCATCATGACCAAACAGATGTCACTGTCAACGGTGAGGTCTTTCGTATTTGGGCGCTTACATCTTTTTTGTTCATTCTCTTTTCTTTATTTCTAAATCTTTGAACACGCAATATTTCGAGCGCGCATTGTATAAAGTTTACTTCAACATTTCATCCATACATAACTATCATAGTTTTACGTATCTGGAGTAATGTAGTTATTAATACACTCATACGTAACGTTGGTACAAAACAATTTATTTATTAAATAATCCTATCGAAAAACATGAACAGGATCCTTTTGCATTATGGTCACAGAATAGACATTCGTAACCGTTCTGTTATTGGGCCAAAATGGAAGGTACTTTATTTTATTGTACGCTACCTAATGCAATGATGCAGAAATTCCTATTTAACGATTCACGTAAATCGCGTTTGCAAAATAAGATGTCAAATGTCATTCTTTACTGCATTCAACGAATCGGAACGTTTTGAATGAAAACATTTTGTGAAACTTTATTAAATATTTTTGAGATTGCAAGAAATATATACAATAGTTAACGTTTTTGCCAGTCGATTACAATGTTTATTTAGTAGGGTTTAAATTTTAAAGTTTTACATCAGAGTAGGTATGCAACTTTTATATATTATCTTTTTTATTAAAATTTAAAATCTCTACTATCTCCATCTACATATTTCAATCACCAACTTGTGTTAATCATTTTTTATAGACAGTTTTCTTAATACTTAGAAAAAACCGGCCAGAGTCTCACTTACCTGATCGTACTTATAAAAAGTTTGTTTTTATTTTAATAAAATACTTATGCTCTATTGTCAAGGACATGGTAACATCTCATTCAAAAATCCCCTAAACAAGATGTTTTTTTTAACTTGAACTCACGTCTCGCGTCAGTCTTTCTTCAAAATGCCGTTTACTAAGCACTTTCTCAGTGAATAAACCTCTAATCGTTTACAATGGTATATTACTTCCCGTGGCACACATAACCTGCCTTAACATCCCGTAGTTACCGCCTAATCAAACCGGTTACGTTTATGTACTTACTCATAGAGAAATCGTTTACTTTTTGGACGTTTTAAAATAGGGTCTCGGTTTTAATGCTAGCTTGGGCCCTTGCTTGCTAATAAAAAAAAAAGTTGTCCCTTAAATCAAGCCAGTAAGTTTCCTGGCAGTTCATGAGCACAAGCAGAGCTTATGGTAGGGGCTTTGTATGGTTACAATATTGCTATTCCAATAAAAAAAAAATACTCTCTATGTATGTACCAATGTAGGTATGTACCTACTTTAAAGCAAGGCTAAATTGTAAATCTTTGGTACTTATTAGTTCTTTTGTTTGGGCCCTTTATGGCTGACATTTTAGCGTTCTGTAAGGTAGGTATTATGAAATAATTAAGTAGTACATATTTACTATAAATATTATTTAAAATAACATAGATCACACTTGATATACCAGCCAAATATACCTACAATTCAAATAAAAACTTACAAAACTATTTGATTGATGCCGGATTAAAATTAAAAGGCAAAACTCGTTCCAATTGGGTTTTAAAATAGTACCTAACAATGTTGCCTGTTACATTAATAATGCATTCGAGCTACATTTTTAATGCAATTTTCGGACCGGTCACCTCGACAGTACCAATTATTTTTAGGCTCATTGCATTCATTGTAATGCAACGGCCCAAATAAACACTTTTAATACCACTAGCATCGAATTATTGTCTTCCCAATTTTAATGATGCACACCGTAGAGTACATATTCAATTTAATTCATGTTATTAAGACGATTACAGATAGAATCAGAGTTAATAGGTAGGAGTTAGATAGTAGTGATGCACGGTGTCTTACTCTTTCGATATACTCGTAGGTAATACCGATACATTACAGAGGTTTTAACTTGCAGTGTATAAACGTTTACGTTTTATGACGAAGATGGTCAACTGATTCATGTTTTTGGTTGTATTGATATCCAATAAGCAACATCAAAATAATCTAGTTAAGATGGACGTTCATTAAATCTATTTAATTGCTGAATTTTACTATTAAATTGAAAAATCAAGGCTGTTTAAAATAAAGTAAAATGTGCTTAAAAATAGTTTCAACGCTAGTTTCTGCACAATCACAATGTTTTTAATAACTATCAGTTTTAAGCGATACTGTAAATAGGCATTTATGCTTAATTACGATTTAGTAACACATCTTCATACTTTTAGTAATTACTTAATAATTTGAATGAGCTCCGTAGGTTAGATTTGTTCTACCCATTATAATACATTCTGTCAAAAAAGTTTCGGGAATTGATGATTTGTTTATGGTTCCAAATTCAAAATTATATTTTTTTTGTTGTTGTTAGATTGGCATAGGGGGGCAAGGGGAGAACGGAAACCACATCTGATCCGGCCCAACTGTCAACCTCACCTGCACGCGCCGGATGGCGACGGCGTGGCGTATACCGTGTCGTGGTGCTCCCTGCTAGATAACGGACGAGGCTCTGGCGACCGAGCATTGGCGGTATAACCATATACCTGGCTGGGCAACCAGTTGGAAGAGGCTACAGTAACCTTGGGGTCCAAATAACCCCTAAAATATCTGGTGCAGAAGGCAAAGGGAAACCACTGCACTATTTTCCCAAGAAAACTGTATGAATATCATGTCCGTAAGTTGTGTTAGTATGTCATGCGATCCGACTGACCCTCGGCGCCATCGCAAACCCAGGATGCATGGTGGGAAATATGCGACTGGGCACTGTGCTGTAGACTACCAGGCAGACAGTGAAACTAGGATTACTGGTAGCATTGTACTACCTAACTCGAAGAAACCCAAAAGTAAGCGAAGTATAAGAATTGGAACTTGGAATGTAAAAGGACTAGTAACACAACCAGGCAAACTTGATATAATAGAAAGTGAGATGCAAAGTCGAAATATTGATATCCTAGGTCTCAGTGAAGTTCATTGGAAGGGAAGTGGTCATTTTGTCACTGAGAATGGTAATACCGTCTACTACTCGGGCTCGAATGAGAAAAGCGAGAATGGAGTAGCTTTTATAGTACCCAAGCGCTGGCAGGGAGCAGTAAAGGGATACCAGGGACCCTCTGACAGAATGATGCTTTTGAAATTGGACACCAGACCAATGACCCTGAATATTATACAGGTGTACGCTCCAACTTTTGCTGCTTCAGAAGACGAAATCGAGCACTTTTACTCGGACTTGAGAGAACTATTGCGAGCCATACCATCCCAGGAGATAGCTGTTGTAAAAGGAGACCTAAATGCTAAAGTCGGCGAAACGAGAAATGACCCTTTAAATGGCACCATCGTTGGTAACTATGGTCTAGGTAAACGTAATGACCGTGGCGAGATGCTAATGCACTTCTGTATTGAAAGCCAAATGTCCATTATGAATACCTGGTTTCAGCACCACCCTAGAAGGCTTTACACATGGACAGCGCCGGGTGGAAAATACAAGAATCAGATAGATTACGTTTTAATAAAATCTAGGTGGAGGTCATGCATCACCAACTCCAAAACTCTACCTGGTGCCGACTGCGGTAGCGACCATGAACTTCTCATTGCTGATTTCAAGCTTCGCCTAAGAAGCATTAAAAAACGCGTTAATAAACCTACGTCCTTGAATGGGCCAGCGTTACAACAATTTGAAAAGGAGATAAGACCAAAACTCCGGTCCCTAGAGCTTGACCCATTTGATTCAAGTGACGTTGACTGGATAAGATCTAAAGACGTTATTCTCACAACTGCTAAAGAAGTTAACGCACAGTTTAAGAGTGACCGTCATAAAAAGAATTGGATCAGTGATAATACTTGGGACTTGATTGAGGGGCGGAGAACTGCGAAAAACGAAGGTTCTGTAACGGCTTACAACAAGCTTTATAAAGAGGTGCAAACTGCTTTAAGATGGGACAAGGACAAACATATTTCTGATATCTGTGAGGCAATAGAACAACATGCTGTGAAGGTACAAACCAAAGATCTCTTCGGTAAGGTAAAACTGTTAACAAAGCCACCAAAACCAAAATCATGGGTAGTTGACGACAAGCAGGGTATCCCTCTCTCCGACCTCAGTGAGGTTTTAAACAGATGGCGAGAGTACTGCTACGATCTTTACAGTCAAAACACACATGAAGAGGTCGAAAGGTCGTGGGATGATTACGAAGCTGAACCCAACATACTACGCAGCAAAGTGGAGGATGCCATCAAGAAGCTCAAACACAAGGCAGTAGGTCCTGATGGCATATCAGCTGCCATGATCAAACATCTAGGCCCCGAAGGTGCCGAAACCCTCTACCAGATTTGTAGCAAGATCTGGTACACTGGTACTTGGCCTCAAGACTGGGCACAATCTGCGGTCATCCCCTTACACAAAAAAGGTTCCACAAAGAAATGCGAACATTACCGCACTATTTCCCTCATGCCTCACGCTAGTAAGATCATGCTCCAGATTCTGAATAACAGATTAGCCGCCTTCATAGATAGACAGATTCCTCCGGAACAGTCAGGGTTTGTGCAAGGAAAAGGAACACGAGAGCAAATACTAAACGTACGCCTACTCATTCAAAAATGCCGCGAATTCAATAAACCCCTTGTGTTGTGCTTTATAGACTATGCCAAAGCATTTGACTGCGTAAGTTGGAATTCAATGTTCAGGATGATGTCGGAAATGGGCGTGCCATCACACCTTATCTTCCTTGTCCAGAGGCTATACCTTGACGGTTCGAGTTTTGTGAAATTGGATGAATCACAAGCTGAAACATTCCGTACAGAACGAGGGGTCCGTTTCTCCGAAGCTGTTTAACCTCTACGGCGAGTATATTATGAGGAAGGCGCTTGATGGCTGGGACAGCAGCGTTACGGTGGGCGGTACCAAAATCACGAACCTAAGATATGCCGATGACACAACAATTCTTGCAGCCAGTGAGTCCGAGATGGCTGTCATCTTGGAGCGTATAGAGAGAGTGAGTCTCGAATTTGGTCTGCACATAAACCGCTCTAAGACCAAAGTGATGGTGGTGGATAGAGCTCGAATTTTAAGCCCATCAAATGCGCTCAAGGATTATGAAAAAGTGGAGGAATTTATATACTTGGGGTCGCTGATCTCTAACAGTGGTAACTGCGAGAAAGAAATCGGACGCCGTATCGGGAGCCTCGATAAAATCTGGAAAGACCGTAATATTCGCCGAGTAACTAAGATGCGTTTGGTTCGTACGTTGGTCTTCTCTATCTTTCTGTACGGGGTGGAGACTTGGTGTCTCAGGAAAAAAGAACGCAACAAGATCCATTCCTTTGAAATGTGGTGCTGGAGAAAGTGGCTGCGCATTCCTTGGACAGCTATGAGAACCAATGTCTCCATCCTCGAAGAGCTAAAGGTCACCAAGCGCCTGCTGACTACGTGCCAGGAAAGGATCCGGAGTTTCTTTGGGCACATAATGCGATCCCCATTGCACAGCCTGGAGAAACTCATCATTCTCGGACAAATGGAGGGGAAGCGCGCTAGAGGAAGAGCGCCAGCTAGATGGGTAGACCAAATTAAGGAGGTGACTGGAGGCCAGATACAGGGAGCGGTACATATGGCGCAGAACCGGACCGAGTGGAGAAGATTGGCATACAGTCACGATCCTCAGCATTGAGGGAACGACCAGAAAGAAAGAAAGAAAGATTGGCACAACTGTTTTCCATTTTGAGTTACATCTGATAATTAGATTAAATACAGTATTGTTTTTAGTTATACCATATCTAGTGTGTATTGCAAATTTCATAATGGACAAAAACATCTAACAAAGAATTTTGCATCGCCAATGGGATTTCATGTTCGGAGTCTCTGAAAATATTACGGAAGGCTTACGGTGAATCGACTTTATCAAAAACACGCATTTATGAGTGGTACAAAGCGTTTAAAAGCGGTTGAGATGTAATGGAAGATTTGCCTCGCTCTGGTAGGCCATCAACGTCTGCTACTGAAGATAACATCGCAAAAGTGAAGGAAATAGTGACTGAAAATGCTCATTCAAGTTTAAAAGAGCTAGCCGTCGAACTTTCTGTGTCACAAGAGTCGATTCGTACCATTTTAAAAATTCAATTGGGTATAAAACATGTTGCCGATCGGCTAGTCCCAAAAGACCTGAATTTTCTCCAAAAACTCAATCGCAAAAGAGTCGCTGAGGACATGCTAGAACGAGTCAATTCCGACCCAACATTTATGAAACGCATTGTTACTGGTGATTAGACGTGGGTTTACGAGTTTGACATGCAAACTAGTCAACAAGCTTCGGAGTGGAGCTTTCCAACTGAACCGAAACCGAAGAAACCGCGCCAAACTCGATCGAAAGTCAAAGTCATGTTGACTATTTTCTTTCACTGTCGCGGTGTTGTGCACTCAGAATTCTTGCCAGAAGGTCAAACGATAAAAAAAAAGTTTTATTTAAGCGTTATGCGGCGTTTAAGAGCGCAAATTAGACGAAAAAGGCCAGATTTATGGAATGAAAATTCTTGGATTTTGCACCACGATAATGCGCCTTCCCACAAGGCCATCATTGTGAACGAATTTTGACCAAAAACTCAACAAATACCATCGAGCATCCACCTCATTCACTAGATATGGCTCCAGCCGTCTTCTTTCTTTTTCATTCGGTAGAGGACATAAAGGAGAATTCGCGGCGAGAACTGAACTCGATTCCGGAAAAAGCGTTTAAAAAATGTTTTGATGATTGGATTATTCGTTGACGTAAGTGTATCGCTTCTGAAGGAGCATACTTTGAAGGTGATAAAATAAATTTGGATGAATAACTAACATTTTGTGTATTATTAATCTTTTCCCGGTACTTTCTTGACAGAGTAGTATAATAAAACAAGGTTCAACTATCCTTACGACATTTAAAAGATCAAAGTTTCCTAGATCCTGTCATTTATACCATATAAGATACCATTATAAGATAATATTCATGCACGTCACTAATAGATAGTGCATTAGAGGCGGGTCGTTGACCTCTCGATTCTACGAACGCGTTACGTCAACACTTGAACACTTGTAAGGTGTAATGTAAGTAATGTAACAGCAGGTTATGTGTGGGCAAATAGCTAAGATTGATTTACTAATGATAAGATTACTATCACTAAAAAGTGGAATGCTGCGAATGAAAACATTAGTAAGACATAACATCGCAGCAGACATACCAATGAGTTAAAGACAAAAGATAAAAAAAGATTTTCAGAGAACACAAAATAATAACCAATATTTTATTAAAAATTAGAAACATCAATAATCGCGAACTTTGTTATAATTAATTATAATGAAAATAATAATAACAGGTAAGTCATATTTAAAAATAAAAATATACTAACCTAAAAATTATAAACTCCTTAAAAATAAACGCGTGTCCATGAGGTAAGGTGGCGAGAATGCTAGCAGCGTTTCTCGCTGAATGCTAAACTAAGCTTTTGAGCGAGGAACGAGCCATCATTTTTATTTACCGAAATCCTGATATAATCGTTGAATTATAACTCTTACTTTATATTTGTTATGTAAAGATTACTAACAAATTGACAAAAAATATTGCTAGCAAATTGATTGAGAGAGGAAAAGTCAAGTCGTGATGGACTCAACAGAAAGCTGCGCGTGACCCTCCGACAATCACGTCGTTGACGGGATTGCGTAGGTACCTTACCTACTGAATCTGTGTGATTGATCGCATCGCATTATTATGAATGAATAAATAAAGTTTATTAAAGTATACAGTTCGACAGCTACAACAGGCAAGAGGCACAAAGTGCCGCGAAGATGATTTTCAGCGGACACCTTAAATAGAGAGTGATCGCGAGCCCTACACAGATATTATTATTATGCCCGAAAAGTAATTTTCTTGTAGTCAACGGCAGGTCAACCTACCCAAAAAGTTAAAGGTCATTGACCCGATTTTCAACTATGCAGAGATCAATAATTATTCAATTGAGAAAATTTGACGTTTTGTGGTAGGTACGAGCTGTTATTATTTTTATTTATAAATTTTTTGCACAGACAAAAAAATAATGCCAAAAGCATTCTCTCAGCCAACCATAGGGTCAGACAGAGATGTAGTATGAGAAAGTATGGGCGATGCAACAAAATGCTGTTGCCTCCTTAGATCAATACTGTTCAAAACTACAATCTGTGATTAGTAAGTTAGACACACATTAAGTTCAACCCCGAAATTGAAGCCGATGAAAGGTTAGAGCATAAACTTTTTCGATCCAAAGTGTAAGCATGACGCAACACTTAATAGCTGATCCGAGCTAATTTACAACTGGAATAGTCGATAAACATCTGGAATAGCTGCGGTAGGCATGGAGGAACCACTACCATCAAATCTTCTATTACATTCTGCCGATTTCGTAAGAAACACGTAAACAACCTCTAATCTAAGGGCTCTTTAAAATAAAACGTTTTGAGCCGGACGTAAGCCGCAGGACCGCAGACTAACTGTTGATATTAGTATTTTTTTTAACGCAGTTTTCATACAAAATTTCCGTGTGCGGTGGAGCAAACGCACGTTAGCAGTCCGTTTCAAAGCATCTCAATTAACGCACCTTAAAACTCACCCAAGCCACAGAATAAATAAAGCGAAACAAACGAACTTACGGCCTGTTTCACAATGTACGGATAAGTTCTGAATGAGGTATTTTTTACTTATCTGAAGGATAAACACTATTTTTGCGTTTCAAGGCCGTCAAATAGCGCTATATAACACACTAGCAGCCCGTCCCGGCTTCGCACGGGGTAGACAATTATCGCTAATAGTTTCGGCAGCGCATTCGACGAAAGACATTTGAAGACTCATTTTTCTACACCTTCGGTTACATTGTTCAAATTTTACCAAGGATCCCTTTTTTTTTTCAAAATGAAATGTAGCCTATGTCAAATTGGAAGAATGTAGCATTCTATTGGTGAAAGAATTTTTTAAATCGGCCCAGTACTTTTTGAGCCTATTCATTACAAACATACAAACATACAAAAATAGGTACAAATCTTTCCTCTTTATAATATTAGTATAGATGAAGATTAAGAACTTTTATCTTCCACATAAAGTTATCAGTTGCATAGCTACGTCGGACTTTATCCGTACATTGTGAAACAGTGTGCCTTTTTTTATTATTATAACAATATTTGTTCAGTATCGAAGTCAGGTTTTGTTTACAGAGTCGCACGGCTATTCTATGCTTGTTTATTTACAGTATTTAAAGCCATGCCAATGCAAAACTCAAATCTGTCAAATTGAAAATCCGTTTAAGCCCAACCTGTCACAAAAATCTCGTCATGGGGACAGAACGCGATTTTGAATGAAACAATTGGTAAGGCCTAGTAGATAAGGGTAGTGCCATACCTGTGTGGCACAGACTATAGCCTTGACACCAGTCATTGCTACCTTACATAACTCGTGTGTTTACGATCTAACAGCCTTAATTGCTGTGTTTATTTCGCTTTACGATCATTATTTTATGATTAAGGCGAAATTACTCTATGATTGTATCAGCTTAAGAATGAGAATTTAGAAAATTGGCGGTGAAGTGACTCTAATGTGTAAAATTCTTATTTTTAAACCATTCCCTTAATTGAATTAAAATTAAAAATTAAAAGAGTTTTGGCCAGTTAAAAAGTCGGTCTTTTTTGGCCATGAACATGTGTCTTATTTTGGGCACTACCACTGCCTCGAAATAAGCACAGCATGATTTTAGCAAGTAAAATAAATCCATAAATAGTAATATTTAAGAAATATGTTGCTTTTAAAGATATTACATGTTTACCCGAAATTACCTTAAGAAACTCTTAACCTATATTTGCGAAGAAACTTATGTTTTATGACTTACTATAAACCTGTGAGATAACAGTCAACAGACCACAAAATATTAAGCAACATTAAAACGGATAAGTTCGGATGGGTCACCAACCAAAGGATCCGGTTCAAACCAGTAAATGGGTGTCAAAATGAATTCGCATGACGAATATCTCCTGTGAAAAACTACATAATTATGATACGGTAGGCTCACTGCCCACTTCCCACTCAGCACCTGCACCTCTACAATAACATTAAATAAAAGCAGTAAATAGCGTTAAATTCTAAACAGAAAAATGTATTAATTAATTATTTCTTAGTCTGAATCTTTACTTGACCCAACGTTCTATCTGACACCATAGCTTGACGGTTTTGTTGACATTTGATTACGTAGTTACCTACCTGGTTATTTATTCTTTATTATACGAAAAAAAAGTACAATTGGCAGACTTAATGCCTTAAGGCATTTACCGATTTATTGTAATAATAATCTACCCACGTTATTCCACATAATCCTTTCAATGCACGCCAATGAGCCCGATATAGAGCTATTCTTTTTCATGACCCATCTACTGATAATAGCTTTGCGTTTTTATCGTTTCAGAAGGCGTCCTACGCTGCGCAAGCTTGCTAAGTCAGTCTCCACTTATTAAGCTTTTATTTAGTTACAAGTGAAACGAATAAAAGTGTTTATATTAGTTGAATGAGTGACAATCAAATTATATGAAGTAAATTCACTGTGATCTAACTCTATTGTAGAAAAGTAAAACATTTACAGCCTTTCGAAGTCGAGGCAACAGCCTTAGAACAAACAGGTTTCTTTCGCTTTAAATTGCCAAATAAAGGTAGCATTTATCAACGATTCGCATCTAAAATAACGGTACCCATTAAAATATAGAGGGGTCCAATAAGGCTTCAAGTTAATGCCCCCATAAAGGCGGATTTTCTGTAGACGGTTAAATAACAAGTCAAGGTGACGGGTCTCGCGTTTGGTCGTCAACACAACACTTCAGGAGGCGTATTTTTGAAACGTTCGAATTCCAATTCGCATACGAATTCCTAAAATCGTATTACAATTTCCTAGGAGTTCTTATGCGATTCTTGTGTATTAGTATGCGAATTGGAATTCGAGTGCTTCAAAAATACATCTCCAGTGCTTTCGGCGTCGCGGCGCGTCACGCGATGTTGAATGTGTTGCCATGCTTAATTCCGAACAGCTGTCGTGTGGGTATCATTGCTTATGCCTGTAGGTTTAATACCCAATGCGAGAACTATTTGATGGTAGCGCAAAATCAATAGAAAAATGACATCATATGATTTTAGAAGTCCACTGACACAAGACATAGATTCTACTATGACATATAGGGGTGCCTACGCCTTTATAACACCGAGTTTTTTAGGCCTTTTTTTCTAGCGGCTTTTATTAACTTGTTTGTCAGTCAACTATAAGGGAGGTCACTACAGTTAATGGGCGCAATAGAGGAAAAATAACGCAGCCGTTCTATTCTCTTAGAAGCTATTAAAAGGAGTCATTATAGAAATTCAATTGACAAAGGGTCACAAGACAAATGTCCCTATGTCTGTTTCTTATATTCACTAGCCCGCACCAGAAAGCCGGTGTCAGATGAAGTTGGACGGGGGCTAAAAAACAATATTAATTAATCGTTACTTACATAATTGTAAATGGTTTGTAAAAGAGTTATGTCTATTATTACTTTGTCATTCTTGAAATACAAGTTTGGCTTAACATCAAACAAACAAGGAAGGGATTGTGTGAACATAATTTTTCAATAAATTTTATTGTATCCAATTTAGCATTGGAAATCCAGCATGTTAGGAGTTCAAGTGTCATTCAATTTATTGCCAACAATATTATTGAAGTTAAGTAACAGTGACTACTTTTTAAAGTTATAACTTCCTGGCTTAACGTTTCTCGTAATCCTTAGTTAAATAATCCCGTCTAAGCGTAAAACCACTTAGCGAGGCTTGAAACTCATGAAGGAATTACTGACAATATATTTGTTCCGTCTTAACAATATTCTGTTTTGAAATTACCATAAAGTATGTATAGCGGTGAAAGAAAAAATACCTTGTTTTTATAGTAGTAAAATTTATAAGATGTGGACTGATGATGCTTCTTCTCGGCAGAAGCTCACAATTCTTTTAACCTTGATAAAGTTATCCGAAATACTACTAAATGATAACTCGGTAGTAGTCCGTCAAGTTCCTACTTAAGATTTATCAATTATTATACCGGGTGTTAGGTAAATGGTATAGGTATCAAGCCGAAACAAGCCTATGTAAACATATGCATATAAATCCTAGGATGAAGTCAGAAATCAAATATCATCATTTTTGAAAAAAAAAAATAGCATACGAATACAATAATACAAATACGGTGCCGTGTGGGGACCCACCGCAGGCAGGAGGCGTGTCGTAAGAGGCGACAAAATCCTGTAGCACGAGACGGGGAGCAGCGTCTGCGTGCGAAACAATATAAAAAACTGCGCTCGCCAACCCGCCTGCCAAGCGTGGCGAGTCTGGCAACCACCCCCCAAATGATAGGCACGTCGATCGGCCGATCTGGAAGTTACTGGGGGAGGCCTATGTTCAGCAGTGGACGACCTGTGGCTGAAATGATGAATAATGATGACGGAAAAATCTTTTTTTTTTAATGATATCAAAAAAATGATTTCTGACTTCACCATACTATTTACACTAGTTTTGGCTTGATACACCATTTACCTAACATCCTGTTTAAACTCACTGTGGCGTTACGCGTAGGAGGCATATGTCCAGTAGTCTACTTTCAAACGGCGATGATGATATTCATAATCGTCGTCTTTGCGCTATACTTCAAAAAATAAATTGCCCTAGATAGATATTTTTTCCATTTCTTCAAGGTTCGTAACTTCAAACCACCAATAGCTTGCTCCAGAACAGATACTTGGAAATATCTTCAAGGTGTTGGCAACAGTCCCGACAGTGAACCTTAAACGGCACGCGATGTCGATCGTGTGCACTAAACCACTGCATTTTACTTCAACCATGTCATCCACATAGAGGTGTTTGTGGGCCTACACCATGCCAGTAACTGGACATAGTAATCACCATCATAGTTTCAGCCATAGGCCGTCCACTGCTGAACATAGGCCTCCCCCAATGACTTCCAGATTAGCCGGTTGGAAGCGGCCTGCATCCCGCGGCTTCATGCAACATTCAAACATAGCTATTCTATTATATAAACAAATAAAACTGCCTTAGATAACACACTAATTATCATGTTCTCGAAGTATAGAATTATCATCGTTGAGTTAGGAGGAATTTTGTAAAGGGCGTTTCCCAGCTCATTCGGAGATCGAAGCCATAGGCAAGTTTAGAAAAGCTTGTTTCTTAAAGAATACTTGACAAAGTAAAAGTACCTTAATACCTCTAAATGATTTGACATACAAACTCAACCAATTTTTGACAATATAGTGATTTTTCTTCGATAATCGATTCTTAACAGACCCTTACCATTCGTCACAAACGTTCACTATACCCAAATCGAATCGAGTAACAAATTATATTATCGCTTCTAGTGTGCTACTTTCTATTTTATCGTACCTATATTACCTTACGAAGTTCGTAAACTTTCCAAAGTTATTGTTAACCGGTAAAACATTGAAATATTCGGACGACTCAGGAAAAATAAAATTACTAAAATGATTATCTTTTTCCTAACTTATTTTATTGATTATTTGTCGTAGTGTAACGTAAATACTAAAGTTAAGGTGCTTCGTTTTCGAATATTTCGTTTATTACTTAGCTTATTCCTTAACTTTTATAGAATTTGGATTAAAGATTTTAGTAGTTCGAGTCGAGTTTCTTCGTCCTTGATAATTGTTTTACAATACTTTAAAGTTTAAGGTGTTGCTTTAATCCACAAATAATCTTATTCGAGTTTTTCATTATTACATTGAGGTAGACATAGAGATAAAGAGAGAGAGAGAGAGAGAGAGAGAGAGAGAGAGAAAGAGTGAGAGAGAGAGAGCGCGCGCGTTTTTTTTAAAATGAGATAGTCAATTCAAATACGAACATAAAATCGCGCAACCTCAAGCGAAACTAAACGGTTATTAATTAACAACAAAAACAAATCTCAAAAAAGTTGTATCAAATAAGTGTAAAATAAAAAACAACAACACAAAATGATTAAAAAGCAAGGAAATTGTTTTAATTATGTGTAGTGTAAAAAAAAATACGCAGGCAATTTATTAATTACGATTTTGGTAACAATACGGTAACAGTAATTAAATACCTAGTTGTTTATAATCTTTAGCACCTGTCCGCGTAGGCGTAGTTGTTATTTGTGCCTTTCGTTATACTAACTAGTCAAGGTCCGTCAAGCGGGGCAGAAACATAATTGAAACTTGAACCTATATTATAGGTTCAAGTTTCAATACATTCTAGACAGGCAATACTTTGTAACATGTTCATGTATCATAGTTGTAAGATAGGGTTTCTTAACCAGCCCCTCTAGCATGTAGAACAAAACACGATATGATACGATATGATATAGCGATTTATCGCATATTTTTTGTCAAAATATGAACTTTTATCAAAAAAGCGAGAATAACCGTGACGTCGCCGGCACGGACATCCTTACTGTTTCAATAAAAGTTCAAGAAGGCGGCTATGTTATCATATTTTTTAAGTAAATAGGCGATAAATCGCTATATCATATCGTATCATATCGTGTTTTGTTGATCGTGCTAGAGGGGCTGGGGTCTCTTTGGACCGGCCCCATTGGGATGTCACCTCTACCTGTCGCCAATAAGGGGTATCTTAGGGGCCCATAAGCATAAGGGGATAACAACATTATATACAACATACATTACTCTGATCCTAAGGTAAGTAGTCAAAGCACTTGTGTTATAGACATCAGAAAACGACGGTACCACAACAACACCCAACAAATACTATAGAAAGGTACTTGACTCATTCCATATACTTGTTATACATTAAGATGTAATATATCATGTAGGTATTATAATCAATGACTTGATAGATTTGGAAATTCTATGCACTAGATCTCAATTATGCAATAGATCAGATTTTATACTATCTGTATTTTATGCTTCATCTTTTTGGGGTTCCGTACCCAAAGGGTACGTGTCCGTCTGTCTATCTGTCTGTCTGTCACCAGGCTATATCTCATGAACCGTGATAGTTGGACATTTGAAATATTCACAGATGATGTATTTCTGTTGCCGCTATAACAACAAATACTAAACACGGATTTAAATAAATATTTAAGTAGGGCTCTCATACAACAGACATGTTTTTTTGCCGTTTTTATAGATAATGGTACGGAACCCTTTGTGAGTGAATCCGACTCGCACGTGGCTGTTTTTTTTAGTACGTCAGTCCACCGCATGGTTGTTTATCCACCAGAGTGATGGATGACCTAATCAAGGTTGAGAAAACCTCTGGATGCTAGCACAGAGCCGTGTAGCGGTCTTTGGGAGAGTTATATGTCCAGCAGTGGGACTCCAAACACTAAAAATATTAAATGATAATGAACCACATAATTATACATGGTCTGCGACGCCCGTCTGGCGTATTGGTTCGCGCTTCGGACTACAAAGCCAGGCGGTTGCGGGTTCAAATCCCACAAAGGAAAAATGTTAGTGAGATGAGCACGAGCATTTGTACCTAAGTCATAGAAGTCTATAAACTAAAAGGAATTAAGTATGTTTATCCATTATCTAGTCGCCATAGAACAAACTTTTAGTTTGGGGCTAGATGAGTTGTGTGATTGTAGAAAGATATTATTTATTTATTTATCTTTTTAAGTGGCAAGTGGTCATCCTGCGCATCTTGCGTGCACCCTACTTTCCTCGCTAACGCGTATATGTCCATAGTTCCTGAGCGGAAGCGCGCGCGCAGGTCCCGGCTTTCGTTTCTACGAAGCGCATGCGCGCCCGAAGCAAAAACTCGCTGAACGAGACATAAGACCGCCCGCCTCACTCGCTCTGTTCGCATGAGCACACGATTTTGATGTCCAAAAAATAATGACGTTATAATTAACTGATTCTCCTTTTTTACGAATTTGAGCCAATTTTTTAAACGCCGTCAGTTACGCTTTTGTGTAGATTTCGGTGTTAGTCCCAAAGTCAACTAATAAAATGGAACTTACAAACCAAATGCAAATATTCAGACTCAGGGAGCTACAAAAACCTTTAGGTACTTACGTCGTAGTTTATACGTTTTTTAGTTTCTTCTCATCCTTTACCTATCCATCGGTTGATCCAATCCAACTACGTACCCTTTACGCAAAATCGAGGAGAATAATAATAATCATCATCATCATTTCAGCCAAAAGTCATCCAATACTAGAGACAAGATGATGGATATCATCCAAATAAAGATCATAAGCAGGTTATAATTAGCACGGCAATTTGACGTGGCAGTTTCAATGCGCCCGCGCAATGGAAAGTGAAAGGGCGAAAGATCCACCGGAGTTATGACTCGCGGGGCCTTTGATCGTCGTGTCACAACGGGTTCCGTGTGAAAACACAGCACGTGGAAATTGGGAGGGATACATGAGGCCATTCATAAAAATATGGTGTTCATTCATCTTGTTTGGGTAACGGATTTTGAAATGTAAAATCAGAGTGAATAAGACCACCCAGAGCTGTGAAAATAACAAATTAAAAAGCGAAGAAACAAAAATACAGGGTGGCCAAAAAAAATGGCGTATGCGTAACTTCAGACATATAGCGCCTTTGTTTAGTTTTTAATAGGACAAACAACGAAATCGCAATAAAAACTTTAAAAAGGCTACTCCCCCATGACAAATAGATAAATAAATCGTAACAGTTGATTAACCATATTGTAATTTTTGAAATTTCGAAGCTTATCCCATAAAATTGTTGCATTCATAATACAATCTGATTATGCAGCTCTAAAATCAACGAAAATTCACCATAAATATAGTCAAGTTTTAAAAATAAAACACTAACAATTTCGTTATGAAATCAGTTACAAATTATGACCAATAAAAACGTCAGATTAGCTAAACCGTGCCTAAATCGCGCATGTATTTTGCCAAATTATTAACTTTGAATATCGTTACCTACTTTAATCTTTAAGTGACAGGTTGGGTAACATGTAATCATGTCGAGACGTTGAAAATAAATTGTGCTTAAAACGTTATGATGTAAATAGTACGTTGTTAGCACAGTGATAAAAATATCTAATTCCTTCTAAAATTGAGATTACGAAAATATTTTATTCTCTACAAATCAAATCAAATCTTTTTTATTTGTGCAAAAGTGGGTAACAAACAGAGTAAACATCGTATATAATATTTAATAAAAGCTTCAATAACATAAGACATTATCTAAATAACTAACTTATCTGTCAATAGTCAATAAACTATTTAGTAATCAACAAGTTCTAGTTTTTATGTATAACTTTTGGCACTGTATTGTCTGTCTGCATGATAACTTTTTGCAAACAACACTGTTTATGTAATAACTGTTTGTTCCAAATGAAAAACGTAAAGTATCTGTAGTTTTTATGGGTATTAGAAAATACACTTTTAAACAGCGCACAATGACATATTATGTGAGCATTGCTCTGTTACTGTAACGCATTTGTATAAAGTATGAAGTAGGTAGAGCATAAATATAATCAGAACTTTGATATGTATTATTTATTCTGTTGTCAAAGATAAGTTATACCTGTCTAGCGACAACCCTACGTGTAATATGCTCATATAAGCTACATGTACAATTTATGAAGCTTCGGAGTTAAAGCTTGGAAAGCTTACACAAACGCTCGCTTTCATACTGCTAGGTGCGGCTGGGTCGGTCGGAATCCCATATGTGGTTTATTGGTGCCTATTATGTTGGTACAATTTATGGTAAAAAGGTCGACTATGCTTGTTTGATAATAAAATAGTGTTTTCGTTTATGAAATGGGGATTTAATACACAAAAACATAAATATGTTGTGGTGTTATACCCACCTTAACGAGCACGCATACCTTAATTACACCATAGCGTAAAACGAGATTATTCTGTTCGACAACAATTCTGCATTTATTGATAAGACTTGTTACTTGTTATCTTTAAAAGAAAAAATAAATAAAAAATATTGCACAACATCATATACATTTCTTCATTTCAATCAGAAACAACTACGGTACCACAACACCTAGGACAATATGGAAAAGATCTTATTTTAGTACACTGAAACTGAAAAATCACGGATCAGTTTCGGAGATAGATGGTCCGTAGATACCGCTGCTTTGAAGCTCGATGAGCTCGATGACCTACCTGCTATATTGTTAGTCAAATGAAAATGCTAACATCCTGCTTTGTGTCCCAGCGTCGTTCGCGTAGTAGCACTGTGTTTCGCTTTGATCGTAAAGGGTCGCGGGTTCAATTCTTCCAGTCAATTCAGGACACGCTGTATTCTATATTGGCTCGGTCTGGGTATGACTATTACACAAGCTGAATCTTTGTCTTTTATCTTAACTATTTTCGACCAAAGAATAGAAGGGAAAAAAATCGCCGCAGGTAGTTGACGTATAATATATTACGATATAAATAGGTATTCCAATTTTGGTGTGCCAAGCTTTAAATTATCTATAGAGCATTGCAGTAAGATAGTGAATTAATAAATTGTGTATAAACTAAGTTAACTTTACTGAGTACTTGTAAGCGTAATAATCTCCATGCACGGATTATCAGAAAGTTTAATGTAAACTCATAATAAAATAAAGGTAACTTTTTTAACTGGATCCAACATCGTGAGAACACATCCTTCACGATTACACAACGCCACGTAATACCAATTAACTTAACTTTCACATCGAAAGTACCTACGCCATAATATGTTATTGAAAATACAGCAATTATACTCTTGGCGAGATACACTGCGCTGATAATCGATAACGATCGAATATACGATCTTTATAATTCGATTTGTCCAATACATAGTTCACATTGAAAGTTTTCGGAACTGGCCATTTGAGCAAAAAATAAGAAAAAAAACTTTTGAAAATTGAACACTTAAATGAAACTACTTTTACGGATTATTTCGCGATTTATTAACATTTTATTTAACCTGACGTTTCGAACACTTTACAGCGTTCGTGGTCACAGGTAGACTAAGGTGTTATTCGTCTTTACAATATTTTGAAAAAACTATAAACTACCGTCACTCAGTTAATATTAATTTGTGTTCCTATCTACGCAAAAAGAGCTAACTGTATCTAGAGGTCTTGCAGTGCGGAGCCTAGCATGGGATTTCGTTAAAACAGGATCCCATGCTGGTGGTATTTTCCAACCATCTTCTCTGTTGAAATTCGGGTGTCTTCTAATTTCAATTGCCTCCCGTAACATGCGAGGAACAAATCGTCGTTCTCTTGCAAGGACTTTAGGCTGGTCAAATCGTATGAAATGGTTGGGTGTATCTAAGGCATGTTCACACACTGCAGACTTAGTATTCCGTCTATGTTTGATGTCGGCTATATGTTCTTTTACCCGCACGCCTATACTTCGTTTTGTTTGACCGATATAGGAGAGCCCACAGTCACATTCCAGTCTGTACACCCCCGCATCTTGAAGAGGTATGTTGCACTTGACAGGTGGTAAAAATTGGTTAATCTTTTTCGGCGGCTTGAAGTAGGTTTTGATTGAAGCGCGCTTCAAAATGTTTCCAATCTTGTCAGTGACACCCTTCATATAAGGTAGTACAGCAGGTTGGCGTTCGACGGTGGAATGCTTGACCCGGGGTCTGGAACGACGTGGTACCGGCAACTGGTTTTCCCGTAGTACCTTCCTGACATGCTGGAGCTCGCCAGCCAGGTGTTGGTCGTCACAGATACCCCTTGCTCTCTGAAACAACGATTTGCCTACGGTAGCCAACTGTCGAGGATGATGGTGAGAGGCACCATTTAAAAGAGGCAAAATTGAACACTTTGCTTTGCAGCAACATTTTGTTTGTTTCATCTGACTGTCCCTTTTTTTTCACCATGTATAAAACTTGTGAAAATGTTCGTACATGTTTAATTGTGTTATTTGTCAGATCAGCCCCCTAACCATGAACTCTTAAAACAATCTCAAAGTTGTCAAATCTGTCAATTTTGGTACGTCATTTCATACAAAATTTGACAGAAATGATAATGTTTGACAGATTTGTGATTGTTTTAACAGTTCATGGTTAGGGCCCAGGGCCCTAATCATGAACTGACAGATTTGACAACTTTGAGATTGTTTTAAGAGTTCATGGTTATGGCCTAGCAGAGTTCGTTCGGGGTTTAACTGTTTTACGTGATATATAAACAACCATTTGTTTATATATCACGTAAAACAGTTAAGTTAGTTACCTACCTCCTCTCAATACTAATATACTCTCCATAGAGTATATTAGTATTGAGAGGAGGTAGGTAAAGATTGCAGATAGCCCCTGAATGCAGGTCGCTTTCAACCGGCCAATCTGGAAGTCATTGGATGAGGCCTATGACCAGCAGTGAACGTCCTACCGCTGAAATGATGATGACGATGTTAAAATTCAAATACAAAACAAGGTTATACGAATAGATCTTCTTTAGAACAAAACTTTCAATTCTAACACACATCTAATTTTAATAAGATAATTAATTCAAGAAGTCCACGTAACAAAAACCGGAGATTTTACTCAACAATGCAGAATGCAGTTTGGAACCGGGTCACTGGGCCTCGTTAACCTCTATGCTCACTATAACCACAGATAATACGCGGAAACTAATCTAGAGATCATAGACAATGAGTATGGGATGCGTGCGTGGATTATAAAAGCCGAATTTAACACACTTACCTTAAACGTAATTAAAAACTTGTAAAACATGATGTTAATTAAGGAAATCTAGTTTAAATCTTGAGTCTGCTTTCTTTTATCAAGGCAGTTATATATGACATGATCTAAGCAATACCAATTGTTAGTTATAGGTACTCGGTATTGTGGTAAGGTGACATAATAATATTAGAAATAGACACAACAGGGCCAAAAATTACAGTAAGATCCAATTGATATCCAAATATAACACTTTTAATTTAGCAGAATTGGGGCTGCTAAATTAAAAGTGGCATAATTGAATATCAATTGGATCTTACTGTAATTTTTTGACACATTTGGTATTCTGCTAACAACTTCATTTTTAATTTAAGTCTTAAATTAGTAGCAGAATACCAAATGTGTAATTGTTCGATACATTTGGTATTCTGCAAATAATTAAAGTCTTAAATTTAAGTTCGTTAATTAGTAGCAGAATATTAAATGTGTCACACAATTACAATGAGATCCAATTGATATTCATTTATGCCATTTTTATCACACTTGCGGCCCAGGTTGTCATCGTCTTTTATTTAATTAATAATAAATAGGCGTAATAAATAGGAGGGTGTAGTTTCGCGCTCAAAGTTCAGTTCGCGCATGATCAGTTGCTGCGTTTCCGCGGCGCTTCCGCAGTCGCGGCTGAATGCGCGGGCGCCCGCGCCTGCACTATGGCTGACCGCATTAATTGTACGATGTAATGGTTAACCGAACGGGGAAATCCTTGTACGTGTTTATTGTTTTCTAGGAGTGGAAGATAAGTTTTCTACTAGTAGGTACCTAAGTTTACCTTGATAAGTTTGTCCAAACCGTGTTATTTGCTAAATAATTTTTAATGTAAGACTTTCCATAAAGTTTTCTTTCAAGCTACGGTTGCTGAACATTTTTATTTTCATTGTGATTCAGATCAGAACCCAAGTAAAGACAAATTTTATTTGTAAAGAACTTCTTAAAAACTCATGTTTTTATAATGTCCTACGTGTGTTTGATGTCCTAAGGCGGTCGAATGTTTTTTCAATTATAATATTATGTAATTATCTTATGTTTAGTTATTGCTTAGTTAATGGTATGCCGACGATTAGCTAGTGTTATACCTGTACAAGATCTTTAGAAAAGAACTGCTGGCTCCATCTTTCGTGATCTCGTTATTTAGCGCAATGGAGATGATGAGGTACCTACTTGAGTACCTAATTTATTAACACCCTTGAGTCACGTCACGAGGTACCTTCTTCTTCTTCCTCAGTTCCTCACTAATGAGGATCGCGACCACGTATAGTGGTCCTCCACAGACTGCGATCATAGGCCGCGTGGACCGCATATTGCATTTTTCCGCCCACCGTCTTGCTCACCGCATCCAACCATCTCGTGGGTGCCCTATCCCGAGCACATCTGCCCTCCATTTGGCTCAAGATGATTTGTTTTTCCAGACAATGCTTTGAAGACCGCATACTGTGTCCGAAGAAACTCAGGGTACGTTGTAAATTTTTGTTTTTAGCAATTCCATGCAAGGTTTAATTGAAGATAAATAACACTTGAAAAAAAAAAAATCATCGACCTCAGGTGGGACTCGAACCCACGTCCCATCGCATGCCGGGCGAGTGCTTTACCAACTAAGCTACCGAGGACGTCACGTGACAAGATGAAATTCCTCAAGTGTTTTTTCTCGCTGTCAAAGCCAGCGTATTCTGATCAATGTTGTAGCTATATGTATAGCTGAGTAGTATACTACCGTCAACATCCTATAGAAATATTTTTACAAATATTTGACTATTGGTTAAGATCAGAATGCTTAAACATTGTAAATTTTTGTTTTTAGCAATTCCATGCAAGGTTTAATTGAAGATAAATAACACTTGAAAAAAAAAAAAAATCATCGACCTCAGGTGGGACTCGAACCCACGTCCCATCGCATGCCGGGCGAGTGCTTTACCAACTAAGCTACCGAGGACGTCACGTGACAAGATGAAATTCCTCAAGTGTTTTTTCTCGCTGTCAAAGCCAGCGTATTCTGATCAATGTTGTAGCTATATGTATAGCTGAGTAGTATACTACCGTCAACATCCTATAGAAATATTTTTACAAATATTTGACTATTGGTTAAGATCAGAATGCTTAAACATTGTAAATTTTTGTTTTTAGCAATTCCATGCAAGGTTTAATTGAAGATAAATAACACTTGAAAAAAAAAATCATCGACCTCAGGTGGGACTCGAACCCACGTCCCATCGCATGCCGGGCGAGTGCTTTACCAACTAAGCTACCGAGGACGTCACGTGACAAGATGAAATTCCTCAAGTGTTTTTTCTCGCTGTCAAAGCCAGCGTATTCTGATCAATGTTGTAGCTATATGTATAGCTGAGTAGTATACTACCGTCAACATCCTATAGAAATATTTTTACAAATATTTGACTATTGGTTAAGATCAGAATGCTTAAACATTCTATCTTATCTTCAATTAAACCTTGCATGGAATTGCTAAAAACAAAAATTTACAATGTTTAAGCATTCTGATCTTAACCAATAGTCAAATATTTGTAAAAATATTTCTATAGGATGTTGACGGTAGTATACTACTCAGCTATACATATAGCTACAACATTGATCAGAATACGCTGGCTTTGACAGCGAGAAAAAACACTTGAGGAATTTCATCTTGTCACGTGACGTCCTCGGTAGCTTAGTTGGTAAAGCACTCGCCCGGCATGCGATGGGACGTGGGTTCGAGTCCCACCTGAGGTCGATGATTTTTTTTCAAGTGTTATTTATCTTCAATTAAACCTTGCATGGAATTGCTAAAAACAAAAATTTACAATGTTTAAGCATTCTGATCTTAACCAATAGTCAAATATTTGTAAAAATATTTCTATAGGATGTTGACGGTAGTATACTACTCAGCTATACATATAGCTACAACATTGATCAGAATACGCTGGCTTTGACAGCGAGAAAAAACACTTGAGGAATTTCATCTTGTCACGTGACGTCCTCGGTAGCTTAGTTGGTAAAGCACTCGCCCGGCATGCGATGGGACGTGGGTTCGAGTCCCACCTGAGGTCGATGATTTTTTTTTCAAGTGTTATTTATCTTCAATTAAACCTTGCATGGAATTGCTAAAAACAAAAATTTACAATGTTTAAGCATTCTGATCTTAACCAATAGTCAAATATTTGTAAAAATATTTCTATAGGATGTTGACGGTAGTATACTACTCAGCTATACATATAGCTACAACATTGATCAGAATACGCTGGCTTTGACAGCGAGAAAAAACACTTGAGGAATTTCATCTTGTCACGTGACGTCCTCGGTAGCTTAGTTGGTAAAGCACTCGCCCGGCATGCGATGGGACGTGGGTTCGAGTCCCACCTGAGGTCGATGATTTTTTTTTTTTTCAAGTGTTATTTATCTTCAGGGTACGTTTTCTGCAAATAGTGGAGAGCCGCGTGATGATGCGAAGTTCTTGTAATATGGACCTTAGAGCATTCGCTCTAAGATATGGACTCGTTAGTACGCATGGCGGTCCAGGGTATGCGGAGTAATTTCCGCCAACAGCACATCTCAAACGCATCGATCTTACTGCTATCGCGGCTTCTTAAGCTCCAAGTTTCGGCACCGTACATAAATATTGAAAAAACCAGGGCTCGAACCAAGCGCACCTACGTAATACGTACATAATACGTTCAAGCCAAATAAACAATAACCACATAAATTAGGACGTCAATGTGTATGCTATCAAAATGCTAGGTAGAATTATTAACGTAAATATTTTTGCTCTACTTTCCTACCAATGAATCGCGCGCTATTTGCGTCACAGAAAGAAATATTTATCTTTTGAAACCTCGCAATTACAGTTCAGTTAATAATTACGATCGCAATTAAAACTATTCAGGCATGATTTAAACAATTCTACAATGACTTCATTAGTCAATATTGTGTAGTGTTTGATTGTTTATGAACATTTACAAATTACGACATGATTTCATGATTTTACGAAATTATTTCTTTTAATTCTTTACTTTAAAACATGAGAATTTATATGTGTTGTATCTATTTATTACTTTGAATTTGGATGTTGAAATTTGATATTAGTTTATTAACTTTCGTATTTATTAATGGTTATGTCTCATAGAGGTTTTAATGTAACTATTAATTACCATCTTTTTATACCCATTAATGTATTATACATTATTTATATTTATGTATATAAATTAATTATTAAATAATTAATTAGTAATGTATTGTATAGATATTAAGTCTGTCTAAATCGGCAGTGCACCACATCTGTCTATCAAAGCTAAAATTAAGTTAGACCACGGGTACCCAAACTTTTCTTTAACACGCCCCTTTCTGCTCAAAAACCATAAATGACCCCTAAGACTCTTGGTAGTCAAAGCGAGCAAGCAAGTGACTACCGGTTCAATGCATGGGCCAACTCATTGGCTCATACAACAAGCCGTGTGAAAGTACCTAGACTAGACGAAGTTAATAGCTACCTATAAAAGTCAAGCCTCCGTAAAATGACGAGTTAACATAATAACAATATATTAGATACCTAGCGACAATTAAATGTATTTTATAGTCAGATTTACAAAGCTGATAAATCTTCTCTTTGATTGCTTTGACTTAGGAGTGTCTGGCTTTGCATCAACACACACACCGGGCGAGTGCTTGGCCATCTAAGCTACCGAGTCACTAGCTGTACTCGACGAAATCTTTGTACTACTATCTGGATAATTTCATCTTGATCATCTGAGACAGATAAATAAGATATGAGTGGGGATAACCACTCAAATCTTTAGCTCGTGAGGTGCGTAGGTTTGTTGGAATTTCAGAATTGGTTCGACGATTGAAATGCAATAAGGAATGAAGATGAGGAATTTGTTCGCTTTCAAATGTAGTGCAAAAAGCGAATACTGAATCGCGAGCACTCAACTGTAGTAGATAGATAGATGCGCGATAGGGTTGGCAACTAATATAATTATTATTATTACTATGTAGAGCGAATTTGAGGCCATTACAAAAAAAAAAAATAGTTTACCGAATCGACATAGCCATCTGCAACACTCATAATGTAATGGGTGTGTGCTTACCTCACACACTGAACCATTTGCAAAATACAGAGACCTAGCAATTGAATCACATTGCCAATTAAGAACCGTTTAAGTAGTCCCTATTGTAACATTTAATTAAGATGCATTTGGCTAGGGCCCTTGGACCTTTTAAATTTACTTATATTAGGTATATAGAGAGAAAGAAACACAAAACAATTCATCATCATCATTTCAGCCACAGAACATAGGCTTCCCCCAGTGACTTCCAGATTGGCCGGTTAGATGCATCCTGCATTTAACGGCTTTCTGCAACTTTTATCAAAACAATAATTATAATAATATTTATTAAGACTTTATAAAAGTAAATAGACTGATTACCTAACGTCAAATCTCACCAAGAACAGACGACGATGTAACATGGTCATAATCGATTCAGGATATGCACATTCAGAAAACATGATGCGAATGCATTATGGTGTCTTCTTTCCTGCCTTGAGGTAACAGAGGATTTAAAGCAATCGCACCGAAATTAATAACCAGAATTGCTATTTCTAGGATCATTGTCAAGTGCTCCTTGAATAGGAACAGGAGAAGCAGGGAAAGAAAGTAAGGCCCCTAATCACAAATTAATCGTTCGTTAAAAACTGCCAGCCCTATTGATCTTGTGTTAATACATACATGCTACATTTCCGTTGTTTGTTCGCTTGTTATGTGTGTGTTATGCAACTCTTATGTAATATCTTAACGATTTATGTTATTACTTTCTTGCAAAAAACCGACTACTGTAACTTGTCTATTACTAGTGCAATAAAATGATTGATGATGTCAAATTGATGACAACATTTTTTATATTAAATCGGTTTCCCTTAAAAATGAGAAGGGATTTTGTGGAGAATAGTTGAACGAAAAGCATGTCGATCTATTGTAATGGTTTTTATTTATCATTTAATTGATTGAAATATTATTGTATCCAACGCGCTTCGAGTGTCCAGTGACTTGTCTCGTAGACACCTTGCTTTAGACCCGTCCTATATTGTCTTGGGTCTGGGTGTTGTGATACCGTCGTTATTTCTGATTTCTATTAACACAAGTTCTTTCGCAGCTTACCTTAGAATCAGAGCAATATATTTGATGTTTGTCCAATATTTATTTATTTATTTACATTGTCAGAAATAAACTTCACACAGAGAGGTTTGGTTGCCATACAAAAATAACAAATACAAGACACCAATTGTCATAATATGTCGTGATGAATTAACGTCCTTATTTTACGAGGTTCAGTCAATGAATTTTGTCAAGACGTCTTCCAGCAAACCCTGTCCCGAGCTTATAGTCAAGTTTGTTTTATTTACTCCAGGCCTCCAATTCGTTGTCCTTTGCTTTTAAAGTCTAATCTATCTATTCAGCCTTTTGCAGTCAAATGCTTGACGTAAGCCTCCCCAAAGACGGCCAAAGAGCACCAACCCGCCCCGCGTGGTGAGTAGGTATGGGCGGGCATATACCCCCCATGCATAGTCCTTGAAAAGTACGGCTTTGAAAGGTAATGACTTAAATTATTGTAAGTAAGGACCTACATATTCTAATCTAAATATTTTTTGTTTCAGGTAAGAAAAATTCATACACCTTTTTCGAACATTACTTTTATGCAGTTAAGTACCTACATACTTCGTATCCAGCAAATCAACAAAATAGGTAGAAAGAAGGCAATTTTTTTTGAGGTTCAATACGCCCTTATCCTAATCTAACCAACCACTCGATTTAACAAATTGTTTGAAGATAATATCTGCAATAAATTCAATTGTGGTATTGAATTTTATATCTTTATTATTAAAATAAACAAATTTGTTTATAACAACTTGAATGCTAGCCATTGTTTATTGTGTAATCATTCTATTGTCATATTAGGTATCCAGGCAAAATACATAAACATATCATATATCCCTGTTAATTGCTTAACAAAAAGACAATATTTGCGAAACATTCACAGAAAACAACGCTTGAGAAATGTGCTTTCATAATGCAGGGATCATGTTTCAAAGAAACGACAGTTTATATCGATATTCGTATCGACAAAGATTTCTTATTTATGCAGATTCCTGTTTCTTTCCTGAGAGTTTGCAAACCTTATTTTTATTTTGCAATTGAATTCCAAACGTGTAGTTTAAAAAATTATGAAGTCTTGAAAAAATATAAGACTAGGCATGTAGCCTACATAATTTTTCTTTGTTTGTTAGAAACGTTAGTAAAAGTCATTTAGCTATTGCCCTGTCTGGTGCGTATTGTTTTTTTTTATTATAAATTTTAAATGAACTAGCTTTTGGATATTTTTTTTCTCTTCTTTGTTTTCCAACTTCGATGTATTTATCAATTTTTCCAATTTTTTTGTTAGTATTAGCTGTGGATTTCTACGGTTTTATTACATGTAATTTTTCGATCCTAAAATTGTATTTACCGTAAACTAAAGTTACTTTTTTATCGATAGTCGATAACTACCGTCATCTCTACAACACTGTTAATGTACGCTATCAAGTTCTAAAACTGTTTATGTTTTTCATCCATAAACAAGGCACGTGGAATGTAAATAAGTGTTTATCGAGTCAAGCGCGGGAGGAATGAGGAGTGTAAGAGAGAAATGTGCGCACGCGCATATTATTAGTTTTTTTAGGCTCTGTTCTGTAGAAATAACGAGTTTTGGAAATGTAAATAGTTATAGTAGTAGAGACTATGGTAGGCATTGTGCTATTATCAAACATTACTAAAGCAGTTTTTAAAAACTCACATAGGGCCAAAATCACCCATATAAGAAATGCTTACCTTATTCTTAGATTTGAAAATAAAAAAATGGCTTATTTCTTGATTTTAACCTCGAGTTACAGCTTACTCCAGCTTGATCAAATCGGGCCTTATCAAAATACATTTTCTTTTGTTTATTTAATTATTTCCATCCGTGCGTGATTCATTTAAGACAGACGTTTCTGTGAGGAAACAATAATGACCATGTCAATGACAACACGACATGCAATGGGCACATCGAAATTGTCATTGATTTGATTACATTTAATTTCGATTATGATCACGATTACGTATTAGCCAGTGTTAAAGTTAAACGGTTAATTTTACATTTAAAATAATGACCAGTAATCGTATATTACACGAATAATCGTAAGAGAAGTCACGATATAATTTGTGTGTTTGCAATATAAAATAATGATATATGCTGTGTGTTCACAAGGGTTAAGACTTAAGTTATAAAGGTATGTTCTCACTTAGTAAGATAATAAGATTGCCGTAGTGAAATGATCACACTGGATCGATTCCGTACTAGTCACTGGACGAGAAGTCTTAAACGATTTATTAAAGTGTTATTTAAAGTGTATGCAATTATCTTCAAAATAAATAAATGTACAATATTTGTTATGATTTTTTAACATTATAGTTCAAGAGCTATCCCGGTTTAAATATCGGGTGTAAAAAAAGGCTTCACCAAGCCGAATACCACATATTCTACGTATTATTACGATCATTTTTTTCTTTTACACTATACCTGGGAAATGACAAATTACAGAGTTATTGACAGTCAAAGTTAAAAAAAAATTTTTCAAAGATTTTTACAAAATTCACTTCTGTTTGATAATACTAAACTTTGTTACAAAGAAACATGATAAAAATTTTCAGTCCTTCTTTCATAAAAGGCCTTTAAAGGGCACAGCCGGCAATGAATCGTGCGCAGTGCTCTCGCGCCACCCGCTCGCCCGCCGCCGGCTAACACACACAGACATAGTCCGTGGCGTGCGCGCTATACATTGCGGGTTAGAAATAAGTTATGTTTTTTGATACCCAAAAATTAAAGTCATTTCCCAGCAATTATTTTTTTTGCATTCTACTTGGTTTTATGTATAGAATTCGTGGTTTAAGGCTTCGTTAAGCCTTTTTTTACACCCTGTATTTTTAATTATGCGAATATACAATCAAAAAGTTTTATTCAAATCGCCCGTAGATGCACGTGTTCCATTTGGGATGAATGGCTTCTCCTACAGCTATGTCACATTTTCTTAAAACATACCTGCTACCCCTAGCGACCACTTTCCAAGTACTTATCGATTTGTTTTTATTCCGAGAAAAAGAAATTATTTTGATTTGATTTAATTAAATGGAATTTCAACAACTCAAGCTGCTGTATACAAGGTGGACAGACGACCTGGTAAATGTTGCAAGAAGCCGCTGGATGCAGGCCGCTTCCAACCGGCCGATCTGGCAGTTACTGGGGAGGCCTATGTTCAGCAGTGTACGTCCTGTGGCTGAAATGATGATGACGATGAAGCTGCTGGCGACCACGCCAAGAGAACCTGTGTGAATAACTCTCAAAGATTTCGAAATAACCCATTTCTCGACTATCGATTACGACTTCCCAATCGATGTGCGTGATTATTCGTCTGTGTTATCATCACGTTTTATTGCGATTAGTAAAATCAATATCATGATTACCAAACTTTAGAATCGATTAGATTAGTCTGAGTTTATGGACGCACGTTTTTTTGTCTGTGGTTGTTTTTATTTCGTTTAGCGGGTTGTTAATGTATTACCAAAGAAAACCTAATTTTCGTTCGTTAGTATCTAGCCCCTTCCTATAATACCTATATTTAATGTCTAAGACAGCGGGCGAAATGGAACGTTCTTAAACTCAATTATAACCATTAAATTACCATAGTGTATTCTCTCTATTTAGGACCCCAAAATCTATGCACCTATAAATCCGGTCACCCATCCAATTATATCCGCCACGAAAATCGCTTAACTCAAACTCTCTCACCCACATAAAATTCCGTTTCTGCGGGGGAATTTACTTTCGTTTCTGCCACGCCATCCCGTTCTTCCTATTTAAGCAATGCAGTTCGTGAGGCATGCAACTGCACTGGACATTCAGGGTTGCCAATCAGAAGATCTTTCTTGATAAGCAATTATTTTTGACTCGCTTCCGTTTTTGACGACCTCCGGAGCTGAGAGGCTAGCACGCCGAACTAAATGGCGTCGCCATCTCTGAGGTTCCGGGTTCGATCCCCAATGTCGTCAATGTAGAGAACGATTTTTTTCTATATTGTGTCGTGTCTGGGTGTTGTGGTACCGTCGTTGTTTTTGATTTCTATAACACAAGTGCTTTAGCTACTTACATTAGGATCTCAGAAATGTCTGTGATATTGTCCAATATTTATTTATTTATTATTGCGTACAAATAGAATCGAGAAGCAGGTGTCACTTTCTATCATATATAACACGTTTTCATTCGCGCCTAGGAAGTATAACCTCTTGTATAAATTAAATAGTCAAAGTGCCCGTAATTTTGCAGTTCGGAGTTGCAGTAAAAAAAATAGTTTTGCAGTGATTATTACAATACAAAGAAGAATGTTTGCTATGCTCAGCGAGCCTATCCTCAGTTAAATCTACGCACTGAGAATGAGACGAAGCGGTAGGAATAAGATGAATTTTGTTTATACTCGTATCTTCAAAAATGACTCATTTATTTTTTTCGTTAAAACGTTTAATCTACGATAATATTCTTTCTCTAACTAGACATCCCTATGCAGTTGTGGTTGTTCAGAGCGTATATTCAATTAACTGGCTAATCACTATGAATTACTCAAACAGGTGATTTGCTTTCCGTGCTGTTTCTAGCGTAAAGCAAACAATGAGTATTACTACTAACCGATTTGTTGGTGTTGAGTTGTTGTGATTAATTATTTATTTAAATATATTTGGGACAACAACAGCTTACATAATTTGACATATTACACTATAACCGAAATAGCTAGTAACAGCTGACAGCTTACTACGATAAATTACAGAGTAAAGTGGTAAGTAGACAATGTAGTGGTGGTAATCAATAAAAATCGTTATATTTCTAGGTAAAGAAAAGGGTATGAAAAATACTACAAAATAAACAAGAAATGTTTAAAATTATTGCACCGGGAAAATGTATATAAGACGATGCAAATGACTCAAATAATTCAAAGACAAAGAGGATTTTTTAAGAAACTTCTCCATCATGATGGAGTTTCTGAGTGAGGCCCGCTACTGCAGCTCCTTTGTAACCAGGGCGTAAAGCTGAACTTATCTTAAGACTCAACCAATAAAAGTAAGAAGACAGAATAAACCGACACCACAGAAATATAATAGATGGATGTACTAATTGTCGGAACACCCAAGGAACGCCCGAAATCGTGTCCGTGAGTGATGTCGATGTGTGCGACGTGCGTTGTTCGAGCGCGAGTTTTATGAAGCTTTTGATACCTATGATACAGATTGACTTTTTTTATCACCGTCCAAACCTTCTGAAAAGACTCCCGTGATAAAAGAACAACTCTCTAACTCAAAAATAAAATTCATCTGGTCCATACATTTTGGTTGAATGAATATTGATATTTTGTATGGAACAGCTGTTGTAGCTGTGTTGCAGTTAGAGAGTTGGTCCAATAGAAAGAGTTGTTCGTTTGTATTACGGGAGTCTTCTCAGAAGGTATGGATGATGATAAAAAGTCTACCTGTATTTATTATGTACCCAAACAGTCCTGTGACTGGCACTCGCAACAAAACGCCTTAAACTAAAAAAAAGAAATAAGAGTTCCAAATTTAAAATCGACCATGAATACCGCAGTTCGAAGCGGAAGACAGATGACAAAGTAATTTACTTCACTTCGTTTGCGTATGTCGTCGCTAACTCTTTAGGAGGTCGCGTTTCTACAATTTAATGCTTGAGAAACGTTGTCCTAAACGTTTACTGCTAAAATAACAGACAGTACAATAAAAAGCGACTTTCAATGAAAGTCGGTGTTTTGTTCAAAATAAAAGCGGTTCACACACTGTGCCGGTTTCTTGTCGTAATAAGATAATGTTTTTTCAAGCGGTCTATCTCACACTTTCTTTGAATTAATTATGAATGATTCGTGGAAAATCTACTTATTGTTATACTTAATTATGGATGTAACTACTTTTAATTAAAACATGTCAATCTTATTTTATAACCATGAAAATGAAAATACTTTTTAACACTCAGCACTAAACCGTGCCGATAGCAATAGGGTTTTGCCTGAACGGTTTTTGGTTCGATACTCGATTTGTGTGTACGAAAAAGCCCTTTTCAAATTTCATCATTTCATTTCATGTTATAAGAATTCATGACTTTACTATCGTGTAGTCATGTAACTCAAAAGCAATCAGCAGACGTACTTTATCGACATCAATGTCATATTACAATTCAATCCCATTTCTATTAACGACAGTAGCGACACCTAACGAAAGCGAGCGCAGCAAAAAGCGATCGAACTTTCAGTTTCACCTTATTGTATTGAATGTATGTACTTACTGCTTACTGCTATTTGATGGAAGCCAAGCCAAGAATGAACTGTGTGTTTCTATTCGAGTTCCACAGCCGAATTTAATGTGGTGGTTAAACTGAAATTGTAGGGTTTTGTCATTAAAACTTTGCCTGTATCTGTATATACCTACTTACTCAATAATACTGATGTTTTAAACTTTCTTGGTACACCAAATACATAAAAATACATTTTTATAACAAACTATTTACTCTCTAAGTAAATATATTTTTAAGACCATTTTTTAAACTACTACACTTATAGGTATGAAAACTAAGCGACAAAAAAACATCTGAAGTAACGTTTATCAATCCCTGTTTTCAAATACGAGAACCCTAAAAGTAATCTTGTCATTCTGTGCCCCGCCCAAAGAGGCAAAGACATCATTCTATTGTGCCAGGCCAAAGGCAACTCTTTTTAAAATTTATTTTGGAACTTTTGACACGGGTTAATGAACGTTTGTTTTGAACTATTTTTTTAATGCTTTGGCCACACTACGGGATTTGGCGAATGATTTGAGTTCTGCCAAATGTAATGATCAGTTGTTTGGCAAATCGACTGTTACTATTCTACTACAAATGTAGTCTTCCTAGTTTTAGGGTACGTCCAGATCGGCAAATGCGCCGCGACTGCGCGCAGCGTTACTGCAATCGTTTGGTGCGCCTCTTTAGCGCAACTCATGCAAGGCTTGTACAGTGCGCGCGAGCGACGCACGATCTGCACGCGTGCAGTTCTAGTTCATGTTCCAGGTAGCACAGGTCGCGCGCATCGCACAAACATAAAATGCACGCGCGCAAATCGCGCGCCGAGCTGCGCATTCGCCGATCTGGTTGTATCTTAATGTAGCTACTCGATATATCTTCGTAAAAATAATTTCCATTAAAATGCAATTATAAATTACCGTTTAACATCGAACTGCGTTCGGGGATTTGCGAATTTACCAACAATGACCACAGTATGCGTAGTTTGGCGAATGTTTCGCCAACTCGGCTTGGTGTTGCCGAAGCATAAAGCTATTGTTATTGAGTCATTTTTTTTATTTTACCATTAGCACGCTCTTTAATTGCAGTTGTTTTGCTTTTGGTTAATTTAAAAAATTATAAAGTTTTCTAATGAAAAAATCTAGGTCAACGGGAAGTGTGATGTTTGTGATATTTTTAAGAGTGAGATGCCAATATTTAATATTTGCTTTTTTATCTTGTAAATTTGAAATTGCCAACGGTAAAAATAATTAAAAATATAGCTATCTGTTTAGTGAATAGTATTCACGTGTTATAAAACGGTAATTACAGACATTGTTCTAGTTCTGTGCCTATTCGGGGTAGTATAGTATTACAAAAGCTAAGGATATTAGTTTAGTTCAATACGTGTATTCCTTTTCTTGTAAAACTAATGTCTGGTGTATTCCAATAAATTAAAAAAGAAGCGATTGCCACCCAGACCTCCGGGATAACCTGATTATTTGAAAATATAGCGGCAAAACCAGTGTAAATATAGACTAGTTATTATTAAGTCGCCATCTCTCAGGTTCCGGGTTCAATTTCCGTTCGGGTCAATGTGGATAACGAACTTTTCTATATTGTCTCGCGTCAGGGTGTTGTGGTGCCGTCGTTGTTTCTGATTTCTATAACACAAGTGCTTACTTAACGATCAGAATTACATATGTGAGGTTGTCCGATATTTATGTGACGACCGTCTAGGGTAGTGCCTCGCGTTCCCGCCTACTAAGCTAAGCGGTTGGTGGTTTGATTCCTGCAAGGGGCTAATTTTTTTGCGATGAGCCTAATTCGTTGTCGACGTCGATCTTAGTAAACGCATTTATGTATGTTTCGTAGTCATTGTAAGATTATTTTGAAAAATCTAAATATTCTTTCCCATAAAAACAGTGTACAAAAATCTTAAAGGATACTTTATCGCACATCATCATCAAATCAATCGGTAATCGTTCCCTTGACCAACAATAAAGCATTTGTCATGTTAATCACTCTTCCCATACAAACAATGTGGCGTTTTTGCGCCATTGCATTGTGGGCGATCGGCTGTAACGCAGCTTTTTGTATGGAGTCGCTGACCGGTAAGTGATGATCGATGATTGATGATGTTTCGGTGTCAATTGCATTAAACATCCATGTAGACACACTTTTTTCTTCATTTCGGCTTGTACGAGCGTGTAGGTGCAAGCCGAGATGAAGAAAAAAATTAAATCATTAAGAAATAATTATGTACTTGCCTGTTGTTATAGCCGCCATAATTACGCACACACTAAAGTTTTTTAAGTGGCTAGGTACTTATTACAGTTCAAAAGATACAGGAAGACAGTAGGATATGTAGGACTCCTTGACGAGTGGTGGCGCTTCTAGTTCTCACCACTGGAATATTATTTTCTCCATATTTACGACTACCATTAAATTTATCATACAGTCTATTCTAACCGTTTTACATAACTATCCATCCAACACCATTTCCGTAAACAATGAACCCTTGAACTTGACAAGTTCTCACAAAGAAAATCCCGTCATTCCTCCGCGGAAACGTCAAAACGCTTAAACGCATACGCGAAAGCGTGAAATGCCAAAATGGCGCATTACGCAACATCAGTGCGTATCCTCCTCGTACGCGCATTACGCAGACGGGAAACTGTCATTTTCGCATTAGCCTGGGAAAGGACCACACGCGCGCCATCATGCGCTCATTTGCGTTACAATGTTTCCTGTCTTGCACCTCATTGGTTACGATGGAGGAACTGGCAGATAGATTTTGTGTAACCATTTTTATTGAATGTTCCCAGAATATTTTTATCCACTTTTTATGGTAGTTTCCAGATTCCACATTATAACGTTAATCAAGATATTTTTGTAAACTACAGTTGATGAACTATAGTATTAGTGATGACTTGTTCATTGATCGTGATTCAAAACCAATGTTGGCTTTATGCTTTAACAGTTGACAACTTATTATACAGAATTTAAAAATACTAACATAATACAGGAGATTATGTCATATCAGTTAGAAATCGTCTCGTTAACAAGCGCATAAGAAGTATCAGAACTGATCGAACAAGCCAAACCACCCGGTATAAAGATTTGATTGGTTAAAATTATAATACCGAAAGCAAGCAGGCGGGAAAACTTTTAAATTCCAAGTATTATTTAATTATATTTTCTGATTCCAAATTGAAAAGTTTGCGCGGCTTCTATATCGCGCGCATTCCGTTTGGGTTAAATCGTAAATAATCGGCCAACATCGGCGCGGCCATCGGCTGCTCGTGGGAAGCGTACGTAGGGACAGGGATGCATTTTTGGAGTCATGAGAGATATCTTGTGTCGATAAAATACTTTTTGTCACTTAATAAGTACCTATAATTTTATTTTTATAAACCCATAGTCATATTACTATGTTCGGCAAACGAATGTAGGACGCCCCCCAGCTGGAACGTCGACCTTAGGAAAATGTCTGGCAGTGGCTGGGTGAAAAAAGCGGGAGCTAGTGCTCTTTGGGGGAGTTTTACATCCAGCAGTGAACTGGGATGATAGATAGTCATGTTTAGGTAAAAATAATCTAAACTGGGTGTGATAAAGATCCTTAACCCATTAAGGATCTTAGCTGAACGTTCTTTCAGCACTAATCAAATTGTTTTTATCTGGGTAGAAAAATAAAGATAGTTTTTACAAGTGTTAGTTCCGGCCATATCTATTATCTTCATCACTCTTCATCATCATTTCAGTCATAGGATATCCACTGCGGAACTTAGCTAGCCCTCCCCCAACGACACCCAAGATGGGCCGGTTGGAAGCGGCCTGCATCCATTTTGCGCTGATTGAATCACCTGTAAATATCAAATTACCCATGACAGAAAGACGCCTTTAAGGCCTTAACACGCTTGAATGACCTTGACGCTTCGCGTCCATACAATTTCGCGCGTGGATGACCTCTAAAAATCGGAAAATCATGTTTTTTATGAAATTAATGCCTGTAACGAGAATAGAATATATAGTATTCATACACAGCCCTTGTCTTACAGCCTCGGTGTGGCGGTTGCTTATTTACTATCGGATAGCTACTACGAGGTGTTTTATTACGTGTGAAAATATCGAGTAATTTTATCAGTGATCAATTTACTTGGTAGCGAGTAGCGAGGTGTTATTTGTTGAAGTATGATTAGAGACGTAAACTGTATTTATTTACTTTAAGTAAATGTATTAGATATTGGTATGTGTAAATCGTGTTTAATTTTCTTTATAAGTTTTAGATCATCCTGAAATATTATTGAAAATTTAAGTTTTTCAAGATAGTCCAGCCCCCTAACCATGAACTGTTAAAACAATCACAAATCTGTCAAAATCTGTCAATTTCCTACCATGAAGTCGTAAAAACAATCACATTTATTGGATTTTGACAACAAACAATTTTGCCTATCATTCACTCATTTCAGTACAAATGACGTTTATTATGACACTAATGACAGCTAGAAATTGATTTCATATGTCAAAATAATTTGTATGGAAAATTTATTTTTTATTGTTTTCTTAATTTCTAAATGAATGCTGTAAAAATAGTAGCAAGATACAAAAATAGGATTAATTATATGTATATATTTGCATAAAACATTATGATACTTCGCTTGACTCTCCGAAAATCGTAAAAGCAATTATGATATTTAGCAATTTTGATTTTTCTTTTTTTTTATTCGTACCATGAACTGCTTTAAATGTGTTTGTTTAGTGATGTGAAAGAATGAACGACTTGTCTATATCTTGGTCGTCAGAAGAAAAGGAACGCAATATCCAAAACTACTGTCAACAGATAACTTTGTCTCTTTCTATTGTTGTATCTGCCTAGTCTATGCCTAATGGCATATCTATGAAAAACACGGAGCAGCTGTCCGAAAACAAAATTAAATAAAAAACGAATAGAGCAATATACTCTGAAATGAAAAATTTTAGGCGAGAGGTAATGCAATTTATCTTAAGGTTTTATGGTTTTAAAAACTCAGATTGTATGCCAAGTGCTAGAAATTTTTGTATGGCGCAAAATTGAATCCGAACAATGAGCTAATTGAGCTATAAATTTTGACCAACGTTGAGACCTTGTTTCGGAATAGACTAAAAAGTCAACTTCTAATCTATATTTGTGACAGCTTTCAAATTATGACATTACCAAAATTTTGAATCGAAATCAATAACCGTTACATAAATTTATTAAATTACCGGCTTTTTGGAAACCATAGAACTTAGTAGTAATACGTAGTGATTACTCCTCGGTAATACCATAAATACAAGGTACGTTTCACTATGCAAAATCAGATAGGTACGCATTTTACGAGTAGTAACTATCGTGTGTTTAATTTCTCTAGAGAAAGTGATTATTTAATGTATATTTTATGCGATTTAAAGGAAGAACAGCGTGAGCAAAAAAGAAACGCTTCAATAGTCCAACTAACAAGTTACATGTAAAGTTATCATTGCAAGGTAGGCAAAAAATTCTTAAATCCATAACGTTTGGATGTTTGTCTTAAAACTGTATAAATTCTATTTTATTTCTAATAGAAAATCATTATTTGGTACAAGACATAAAGAAGTTGTTTAAACATAGTCAAGTATTAAAATGATATACCTATCCGCTCTCGATGAAATTCGGTGCATAGATAAATCATGACCTTCCTGGCATCACCAATCACCATCATCATCATCACCGTTCGCGTGCCATGTTCAAAGTCTTTTCTCACTAGTTTCTAGTTTGTTTTCTCTTCCATGCATTCTGCATTTACTCATCATTGAGACATAACATCCTTGAGCATTCCTACATATATTATATTTTTAAACTTTATACATATTGTACAAACTGATGTAATCTGGTCGGCAGTTTCGTATGACAATGTAAGTTTTTTTTAAGGTTTAAATTATCTTCTGTCGAAAAAGTTGCTGTATGTGAGCAGGAGAATTAAGCCTGTCCCAGACAGACGCGGCCTGTTGTGTAGTATGAAAGTCTCAGTACTATTCAAATCCACGCGACTTGCGCGGCCGGAGCGCGGCTAGCCGCGGCCGCAAGCTTCGCCCGCTTCTGCTCAGCCGCCGGTATGTGCGCTCGCGCGGGGTGCGGCCAGTTGCAATTTTTTACAACTAGCCGCAGCGGCCAATTTAAAATATAGGTACGTTGGTCGTTCGGTATTTCATTATGAAACACACTCGCATAGTAAGATATAAAGAAATGACTCTCCAGGCCGCGGCTGAGACCGCCATTTCTTGCCTACTCGTCATCGCGGATGGACGTCTAAACTAAGTCATTTAGAAGACAAAATTCTCCTTTTGTTGGGCGGAGCTTGCGGCCGCGGCTACGTGGATTTGAATAGTAAATAAGACCTTCATACTACACAACAGGCCGCGGCCGCGGCCGCCACCTCAGGCCGCGTCTGTCTGGGACAGGCTTTATCCCCTATCCCCTAAGAGGAAGTAAATTAATATCTTTATTATCTTAGGACCTTATTGATTATTAACTTTATTTTACTTATATATATAATAACGATTTTTTATTTTGGGTTTAAGGTAACCGGGTACGTGTTTTGTTACAAACTGAAGAGTACGGATCCACAGGCAATCGCTTGACATTTTGTAAATAATTTTCTATGAACAAATTCATTCAAATATAAAAGATTGGAAGGGTCAACAAGGTAACACTGCCGTGGATAAAAGGGCATAGTAATTCCTTAGGCAACGATGCCGCAGATGTACTGGCGAGAAGGGGCTCGGACACGGTCATAGAGGGGCCACCCTCGATCCTGCCCTTACCATATTCCCAACTGCGCGCCTGGATTAGACACAGTGCTTTATCCCAACATAACGAACGATGGACTCTGAGTACAGCATGCAGACAATCGAAACTGACCCTCTCAGGGGTCACACCCAAATTGACTCGGCGTATACTCAACCTTGATAGATAAAAGTGACCGGTCACTGTCTCCTAAACATACATATTTACACCATAGGCAACACAGACAGCCCTCTCTGCAGGGCTTGTCTAACTACAGATGAAACCGCCGCCCACGTAGTCTTGGAATGCGAGGCGGTAGCATCACATCGCAATGAAATCCTTTAAAACCGATGGTCGCTCCGCAAAGTCTGTAAAAAACCCAGGAAACTTCTGCGCTTCTGGGCGGAGCTAGGCTGGTTGCAACCGTAACCATCACATCCCCCACGTATAAAAGACCGACTTTGAGTTTAAGTGCGGAAAAAGGAGTCCAATCTCATACTCTCATACTCATATGGGAAATAACATATCCTATTACAATAATCCCTATTTGACTTTTATTCCAATAAACCTAAACTAAAGTAGGTCAAGATATTTCATTATTTTATTAATTTTACTTACTTTTGTTGACTTTGGTAAAAGTGGCGTCACTATCTGTCTTGCTCACTCATGGCAAACATGTCCACTATCCTTCTATCTCATCATTTTGAATTCATAAAATTAAGAACCTACCAAGAGCTTGGGCGAATAAAAAACCGGCCAAGTGCGAGTCGGACTCGCGCACGACGGGTTCCGTACCATTTTCTATAAAAATGGCAAAAAACCACGTTTGCTGTATGGGAGTCCCCTTAAATATTTATGGTATCCTGTTTTTTAGTATTTTTTGTTATAGCAGCAACAGAAATACATCATCTGTGAAAATTTCAAGTCTCTAGCTATCACGGTTCATGAGATACAGCCTGGTGACAGACGGACAGACAGACGGAGAGACAGACAGACGGACAGCGGAGCCTTAGTAATAGGGTCCTGTTTTACCCTTTGGGTACGGAACCCTAAAAACATTTTAACTGGGTAAAATGGGTTAGCAAAAATCGGGTTACTTCAGGTTTATATTTTTGAGAGGTGGAGTCAAGGCACTCTAGTACATTTTTTTTTAAGCAATAAGCTCGGGTCGCGCACAAATGTTTGAGCATACCGGTTAAAGGAGGAGGCCTACCAAAGTCGACAAATTTAAAAAAAAAAAAACATAGTCTTAATTCTCGGAAACTTGGGGCAATTGTGACATTATTTTTGACTGTGATTCTAGAAATGTTATTTAGGGTTACGGTTCCAAAGTTTAAATGAACAAAAATAATAAAAATTAAGCACAGTAACCGAAAAATGGTTACAGTTTAACCAAATTTCTAGGTTTTTCTTAAATGCCCATAATTTTTAAACTGCATGGGAAAGATTTTTTCTGATTTTTCTCATGATGGTTACAATCAATCCTGTGACCCTGTTTCGGCTTAACGTTGAGTTCTGGGACACCCTGTATTAAACGTAAACGTTTTCTTGTAGGTATACGAAAACCAAAACAATTAAACCCTGTTTTAACCTTCAATAAATGACAACATTTAGGTTTGAGTATATAGTATAGGCCTAAACTAGCATACACTAGCTAGAGGGACAAAAGTCCGCGCGCCGCGCGCGAGCTAAGTGTTCGCGGCGCATTCGCCAGATCTGGACCATATTATGTAGTCTGGTCGCAGCCTTTAACGTAACAACGGAGTATGGTTTGCCACAGTGTGCTTAAGTACGTTCTTTACAAGAATTAACTGCACTATATTATAAAAAAATACGGAAAATCAATGAAAAAAAAAACATATTTACAAAGTTTTTTTTTTTCATGTCAACCTCATTTCTACGAGAGATGCCGTCATAGTATAAAATCACCAGCAGTCGAGATCTATTAACTGAGATACATTTGAAGTCTGCTGGTGGGTGGGGTCGATTTTCGCATGGTCTTTTCTGTCTTCACGATATAATTTAATGCATATTATAATGTTAACATGGGCTAGTTTCAGCTTGATATACTATTTACCTAACACCCTGTATATTAAACACGTCTTATTCAGAGTGCATTTGCTGGTCCGGGACTAAGATTAACCCACTGTTCTATACCCACTCACCGTACGTTAGTTATCACCTTGGCCCTGGTTAAGTGAGTAGGTTTTAGTAAATAGTTCACTTTATAAAACGGTCAAGTGCGAGTCGGACTCGCGCACGAAGGGAACCCTTCGAGCACCATTATCTATAAAAATGGGCAATTAAATCGAGTAAATTATATGGAAGCCCCCTTAAATACTTATTTTATTCCGGCTTTTAGGGTTCCGTAGTCCTGACAAGAAACCCTTATAGTTTCGTCATGTCCGTCTGTGTGTCTGTCTGTCCGTCCGAGATTTTGCTGTTGACTCTAGAGAGCTGTAATATTGTAAAGATTTGTAAATCAATCACGCTGACAAAATGATAGCATAAAATTTTGCAAAATATAGTTTTAGGGTAGCTCCGATACTAGATGAACTCCGTAGCCGAGAGGCGAGCACGCCCGAAAAGATATGTCGCCGCCATCTCTGAGGTTCCAAGTTCGATTCCCGGTCGGGTCAATGTAGAAAAAGAACTTTCTATACTGTCTCGGGTCTGGGTGTTGTGGTACCGTCGTTGTTTCTGATTTCTATAACACAAGTGCTTAATCTACTTACCTTAGGATCTGTCCCTCTAGCATTAGCAACAAAACATGATATGATATAGCAATTTATCGCATATCTTTTGTCAAAATATGAACTTTTATCGAAAAAGCAAGCATAACCGTGACATCGCCGGCAAGGACAGCTCAATGTTTCAATAAAAGATCAAGTTGGAGGCTATGTTATATATATATATATATATATTTTGAAAGAAAAGAGGCAATAAATCGCTATATCATATCCTATCATATCGTATCGTGTTTTGTTGCTCGTGCTAGAGGGTCAGAGCATTGTATGTGATATTGTCCAATACTTATTTATTATACGTGTAACGTGGGGGTGATTATTTTTTCATCGTCTAACCCATCGTTGAATAGGTCCCTTAAAATAATTTAGGGGTTGCTAATACTACTTTTCGATTTAGAGTTCCGTTTGCCAAATATTAAACTTTAAAATGCTAATTTTTTTTCGGGTAGGGCGTAAATAAAACTATTGGTTTTAAAATTCTGGAAAAAATCATGGTTATAGTGCTTTCCATGAATTTTTAAGGAAAATTATAACAGTTAATTTTACCTGTACCTGTAACCTGTTAGTTTACGAGTAATAATCGTTTAATTTTGTCGTCGTTCGAAAATTCCTTAAAGGGAAACTTTTAAAGTGACTTAAATGAAGACTTAATTAAATAATTGCTGCAATATATCGTGGGAACTACCACGGGCAACTATAAAACCCTATACTGCGCGTTGCACGACGTGCACTAGGCTGGTTTTTAGATTTTTTAGAACCCTAAAAATAGTATCGTTATGAGGTAGTATACATACTTTGAACTATTTATATATAAATGAGAGATAGCCGTAGTGTAGGACGCCCCCCAGCCCCATATAGAACAACCTTAGGATGATGGTTAGCAGTGGATGAATGAAAAATGCGGGTGATCATGCTCTTTGGGGGAGGCTTGTGTCCAGCAGTGGACTGCAAAAGGCTGAATAGATAGACAGTATGTATAGACTGGCTGGCCGGACTTCCCATGAAAATCTACGCCATACAAATGGGCTCCCGTCGGCGTGAACCTGCTGGGTTCATCACACCGACTATCGTCCGGTGGCCAGTCATGTAATAGTGTGATGTTGAGGAGATGGTAGAGGGCCCCCTACAGTCGAACATGCAACGCGCCAAACTAGTTTACTATTCTTAGTTTAGTTTACTATTCCTTTACCGGCGAGATCCGCATGGTTCGGGAAACAAAATTGTGACGGACGTATCGCTCTGCTTCTGGTTGCTGAGATGGTGGAGCATGCTTGCTAACTGGAGAGTGGTGAAGTCAAGATAAATAAGTACCTACATTCGAAGCAGCAATCGCTCGAGCAGCTTTGCTGCGTAAGATGAAGCACCCCGCTTCCTATGCCTCTAAGATGTGGCCGTTGCGGATAATTCATTGAATACCTAGTTTAGTAAATGCCACCTTTTTTCAATAGCAAGTGAAGTACTAAAAGACAAAGTGAGTAGCTGTGGATTAGTATAATTTCAGAGTACCTTGTGTACCAGTTTGTATTATTAAAATAATTTAATGGGTATACATTTGTTAACACTATTTATTCTTAACGATTAACGGCTTTCACAATATTTTTAGAAACACGGATAATAAACACTTGTGAGGCTCTGTCTTCATCGAATTCAGATTTCAACGACTTAGTATCTTGGATGCCTAATCATGACACTGCTAGCTTTCTTCTGCTCCGGTACCAGGGGTACCTTATCCAGACGCAGTTAGCTTTTTTCCCCTCTGGTATATATAAGGTACTTAAGGTAATTTAAAGTTTCTCGAAATGAATCAAGAGACCCATAAAATGATAATTTATTGTGTTATGTTGTCCATGCAAACATCGTTATACAATTGAACTATTATAAGTGTTACCTATAAATAAAGTAAAATCATAAATTAACAAAACACATTCTTGAAATGTGCTTTCGAGTCTAGAAAAAAAATATTGTAAAATAAATTGTAAATACGTGTTTACATCAAATACTGACTAACTTTTTTCTAATTTTATCCAAAGAGAATGGAACCACTACGTTTGAATTTGATCATTCATGACGTATGACTCTTGGTCCAAAATGATTTTTAAAAATCAAGAGCTCAGTCATAGCTCATTAAGAAAGGCTGATATTTACGCTAAAAATAGGTAACATTTCTACAAAAATAACTCCTAGTACAAGCAAAATACATTTTTTTTATATTTTCAAGTAATTAGCAAGCAAACACAGGTATTTATTGTGTTCAATAATATTTCGTTCATTTAATTTATCTAATTCGGACCGCGTGCATCATTTATTGACATTATTTCAACGCATAGACAATTTTTTACAGTTCACTCGTTCTTTCACAACACTAAACAAGATCGTTTTAGGTAGTTCATGGTACCAAATCACGTGACCAAAATTTTGTGCTCATATCAAAGTGCTACCAAACAATCTCGGTCGTGAAAAAGTTCATGGTTAGGGCCCAGATCGAATCTAATGTAAGAACTGGTTACTTTGACCGTTAAAGTGTAACTTTGTTGACCCATACAAAAACCATTCACAATGTACTGAAATCTACATTACTGTTTTGATTTAATGATGATTACTGTGATTTAAATGCAAAGAAATAGCTTATGTGAAGTTTTCGGCCTGGGCCAAAATTATGCCATGCTAGGATTAAACGTACTGCAAAAGTGTGCATGGATAGATGTCTGTAACTCAATCTGAATGAAATTTGGCACAGAGATAGATTATAGACTTTATAGCACATTAGGTATGCTTATCCCGGAAAAATGCACGGTACCCATGGCATAGCTTGGTTCTTGTTTTACATAGAGCAAGGGATCGACATGATTTTTTATGATTATAAGAGTCAGAGAACGAGATAAGATAGTGTTTGGATCCCGGAAAATTTCAGGGTTTCTATGAAATAGCCTAGCATAAAAATTTTCACCTCATAAAGAAGTAAAATATAGATCGACAGACCGTATTCATCGCGGGTAAAGTCGCGGGCATAGTTAAGTAGTTATCAATTAATTACATAGCAGATTAAGCAACTTACTAATTGACGTTGTTTAAAAAAAACCGACAAAATGATAGAAAGAAAGTGATTTTCGTAGGCTTGTGCGCAGTCGCCCGCGCCGTTTCGGCGACACGGGTGCGCGCATTCTTATTATCACTCAATTTGCGAAGCAGCAGTCACACCGTGATGTAACGACAAAAATAAGTTTAATAAAAAACTAAAAAACGACTTCAAAATGAAACTAAAAAGCGAAAAATAATATTGACTAATACATACCTAATCAGTTCTTTTTGGAGTCGGTGCCAGCCATCGAGAGTTAAAATGTGTTCATTCGCACCGACTCCAAAAAGAACTGATTAGGTATGTATTAGTCAATATTATTTTTCGCTTTTTAGTTTCATTTTGAAGTCGGTTTTTGTTTTTTATTAAACTTATTTTATTTCACAATTTTAAGTGTTAAGTCCTCTATTCTTCCCCTCCTAACTCCGCCAAAAATGACTTTACAGCAAAGTGACCTAAACGAATGTTGGTCTTCTGTGGACCACCCACCCAATGGTATAATAAAAATAGGGTGCTATTAATGATATATTTTTCGACGAAAATTTGTAAGTCTTAAGGAAAGGGTTTTCCTATACTCCAAACCAGAACGGCGGCTATTTTGGTGTCGTAACCATAGCATAAGGTCTTGCGTTAAATACCAAGTCAATTTAAGAAAGGATTTTTAATTTTATTTTCGTTACTGGGTGTGCGGGTAGGCCCCCAGTAAATAAAAATTGGCGGTCTGGTACCTCATAAGCTCCACGTCTGCTCAACACACTGCGAAATACGTTCTGTCGACAAATTGCAGTATTATCTTCTAACTCCTATCCGTTAAGAAGTTCTGTGGCTTCCATCATCAGGTCAGCAACATGACATGATGATTACCAGATCCAAAAATCAGTATTGAGTCAGAAAATATATGCAAAACATTATGGGTGCCTATAAAAATTGAGGGTTGCCCTCGATTTCCTAGGGATCCCATCATCAGAATCTGACTTGGTGTAAATGGGACCACCTCGGGAGTATACCCTTTCAAACTAAAAAATAAATTTTGAAATTGGTCCATAATTGACGGCGTAATCGCGTAACAAACATAAAAAAAAACAACATTCAGACGAATTGAGAACCTCCTCCTTTTTTTGAAGTCGGTTAAAAATAAAACTGTTTATTAAGCAGTTTTGATTCATAGGACCGCCGCGCCGGGACAAGCTCAAAACGGGTAGCCCGCACAAGACGGATAAACGTTTGGAACTGTAGATGAGATCTAATTGCATTCTAATTGAATGCATTTCACATAAGTTTCAATGTTTCCTATTTGATTACGGCGATTAACTGTAATAGGTTTAAGGTACTTGATAAAACAACTTGTTTCTTTACCTTCTGCACCCGGAAGGTTTATAAAAAAATTACAAATATTATACAATATATATTTAAATCGTATGTGCACGTACAAAACTTTTGTATATAATCACCACATAAACATTATGCCTCATGCGGGATCGAACCTGAAATCTTTTGTAACTCGGGCACGCACGACTTCAAACTGCACCTCATTTTGTTATGAACAGAACACCTAAAAGACAATTCTTAATTATATCTGTCAAGTACTTATTTAAATACTAGATACAAAGTGATATGATAGACAACGGTGTGACACGCAGCCATCTCCCAACCGGCTAGCTCTTCAACTTTTACTTCACCGAGAAAGCTGTAAGATGATAAACAATCGCACATGTCTCTCACACATTTACGCCCATATTAATATTAGCAATAGAGTTCAGTTTGGCGGCTCATTATATGTAAAATTAATAAAATTTAGCTTGTATGAAATTAGCAGTAATGATCGGTTTTGGTATAAAACAGTGTTTATGGGGTTCAGGTTTTGAAGGCAGACTCGGTGATTCATCGGTAATTGGAAGTGTTAAGATCTAAGACTGTATAGTTATTATATACCTACGGTATTTTAGTTAACTGCCTTTTGGTTAGAAGGTGATTGTACTGATTAAATAAAAAATCTATACATCATTGGTTTCTTAAAATAAATATTCAGACTATTATGATATAATTTGACGCGTTTGCCAGATTTGTACGTACACTCTATGATTGGGTGTTTAACATAATATCTACTTTCCTTATTTTATTTTTATAGTGAAACTCTTTAATTTGAGTTTGGGCTGTCTTCTTTTGTTTTGACAAGTCCATAATCCCACTTTATTATGTCGCCCAGGCGCAGTGACTGACTGCAATATATTACTAAGAGCACGTTTTACTATGTACGGATAAAGTTATATAAAAGATAAAATATATCAAGGATAAAAGTGCTTGTATCAAATCGTAAACGTATCAAAAATGTGTCCAAAATCATGTTTATCCTTCAGATAAGTTAAATATAGCTTATTCAAAACTAATGCAAAACTTAACCGTAGGTATATTATGAAATAGGCCCTAATATTCATGATGATAAATTATCAAGAAAACCTTTGACATTGGATAATTACTTTAAATTAGTTATGTTCAACCACAATATCTGACAACACAAAGATAATAATGTAGATGCTTGATAAGAATCTAGTCTCAGATCTATTATACGTATATTTGGGAGCATGGTGATTGTGCTTCGTCATCGGAAAGGCTCTGATAGAGATCTGGCTAGATCAACTGGCACTTGGCAATTATTAAGTTTTACAAAATGTGGTTTAAAGAGTGAATAACTAATATTATTATAATTACTAAAACCAATTCAGTCCTCTAAATGCAAAAGTAATCGAGTTTTTGTTTCGAAATAATTAGAGGAAGATTCTCTAGAGAATGCGTAATATCTCAGAAGCTAAATTATTATTTTTAAAGCATGCGGAAACAGCTTGCATATAATTTCACTTTTAATAAATTTATCTTCTCAGCCTAATAGAAGTGGATGCGGTAGGCTCATTCCACACATGCTACTAGATAGAGCACCTCTACCCAGGGGGCCTAGCGCGAAAGTGTATCGTTCGGTCAGTCGTATTAACCGATCAAATTAAAACATTCATTCCCCCGTATCAAAGGTTTGACAATTTATGAACAATTGAAAACAGTCGGGTTTTTGACACAGCTAGATTGAGTTGGTCATATTTTATCAAAGGATTGACACATGAGACTGGCAATTTTAGTTTCTTAGGTTTATAGGACCGAACGAAAAATACACTTTCACGCTAGGCCCCCAGTATCTTCTTATCTTTTGATTTTCGCTTTCGAGTCACTACTCGCTTGACACTAACTGACACTTCATCTGGCTCGAAAAAATTGACAATCACTACTTTGGTCGAGTAGTGATTTTCAAGTATAAAGTTTCGAGGCCAAAACCGCCGCTTCACCAATTCACCATGCTTCGCTAACTCGCTCTTACGAAGATGATCTTTATTTGAAAATAAAACGTAAAACAACCATGACTAGGTCCTAAGTTGCTAGATGTCTAATATTTTTTTTTCAAAAAGAAACAGTCAATTTACAAAATCGTTTTAGATTTTAATTTCATTTACTGCTCGAATGCGACAATTTTTCTGAATGATATCGGAATGTTAAAAAAAAATGGCAATATCCTCCTTTTGGAGAGGCCTGTGTACACTAGACTGATATAGGCTGGTGATAATGAAAATAAAATAAAAAACTAAAGTGAGCCTTCTGGACCTAGCTCTGTAACGTAGTTATTATGATTGCACTCTGATTTACTTACCTCGTTGTGTAAAGAGTGAATACATTTTATTGTGTCTGTCTATCATGGGAAAAGAAAAATCTAGATGAGAATAAATCTATTGTTATCTTAAGTGAAAACTTAACACTTGTAGTTGTATCAAACTTTGATAAAGAATACATAATACCTTTTGTTATTTTTTGGGTTATCCAGCAGCCTTTGACGGCTTAACTATTGTAAATGTAAATGAATAAACATTTTAATTGTAAAGTTCTAGTGCATGATTATCTTTACTATTACCATAACGTTACTTTATGAATTCACAAAAATACGAAACAAACTTAATTATTGGTTTATAATATACTTTCATGTTTCACTCAGAATTGTCAAAAGAGAATTTTCTAATTTCCTCGCTCTCTGTTCTGCATTAATTCAAGTAAAGCCAAAAAACTCGCTAAAAATAGTGCTGAAAATTGTTAAAATTATTATGTAGCAGTTTAGTTTGTAATGTGGCCCTTTCCTTAAGACAGCCAGCTCAAATTAGATATTTTTTATATTATTATTACTATAAACTAATAGGATTATGTGTTATTATTATACGAGTAGCTAGGTTAAAATTGTATTTTAAAGTTATGAGCAAGGATTAGATATAAATAATCAATTTAATTTCTTACTATCTCTACCTACTGATATCTCAAACACAACCTATACTTACTTATAGCTTATCGATGAAATGGTCCAATAACCAATAAAGCATCAGTCAAACGGCTCTTCTAAGCTAAGGCAAAGTAGGCGATGCGAATGCTTTGTTTAAAATGGGTTTCCTACTTGAAATCCATTGCCCATGGGCATTGCTTGAATATTATATACTCGAACACTTTTTAACCACGAACCACGAATCTTGGGCTCGAACGTTCGCTACATCGATGCACCAAACCTCGAATGGCATGAGCTCGACAAATCGAATGCGTGAAGTAATCTTATCTCGAAGCATCATTCATCAAAGGATCATAAGAACTAATTAACAAAAAATATTTTCGAGCAAAGGGTATTCGATTTTAATCAGGAAACTGGTCAAGGTCAAGTTATTAATCTGTTTAATGCAGCAGTATCACTTCTTAAGCTTTTGACTGCCACAAAACTAGACACAATAGAAAACCTATAGATTGGGGGTCAACGATGTGACAATGTGTCAAGATTTCCTTACGGGACATTTGTCACCTGTATAATACCTATAGCTGAGTGTACCTCGCATGCTAACAATCGGCATTGTGCGCCGTTCCCAGGGAGATATCGGTGCACCGAGAAAGTTGCACGTCTCGCGGCTCGCCTGACGTTTTGAGACGAGAATAATGGAGGACGAGATGTGGAGTGCTGATGCAAAACGGCGACAAGTGCGAGTAAGGGCGAGTTGAGAGGGTTCCATACTTCTTAAAGGTTTTCTTGTATAACCTATAAGACTATAAATCATGGCACTATTTTCAGGTTTTTTTTTAAATTATTTTAGGTTAAGTAGTTATTGTTTTTTCTGGTGTTTTTTTATGTGCATTTCAACTTAATTGGTCCAGTTAATTCTGAGCGAACCGGGTGTGACAGACGGGCAGACAGATATCATATTACATAAGAGTAGGTATCCTTAAAAAACTGAACTTTTAGTTCAGTTTTTTAGTTGGACGTACGAAACCAATTATAAATATATTTACAATTGTTTTAAGAAAAAAAAAATACGTACTTTTTAGGTCCTTGAGCCAAAAAAATTGAAGAAAAAAGAAACAAAACCTAATAATTTACTTTAAATTTACAGGAAAACCTATAAGAAGTAATGAATCTCAGGTTCAACTCGTATTACTTAACGTTTTTTTTGTAAACAAGTAAATTTTTCACAACGACAACATTCTGGTTGTTAAAATTAACTCGATGGGCCTTGGACAGTTAAATACCGACCAGTAATTACGATTGACAATTAATTAATTAATTACTTCCAATAAGAGCCTCTTCAATGGCACAGCCGTTCCGTTAACCCTTAACAGTTTAGGTATTTCCGCCCACGCCAGGGTTAAGTGTATAGCTCAAGCTTAAACGACAACTCATTGTGAATAGTGTATTTTTGTTATATTATAATATTTAGATATCGATTTTTATTATGGTTACTCACAATGGCGTGCACCGACTCCAAAAATAACTGATTGATTAGGTATGTTTTAGTAAACATTATTTTCCGTTTTATAGTATATTTTTGAAGTCGGTTGTTAGTTTTTTTTTACTTTATTTTGTTAACGTTAGGTAGGAATTGCAATTTGCATTTTTATTGATTTTAGAAATTGGTCGGATCAATGTTGTAATAGTACATTATGATACAAGTGTGCTACGTTGGTCATTATACACGAGGCATTATTATAAGCGCGAGCCGCAGGCGAGCGCGGTAAGGAAGCCGAGTGTGATAATGATCAATGCACACGAGTTGCATACGACGTTTTTCAACATAATTGCGAGGAAAAAACAAATTAAAATCTAAAATACCTTCTCCGAATATGACTTGGCGTTTTTGCTGTTTTTCTATGCATTTTGGCGGCAACAGGCTATCACTCGCGTTTCGTGCCTCGATAAGTATTTCCGACGGGGTTGAATAACATTTTACTCGTCTTTACTATTTAAAGTAGAAATTTTTGATAGTAATTAACCACACAGCAACAACTTTACCAAATAATAATGGAAAATAGCACGTAAGTTTTGTTTTTTTCGCGCGCCGCAATTTCGATGCGCGCGCAGGTTCAATAATGGCACAGGAAAAACTGGCTGTTCAGCCGAGTAGCAGCAATTTAAAAAATAAAATAAACTATAAAATATTGTTTCTAAAAATAATAGTTAAGTTAGTTTGTGTTTATTAATATACAATTTAATAAAATGAAATATTTATTTGTCATCTTAACCCTTAAATAATTTAATATTCGTAAAATATTCAATGTTCTTAGACACAAACTTTTGCTGGATTTTTTTAAAAAAAGTTTACATTACCGCACTAGTGCGATAATCTTTTTACAGCACAAGTGCGTAATATGATGAGTTATGATACTAAAAACGGTGTTATAAGAGTGAATTTACGAGCAACTGTGTTGAAAACGAACTTTTCTATATAGTCTCGGGTCTGTATGTTGTGGTACCGTCGTTGTTTCTGTTTCTATAACACAAGTGCTTAAGTACTTTTCCCTTTCTTTATAGTTGTCCTCTATCTGAAGGTCGTCTGGAAGAGATCGTTTTTAGCGATAAGACCGTCAAAATTGTACATCTTTCTGGAACTTGACTTCTTTGTTTGGTATGCAATAAAGAGTACCTATCTATCTTAAGCTTACTTACCATAAGATAAGAGCAATGTATGTGATGTTGCACGTTCGGTTGAGCTGGCTGTTCTTCTCCATTAATACGGTTTATGGTCTCGGAAGCATAGACAAGATTACCTTCCACTTTCCACAGATAATCATGACCCAGTAAAAGGACGTCTGATTAATTATATGCCCATATATGGCTCAGTGTAAAACCTCGTATATTTATAGTCTCACGCCCTTTAAGGGTTTGATGTTTTTTATGCAATTTCAATTGTATAACAAGCGGTTGCTTGTGGCTCAGCTTGTTTGAAAATCCGTTATCACCACAAGATTTTATAGATGTTATTTTCTGCGACATACCTAGGTATGAGCATATGTGTCTGTCTAGTACTAAGGCCATGATTCATGTTTATCGTGGTGTTAAAGTGTATTTGTTACAGAATCCAGCAGGACCTACAGGTTACATCTGACATCGCAGATCTTAATAATACAATCAATTCGAGGTTGGTCCAGCTTTATTCGTATGGATGACAACAAGACAAGAGTACTAGCTATCGAGGGCCTAAAAACTGTTGTTGTTAAATTAAAATTGCAGGTCAAATCAGTATTTGCGTACTTGAATAATAATTACAAATTAACGAAAGGATCCCATCCCCTTTAAAGCGATAAGGATACTTCAATCAAGGAGTTACACAATTCCATAGACACCCTATATAAAAAATAACAAAGCTTACTATTTTTAAAAGTTTCTTTCAAACAAACGTCGCGAACAAGAAAGCTGATGAGCATACAATTAGAAGCTGCCACATTAAAGTTTGTAATTATGTGAAAAAACCATTGTCACAGTGAAAATGTCGCTGGGAACGCCCCGATCTGACGTTAGATAATTCGTGACTCTGTTTCCGTGTCCGTGTGTCGCGATTGTTTAGTTTTCTTTGTGTATCGTTATTATCATCTTAATCGGCCGTCAACACATGTTGGACATAGACATTTTAAGGATTAACTCTATCTAACAGAACACATTCTCGCCCTTTGTTTATTCATCATATCAGCCTGTTGCAGTCCAATGCTGGACATAGGCCTCTCCCAAGGAGCGCCACAGCGCACGATCTCCCGAACTTTGCATCCAGTCGCTGTCCAGCCGCTTTGTTTATTAACTGTACACAAATAAAATTACGATGAAAGGTGGAGCAGAACTCTCAATCAGAATACATTCTCGCCTATATTTGTTTATAAATTGTACACAAACAAAATATGATGAAAAATAGAGTCAATCGGTTCTCGAGTGGAGACCAAGCCTTGGCAAACGCAGTGTAGGACGCCCCCCAGCGACCGACGACCTTAGGAAGATGGCTGGCAGTGGATGGATGAAAAAAGCGGGAGATCGTGCTCTTTGGGGCTTACATACAGTAGTGAACTGCAACAGGCCGAGATGATGATGATGAATTATACACAAAACCGTTATTGTAAACCGTTTTTCTTGGTGACATGTGTTGAGAAGGAAAAACGTGCATGTAACAAGGAGTGATGGTTATGAGTATGGATAGGTGGAGGAATAGACCGTAGGTGCTTCTGGTATGTGTATAGTCATTCGGGAAGCTTGTTTTCAGTAATCATTAAAGCAATGCGTCCAATTTCGTCAGATTACCCAGTTTCAGTCGGAAATGCACTAAATATTATGTAAAGAGACTCTCGCGTTGCGATGCTCTATTGTTTTATTAACCTCAGAGATCGGGCTGAGTGACGAAAGATGAGCGAGACGGTAACATAATAAGGAAATAGATGTGTGACACAGTAAGCTTATTATGCTTATAAAACTCTTTTAGGACCTATTTGATAACTCAATTTGTAAATAAATTTAAAATGCATTTTTTTTAGCTAAAAAATGCATATACAATACACTGTACAACTAACTTGGTTCTAAGTAAATTGTTAGTTGTTACTAACCAAGTGAGAAAATTTGACTAGGATTTTTTTTAAGGCGCTTTTTGTCTTATATACGTTTAGACAACCGCCTAGGATGTACCAGAAGAATTCAAAATTCAAAGCGTTTGGGTGTACCTGCCTACGGTTTAAGTGCATTCGTACACCTATTAGAGCGGGGTTCCTACACACACATATTCGGGCCGGCATTCAAGTAAAAGATGCTTCGGGTTTTCTCTTGACAGTATCCAGATGACACTTCGGATTAAGAAACACTGATTTGAATAGATTCTCTTAAGTTCTTGGATTTGGACAGTTAATAATTTTTACAGGCGGGGCTTTTCCGATCGTCATTTGAAATAAAAAGTCTGTATTACGCTTGTAATACTAATGATATGATCCGACATATGCTGAGTAGATATCTTTTCAGTATCATGTAAATCATAGTGTAAACGTAAACAACTTTGTAAAAATAACGTTTTTATTTTATTTATTGAAACATGTGGTACAAATGGCGGACTTAATGCCAAAAGCCTCTACCAGCCAACCATTGGGCCAGACATAGATGGTATTTACAATTTTCAAATTTTAAACTTATCTGCTTATTTTGTTGTTACTTTCTTGTATTGACCTCCCCATGACACTTGGTGTGTTCTGACATATATTTATCCATTTAGACCCTAGGTGCCAATCACAGAACAAGTAAGACTCGCTACGCTCCGCAGCTCCGGTGCCAATCCTATATTATTAAATATTATTTAATTGGTACCTATCATATTAATAATAATTATTACGCACTACGTGTAGATAGGTAACCTAATAAGTAGTTATTTTTTCTAAATGCAACGTGTTGTGTATTTTAATTTTTAATTAAAATGCGTATATATTATTAATTTTGGTCATAAATGAAGATATTTGTATTTGCTTATATTGTTTGCTTGAAATCATTTTAAGTTGGGGATAAAATCTGTTTTCATGTATTATATTAACAATTTTGTAAAGGTTACATTTTACTCATTTAGACAAAGCCGCAGGGGTTTTTTCTATGATAAATCTACTGATTTCGCTCGATCAATTTAAGTTCAATCTATAGCATCGATTGCAATAACTAAAAGTGCCATTGATTTAAAAAGAAAGCAAGTGAAAGTCGAACCGATATCGTTTCAAAATTAATTGGGCACTTACCTACTAAAGTTCCTTACCCAATTTTAATATTTACTTTTAAGTAAAGCACCAGAATTTTGTAACGCAAAATACAGACATACATGATACAGATAATACATGATAAGTGAAATTTCACGAGAAGTAACAAGTACAAAAGGGTTGTAATCAAAAAAGTGGCACCACTTGAATTAATTTACCTGTTTAAGAAAATGTGTCAAATATTGAGTTTTGTGATTGAAAAACGAATAAATGTATAAGTACTCTTTATTAATTATTAGTTAAAGGAAATGTAGTTTAGACATAAATATGGAATATACAGCCTTTCAAAAATTATGCCTCACAGGTTAGAGAGATTTTGTACAGGTTCACGAGAAACGGTACCAGGTTAAAGAAAATTGCACAGGTTAGTGAAAAATAAACAATTAACCATGCAAAATCAGCTTTTTATTATCAATCTGACATGAGCTTATATGATAATTATGTTCATATTTTATGGAAAAAAAAACTTTTCAGTTTATGCTTACTTTGCTATTAATACTTATTTTGGGCAACAGACAGTGACTGACGGGAACTAGTGTGCTATGTGTCAACAGCGAAAGGTAGTGCAGTAGACAAGTTAACGCTTGCGAACGGTGTAAAATAATACTTCTATTCTCGGGAATACTGTCAGCGAATGTATTTAAAAAAACCTATTTACTAATATCATGATAGTATCTAACGTATGTCATTAGAGCCAACTCCTGTATGCATGAATAACGAGTACTAAAATGACATTGTCAATTTTACAGATTAATATTTCTTTATGGAATGGCAAGAGACGTTTCACGTTTTAAATATTGTTTCTACAGTAAAACTTCATGATAAGAACATATTATTAAGGCTCCACACCCTGTATATTTGTCTGATAAATGAACACTGATTGGTGCCGATATGATACTTCGAAGTGTTTAATGTAAAGTCAATAATACTTGTAATAAATTGTATTTGAAACCAGACCTGAAGCCGCATATCGGGGCACGATTTCCATTTATTATCAGCAATAATCAGTTAATGTGTTTTGTAGAATTAATTAAGCAATATTTTCATCGTAAATTCTTAATTTTTGGGTTGCTGATTCGTCAATGGCAATTTGAGAATGTGTTTACTGAGCGGTCAATTATTGCGATTGTAATCAAGTATTTTATTGATTCCCACAATAAATATACAACTTTAGGTATATTTATTATTGTTTAATAGGTATTGTTCGTTCAATTTATGATTTAATTTTCAGCTTAGGACTTTGGTATATTCCTTACCTAAAGAAAATGACAATCGTTTGTTTTATATTCCCACTTTATTAATAAACCTATTTCAATTGTTTCAGATAAACAATGACTGTAAAGAAGGCTCGAAGCGGCGGGCTGGCCGCAGTAGTCGCCCGCCAGTGGCTGCACACCAACAAACAGCTGGACATCCTCGCCCTCCCTAAGCCCTCCAACCTCATCTACAACGTCACTGTCGGCTTCAACGAAAAGGACCAGCTCCAACTCCTCACCAAAGATGAAGACGAAAAGACAAAAGACTACTCCGAAAAAACAAAACAAGAGAACATCGCCATCGATGACATAGCCAACTGCGTCAACATAGAAAACTACCCCAATTTCGACACCACTCTAGTCTTCTACATAACCAAAAACCTCAGCAAAGAAGCGATAGTTCTAAAATTCGAGAACGAGCAAGACTTCAAGAGGATATACTTCACGTATAAGTACTTCAAAATGCGGAACCGGCTAACGAAGAACACGAACAATTACGCGAGCAGCGAAAATTTGTTTTCTAAAAAGAAAACTTACGAACTGTTCAGTAAGAATCGGAAAAACAGTGTGGACGACTACACCATATACGATAAAGGTCGGTCGGAGTTCGATTTGATGCAGACGACCGACAACGACGGTATGACGCATATATCGGTCCAGCAGAAAGGAACGAACAGGTTCGATCAACCGATGAGCTTAATCGGTATAAGAACTGATACAAGTGATATCGGAGAGATAGATAGTATAATTTACACTGATATAGACATTCCTGCAAAGCCTGAGAGGAAAAGACTGTTTCATAAGAAAACTAAAGCGCCTCAACCTCCATTGGTAAAAGATAGCCAAGCTAAAGTGTTGAAAGGTGAATTTGTTAGAGTGAATGTAGATAGAGCGCCAGATGTGGTGCCTAGAGATAACAAACTGAATAAGGTGCCCGATATTCTGATGTTTCGAGACGGGAAGACGAAGAGGAATAGCCCGCCCAGCACTCTTTGGTCCACTAGCAATAAAGGTTAGTTAACACAATAATTTTATCGTTTAATGTTTGATTAGTTTATGTAATTCATGCGTTATACGCAACACGGAAATGGTTAGCTATAACAGAAGCGCGAGTTACGTATGAAATGAAGATGGGTAATTTAGCGCAGCTATAGTTAATGACATTCCAATTAAAATATCATCAGTGAAGCTAGCAATCAATAGTAGCTGCTAGTCGCGAATTTGCTTGTGTCTTATTTGATTGTTCAAATGAGCATTTCATCAAACATGAAATTAAAAGGAAATCCGAACATTTGATATCAGCTAAGTGTGATCACAATTATTGCAGAAATCTTTCTCTAAAAAAAGATTGCCCGGTTTTACGGTATGACTAGTCCAATAATTTTTAGTTTCTCATAGAGTTATTGAGATTGCTCGGAATATCTCATAAGGATATATTTATTAATAAAGTTGTCTGACTGAGAAAAATAATATTCTTTAAGCTTAAAAAGTTTGAAAACTGACACACGATTACCATAGAACCTATAAGTGAGGTTGAAGAAGTCCTAATTTTCCAATAATCATTCAACTGTTTTCTACCACGATTTGGTAAACGCAGTGTGTGATGAGTGCCTTGAGAGGTGATTTATATTGGCATCAGATGAAAACACCTTGAATTTAGCAGTTGACACACAAAAATCGTCCAGCAGTTGACACACAAAAATCTTATAGTCCTTTTTTGTCAAGTTTGCGTCACGAAATTTTATTAGCAAACCTCAGATTCTGATTCAGCACCCCAAAATACATACATTATGAAAAAATCTGAACCACCCCAAAACTTTCCTAGTAAAACACAATTTGACTGAAATATTCCGTGAGAACTGGTTAGAGGTTATAAGTTCTTCGCTTGGGCAAGGATGCTTGAGCATCTGTGTTTAACGTTTGATGGTTAGTCAACTGGGATTGCAATTTAAGAGTTAGCCAATAAGGCCTCAGAACTCATATTCTAAGTGGGAAAACAGCGCACCTCGCATCAGCGAGTACCGTATTTTAAACGTCCAACAACGTAATGACCGATTGTTTACGCTGAAGTAAAATAATCTATAAACCAAACTTGTGTCTTTTAAACTGCATATTGTTTGTCAATCACCTTGTAAAATAGATTTCATACTAGTTTATGACTGTAAAGCTATAGGAACACGGTCATTTATAAGTTTAGCTGCGACTCCAAAGGATGCTTTCGGACAAGAATCATATTTTGCACATAAACAGCCTATTTAGTGTCCTAGCGAAAATATGTAACAGTCGATTCAGAATATTCCTAAGTAGAAAATTGTAAAATAAACACTAGTAATAAGTAAAAGCAGGCTAAATTGTTTCTTTACCTTTTCTCTGTTATTTACCAATTAATATAACTTATTAACACAGGATTTCAAGTTACCAATGACAGTCGATCAAATAAATTATTCCTCTGCTGGTGAATCGTTCGGCAGACAGAGATTGTTCAAATTACTTAGATGTGGGAAAAAATACATTTGATAGATTACAAGACCTTTCTTGATCCGAAACATAATTTATACTCGTACCAATCGATACGGCTAATTTGTGTTAGACAATTACACAAATTATGTTCTGTTATTAAAATTGAATCATTAGATTGTGAAGACGCCACTTAAATTCTCGGTGTATCTAATTTAATATTATAAAAGTGCATGTTTATGTTTTTACTCAATCACGCAAGCTTTAATGTTTAAACGGAATGAGAACTAAAGCATAGATTATTGATTTAGGATTTTTTTTTGTTGGATGGTTTATTTCCGAAATTGCACACGACTCCCAAAGCCCACCCAATTTGGGTACGCAAGCGAAATCGTTACCACACCTCATCTTGCGTGGTGGTCATCGCAAATCGATGTTCCGGCTGCCACTGCGCAAAGCAAGCACGTCAAGGCCGCAGCAAGTGTGTCGGTCGTTGACTTGGTAGACAATGGTCGCTGTATTTAAAGAAGATTTGTCTACCATAAAAACCGACGTAAATTCCTTTAAATTAATTATATTATGTTGCGACCTTTGGATGTAGGAACAGATGAGAATGTTCATTAAAAGGGATATTTAAAATTAAATATCACGTCAGTCCAGAAAAAAAAGATACACAATTAAAATACTGTTGCGTGGTTTTAGGTCACGTTCCGGAAAGCCGCAGTATGAAAACGGCTCAAAGCCGTTTGCTGTAGCGTTTTATCAGGGATGCTTATACTGAACCATGGGCTAACAAAGGCTGATGATGATGCGACTGCTCAGCCTAGAATTTAGGCTAGATACCTTCTATAATATGATTAATTTATCCTTAAAAACTAGTAGGAACAAAAATAGTTGAGCGTGGGGAGTAAAAGTGATTTTCTACAATCTTCTGGAGTCCGAATTCACTGCCCAAGTTTGGTTGGCAGTCAAACTGTTGTTCCTATAATATATAATATTTCTTACTTATATACACGGAAATGTAGAATTTTATGTGCTTATCGCGATTGGTCATAAACACGATCGAAAAGTTTTAGAATGTCTTACCTCTTTTATCCATAGAGTTCTTCTCAGAAAAATATACGTGGATGATCTTTTATTACTAAAATAAATAAATAAATGAATGACAGTGCATGAAATCCATAGTCAATACCCGTTTAATTGTAATTTCCGCGGATGAAAGCCGATTGATGCAAAATGTGTTTGCCGCTCGAACGAGCTCCTAAAGATGTTGTCATGTTGAGTTGATTTTGTTTAAATCAAATATTTGTTGCTGCTGTATAAACTTCCAATAAACAGTATCTTTTTCACCATTTATTTTTTAAGTCTGCCTGGTGCCGAATTATCGATTTCAGTACCAACTCATCATCACACGTTTCAAAATCCAAGATATCGTATTTCGACAGCATTACAAATCACCATATTTCTTTTAAAAACAAATAATAACAACTTTTTAGAAAATAATTTTTGATAGGTACGTGAAAATGAACTCTCCGTCCGTAGGAAAAAAAATTTTTCCTTCAGACGGAAATCGGAAGCAGATCTTTTTAGTTTTCATTTTTAAATTGTCTGTAAGCCTTAAAATTATATCCTCTATCTATCTATTATTAAAACTACCCGTAAACTCCTAAAGCATTTAATTTATGTTTCATCTAATATTTTTCTTTATAAATATTGTAACCAATCAAAGGAATAATTACGGTATGGAATTTCTATTTTAGGCCATTACAGACTTTATCCGTAGTATACGTACCTACATGATTTCGTCAACGAAGTATTCACTCATAAGCTTTCGACATCAAAATACGACGTGCCTTTAAAACTATTTGCAGTAGCCACTAGCCAGCAAATTTCATTAAAACTAATATTGTAAATATATTTGAGTTGTGCCATTCGCGGATGTTTGCTCGTCAAATCATACGTCGTTCTAAGAAAACTCTCTCTTCTGAGTGGTTTCCAAAATGAGAAATTGTATTACATATTTCAGATTTTTCGTTACGAAATCAAAATTAACTATTCGTTATTTTTACGGGTAGAAAATATGTACCTAAAGATTGCCCGAAATAAAATGTCTAGTTCAAGTCCAGAGATAGATCACTTTCATTTAAATTTAACTAAGATGTCAATATCAAATAATTAAAGCCTAAAATTTTGAAAATAAAATTACGAAAATATAACCCAATAGGTACTCAAAAGTTTTGGTACTATTCGGTCTTCTAGACTTTCGCTCCTACTTTTGAGACTTCTTGAATATGCTTACACATATTATTATTATTCATAAACGCTTGTGCACAGTTAATATAAATTGAAAGTCGGACAAATCTGCACACAGAAAATCGATTATAGAGATGTACAAATACATATCGATAATCGTATCAACTCGTATCGCGGAAAGTCCGACTCACTCTTGCGATATTTGAATTAGGTGAGTTAAATAAATATTCGACAAAATCACACACACACATATATTGCTCTCGGTAAGTAGCCAAAGCACTTGTGTTATTGAAATCAGAAACAACGAGAGTACCACATCACCCAGACCCGAGACAATATAGAAACAATCTTTTCTACACTAACCCGACCGGGAATCAAACCAGTGACCTGAGAGATATCGACCGACACCAAGTCCTGTCTGCTCGCCTCTCGGCTACGGTCGTCGACGTCATCAAAGAGTGACACGTTTCAGTAAGTCGATACAACACAACATCTAAAATTAGAATTCGCGCGCATCCCTAGTCCGCTAAGCATTTACATGAGTTTATATTTATATTTACGACATGTCTTGCGGTTACATAAAGTGTTTGACTAGTCAGAGTGCTTCGTATGGCCTATTGACACATAGGCTGCAGTCATTGAACTCTTGAATGGACGGAAACATCAACTAAAATGACCTAAACATAATTGAGTGTGTCAATGGAGTGTGGAATGTAAGTTATGTTTCCTGAAAGACGGAGTTTCTTGACATATTGAGTAACAACAGTTCACAGCTACTTGAACCAGGAAACTAAACATAGTTTTAACAATTTTGGCCTTACTACAAAAAGATAAACTAGTGTAAACACTTGTCTAAAGATTAGTCAACCAATTTGAAATGTTTGATAAATTAGATAGAAATTAGAAAATAGGGTTCAACTGAATCAGGACTTTCTACTATCAAACATTATTAAATAATATTATTATATAACAAAACAATAACAAATAATGTTATAATCACCTATAGAAAAACTTATTAAAATATTATTTATTGTTATGAATATGTAATAATGTAAGTAAGTTCCACTAAATATATTTTCATTTTCAATCCGGTAAGACACTCCAATTAACTATTCAAAAAAGAATTTCTTTTGCAAATGGCAAATTCCATGTACATTTACTGGCGAAAATTTCATGGGTTAAATGTCATTTGGACGAAAAGTAAGAGGTCAAAAAAATCTGTTAGTCAAACGTTCATTGGCATGCCGTTCTCTTGGCGAACGCTTCATGGGTAAAGTGATCTTTGGGCAAAAAGTTAATGGGTTAAAGATCCTATTGGTGGGTAGTTCATGGATCAATCGATTGTTGGTGAACGGTTTCACAATCGGAATAAAATGTCACGGATGAAAAGTTTTTCAAAGCTTAGTATTTTCTGAAGTCTTTAACTGGTAGGATACTAAGAACATTGTTACAATATACGACAACATGAAAATCTGTTTGAAGTGTGACATTCAAGGTTTAAAGGCCCTGTAAGTAAAGGTGTTTACTACAAAGTGTCCGCTTAGTGAATGAGCACACACGAAATTGCTTAATTTCGTCACATTTACTTGTAGGGCACACGTGACCAGCACAACTAGGTAGTTGAGTAAAAAATTTGCAAGAAGATAGGATAAGTTTTTGCAACATAAACATTTTAAAAGTTTTGATAGATATTTATAAGCAGTTCAAGTTCAGTGTTATTAGAAACACAATTTTAAACTAATAAGCAAATAAAGTCGACCTCCGCAGCTCTGTAGCCGCTAAGCGAGATGCCATTTTTGAGGTCTAGAGTTTGATTCTTGGTCGAGTCAGTATAAAAGACGAACTTTTCTCTATTATCTTCGGTCTTGTCTTGGTGATGTGGTCTTTCTGGTACTATCGTTGTTCCACAAGTGCTTAATAAATTCTAAATAAACTCCAGATCAGAGCAAATAAAAAGTTGTTCAATATTTACAAAGAAAAAAATATGCTAATATTTATTCTTTGTTTTACAGTCCATGGTTTTACTTACTCCTGTGCTTCACTCATGCTTCAACTGCTAAGTACCAATTCAAAGAAACAATACAGATTTCTTAAGAATTAAATCAAAAAAACTAGGACGTTTAATTTTTTTGTTACCAACATTTGATTTTAGTAGTTTTTACCCGATTACCACACCCCGCAGTCGTCTGCCGTAATTGTTTTGCTCAATTCCATTTACCATTCAACCTATGTCGCCCATTCGTTTACATTCAAAATACTCTTTCGATCCAACTCAACTGATAGCGGGTATTTCGCAATGATCGCAAGGATGTCTCTGCGCATTTATTGTTACAAATTCACACTTTGGACCACGCATTTAGTAACTGAGGCCATTTACCTTCTTCTTGACAGAACAATCTGCTATGTTTGACGATCTCTGAAGCCGAGAGGCGAGTGCGCCGGACTTTGCGTCGCCTTCTCTGAGGTTCCGGGATCGATTTTAGGTCGGGTAGATGTAGAAAACGAACTTTTCCATATTGTCTCGGATCTGGGTGTTGTGGAACTATTGTAATTTCTGATTCCTATAATACAAGTTATTTAGCTACTTATCTTAGAATCAAAGCAGTATGTGATGTTGTCCAATATTTACGTAATAGTTTGGACTTGGACAATAAACTAAGCTGACAGCCTTGTAACAGTCGGAAGCCTAATTTTCTTTTTCGTAAAAGTAGTTTCGCAATTCGTTTCGATGTGGTCTCAGTACTTAGAGCATTCGTTGGTTGAATGCTCTAAGTCTCAGTAATGCTAAGATACTAGGATATAAACGGTAACTCTCGTAAACTTAAAATTCAAATTCAATTCAAAAATTCAAAAATGTTTATTTAGTATCTTTACAAAGGTACATAACAAGTGGCTGGAGTCTCCATTTAAGTATGATCAGGGGCGTGCGGTGCATATAGGCAATTAAGCAGTGCCTACCTGATAATTGAAATAAGGTAGGCAGTAGGTGCTTACAAACGTGGATTATATATGAAAACTACAGATTTTCATCAATAAAACACATTATAAGTATCTATTGCCTACCTCGCAATAAAACCAATGCCCGCCACTGAGTATGATACCTGTGTTTGGAGACCCCGCAAAAAGATAAATAGATCGTAATGCGACTGAAAACATGGTTTTAATCAGTGTCCTATTCTTTTTTAAGTTATGTACATAATATTATATGAAAGGAACATGGATCAAAATATGCAATGCCTTAAGACTTAAGTAATGTGATACATTTAGACCGTGCATACTAAATCGATCAACTGTTGTTTAAATAGGGCCATTTTTGCTCTCAGCAGGTAATCAAACCCAATAAAATACACTACAGTCAGTCTTCACGATCTTCCTTGAATTAATATACAGGGTGTACAATTGAATAGGACACTCCTTAAAACTTCGTGATCAGCTAGTCATATTCAAAACCTTTCTCTATGAAAGCAACATTGAAATCAAGATTTTTTTTAGCCTTTCCATACAAACTTATTCGCAATTTTTAAATCGAGGTTTACCTCGATGAAAATGTACGATGTTGCTCCCGTAGAAAAAGTTGTTGTATATCAACAGCTGATCACATGGATTTAAGGAGTATCCCATTATTTTGTACACGCTGTATGATGTTCGGTATTTTTTTCCATTCTGTATATAAATATGATATCTTGCAACACCCAATGACACTATTGCCAACTGTCAGGTGTTGCGGAAGAGGAAAGCTGAGCCTCCTGGGAGGCTGACCTGCCCTTCACGCGTGGGTGGTGCCATCTATAGCACTCACGTTACTACGACAACCTTGGGATATAGTCTTGTGTGAAAATAACTAACTAGGCAGTGGCTTACATAGCCATAATTACCTATATATGTAACAGATACATAATAACACACCAATACGTATAACGACTGGGTAAAGAAAATTAAATTCTATTTAGTCCGTCAGTTAGATTACCAAAAAAATTTTGGTATTATTTTTCTTTTGTCAATTAACCAAAAAATTACAAAAATAAAGCGCGTCAAAGTTCGGGAGGGGCTCGTGACGTCACTTTTATACAAAAATGGTACCTAGGCATGACGTCAAGCGACATTTAAATCAATGTTTCTCTGTAATATTTTGATTATGTGAAAAAAAAATACGAGTTCAATACTTTTGAATAATTTACATAGCACGTAGAACTGACTGCTGATGGAGCAGAAATGTCCTGGAATGGAGGCCACGTGCCGGCAAGCGCAAAGCGACCCATACCGGGAACGAACCTGAAACCCTTTGCGTTATAAAATAAAAATAAAATTATTTTTTCAATTACTGTTAATTATGACCCCTTAGAGACCGATTCTGGTACTTAAATGCAAATACTTTTCTACGGAAGCAAATTAGAAATAAAATAAAATCTTCTATACGTAAATAGCTATTTATATGTGTGCATTAAAGGGAATATACTTACTATACTTTGGGTAATTATTATTAATGTGTTTATCATAATTCCTTCCCAATTTTATTAGTCAGCCATTTGTTTCATCACAGCAGCTAATTTTGAATCGTCATCTCAAACCGCTGCAGGGCATAATAAATAAGAACGTTGCTAAGAACAATCTAATTTGGTAATAGCATGTCAATATTGATCGATGACAGCAAGGTTCCCGACAAAAGCACCGATATTGACTGCTAATAGTTCATAGGCCATGGTTGTGAAAGATGTAGGTGATGTGTTTAAGGCCTAGAGGACACTAGCGTCTTTTGAGCGTCAACGTCGTGGCAGCATCCAATCAGTGTTGACGCAACGCTTGCGCAGCGGCGTTTACTTAACGCTGATTGGACACTGCCACGACGACGTCACAAATTACGTATAGCGGCGGCGCGCTAGACAGATAGGCCACTCGGAACTAACCGTCAAAATCGTTACGCACAAATTGACAATTGCGCTTATATGCAATCTCGGACGATCCGGGGCAGTACTACAGCGGACTGTCACTCACGACAGTTTACTACGCATTGATCATTGTTATGCGAAAAATAGATATAAGCGTTTTTATTAGGTACTGCTGCAGTGTGTTTGGATGTTTGAATACAACACAAAATTGTGATTATCTTACACGTTTTTTAAATTTTTAAAATAATTGTAAATTTTGTTTTTAGTTTAGTTTAGGCATGGACGATTTCATGAGGAGCAGGTGAAAAATCATATGACTTGAAAATCATTTGTCACACCTGCTATTTTTTATCATATTGACTGCTACAAATCACAGACTGTGAAATCATATGTCATGCGCAAATTTCTTTTCATTCGTTGATGACATGTAGCAGAGCGGGTCTAGCGAGCGCAGGCCTTGAGCGCGCGAGCGAGTAGGAATGATTTGCTACAGATGCGTGTTAGAAAAAGACAAACATGCTGTGCTATTTTTTATGCCATCATAGGTGACGAACGATAACGATACCGAGCATTTTAAGAGCTTTAAACTTATGAACGTAAAGTTTAGATTCGTTTATCATTATTTTTGTTACGAGTGGCAGGATGAAACCTTCTTGTTTGTGAATTTTTTGCTGAGCGCCGTAAGGTTTAGATTATCTTGTTATGATTTTGTAGTAGGCCACGTCGAGCTCGTTTTGTTTACAATGAAATTTCGTATTAGTAAGTATGAATTATGATTTTTTTTATGATGTTTTCAAATTCACTAGTCGTCCGGTGATGATTGCTAGGTGCGTTACGTAATTTGAGTGCTATGTATGTTTATTAAAATTTGTTTTGTTTGTGACGAGTGTAGCATTAATAAATGTTGTAAATAGTGAACGGATATTTAGTTTGTAGACTTTGTAGTTATTTGACTCAGGTCAGGACTTTAATAACAATTTGTTTGAAAAAAATATGCTTAAATAATACACACAGCACATTACGTAGCGCATTAACTATATACCTATGACATTTCATAAAAAAGTAGCAAAGTAGCAAGGAGCAACTGTTCACAATAAATCATATTTCATTTTAAGTAGCAAATAGCAAAAGTGTTACATTATGACACTGTGAAAAAAAATCATTGCCATTGTGTCTTAAGCAAATAAATAAATATTCTATTCTATTCTATTCTATTGATTTATCACAGGTGATTTCATATGATCATATGACTCATAAACTATAAACTATAAAAATCATATGACAATGAATGAAAAATAGCAATCATTGCCATGCCTAGTTTTTAGCAATTCAATGCAAGGTTTTATTTTTTTTAAGTGTTATTTATCTTCAATTTTCAAAATAATATTAAAAGGTATATAAAACTAGGTCTAGGTTTTCTCTTGTAAGTAAAGTAAAGTAAGTAACTAGTAAAGGTAAAGATAAGTTTTTATATCGATTAATCATTAATTTCATTACATTACACATTCAGCAGGAATGAGCTTTTAAATTTTACTTAAATCGTCATTGGTTTAACACCAGTGTTTTAGGTTAGCGTTGAATAAAAGATTATAAACATATTCAATTATTCATTGATTTTTTTTACATTGTCGTTGCTAATAAATACGCCACCTAGAAATGTCAGTATACGTCATAACAGTACCTAAGTAATGAAGTTAGTACGTATAATTTCTAACAACGCGCAGCTGCCGCCGCTGTTAAAAACGACAGTAATTGAAGAAGCCAAGTTGGGGAGAGTAATTATTGCTCTGTCTTCCCATTAAGGCCTGGACGTATGATAAGATGAATGAATAAACTAATCGTTGTATCGGTGTAATAAGGCACACTTATTTATTTCAAAAATCATAATAGCAACCCTAGGCAGTCAGCCCAATTTGGGCAGTTGTTTTCGAGAACGCCGGGAGTGGACCTTCTGTATTTTTTCTATTTTGTGACGACGTCGACGCTCTGAATACGCTTGTGTGGGGAAGGCCTAAAATCACAAAAGAGAACCAGTTGTTATGAGAAATATTTGGCGAAATTGTGTTTTATAATTGGCGTAGTTTGGGATTGTACCTGGGTTTCGATTTCTAGACTTCTGGAGCGTGCAGTTTAAAAATGGTTGGGAATATGGAAAAAATTGTATAGAAAAAAATTTATAGAACATTTTATAAGCTTCTCAGAACATTATTTGCTATAACTTACCATTTTTGAGATGTTGGAGACAAAAACAAAAATTGAGATTTTTAACACCCCCTCCGGCTCACCTTTTAAACTTCAGGACTTCTAGTATGTTTTCTCCCTAAGCACCCTGAATAAGTTTCTGAAGAAATCCCTTAGGTTCCCGCTCACGCACTCTACAACTACTTTAGTGATTGGACTACAAGAGGGAAAGACGAGGGTGTAGTGTGTACCCTGTATTCCGTATGTTCCGTTTACAAACTTTTAAGTATGTATACAAGTTCGTCCAAACGGGTATCAAAGATAGAAGGAGTAAATTGACAGCGAGAAAAAACACTTGAGGAATTTCATCTTGTCACGTGACGTTCTCGGTAGCTTAGTTGGTAAAGCACTCGCCCGGCATGCGATGGGTCGTGGGTTCGAGTCCCACCTGAGGTCGATGATTTTTTTCAAGTGTTATTTATCTTCAATTAAACCTTGCATGGAATTGCTAAAAACAATAATTTACAATAGAAGGAGTAGTCTCGAAGATTATTACCGACCACTTTTTCAGAATTAAGGTTTTGTTGCAAGTACAAAATTTCATTTTTCGGACTTTTACTATAAGACTAGGTGTGACTAGACTTTAAATGACATATAATAGTCACATGTATGAAAGTCGGTCACATGCAAATTAAAAAATAAACTACTAGATAAGTGCAAATCAGTGCAACGTTATGACCAATATAAATATTCTAATTGGTAGTCGACTCGCTTCCTTGACATTCAGATTTAGAGCTGACGAAATGTAATTATTATATAATAAATAAATATTGGACAACATTACAGACATTGCCCTGATCCTAAGGTAAGTTGCTAAAGTACTTATGTTATAGAAACCAGAATCAACGACGGTACCACAACACCCACACCCGAGCCAAAATAGAAAAGTTCGTTTTCTACATTGACCCGACCGGGGATCGAACCCGGAACCTCAGAGATGGCGGCTCCATTTAAAGTCCAGCGTGCCCGCCTCTCGGCTACGGAGGTCGTCGTCGTCTAGCGCGCCGCCGCTATACGTAATTTGTGTCTATATGTAGTATGTAGACTTCATTCTACAAGTATGCTTCATTTCGATATCTCATTCGATACATTATTCAAGTATGCTTCATTTCGATACCTCCACTGAACAATATGCCAACATCAAAGTTGTAGGTTTACAGACGGAACTCTTTTATGTTATGTAAATCTCAAAACTGTTTCGTTTCTTCTATACTATCATAAATTTTGGAAGCTATTACTCGTATTATAAAGTAGTTTAGATAAAAAAACGAATTAGGTATATACCAAAAATTTTGCTAGCGTAGTGTTCATTGGAGCTATCGATTAGATATAATTCTGAGGATCAATCTAGAGCCTTAGGCTCGGTCTATACGCTGCTGGAATCCGTAAGCATCTGCAAGAATTCGTTCAAAAAACGACCTTATTACTTTAGCGATGGATTGAATCCGCGTTTACCCGGTCCGGTTTCCAGCTGGGTATAGACCGAGCCTTAGAGGTTGGTATTCCGGATTACGAAGCCAGGCGTTGGCGGGTTTGAATACCGCAAACGGCAACTATTTGTGTGATAACCACGAGCATTTGTATTGTACATACGTAAGTCATAAATTTTTGTAATCATATTTATTCGTCACCTAGTCACCATATTAGTTTAGGCCATAATATTTAGAGAAATACCTACTCTACACTGGCTACATCACTACACACAATAAGTATGCTATCCGTCGCGGAAGCGCAGGTAATCTGAATTTGGGAACGTATGATGTAATGTCTTATTCGAACATTTGAATTTAAACCGCGAAGCGAAATAAAAACAAAAGATTGCGTTTTATTATTCCTAAGCTAATTTGGGCCTGAGACAAAACAAAAAAAATATTATTACATTTTGGCTAAGAGTGATAGAGATGAATATTGTTTGGTTTTTGTACTATTACGTTTACATAGGTGATTTTGTTTACGTTATTGGTGACTGCAAGCTTTTAGCAACTATATTAAATACGCGTTACCGACATGATGTGTTGCATGTTAGGACAGCACCATTTAATGGTTTTTATAGGCGAAAATTGTTGGCTTATTTTTAGTAAAATTGACATACTTGCTTGTATTCTACTGCTTATATTTGTTTTACACTGGGTTCCTTTATTGTACTATGCGTAAGTGTACATCAGCAACTGATCGTATTGGTGTTAAAAGTAACAAGCCGTTATAGTCGTTCATAAAATTTGATGAAGCGTCATTTATAGGAACGCTTTTGAGTATGTCAAGTTGATAATTCCTACCATCCGTTAGCAAAACCAACCGTTTCTCGGATATAGGAACCGGGCTTTAATCATCTTACATAGTAATTGTTCCCTAAGTCCTTAATAAGTTAAAATAAATTGATATCCTAATCTTGATTTCTAATTAAAAAACTAATTTTACAAATAAAACTAGGTAATAGTTTCACTATGTGACCTAAATGTAGTTGATTCTCGAATATCATGCCTATAAAAATACTTAATTTCATTAAAAAAAACATTATAAAGATGATGCGAGCTATGCGTATATAAATTAGTTAAATAGTGTATTATTTATGATGAACCATCTATTTTGCTATTGAAGAGTTTTGGTGAGGATTTGCTAAGAATGGTTCTAAGTCACTTTAAAGAGAGGTTCTTTATGATGGTTAACCAACGTTTGACATTTAAACACAATTGCAGCATAAGGCATGGATTGGAAAGCTTCGATTGCCTCTAAGAAATGTTAATTTACCAACTCTTTCCTTATACCTGCAATTTACTTGGTACGCAACTGTTTTACATTCATAAAATTTAATACATTTATAAAATTAGTTACACAAAATATAATAATTTGTCATGTTTTAAGTTCTTCATGCTAAAAAATTACCTATATTTCATTAACATTTCCATGTCATATTGTCTTGATGTATATGATAAGCTTCATCGTCGTTTTCTGATTGATTTCTTTCATCATCATTTACCCGTCCTGTTTGTAAGTCATTTTGTGTGTTTCTTTTTCCATGTATCCTGGTTAATCGTTATTATTTCATTCAATCTCATTTTAGTCATGTCATGCATCCGACTGATACGTAATCTAAATATCTCTAACAGTTTCGTAGTTTAAAAAACAACAGTTATCTCTTCAAAGACTTAATTTAAACTTTAAACAAAGATACTTAATATTTATTTTAAATTCTGATTTTAAATAGTATGACTCATTACACCTGTATCTCTCATTCCATTAAGGTTCAGGCAAAGGTAGTCTCTAAAAACTTGTAACACGTGGGGCAGGATCTTAAAGACATTTAAAATACTTCAAACATGTGTTTTAACGATGTCAATTTTCTCATTCCAGTGACCGCCGGCTACGAGTCAGACCGCGAGGAGTGGAAGAGCAGTCGCTCGCAGTTCTCCACAACCGCCTTCGACAGCCTCGCCCGCCCCACCAAGACCGCCATGGCCCTCACCCTCAAGAAACCTCAGAGACTCGAACCCGTACCCCAGTACTACCAACCCAAACTCACTCCGATGCCCTTCAGACCCAACAACTACCTCCAAAGACCTCCCAGACTCCCGCGACCGAACACAGAAATGAAACGGAACTTCTTGAACACAGACCACAGAAAGTTCACCTCACTACAGAGTTTGGAGCTACCGAAAAAGCTGAGCGAGCCGAAGAAACAGATTGAGGTTAAGAAAACGAACTACTCAAACATATCCAATAGAATCACGGGGTTGACCAATAAACTGCGGGATTTGGGGAATCCGAGCAATACGATTGGTCGATTCAAAGCGCAGTCGCACGGGGACGTTGCCAACCTAAAGCCAGTTTTAAAATCCAACGTCCAAGACGGCACAAAACGTTCCGTCGTAAGAACTTGTAGTGCTGAACCACCAAAGAAAGTTACATTCAGCGCGTTCGCTACCGTCCAAGTGGTTTAATATCGAATGGTGTAACTAATTATCGAGTCGTGTGATGAGATATTAAATGGCTAAAAGTTAAAACCGGTCGTTTATGGTGATATAATCAAAGGTATCGTTAGAAATCAGTGGCAATTCTATACTTTAATGATTATTAACTTCTTAAATCTTATCGACATTATATGATATTTTGTGTACTTGCTTTATAAATCGTTGCAAAATCATTAACGCTTGAATCTCGATAGGCTAGAGATTTTTTAAATGTAAAATATGAAAATTTATCATTTAGGGTTTGTATCGAAGCATTATTTAGGATGTAAATCAAATAAAGGACAGGCCGGGATTCATGTGTAAATATAATGTACTTATTTTTAAAGTTTTGTGCGATGCACAACAGTATTTTTAAGAAAATTACTGATTTTATAATCTTATATCTTTATCAATCACAATCATTATTATAATCACTTCTACACAGCAAAATAACGCACGCTACTTTCACATGTCCTTTTTAATTGATATTTGAATTGTAAACTTAATTAACTTATTAATCAAACACGCAATTCTGATCACGATGATATTTTAATATTATTTTGATGTAATTTCTGTTATTTTTGAATCTGATCTGACAGTTGCAGGCATTGTCTCGTCTTTATAAAGAATTTTCAATAGAAGTGTTGTGATTTCGTGAAATGTCACCAATCTTGTGGACTGAGATTGCTGTCGGACAGTTTCGAATACAAGAAATTGATGAATGTTGATAGTCTTCGGATGTCAGCGGCAACAATAACTCCATAGACTATATTTATTGACTGGTAGAATCCAGTATAATCCTAATAAAACACCTCTGATATCAGAGTCCGGAAGTCACTGAGCGACCAACACGGTGGGCGCCATTTTAATCAAATAAACCTTTTCTCTAAAAGTAGCTATAGCGAATTTCCTAATTTATTTATACTTTATTATGCTGGGGCTTCACCTGCGTCTAATGTCGTTATTTAGTGCTCTATTTGACGTAATACGCAGGTGTGGCCGGTCTTTATGCGCTAATTTGCTTTAATAACATTAGACGTTAGTCGATAGCTCGGACGGCGGTAACTTTTGACACATCAAAGGGATTAAGCGGGCGTTTAGTGCGTTGTTGTGGCTACACCTACTATACTAAACATGTTAAAACACGGTCACATTCAAAAACTCTTTGTGAAATAAATGTAAAAGTGCATAGTTATTAAGTTAGGATGGAGTAGACAAAATAAGAAAAGTATTGAGTTCTTGGAAGCGTTTTATTTTATTTTAAAGACACACTCACAGATCACACGCTAACTAAGTCGCTAGACGCTAGAATCAAACGTCAAATAAGTGTGGCCACGCACTTGGCGCGTAGCTTAATGCTTTAATTTAGTTAACGCTAATCATGCTTTTATTTGAACGTTAGGCGTCACGCAGGTGAAGCCCCAGCATTACACAAAAAAGGTAATACAAATTGCAATAGCATTCACTACCAGTCAGTTTTGAGACGTGTCAAACAGTCCGGAGAGCCTATACCTATACAAAACAAATAAATATATTAAATAGAGTCCAGGCAAAGTTGGCACAAGCGTTGCAACAAAAATAATGCAAACAACTTGCAAAACTTAAACATTTAAGTCACAATTAGTGAAATAAAATTCTATTTAATCTACCTACTTTCTAAACCAGCCAATTTTACTCATTTGCGGAATAAAAAAAAAAAAAAAAAAAACTACAACAGCCACAATATGATATTTGCTTCCTACATGAAAATATGAAAAAATATTTTCTATAGGTAATTAAGAAGAAAACAATCGTTAAAGAAAAGTCCTGAATTTTAAAGTTAGTTTTCCGGAATAAGACCTATTGTAATAGCTTACTGAAATAAAATGGTATAATATAAAGGCAAATGATTGATTCTGGTGTTGTTTGAAATAATATTCAGTAGACTGATATGGGCAAAATGACGTCATTACTGTTGCAACTGCTGCTGACATTTGAAAGCTATTATAGATTACAATATTTATTATAGAAAAATAAATACACACCATATGAAATTCATCATATGATAATAGTGAATCTTTATTTCCATGATTAAAATCCATTTATGAAATAAGCATTATTTAGTAGTTAAGTCGATTTGAATATCTCCTCATTTTCTAGTCGGCTTTATCCTTCTTAATTTTAAGAGAATTTCCTTTATCTACGTATAAGTAAGTCAAAATTTTATCAGTGCTTAAAAATAAATTGCTTTTACATACTTTCTTATCTTTTAGAGTGCAATCAATCTATCCGTCATTTTAAGAATGCAGATTAACGAATTTGTGATTATAGATTAGGATGTTTGAATATTTATTTCTTTGCATCAATGTGTATTAAGATGTAATTACTTTTTACTTTTTTTTTGTAGTACTTGTGCAGCCAGTTTGACCATTTTTGTTTTAAGATTGCATTCACATTTTTGTCATAATTTATAACTTATGCTATACAAATAACTATTTAGACGAAAAGAAGTCATATTTTGTCATTTTACGGTAGAATAGTGCCTAAAAAGTGTACTATGAATGTATTATAATTAGTGCTAAATGTATTGTGTTAATGATTTATTTCGTTGTTGATTAATTTCTTGTTTCGTCGTAGAGTTGTTTGAAAAATAATAAAAAGTTTGTTAGTCTGAAAAAGTATTTGTTTAATTTATGGTAGAAAAAACCTTCCTCTATAATTGTAGAACAATCCAGTTCTACTTTTTGTATATAACTTTGCGCCAGACGACAACCTAATTTGTCTGTGTCTTAAAGTAAAAAATAAGAAATCCTCACGAAAGAATTAATTAATAAAAAATAAAAAAATAATCACGAGGTTCGTACCTGACAGTAAAGTTTTCCTAAGGCGTCTCATAAATTAAGCATAAATCCCAATAATCAATTAGTTTAATCCGACCCGGAAATCGAATCCAGAAACCTACACACTTACTTAAGTCCAATCACTGCGCCAATTTGTGGGATTGGGACAACATTAGTGGGATTGTCTCACGGACCCATCACCCCAGTTGAACGTGTTATAGAAATCAGAAACAACGACGGTACAACATTAGTGGGATTGTCTCCGGACCCATCAGCCCAGTTGAACGAGACACAGTAGGTATAAATGTTATGGTTACGCGGTATAATAATTAGTAACGCGGTAATAGATTATGCAAGTTGCAAAACCCGGTGTGCGAGTCCAACTCGCACTTGACCAGTTTTTTTAATACCCTACCAAAGTAAGTATTATCTTGCTCTTCAATTCCTATTAGGACAACCGCAACCAGCGAGGGTTATCTATCACAAATTATCGGTAACAAAGCGTACTTATCGTAGCTTTGCGGTGAGCGAAATTTGTTTTACAGTTTTTGCAACAGTGCGGTGCGAGATCGGACAGGAAATACACGTCATTAGGTAAGTCCTTTAGAAGATGCAAAGAAATCAAGGAGGTTTTCTTCAGTGGAAGCATTGACTTTATATTTACATCAATGAGTGGAAGGTTTAAAAAATTATAAATAGATCAGATTCGAATTTTAAAATAATTAACTGAGTATCATAAGTCATTTGGTTTTTTTTATTTGGTTGGAACTTTTTTGCTAGCAAAGTTTGATTTAGTATAGTTGTAATGTAACACAATATGCTTTTCCTTTTTTCCATCAAGATAGTGTTCATTGTAAACTACAGGTTTAAATGACTTCTGGCCATCATCAAATTAATTATGATAAGAACAGTTAGACTAGTGATATTATTTTATTGTGAATACTTTTACTTTACTTGTAAGAACTTTTTAAATTAATTTTAGGAAATATTGGTTGTGGCCAAATAAAGTGTTTATGAGAACTTTGTATGTTGGAGAAAAATTTGATCATTTTTTCGTAGTTTATTTTTACAAGCAATCACTCATTCAATGAATAAATTTTACATTACTTTTATGAAAACTGCAACAGCAATAAGTATTTTGTTACTCAAGGAACAAATACGGCAAATTCTAATTCTTGTAGATTTTTATAATAGATATAAGTGGATATTGTAACATTGAATATACTCGTATAATATGTCACCACCACCCTCAATGTATTTATACATCTCAATATTATATTATAGATAGGATATTATAGACATTTTTCTACATTATTAAAATTTATTTATATAATATGTTTAACCAAAATTCCTTACAGATATTATGAATAAAACAATAAATTTAATGTATGTTATAAATTAAATGTAAATTTTTAAGTTGTAAATAAAACTTTTTTAGTTTTAAATTGGCAGATTGAACAATCGGAAGCTTCAAATATAGGTTTCTAACTAAAACAAGGATTAGTAAAAGTAATTAATTAATTAATGTGGGAATTGTAATTAAAAACTTATGGTTTCGCTAAATCCGTCTGTCTACTGCTATACTATAAGCTTTAATTTGGAATTGATAAACCTAATTATCACGCTAGAAAAATTATTTAGTAAATCTTACATTACCGTGTACTCTTTTTAGAGCCTTCCTTGTTAAAGGAAAGGTTAGGTTTGCCATGTAACGAGCTTTTCATTTAATTGTTTACTCAGATTTTTATCAATTTTACAGCCATCATGTCGGTTGCACAAGCTTTCCAGTCGAGCAAAATCGTCCCTGACGTTATCCCCACAGCTCCTAGTGCCAAAATCGATGTAAGTTAATAATTCAAAACATCAAAATTAATAATTTTAAACTTTCTTGTTGCATTTTTTCTTCCCGGGTCCACAGCCTATGCACTTTGGCCGAAACGGGGAACATAATAAAAAGAGATAGGTCAGATAGGTACATAGGTACATACTTAAGTTGCTGCATAAATACCCGTGTGTCTGAGTAATATAAGATCCTTTGATCAAGGATAATTAGTATCAAAATTATTGATGGCCAGTTTGTGATGAAGTGTGGGTAATATTTTTATTTCGATGCCTAAAAAAAAAATGTATTTTTGGGAATAATTTAAACACAACTTAACCAACGGCGCCGCTTCCAACTGGCCAATCTGAAAGTCACTAGGAGAGGCCTATGTTCAGCAGTGAACGTCCTGTAGCTGAAATGATGATGATGAAACCAAGACTAAAACGACGACGGTCGTCTGGTGTAGTGGTACGCACTCTGGATAACAAAGCGTGGCAGTTTTTTTTTTTTTTTTTTTAATCGCCCATTATTGGAACCATTTTTTAATGTTCCAGTTTATACTTTCTCTTTTTAACTTTTTCTTATGTCTTTATATCTTTTAACTTTTCTTTCATATCTGTTGTTTCTTTTATTGTTTCTTTTCTTTTGATTTCTTTCTTTTTATTGGGCTGTTTATTTTACATGCTTTCTTATAATTTATTTCTATATTTCATGCATAGGTACTAATTCTAAAATAAATGAAGCTGCGCGCCTTTATTTTATTTTAGTTTAAGCCTAAATGCATTAGCTCTCTGCTATCTATAATTTAAGATCTTATGGATAAGTTAATTACAAAATAAAATACACTAAATTACATTACAAACTCTAAAAATGTGGCAATAGCCACGTTGAGATTTAAATGAATTTGGGTATAAGTAAAAGTTGAATAACATTAAAATTTGATTGATAAACTGATAAAATTATAATTGCAATACAAATGGGGCAATAGCCAATAGAGTCTAAAATGAAATTCAGTAAAATTGATTACAAATTGATTAAAATTAGAAGAACTTAATTAGAATGAAATTGATGAATAATAAAATGTGATTACAAAGCAAATGAGGCAATAGCCATAACAGAATTAAAATGAAATCGAAAATTGGAAAATAATAAATTAATTAAAATTAAAATGAGAATAATGACAATAAAAATCTATTCAAAACTAAATGAGGCAATAGCCATAGCAAATATATAATAAAAATAAGATAGAATTAAAAATTTAAAATTGATACAATTGAATAACAATAATAATAAATTAAATAATAGACAAAAACAATGGGGCAATAGCCAAATACAAATTTTTATTTATACTTTCTTGGCGCCATTCGCCTTTGCGGCAAGGCGCATTACGCCCTCCGCAAAGGCTAGGAAATGGTCCCGGCTGGAATCGTCACCTATCAACCCTCCAAAATTGTCTGGCTCAATCTTCCGACCGACCCTGTGTTCGCAATCGTGCCTGGCTAAAGAGTATCTTGGACACTCTGACAATATGTGGACGATTGTTTCGTCCGTAACGTTATTACAAACACAGGTTCGGACGGGCGAGAGCTTGAAGCGGTACAAGTATTCCCTAATGCCACCATGCCCCGTCAAAAGTTGCGCGCGGATATTTGTCATCCCGACTCTGCACATGGTCCGATGAGCTGATTTGCTGCCGAAGAACAGCCTGGTGCCGGAGCCCGTCTCCGCCGACTCGTATCGGAACTGGTACGAGTCCAGCGTGGAGGCCCTGATGGTTCGCTTGGCGAAGGACAGCGGGAAGCAGTCGTAGGCAGGCCGGGTCTTCAGTTTGAGGGCCGCGTCTTTGGCGAGCTCGTCTGCGCGCTCGTTTCCTAGAATGCCGGCGTGGGCCTTGATCCAGAAGAATTTTACCTCCTGGTTCCTGTCCTTCATTTCAGCCAGTTTTTCCCTTATTTCCACTGCGATGGGGTTCAGGGATGCCGGGTCTCGGAGAGTTTCGAGCGCCGATCTGGAGTCGCTTATAATGTCGGCCGACGACTTCATGCTGATGGCCAGAGTGAGCGCCTTGAGGATGGCTACCATTTCCGCTTGGTATACGGAGCAATATGCGTCCAGTTTAATCTTGGCGGTCTTCCTCTCAATCCTTCCGGTCCAGCACGCAACGGCCGCTCCCACCCTTCCCTCTATCTTGCTGCCATCAGTGTATATTTGCATGTTGTTTTGAGGCTTTGTATCTGCTTCCTCCTGCGTCTCGATCATATCGAACTCAATGTTCACTCTTTCAGCTGGGTGCGGCAACTGTGACGGGTGAACCCTCCTTTGCAACACTCTCCCGGGTAGCTCTGCTAGGGGCTTTCCCCTCTTCACCTCGTAGAGCTGGAGCTGCTCGCGTGCCCTAAGATCCAGCGGTATGATCCTCGCCAGTAGGGCCGCGGAAGTCAGGGAGACAGTAGAGTGCGCCTTACTCAATTGTATCCCGAAAATCCTGGTCAAGCGGTCGAGTTTCTTGCGTACTCCTTCGCAGCAATGTTGGCCCAGGTGCTGGCCGCGTAGAGTACCGTCGGTTCTATGACGGCTGTGTACAAGGTCCTCAGGATTTCGGGATTTAAGCCCCACTGGGCTCGCGCTGCTCTGCTTATTGCTTTATAGAGGCTTATAGCCTTTAGTGACACCTCTTCCAGGTGAGTTCTAAAGCTGAGATGGCGATCAATGGTGACTCCAAGAAGCCGTACAGTGTCCGCGAGCTGCAACTGGGTTCCCAGGAGCTCAAAGCGGGGCAAATCGTACTTCAACTTCCTGGTGACCAACATTGCCTGGGTCTTAGCGGGGGCGAATCTCATTTTGTTTCGGCGGCCCCAATCTGCCACCGACTCCAGGGCTTTGTTGGTTTTTCTTTCAAGATCAGTAGTGTCCTTGCCTACCGCAATGATGACAATGTCATCGGCAAAAGCCTGGATGTGCGCTTCCAGGTTCTCCGCCTCCCGTAGAAGGGGGTCCAACTGCACATTCCAGAGTAAGGGCCCGCCGATCGACCCTTGGACGCATCCCTTGGTGGTGGTCTTTGAAACCCTCTGTCCCAGGTATCGAACCGTTACCGATCTGTCCCGAAGATAACTGGAGAGCACCTTCATGGTCTGGGTATCGACCCCCATGTCCAGGAGCTCTCGTAGGACAGCCGGCCACCAGGCGTTGTCGAATGCGCCCTCGATGTCTAAGGACACTAAAGCCACCATCTTTTTGCTAGCGAGTCCTCCCCTTACCATCTCCATCACGTCATAAAGTGCGTCCTCTGTGCTCCGTTGCGGTACGAAGCCATACTGGCGTGGACTTAGCCTTTGTTGGCTCAAGAGTCTCCACGCCAGTCTCGTGACTATGAGCTTCTCGTAGGCTTTCCCGAGGATCGGGAGCAGACCGATCGGCCGGTAGGCCTTGGGTACCGAATAGTCGGTTTTCCCAGGCTTCGGGATTATCTTGATCATAGCCCGCTTCCATGGCTCGGGAAAGCAGCCCAACCGTCTGCACTGGTTGTAGAGCGTGAGGAGTGTAGAGCTGGCTCGATGAGCTGCTGCACATATATCGGACGTCAAGCCGTCCTCTCCAGGCGCCTTCTTGGGGCTCATGCCTGCAAAGACAGTTGCCAGCTCATTCTCGGTAAAGGGAGGTTCGGCACTCTCCCCCGTGTCACCGAGGGCTGCCATTCTTCTCGCCACCTCCTCCCTGACTTTTCTGTGAGATTCTGTGTCCGTGCTCTGGTCATCTGGGGGATAGAAGGTGTCGGCCAGTAAGTTAGCTGATCCCGACGGGGAGAGAGTTATTCCTGTCGCCGGGTCCTTCAGCTGTCTCTCGTCCCCCACGCCCGGCTTGGCACACTTCTTGATAATGCGATAGGCACATCGCCACACGTCTTCGTTTTCCTGCCTAGAGCAGAACTGCTTCCAGCTTGATGTGATGGCTTGCTGGATTGCTTCCTTGTAGGCAGTCCTGGCTCGGCAGTACTCTTCGATGACGTGTGGTCTTCTCGCTGAGTTGGCTCTTCTGATCCGCCTCTTCAGGGTGATGACCTGTCGCTTCAGAACCTCTAGCTCCTTGCTCCACCATGGGCTGTTGGTGTTCACCCGGTGTTTACCTGTCGCGGGGATGGTGGTCTCCGACGCCTCCTGCACTGCCTCGGTGTAGCTCGCCACGGTGTCCTCCAGCCGCCGAAGATCGGCTACCGCCCGGATGGACTCGCAGGTGAGCCCTCTCCTCTCCAGGCTCTCCTCAAGAGCTTGGGGGAAATTGCTCCAATCAGCTTTGGCGGTGTTGAACCTCCAAGTAGATGGCGAGGTATCGGCGTCATTGGTCCGGTTCGCAGCTAGCCTGACGTCATACCTGAGTGGGCGATGGTCTGAGAGGCCGGCGGTGTCCACGTCAACTCTCCAATTCACGACGCTGTTGAGTAGCGAGGGTGTGCACGCAGTGATGTCTACAATACTTTTGTATAGGCGGCCCCCACGATAGGTAAAAAAGGTCGGCGTAGAACCCTCGTTCAGTAGGTGAAGGTCGTGTTGTGCCAAGAAATCGGCCATTGCCGCTCCCCTGTCGTCCTCCGCTTCGCATCCCCACCAGGGGCTCGTGGCGTTGACGTCTCCGGCAACGATGATCCCGTCGGCGTTGGTGGCGTCCAGCATGGCAGAGATGGATGACAGGTATCCGGCGATATCCACTGTGCCTTCAAAGTAGAGACTAATAAGGCACAGACTATATCCGTTGGTGGCGATGGTGGCACACACGATATTCCCCGTGACGTGGTCCGGGTTTACATAAAGTTGGACAGTAGGGTCGGTGACAACTACGGCCGACTTCGCGGGAGAAGTCGAGCTCGGGCTCGCGAATTGGACGATCCGGTGCGATGCCGACATGCGCCCGGTGGCCCTGACATAGGGCTCCTGGATTAGAACTGCGGTAGCTCTTATTTTTGCTGCATCTTCCAGGCATTCCTTAGTCGCAGCAAAGCCCCGACCAAGGTTTGCCTGGATAAACCTGAGGGTGCCCTCAGCAATAACGCACCGCTCTCCTTGCTATCGTGTCCCAGCGCTGCCACTGGGGACATTCGTGGCTGTACGCCGGATGGGCGGGGCTCGGGTTGCCGGGAGCATCACTGCAGTTAATGCATTTGGGAGGTTTCTCGCGGTTGGGACAACCGCGGGTGTCGTGGCCTCCCGCGCAGTAGCCGCAGGTCTCCTTCGCCTTGCAGTCTCTAGCAAGGTGACCGTAGGCCAGACATCTAAAGCACTGGACTATAGGTGACTGGTCCACGGCCACCACCGTCTGGTACCCTACCTTTACCTTGTTGCTACAGACTGCAGCCCAGGTAGAAGGGTCCACCTCCAATATGACGTTGGTCATCTGAGGGGTCCTTCCCTTCGTCCTGCGCTGCACTCTTATTACGGGGTCAGGAGTCGATGCAAGGAGATTCTTGTTCTGTCTCTTGACGGCGTCGATAAGCCTCGCGTCGTCTAGGTCGTTCGCGACACCTATAAGGCGAACCAGAGGGTTCCTCGGGAGCTTTGAAGTCGCGGTAAGGTCACTGGCGGATTCCTTTATGGCGTCTCGAAGTCTCCTCTGGCTCTCCTCAGTGTCGCAGTTCACCGCGACGCGCTGTTTCTTCAACGGGTGGACACCGCTCACCCCGACTCCCAAGCTTACCACGTCTACCTTCTTCTTTAGTGTCCCTATCACGTCCTGGCTAGTGGCTCGAAGATCCCTCGATTCCACAAAGACGGGGAACCTCGGCGTCGCCGCCGCCTCCGCGTAGCTCCTTCTATTTAGGTTCGATGAGACGGGCTTTGGTTTGACTGTAGGGGGAGAAGGCGGAACCTGCCTGCTCGGTCCCGCGGCAGCGGTGAGGGGAGCCAGCGGCAGCCCCACGGTGGCCGGAGCCTCCTGGAGGCTTGCCTCGACACGCTCGACCCCGCGGATAAAGGGCTCCAGCAGCTCACCTATCCTATCTTTCGTCTCACTGATTGCCATCTCCAGGCCAAGGCCCTGTGTGACCTCAGCTGGCGCTGGGTTCAGCTGCACCACGTCCGCTAGATCACCCATCTCGGTCCTTATGGTGCGCAGCTGCCCTATGATGGGACCCGTAGCTCTCTGCAACTCCTCCTCAAGCACCGCGCGCGTCACAGCGCCCTCCGCCTCCGCCCTCGGCTCCGACAGGATCTCGCGTGTCCCCTCCAGGATCTTAACTATGTCTTCCTCCCTGAGAGGCAGGCAAGAGGACGACACTTGGGCCGGTGCTGGGGGCGGCGTATGCTCCCTAACTCGGGAAGCTTGCTGCGTCGCCTCCGATCGCCATCGCTCCACGTCTAGGCTGATATCTCGCAACTGCAGCGTCATGCGCTCAACGGCTGTCGAGATATCATCCAGGCGGGTAGACACTACGCGGGCGAAAGGAGTGGCATCCGTCGACGTGGGTGCCGGCCCGGCCGATACAGCAACCAACTCACCCCGAAGCTTGGAGATTTGCTGCTGGATGGGTTCTATTAGTCCTATTGGGCCCGCCAGCTCGAAGTTGAGCCAGCCGCGCACTCCCTCGATGGCCTTTGCGTGTGCTTCCGCTCGCTCGCGAAGCTCCGCCATTCCCCGCTCGTGCTTAGCGACCATATCCGCCAGCTGGCGATTGTGGGCACGCTCCACCCGGACGATTTCTCGTGCCGCTCTGGCTCGCTCCTGCTCTAACGAGGCCTTGTGCCGGGAACGTGAGTCGGAAAGGGCGAGGATGATTTTGTACATTGACTGTAGACAGTCATCTGACTCAGCCCTACACTCCCTCTTCATATTCCCGGCTGTCTTGTTGGCCAACTTACCTGCTAACAGGAGCTCGTAAAGCGTGGCGGTTGCGGGTTGGAATCTCGCAATGATGATTATAAATGAATTTTCGTGCGCTATTCAGTCGCTACTATATGTACTTAGTTTGAGGCTAGATAAAATAATATATCATTGAATAATTTAAGTTATTAAAAATGTTGCTATCCATCCACATTACCATTGTGTAGTTAACGTGGTGACTGTAGATAACGTGGTGACAGACAACCTCTGTAGCCGAGAAGCGAGCACACCGGACTTTAAATGGTGCCGCCATCTCTAAGGTTCCGGGTTAGATCCCCGGTCCTTTTCGAAAACAAACTTTTCTATATTGTCTCGGGTCTGGGTGTTGCGGTACCGTCGTTGTTTCTGATTTCTATAACACAAGTGCTTTAGCTACTTACCTTAGGATCAGAGCAATGTATGTGATGTTGTCCAATAATTACCCAGTTTTTATATTATAATTTTTACTTATACTTACTAACTCCTAAGATTTTTTTGTATTCATTGTTTGTTGATCGAAATAAACTAAAAAAAAACACCAAATCAAGAAATGTAAGCGGTAGTACTGGTTTTAAGCCCTGGCTGGGAGAAGCCTCCAGCAAAAAAATATTGTCTGGTGATGAGGTGTCACCTTGCAGCTATATGTAGTTTGTACCTTGTATTTTCAATTGAATTGACAAATGGTAAAAAGTAAATAAATAAAGTACTTAACATATGAATGTTAATTCCTGTCAGACTTGTCTATTTGTGATGTGTCTGGCGCATGTTTGCTCTTTCAAATAACATAGATTCTTTTTCTACCTTCTTTGATAAACTCACATGGTACTCAAGAATCAAGAATCAAGAATAATTTATTTGTTCTGAACAGGGTACATCATAAGGTCACAAGTGTATACGAATACATAGTTTCACTTGTTCAGCCATAGTCAATAGCATACAAATAATACATGTCACAATTTCCATCCGTAATAGCTACCTGTTATTTTTATCCCAAGCAAGAATCCCATCAAACTCCTATAGGAAATTGTACACGAAACTTGGGATTTCGTATGCGAATTGGAATTCGAACGCCACAAAAATGCGGTCTACTGTAAAGTTTTATTTTATTAGCTATCTTCCTTTTTTTAAATTATTCTAATAATCTTCACGGACTTCATAACCTGCCAGCTTGCACTTACTAATGTCTTGTATGTAGGCCTTTGTTTTTCCTGGAATAAAATACATTAAAATATATTTAACATAAAATGTATTATTTTGGCACCATGCCTCCGATTTACTTATTATTGTTAAGCCGTGGAAATCTGTTATAGCTGTATATTTTAAGAAACTAATAAGTATATTTAAACATAATTGTAAAACAAAAAAAAAAAGGTGACTGAGTTTGTTTGTTGGGCGCCTTATTTTTCATCACCAGCCGATATGTCCTGAAGCGGTGGTAGAGCAAAGCTTACATTTTTTTTAAGAACAGCTACAACAGCTGTTCAATCGGCTATTTAGTTTATTTTTCTTTTCTAATTGGATGTTGTTACCATAGGAAAAGATGTTGTATTTGAGCCATAGAATCACCCCCAAAAGAAGTTTACAAATAATCGAACCTTATTTATTTATCTTTATTCTATGTTATTGAAATCTCGGTATGTAATATTTTAAAGGAACCCAAGTCTCGCCTCCGTAAGTCATACGTGGTAAACACTTGTGTTAGAAGAGTTGTCTATTTACGAGTGTTGTCTTTAGACTTTAAGAAATTCGTGAAAAGCCTTGACGAAGTTTCCCACTTGTAATGCATTTATAATACTGAACACAATATTACGTAACCTCGTTTCCCGGCAACCAGCAACGCACACTAGCTTATCAATAATCCTTATCGGAACAACACGCTGAATGAATGCCAGCCTACTTGTCTAGCTATTCCATTGACGATTTTCTAGATACAGACATAGTGTCTGTACCTAGAAAACCGTCAAACCTACCGCACTAAAAAAAAATTTGCTACCTACCCTCAATTTTTACCTGTTTCTCTCTCTGTCATTCAGAGGGCAAATATTCTAGACCTGTCAGGAAAATATCGCACCGCCCACAAAACATCTCTGTTTAGCCTAATAGTCGACTGCTAGAGAATGCAATTTTAATATGCGCAATTAAGTTTAAATAAATAAATAAAATACCTGACATCTGCCTATTTATTTTACCGAGTGCACATATTAATAGGTAAGTCATCATCATCATTTCAGACATAGGATTTCCACTGCTTAACATAGGCCTCCCCCAGTGACTTCCAGATCGGCCGGTTGGAAGCGGCCTGCATCCAGCGGCTTCTGCAACCTTTATCAGGTCGTTTGCCCATCTTGTGGGTGGACGTCCCACGCTGCGCTTGCCGGTACGTGGCCTCCATTCCAGAACCTTTCTGCCCTATCGGCCGTCAGTTCTACGTGCTATGTGCCCCGCCCATTGCCACTTTAGCTTGCTAATCCGTCGGGCTATGTCAGCGACTTTTGTTCGTTCACGGATCTGCTCATTTCTCATTATTTCTGATGATAAATTATTATTAGGTAAGCTCTTATTAATAATTAATCATCGGTAAAATGTTTGGCTTTCAACGAGATAACATTCAAACATTCAAGATAAACACAAAAAATAAGTATTACCTAATAAGTATAATGATAATTCACGTTTGATAATAATGTCAAGGCTATAATAACTTTGAACGACTGATTATTTACTTCAGTAAGTAGGTACCTATGATACCTATCTGAAGTAATAAAAATATAATTAAGAGCATGTGACTACCTGCAGGGCTAGCATGCGCAACACGATAAAATTTTGTCGTGGCATTTTATCGACTTTTGACGTAAATATGTCGTTTTGTCTTCGAGGAAAACAAAGAAAAAACCAGAATATTATGGCAATGCCGTGTTATAACGTAAAAATCAGTGGCTACAAATAACGGTAGACCCTGAAAATATTAAGTAAAAGATCCGTTAGGTTAGAGAAACGACAAAATGATCGTCGAAGACAAAAATTGTCTTGTCGATAAAATAACCGATGCGCGCATGCTAGCCCTGCTGGTAAAGGTTGCAGGAAGCCGCTGGATGCAGGCAGCTTCCAACCGGCCAATCTGGAAGTTACTGTGCGAGGCCTATGTTTAGCAGTGGACTGTGGCTGAAATGATGATCATGATGATGAGCTACTAAAAATCACTTCTCCTTTAATAAATCACTTCAAAAATTCAAAAACTAATCAGTCGGTCATTTTACCCGGTTTGCCCGCAGGGGGTGCCCAAAGCGGGTATGGCCCCTGGGGCAATCTTATAACTAAACAAAAATTATTGCTTTGTAGCTTATAGCAAAACTATTACAAGTCAGTCTTTTAAATCACATTCGTCAGTCTTAATTATAGTTACTGCAACATTTATTTATCAAAAAGAAAGGTTTTGTGAACAGTTTCAAAATATGAAAACAATAATAAAATTATAAAAAAATAACACTACCGTTTACAAAATAAAAAAACATTCAAAATATATTTAATGATCTGTGGCAATTTATTCTTGACATAGATCACAATAGCAAGCCCCTACACCTAAATAGCTTGCGCATTGTTCGTGGGCCCAACCATGAACCGTTTACCCGTTTTGCCCATAGCCGCTTTGCCCAAAAGATACTTTTTCACGTTTTGTAAAATAAACTTAAAATCTTTATCAGAAATGTTGCTGAAACAATGAGAATTCTACGCTGTTTTGATGCAGAATAATACACAAGTAACAGATTTTACACAACTTTAAACAGAATGAAGTAATTCATATTCACATACCTTGATATTTTTTTGTGAAACAGGCAAATAAAAACATTCGCGTCTTAGAGCTCCGCCGCGCGTCGCCGATGTTTCGGCCAAACGGATTCGTGTCGGAACGCGTTCGGGCGATGCCGCGACATGCACACATTTGCACAATGGGCTTGTATGCGTGAATAACGAAGGCTACCCGCTTTGGGCGGTATACCCGCTTTGGGCTCACCTCCCCTATGTCTTTACGTGTGATACAGAATAATGCCTATGATATGCTATTATGCATTTTTCTTAGATACTAAAGTAGGTAATCTAATGTGCTATATTCTAGGCTAAGAATTATATTTATCTTCGAGACAAATTCCATCTGTCGTGATTGAGTACCACCATCTAAAACTTCGCATTTTAAATAGTAGTAGGTAATATTCTGATGTCTATAAAAGTAAAGAAAACTATGCCTATATTCGTCCCAGGCACAGGCTTCGCCTCAACTATGAGGTGCTCTGGGACATATTCCTCCACGCGGGCCCTGTATGTCTCTAACTAAAGTGATTGATCACCAGCTGAAATACCCCAGCGGAGTGGAGGCTACCCTGGGCAACGAGCTCGCCCCCACCAAGGTGAAGGACCAGCCCACAGTCTACTATGAAGCTGACCCCCAGGCCTACTACACCCTGGTCTTCACCGGTAAGGGTAGCTACACATTTACACCGGGTTCCTAT